>CAMQGK010000001.1:175000-1375000 GCA_947000775.1 Pterois miles
CTGATCGTGTTTAATGCCTGCCAATTATGAGGAGAGCAGATAAAAATGTGTTTTTTTATTACCATCTTACAAAACAAAAAATGTGCCCGTTGATGACTCAAACTACAAATGTGATTACAGAAATTTATATTTTCAATAAAATATATGGACGTTTCAGACCCTTCTGACCCCAAAAGCAACTTGAACTATTTAGTTAAAATAAAAATAAGGGCCAAGTAACTAACTGTCACCACAGTTCCTCTGAGGCTGTTACTCGCATGATTGTCCATAATAAACCATGATTAATCACAAATTAATCACTTTTCATCAGTTCAAAATGTACCTTAAAAGGGAGATGTGTCAAGTATATACACTTAACACACGTGGACAAATACGCATGCTTTACCCTCACAGGTACTAAATTTAGCATAAAAAAATATGCTCAAATCATAACATGGCAAACTCAAGCCCCAAACTGTAGGTGATTATCAGAAAGTGAGCATTTCTCATAAAAGGGGAGACTAGTGGGTACTCATAAAACCCATTTTCATTCACATATTTTGAGGTCCCTGAGGTCCCTGAGGTCAAGGGACCCCTTTGAGAAAGGCCATGCCAGTTTGGAGTTTGGATGACGTGGTTGGTACTAGCTAGTTGTACTAGTTACCAGGTAGCCAGTCGAAAAATCGCATGTTGGGTTAATGCATTATTATTGCATAAACTTTGACAGCCCTAGTTATTATATCTTCTCAACTTTTAACAGTCTCTGCATCATGAAGACACACCCAAGCATACATACATATTGTATACAGATATTCATAACAACCACTGCATTCTAGACAAGTTGACCGGTGCTCTTCTGTGTCTTAAATACTTCCAATTAATCTATGATCAATCCAACATTTAATGTTCTTTCTTTTCAAGACAGAGATGATTTTCATGATAGCTGTAACTACTTAGGTGTACGCAAGAAATTCAGGCATATGAAATAAATAAGATAAAGCATATTTGGGGGCTCTCCAAGAGTTGCAGATCACATACTTGGTCAGCCGGGGATTTTAGACCATCCAACATGTTTCTGTGAAATGTTTCACTGGGGTGAAAGTTACCGGTGGAATTTGTTTCCCCTTCTGTGAAAATAAAGCACTCCTTCAGGCTGTGGCTTATCTGAGTAATCACTCTTTGTGATTACCTGACTGGAGTCTGACTTGATCCCGATGATGCTCAAGATTAACTGGCAAATGCGAAAATCTTTGTCCAAAAAAGCCATTTATTCTAATCTCACAACAGGGTGGCCTTTTATCTGATAAGCGGGACAAAAAGTGATATTATGGGAAACAGTGTGTGTGTGTGTGTATGTAAGCGTGTGTGCTGTATTTTCCAAAAGTGGGTCTGATTTTCCCCACAAGGTCCAATTACTCAGGCTCAGTAGATTCAGTGTCTGTTTGCATCAAAGCCGAGCAACATCTAATGGCCTGCTCCAGCCAAACACACAGGGCTGCGTTCACAGACGAACACTCTCTCACCATCCAAACAAAACAGCAGTCAGTTTAGGACCAGCGCTGTGGGGCGGGCCACACATGTCACCTGTACACCTGGACTCTGGACCTACAGTACCTGCCAGAAATGAAACCGACCTGCACAGCCGTGCACGTCTCTTGGCGCTGCCTGAAGCTCTACACTGCCACTAACTCTCTCCAGTCTTACTTTCAGTTCTCACTTGCTTGTGGCTTCCGATTAGAAAATGACCAACTCCGGGACAGTGATACACTGATATCAATACTGGATCAAATATCGGGACACCACTGACTCAAATAGCTGGATGGGATATCGGTGCCAATAGAGCCGATCTATTAAATTCAATTCTATGTTTACTGTATATACTAAAGCATTAAAATTTTAAATTGAACTGCTTGTGTTTTGACCAATTTGTGCTGCATTTAAAATGTTTACCAATTTTTTTTTACCAATACCAAATTTTTTATTTTTTTTTTTTTTTACAAAGTTGCAGGTGTACGATATATTATTTTAATAATAATTCACTAACAATTATATTTATTTATTTGTTACTTCTTTACATAGGTAGGAAAGCAATGTTTAAATCAAGCTTGATGTTAAATATACATAAAAAAAACTGATCCATCACTTCCACACAGTGAGACATACAGCTTATTAATTAAACACTGGTATCATATCTGTAGTATCAGACGACACCCAAAGCCCAGGTAGCGGTATCAGGACTGAAAAAGTTGCATCCCTGGTCAGGGATCTAGAAAACGGTCTTGGAGCTTGTCCCAATCGCATAAGCACCATACCCTGCTCAGCACTAAACTTGGCTCATGTAGACTCAAACTTGAGCGCATATTGCTCAACGAGCACAAATCATTCACTGTGCTAACCTCCCTACTAAAGCAGGTGCAAAAATAAAGTTGTTAGGAGTCTGTTGACTGAAACAGTCGTTACTTACTCCTCGTTGCCAACACTGAGGCTCAAAATCTTCTTTAATACGGAAAAATAACTTGCAATAAAAGATGAACATAACATGGTGCACTGTATCAAATCCAACTCTCTGCACCTTGTCTTGTAGGCTGCAGCTGGACTCCGGAGATCTGCTTGGAAGGCAAAATTCTCTCAGTTTTGGGGCTGTAGATAAATCTACTCTCCCTTTAAAGACACTGATAAGAGTTAATTCCAGCTACTCTGGCTTAGCAAATCCATGTGCTTCACTTCAAAAATCAATACTAGCTGCTTTAAAATGATATAAGAATCGTCAGGTTCAGCCAGCATGTAACCGTGGAATCAGATACGGCACTGAATTCATTCCATCTGATGGTATCAATCCTGCTACGCCCTATTAGAACCCCTCACAGAGAGGCTTTTCTTGCTGTACTCCTTTTAAATCTTCCTTGTTCCCTCTGGAACAGCTGTAGCCTGACAGCATACCAAGGCAGAGAACATTGCTGCCAAGTAAAGGCTGAAAATCGACTGGGATACATCACAAGACTAAGTGAACAATGAATGGAGGCTCAGAAAATAGTCACCCGCGGCCAGCTTTGTAAAAATCAAGTCTATTAAACTGTGTCTTCATCAGTGACTTATAACCAGAATATGGCCCTACTGTGCTGCTGTCAGCATGTATGTTGACTATTATGGTGTCCTCCATTCACAAACTATAATAAACGCCACTAGCCTTCTACATGCATTCTATTCAACTATCCCATTAGACATAAGCTTTACTTAAAGCCTGCAGGACAAGAGGGTACATCTTTAATTTATCATGCACTGAGAAGAGATATTAGAAGCAACTGAGGTATCAGGTACCGGATCGGAGCCAACCTATGCAATTCAATTCAATGTTTAAATACTATATATAATACACTGAAAGTTTAATTTCTTTTGTTATAAGGTTTACACTCAAATTGTAATTAATGTAAATAATTACAGTTAATTTTGATTTTTTTGTCAAAATTTCTGGTGTATGATTTATAATTTAGATAATCAATAATTTAAATTTATCTATATGTATTTATTTGTTACATTTAGTTTTACAATAGGAGAGCAATGTTTAAGTCATGCCTAATGTGGCCTCACACATAAAATAATGTTCCCAGTCACTTCCACAGCGTCAGGCGTACAGTTTTGTTAATTAAACACTGCTGTCAGATCGGTACTCAATCGGTACTTCCGGATCGCTGCACCCCTGGTAAGAGCACTGAGAGGCTGCATGTTTGAAGAAATTCACCACTATAAAATACTACGAAGCAGCAAATTGGACTTCCTGTAGTCAATGCCCACTTTGCAAATAGATTCAATGTCCAGTAAAATGAAATGATAATATAAATGACCTGGATGGATCTTGCAATTCATGAAAAATGAGACATGCCAGTGACAGGATCCTTTGAAACTGCTGAGGTATCACTTTGTGACATGATTCATGAATTAAGAAAGAAAAAAATATAGATAAAATAGATGTATAGCTATTCCTCAGCCCTGGCAGACAATGACCATGAACCACATAGATACAACGGATGGATCAGTAGCTCTACTTTGTCTCTATATTTATGAGTAGAGGTGGAGTGGGGGGGTAGACTGTCAAATGTTTGCTTTTCCAAAGTATAAGTCAGCATATGCAGTCTGCATTGTTCGGGAGGGAGAGAGCCAAACAAATATTAACTGTGAGAGCTGCTGGGGGTTTTCTGCGTAATCGATAATTCTCAGTCCTTGTTTCAGTCACTTACAGGAAGTTAACAAGTCAGTTCCTCTCCCTGAGCAATGGACAAACTATTCTATAGCTCAGCGACTTGGAGTTTTAAAAAAAAGATGATGATGCCATTTTATTTCTCTATTTTCCACATTTGTGAAGGATGACGGTGGGGGGGGGGGCATTCGGGGCTACATTAACTCTTGGTTGGCAGCTAGAAGATCCACACAGGGTTTCCCACAGGAAATGATTTGGCAGATATGGTGAGCCAATCAGATTCTGATACATCTCATATTGGCTGCTAACACTCCTGCACGGTGAACTGGAGACAGTGAACGCAGCAGCGTGGCTGCTAACACTCCTGCATGGTGAACTGGAGACAGTGAACGCAGCAGCGTGGCTGCTAACACTCCTGCACGGTGAACTGGAGACAGTGAACGCAGCAGCGTGGCTGCTAACACTCCTGCACGGTGAACTGGAGACATGAACGCAGCAGCGTGGCTGCTAACACTCCTGCACGGTGAACTGGAGACGTGAACGCAGCAGCGTGGCTGCTAACACTCCTGCACGGTGAACTGGAGACAGTGAACGCAGCAGCGTGGCTGCTAACACTCCTGCACGGTGAACTGGAGACAGTGAACGCAGCACCGTGGCTGCTTCAGTAGCTCCCCTGACGGTGAACTGTTGACTCAGTTGTCTGTTGTGCTCATATACTATAGCTGGCACACCACTTATTGTTTAAGAAATGTTTTCAAAATTAGCATCCCTAATCCCTATATCTTCACAATCTCTCTCTCTCTCTCTCTCGAGAAATTTTGAGAAGGAAAATGCTGAAGATGCTGAGCAGCACTAAGACACATGGATGAATATGAGTGTATAGACTGGACAAAGGAGAAGCTGTCAGTTTATACAGGACATGCATAAATACATCAGCTCCTTTGGTCCAGGCAGATATTTTATGTATGCAGCACTTGAGATTTAAAACACCTTTCGGCCATCAAAGGAATTGTAAATCAAGGCAAGACACACAATAAAATACACCAGGAGGGTGTAGAATAAAGGTGTCTCTTTACCTCAACAATACATGTATTGTCTCCGTAAGATACAATACATCTATGAGACCTTTACTTCACCCTAATTATGCTCAATTCTTCAGCAGGGACATAAAGTGAAACAATTATACATAGATAATACATCAGGAAAGTCATTTCCTACTCATTATGCATCACAGCTGCACGGTTCTTAGAATGACCATTACAGTACAATAGCACATGAGCCAGTTACTAGTCTTTCCATTCCACATCACAAGAACACATAAAAAAAGCATTTCTGGTTTGTGCTACACTTGGAAAAATTCATCATGGTAGATTAAGATAAGTAATAGCTTTCCAAATTATACTTTCCATTTCAAATCCTCCTTCTTTCCAGTAAAGACTATCAGAGGTTAGGACTCCTGAGATCTTTCCCTCCCTTTCTGCACCGACACCCCTGTCTCCTCCACTACCGACAGCTCCTCCCTGTCTCCTACTAGCCCAGGCTAGGCGGGTATATACGCTGTATATTCTACTGAATAGTCCTCCTTTCCTTCTGCATCTCAGATAGTCTTTAATAATCAGGTAAGATTTCATGACTAGAGGGACCCTTGACTGCACAGTTAGTGGCTGTACCTGTAGATTAACAGCAGCTAGGGTTAGATGCAGCCAGACTAGGGATGTTACTGATTAACTGTTTAACCGTTAACCTACAAAAGGAATTTGGACCAATTTAATGTAGTTGAATTTAATGTGTCAGTTAAGTGGCAAGCAAGATACAGGATCTTGGATTTAAGGTTGTAGCATTTACTTACCAACAAATAAACTGTATTAACAGCTATAACGTTACTGATACTTGATACTAATTGTCGTCACACAGACACGTCTGTCAAACATTAGCTAATGTTACACCGGGCTGACAGAGCACACCAGGCAGACACACACGTCTATTTTTGACGCAAGCCATGCGGTTCACAGCAACAACAGACAGTAATCGTTTGAAAGTATATTGACATTGTACCAGCAACGTTACTATAGTTTCAATGTCTAGACATCTGTAGAATATGCCACAGATATGAAAAAAGTAAAGATTTGTTAAATCAACACTTCCAGCTTTCATTTTAAAATAAAAGCTCAAGTGTTTTTCCTTCATTTGATAAGTCTTTTATTCTGAACTCTATGTGCAGGACAGTGATGTAGAATATGCAGTGACTCCATGAATGAATAAAGCACAGGGCTTTAAATGTGGAATATTACTTTTATTTATAAATGAGCATACACTTAACCTTTTTCTGTCTAAAATAAATCTAAATGACATTTATAATGAAATGGACATTATGAAAGGAAGGAAAAGAAAGAAAGGACTGACGGCAGCAGCAGCAGCAGAAACGCAGCTGGTGTGAACACCCGATGCGTGAATCACGCAGCAGCTCAGCGAGGCAGCTGTCAGGCGCTGCTCACGCGGCGGTCTGGACAAGCCGCTGTCGTTATCACTTGTTAGGCACCACAACCACAGCAACACTGCATGCACTGCACTAACCTTGTCGGTTAATAATCGGTTAATATGGGTCAGTTATCAGTGGGAAAAACTAATCTAAATTGGCATCCCTAAGCCAAACTCAAATTTGTCAATATCCAATAACACCTTTTTCAGGTAAATGCGGCAGATTTCAAGCTTTTGGCCTCAAGTTGAATAAAATGCTGTGATGGATATACAAGTTCACATCACAGTGGAGTACAACTCAAGACAAACACTGACTATTTTTATACATTTTAAACTGTGTACAGTAATAAAAACAATTTAATGTTCCCAGAGGGTTCGGATATGCCAACTGGCAGCTTTTCACACAGCTGGACACTTTTTACAGATGTACCAAAGATTTGTCTGCCAAACTGATGATAAATAGTACTGGAGGCATGAAGCCAGGATGATTGTGTAGCATCAATTTTCAAGCCAAAACTCACATTGATAAGTCCCTATGTGCTGATATTCGTCCAGCAGAGAGTAGGTTGAACTTGTGAGCCAAGGTCAACATCACATGTATTCACTTTTAACTACAAAACATTGATAATTCGTAGCTACTGTTAAATATAAGCTGCTACTGTGAACAAAACCACTCATACTCTTGTTGTCCTTTTACTCCCTTCCTGACCTATTCTTTCCCTAATGACGAAGTTCGCTGTATTGATTATCTACTTTCCCCTGCTTGCAAACAAACAAATGACCCAATCAAGTCCACTAAAGTCACTGCAGTCAACCGGAGACAGGTACATAAATTACTTGAAAGCACAAAGCATTCTGTTAGTGCCTTTGTAAAGGCTTGAAAGACGAATGGCACTGTTCCCCCTGCAGTATATTCAAGAAATGTGTTGCAACTGCAGCTGGCAAACACCTAACACTGTGAAACTCAATGTTAGTGAACTACCGCCAGTAAATGTTTTGCCTTATTTGAGCAACTGGCTCAAATATTTCTAAGCAAAACCACATACTACAAGCACAGTCTTAAACCTGTGAGTCATTTGTAAAAACAGAATGTGGAAGAAAAGGATATGGCTAATTTAGACCAAATATTTGTTTCATTCATACTCTATTTCAGTCGTCCGCTGATTCCCTGAGCACACAGCAGCCATATGAGACAAACAAAAGTCCTGTTTGTTCAATTACAGACCGCTACGCAGAGAAGACACAGTGGGGAAAATGTATGTCGGCTGAATGTGAGGCAATATTCTGCAGGGGGAATCCATCTTAGAGGTTGACAAAAGAGAGTTTTTAGAGAGCAAGCAGTCCAGACCACTGACTTGGACTTCACTGTTGGCAAGTGTGCCTCTCTAAGTCTACTTCAAATGCAGTTGTTGAAAGAGGGCCAAGTAATCCTGACGAGACGAGGTCTCAAGAGTGTTAAGGACATGGTCTCATGATCAGTTTTTCAGGCTTAGAAACAAATGACAACTAGTTTAATCAGTTTCCTTCATTTGTTCTAAGATTACAGCATATATAAAAGAGATCTATACTGAATTACTCACATTAAACTTGCTGTAAGACCTCCAAATGACCAATTTGCCTTACACCCAGCAGCAGGTGGCTACTATTTCCCATTAAATCAGGCAACTCCTTGACCTAAAGGAGGAATTATTACCTCCAAATTGCTGTGGCAGACTGAGGAAACTGAGGCTTTGTAAAATATCTATAAATATAAAGCACTGCCAGGACATTTTGTAATCATCAAGGAATGCCAATACTTTGAGAAATAAGCGTGAACTCTGACAGAAGCCTTATTTTTCAACACAGACGTGGATCATAAAAATATTTTTCTTCATATGAGCCATTTGTACTTTCAATATCTTCCCAGACGGTTTTACTACAGCCAAATGAAATGTTTCGGAAAGTCAGATGGATTGAGTAACTGAAGTTGGTTATTAAATGTTTTGTTGTGAAGTCTCTCAGTTTGACAAGAGCAGAGCATCAGCTAATTATACGCATGGCTGACTTTTATAAAGCTGGGGCTCTTTGCTCTTTTATTACAGCTCTCTCTTCTGTCCTCCTTTCCTCCCCTTTTTCGCTTCATTTTACACTGTACAGATGAGCGGAAAGGTCCGGAGTACAAGCTTTGTTTGCACAAAACAAAAGCTGAGAACGCCATGAAGATGTCTTCCTCCAGGTATGCAGGGAATTGTGTTGCCACAGTCTTTGCTCTCATCAGTGAGCCAATAAATATGGTCAGAGTACACAGTATCAAAAACATGTGTGGTGTTGTCCTCTTCTTGAATAAATACCTCTTCAATGGTCCCCAAGTGGACACATCACCTCATCTCGCTGGGACATTCCCTGCAGTCGTGTGCCATCAACACTTTCAGAGCATTCAGAACAACAACGGTATCCTCCAGGAAGGAGGCCACAAACTAAACGAGACAAAAGTCTACAGGTTAAGAATAACCACGCCTTATTGTTACAGTTAGAACTCTTTGTTTATTAGTCCTATGGATTGATCCGTGTGCTCCAAACACTCCTCTATTCAAAAAATTATGTATGCATGGTCTGAAATTAACTTTCTTTTTTTTAATTTTTTGTCTGTCAATTTTATGTCACTTTTGAAATCTGCACTAAATGAAGGAAAACATTTAGATCTGTCATTCAATGTTCGATATATTTTATATAAAAAAACATATGCACAGTAAATTCCAGTGTTCATATTACACTGTAGCTTCTGCAACTGTTATATTTCAAGGTGCGGGAGGGTGTTGTTCACTGTGCTGCACTTTGCTCTCGTCATCTATAGTGGTTATGTGCATAAAAACACAATTCAAACGATGATTATTTAAATATTTGCTCTGAAAATGTTGGCATTAGTAGTTTAATGGTGTATTATGAGCTGCTAAGAGCTTGTGTTAATAAGTTAAACAGGTCATAATTATCCATCTTACATTGCTGTGAAAGCATCTCCTTCAAACAACTGCATTCATTCAAGTTTCATCATGACATCGTTGTAATTTACCTTCACCCAGTAGTCATTTTTACTGCGCAGAGAATTAATGCTTCATAATGTAACTCTGTTAACGATGGTAGCGCCGTTATTTAGACAAGCAGGACTGTGATGCCCACCGACTTCTAACAGGTCATTTTACCAACTCTCCTCCTGCTGATGTCGCCAAAGATTTGTTGTTCACTGTTGTGGTAATGTTGTAGCATTACCAGTGAAAAATAGGGTGCATCCCCTCAGGTTAAGTAGTCGTGGCGTCATGCTTTCGAGTGCTTTTTGCCAAACAAACTGAAACATGACAGAATGTGCGTATTAGGGATGGGTCATGATTTTTTATTTTTGTTAATTATTTTAAAAATCAGTTAGTTTATGTGACTATCATTCTATCATGGTCACGTTACTACCAGAAAAACGTATGTGGCACATTGACTTTGTCCTTTTCCTGACGTGTGTGTGTGTGTGTGTGTGTGTGTGTGTGTGTGTGTGTGTGTGTGTGTGTGTGTGTGTGTGTGTGTGTGTGTGTGTGTGTGTGCACAAGCGGCACCACGCCCCTCGTAGTTTCAGGAGGCTGAGCAGCTGTTCCAGCAACATATCATCACTCAAACCCGACAGTATGCACAGATTTTCGAAAAATAATCGACTAATTCACAATGATTATCGAACAGTACTTTTGCTTGGAATGCACATCCCTGGTGCATATGCGCTGTTGTGCATGCCTAACTGTCAGAAAGCATCGAAGAGGAATCGAGAGACACAGAGGTGTGACATGCCAAGAAATCGAACAACTAGGAACAGGTTCTCTATTCCCACTGGTCCCTTCCCAGCGTTTTCTGTCTGCCAAGATGGCAAATGGCCTGACGATTTGATCCACCACCGCCAACAATTTACCCACATTTGGCAGGTGCTAATTTCAGACCCTGAAAGTATGATCACAATAAATCTCACCCAAGAAATTGAAGGACATTCAAAACAATTTACCTCTAAACTACCTAAATATAGGAAAATATAATGCCAGGAAACTGACTGCTATACCACAACAACTGTAAACAAAATAAATGAGCTGCAAACCACAGCCAACCACAAATAACTCCCTTGAGTCAAATATATTTTCAAAGCATGGAAGGTGCGATAAAAGAATACCCCCCGCCCCTTGCTTTATCTCATGATTTCATGTCCCCATGTCCTCTGTGTCTCTGGTGTGAACAGGAATGCTGCTGTTCTAAGACAGAGTCATGGAGGAGGAGTGGAGCTGCACCAAAAGCAACCAAAGAGTGAATGAGGAGTTAGAGGGAGCTGAGGGGAGTCTTCCACACTAACAACCACCAACCACGCACTGCCTCCACCACACCAGTCATCACATTCCTGCTAGAAAGAAAGCACCCGACTGTTTCTGTTGAAAAACAACACATGCACATGCACACACAAAATTATAGGCGTGTTCCACGAACCAAAGTGCTGTTTGGATAGAAGACAACCAGACTGAGCTGGACAGGCCAGGACAGAGGAGGGGCTGATGCAGGAGGATGATAGGCAGTTTGGCTTGGGTATAGAAAATCACTATGAAGAGAGCTGTCAGAACCACTGGGGCATTCACCGATTTTCCAACATGAACATGACACACACACACACACACACACACACACACACACACACACACACACACACACACACACACACACACACACACACACACACACACACACACACACACACACACACACACACACACACACACACTCTCTGTCGACTGGATGAAACACGCTGGGCGTCTCTACAGAGGGAGGTTTTTGTATGCACAACAGCACATATGCCCCAGTCCACCTGCAGAGCACCTGAGCCTTTCATCTATCAGCTCCACCTGCTGTGTGTGTGTGTGTGTGTGTGTGTGTGTGTGTGTGTGTGTGTGTGTGTGTGTGTGTGTGTGTGTACTCTCTGAGTGAGCAAGTGAAAGAGATATCAGAGACTAAGCATACTGGATTAAGCAGTGGCCTGACCACACGTCTTTAAAGTCAATGGGCCTCTCTAAGAAATGTCTCCCTGCTTTTCATTTTCCAAATGATTAAATTAAATAAAAGAAAGAAAAACTACCAGGTTGAATGTTGGTGAATTCAATTTGAGCTCACATATTATACTGTAGCCTAACGACTATAAAATATTTTCATACTCTTGTTACTGTAGATTTAAAATGAGAAACCAAAGAATGTCGGTCTGCTGTCAGGCCTTGTGTCACGGCCACATTGTTTCCAAACTACTGAAATGGATGAGCACATTGGATCCATCCCCCTCAAAGTGCCTTTGAAGAGTGGATATGGGCATCCAAGTGTCAAGGCCAAGTACGCTGGAGCAAATCAAAAGATTTCTGTGAACTATGTTCCTCTAGTAGGACAAAAATTGTTATTTAATGCCTTATGCAATACCCGTCCACACTCCAGTTTAGTTCTTATGAACAAACAGCTGAGAAAATCTGTGTTAAATATAAATATATATGTGCTTAATGAGGTGCAATATTAGTCTTTGAATGCTTCTTTAAGAATACGTCTTTCTGGTTATGGTAGGGCTTCTCAAAAGGTCAAGTTGAAACAAATTCAAACTCAAATGTAATTCATTCAAATGAGTTTGAAAACAACCCACAGAGCCTTATTTTTACAAACCTCTGGCAAAGGGTCTTTAACGATGTGTGAAAAGTAGGCCATCTGATGAGGTTGCACAGTTGACGTTACTTTGTTTGTTTCTAGTGGCTCACAGCAGGTGACGCCTCAGATTTCTTGTCAACGTAGAGTTTAGCAGCTGCTTTTTACAAAACCGGCAGGCAGCCTTGTCTTCATGGGTCATTTTGACTAGGGATGAGTCATGATTTATTTGAATCATCTTTAATTAATTATCATCTTTAGTTCGGTCCCTGTGTCTGCCCACTGTGCTGCGGGGGCGCCCGCCGCCCGGGGGGGGGGTTGGGCTGGGTGTGGGTGGTGGGCGGGGGTGGGGTGTGGGGGTGGGTGTTGGGGTGGTGGGGGTGGGTGTTGGGTGGTGGGTGGGCCCTCGTGCCCCATGCCCCCTGGCCCTGTTCGGGGTGCTCTGGGGGTGCCGGCCGCTCCCTCCTCTGGGCATCTGGGGTGTGTGCGGCCCGGCGGCTCTGATGGCTATCTGGGTGTTGCCTCCTTGGTGCTCTCATGTCCTGGGATGGGGTGGTGCACTTGACCAGTTTGCCCAGGTTTAGTCACGACAGCCGCTTGGGCTCGGTGTAATAACACATGATGATTGGGTTCAGGGCCTGCCAGCACCTGCCGAGTCCCATTGTTGAGAACTAATGGGACCCGCAAAATGTGCTAGATCATTTCGATATTTACACTGGACTCACGGACTTCATGCACTTTTCACTCTTGATCTCTGCGGTTTAACTTTCTCCCTTCCGTTGTTTCTCATAGGTTACTAGTTGATGGGTATAAATCAGCACCTCACATTCATAGCATGTACCCTTCCCAACCCATCTTTCTCCCCTTCTCCCCATTTTCCCCTCAACTCACTTAAGTATGCACTTCCCTCTCTGGCTCGTAATAGGAAAACCCAATAAAGATTAGTTACCAGGAGGGACGGTGATGGTCACACACGCACTAAAATATTAACATACTTTTGTGCAATACTAAAATAAGCACAGATCCCATAAAAAGTTGTTACCTCCTTTTGGGGTTAATAGAGGGGACAAGAAAGAAAAAAAAAAAAAAAAAAAAAAAAAAAAAAAAAAAAAAAAAAAAAAAAAAAAAAACGCCACACCCAGCAGCCCAGAGTTTCTGCAGGTAGATCAGCTGTCTGAGCAGCGCAACATATCGTCACTGAATTATTCAAGAAGTATTTGAATAATAATTAAATAATTCCCAGTGATTTTCAAATAGTATTTTTGCACATACCTAATTTCGACATCTATGGTGTAGAATCCAAAGTACTTCCATACACTGCTTCTCGGATGCTTCAGTGTACTGATTATCCAATCCGTCTAGTGTAAAGAATAGTGTAAAACATATTTTTCCCATGTTCGAGCCATTGTCAGAATGTTAAATAAAAAATGACATTCCTAGCATTGTTCCAGTAATGCTCCGTCTGCTCCAACACAACCTGGTCTCCTACAATATTGTGTTCCCATAATACTAACCTGCATTCTCAGTTTCACTTAGAGGGAAAGATGGTATCTCCCAGATTACGGTCTCAGTTTTAAACTCTTTTAAACACGTGGTTAAAGTTGTAAATTGAAACAAAACAAAAAGACAACAAAACTACTTGGTTAGATTTAGTACAAAACATCATGCTTTGGATTGAAATAACTATGTTATGTTATTAAGCTATGGGTGTAAATTAAAATAAGTTGGTATTTAGTTTCACACAGGACACCAACAGTGGTCTCCTGGGTAAAAGTGTTTTCCACCCTACGCAGACTGTCATCACAAACGCATGTGTGATACGTCAAAAACAAACATACTTCACGAGACAATGTTTCCCTCAAGGCGTAGTTCACAGTGCAGTTTCGTTGTATGAGAACGTCATTTTTAGATTGCCATTCAAGCTCTTAATTTTTTTTCTTTATTGCCATCTACCCTCCTCTAGGCTAAGCTCAGGTCAATCAAGCACTGAAGACCTCCATCTTGGCCAGGAGGAGACTGGAGGCGAGGGGTTGAGGGGGAGGCTGACATGATGAGAGGGGGCGAGAGAGAGGGGTGAAGACAGTTCATGTTTTAAAGAGTAGTCTGGCATAAAAATGAGCTGAGCTGCTGCAAGAGCCTAATTAGTCTAGATAAAGTCTGCCATAGCACACAGATACAAAGAGGTTTTGATATGGATGGCTAGCACACACGGATGCATGCACATACGCACACCTTAACAGGGAATGTGTTATTAGTGTCATGCTGATGTATCTGGTCCTGTGTGAGTGGGCTGTATGTCTGTGCTCTCAGTAAACACAGGGAGGCCGGCATCAGTCACTGCTGCTACACTGGCCCTGTGAGAAACCCACAGAAGGCAGCATTCTTCACAACAGAGCACAGACCACCCGCACACCCACGCCTGGATAAACCTCGTTAACTAACATTTGTCCAGACTCCCTGAGATGTTTGAAAAAGTTTTATCAGTTTGATGCGACATGGAAGTAAAACCAAAACAGTAAATGCTGAAAAGAATGTGGCCCAATGCTACATTTACTTCTGGTGGGAGGATTAGATCTTGTTTGTTTAATCCAAACAAAATCCAAAGTGTAAAAACGAGAGCTGTTAATTGATTAAAATACTTAACCGCAAATTAATCACATTTTTTATCTGTTCAAAATGAACCTTCGAGGAATATTTTTTAAGTATTTATTAATCTTATCATCATGGAATTGCACAACTACGGCTGCTTTATGCAAATGTATGCATATATCCATTATTGGAACTCAACTAACAACACAAAACAATGACAAATATTGTCCAGAAACCCTCGCAGGTGCTGCATTAGCATAAAAAATATGCACAAATCATAACATGGCAAACTCAAAGCCAACAGCTGTCAGTGTGTCAATGCACTGACTTGACTGTGATAAAGTGGGCATATCGGTAAAGGGGACACGTGTGGGTACCCACAGAAACCATTTTCAGGCCAAGGGACCCCTTCGAAAATGGCCATGACTGTTTTTTCTTGCTAAAATTTAGCATAACTTAAATATCATTTATATTTTTTTCAGACAGAGAAAGTTTGAAAATTTGTAAATAATAGTAATAATCACATTAAAATCCTGTACTATATTCATTCATGGAGCCCTGCAACACTGTCCTGCACATATTTCAGAATAAAAGCCTTGTGTTAACAAATGGAGTTCTGCCTACAGAAAAAAACACTTGTGTGGTTTTATTTTGACATGAAAGAACCAAGTGTTGATTTAGAAATAAATCCTTACTTTTTTCATGTCTGACATTTTCTACAGGTACAGACAGGTAGTAATGTTGCTGATATGATGTCAATATGGTCAAATAATCGCTTCCATTCTCGCTGCTATGAACCGAACATGGCTTGCTTCAAAAATATGTACACAGGTAACAGGTAGCGCAGCCGCCACACCCTCCTCACGCTCACCTGGTCAGTTCACCTGCACCTTATCACCTTAACTTTTAATTGCATCAAGTTGTTTGTAAGTATTTTAAAGTCATGTTTATTGGTATCTGTCTCGAAATCAATCTTCAAATGTACCAATTCTGAGTAGTGAAGACAATAATTCACATTATGGTCAACTGTTGACTGAAAGTAATCACAAGTAAAGCACTTTGGATGAACATTGTGGAACAAAAGTCCTGGTATTGATAGTAGTTCTTGAAGTTTTCCATTAATTTCTGAGGGGATTTTAACTGAGAAACATTTATCTGTTTTCTAACCTTGAACTTCATACCTTCTTTAAAAATATGTATCCATGATCTCTCATTTCTGTCTCTATCGGGACCTAAGGAAAAGGATGGGCTCACCTTGGCAAACACACCGCAACCTAATATGTATGTACATGAATAAAGAAAGCCAGACCGATGTGTTCTTGGACTGAGTCACCAAGGTCAAAACTGATCTGACTTTCTAAGCAGTTTAATATGCCAGTGAGCTACACAATGTGCTTGCCCATCCATCTCACCATGTAATCAATAGCTACGAGGCCGCTAATGATGAATGGAGTGAAGTGGAAAGTGCAACACATAAACTGGTGTGTGAACTGTGGAATCATGGCCTTAGAGACAACACTGACACTGGGCTCTGTTACTGAAGTGTTTCCTTGACAGGAAGTAAGAGATCTTTGTCCCTCCAACAAAGACACCCGGGTGCAAGATAGATGGGTGCAACTGTAATATATACAGTTGTCATAAATCACTGGCTCGGACTAAAGCTATTCAAATTAAAATAATCCATCTGTGCGTCACATGATTAACTACATCATTTCTACTTTAAGTTGTTCAACCTTCAGCTGATGGATTGTGACAGAAGAAGTGTAAACAATAACACAAAGATAAACACTACCTCAAAACACACAAAAAGGGATGCACGCAAACAACGACAACAGCATGAGATTCTCATGTGACCTACATTCAATACAGCCTACGCATACAATGAAACATGTAAACCAACCCACAATATAACATGCCTGCATAAACACACTGTGCATGAATACATCCATGGATGCCCACATGCTTCCCACAGAAAATTCATGTTAACATATCAGTGTGTTTACATACACACAAGTGCATTGGCAAGAATCTGGAGATACAATATGTACCATGATACATCGCTACTACTGTACATTATTCCTCACATATTCATGATACAGTGGTAATGATTCAATATATGAGGGATAATGTACAGTGAGTCAGTCATTTTTGCAAATGACACGATGCCGAGGGGTCTTGAATCGCCCTGAAGGGGCAGTGACCTCCTAGTTTTAATCAAGTGTCCCTGTTATGTGTCGGACGTTGGCTTACATCAACCCGGGCTTGGCTCCAAGTACACTTGTCCCCAAAGTCCAGTATGTTTGATTAGTACGAACGCTCCATATTGTATATGGGGACGGTTCAGGCATGGATCAGGTGTACTCAGGTTCGGTTTGCAACAGGTGTCAAAGCCAACTGTACTGAAACGTGGAAGTGGACTACTATTACATGAGAGTAACGTTAGCAGGCAGCGAGTACTTTCAAAAGGACATGCTTTTTTCCCCAACGCCGCCAGTCTCCTCCGACATCTGTATACATATAAGATTGTTTCATATCCATGTCTGTATCTGCGCACAGCATGTGCCAATATCATCCTCTGAACTGAACAGCCGTAGGTGATAAAGCAGGAAGGCAGGAGAGAGGTTCTTTAAGATATAATCAATAGTAGGCATGGAGGTTGAGCAATGTTTGTTATTTAATTAGCTAATTTAATGCCTCCAAATACAGGAGCCGCTCAGCTGTTCAGTGGGAGACAGAGGGGGGAAACAACATGTAGAGTTGGCATATTTTCACATCAAACTCTGAGATCCGTTTCAACCAAAACAGAGTCGGTGATTGTTGGAAAGACTAATAATGATGATTTTGTTGAGTTTTACTTTGTGTCTGTAAAGTTTGAATGAAGTGTTTTAATATGCTCTGCTGCAACAACAGCTGATGTCAAGACAAATACATGTGAATGATGATGCAAGCATACGCGGATACAGAACAACTTTACTAATGTGGAAGCTGAGCAGCAGGGGACTGGGGAGGGCACGGTAGAGATCAATCCTACCTAATATGAAAATGCCCTAAGAAACTAACAGATGGCTCCTAGGGATAGACTGGTATGCAAATATGTTTAATTTTATGTACAAACAACACAGAGAAGGCAATTTACCACAGCTTAACACTCCACATTCCCCTCACTAAAACCACAAAAGCCGGCAACCTGTGGCAGTTAGATATAAACACATGCAGATGTAAACAAGGTCAAAAAGAGGTGTGAAAATCATGAAGACTGCTCGAGGGAGAAATGGGGTGGAAAAGGAAGAAATATGTTTTCCTCTCGGATCAGAAAAAAATGAAATGAAAACATGTCGACTAATAGGCTACTCCAGTGAACTTTCAGTGTCTTATCTAGCTCAACTGGCCTCACATCTCTCCTGCCAAACATTCTGTGGGCGGTCCAGCGTTTCAGCCCTGAGGTCCAGCCATAAAGGCACCGCGTGAAGCCCACTGATCAAAGAGAAAGCTCACTAACCAACTTAGTCCATGTTGAGCTTCTGGATTCGCTCCAGCACACTCCTATGTCATCAAGACCCCTGATGTTGTTGTGAAAGCACTAACATACGTTTCTGTGTGTAGCTGAGCCACTCGGTGTGAACGTGTATAAGATCAAAAACATCATAGAAATCTCATCAGCACAGACTAGGAGCATGAACTGGTCACAGAGGTGAAGTGAAGCCAGAGCAACACAGCAGAGTTTAGTTTAGTAACACATTTAGAACAATAAGTCGTAGGACAAAGGCAACTTGATACCATGAAAAATATGATAAACTACACACAAACCATATAAACACTATTAGCTATATCTTAGCTATAGTCTGCTTTGGGTTCACACTGACTTATAACAAACAAGTCAAGATGCACCTCCAAAACTCTGAGGGCTTTATCTCCTCTGGTGAGCATACACATTTCACAATTCACAATGACAAAGTATAATAATAACAGCTAGAAATAACAGCTTGAAAAACAGGAAGGAAATTATACCTAACGACTTCATACTGCAATATGTTGAAAATGGATACCACGATCAGTAAAAGAACCAGGAAAATCAGTTCAGTTTAGCCTTAAATTTATATTCATGTTTAACTCTGAGCAGTGGCTTGTTGCTAAAATGAGAATAGCCGGTCCATCTTAAAAGTCAGCCCACCTTAAGCAAGCGAGCCTGAGCCAAAGTTGCTGCCCAACTTCGGGGCCAACCCTCCTCACTTTAATCAGCGGGTGACAAGACATAGTAAGTTAGCTCGGATCTTGAGTTGTAGCTGGGGATGAGTGATATGGACAAAATCTAACACGATATAGGGCGTTTCATATCTTGATAATGATATCACAATATAACATGTTTTCTGGTAATTTAATATATAAATAGTCTATATCAAATAACCATCTGGTAAAGCCTATTTGTGTATACTCCTGACAAGTACTGAGTATTTTCTCATTTTAAGAATGTGAGTGCAAAAACAGATTTAAGTGCAATTATAGAGAAAAAAGAAAGCGTGGCCTAGCTTCCTTTATTACAGAAAATACATAAAAAATATATATATCCGATATATTTTGATATTGTATACGATATCCGTATATAGTCATATTAGCCAACCTGCTACATTCAGGTGTAGCTTTACTGCTGACTTCATACTCCACACACAGACACTTGCTAACCCCTCACAACCTATTAAAAAGTTATATCTAAAAGGATTTAACACATTTTAGTTTTCAAAACATCTTAAAAATACATACTTCCTCAATGCTGAGGCCCAGCAGGGGGTCAACTTAGGCCCAGGACGGCCGCCGAATGTGCAGTATACTGGGGGAAACCCTGACATCACATGATCTTGTAAATCGTCTGGGTTGTGTTCTCACCACAAACCACACCAGATTTTACGCTGAAGTAGACTAAGATCCAGACCCAGGCTGGAATCCAGCAAACTGAAAAGCAAAGGGGACACAATCAACCATTGTCGAAACCACACCAAACCGGTTAGAACATGAACATGTGTTTAATCATGCACCTAAATCATGTAGTAGCCTTCTGTCAACTCTGATACAACCGATTCAAACCTTCTGGACAAAAAACCTCCTCTAATGGAAAACAAGTTTATTGCTAAAGGCCATTTCACAATATTATTGTTCTGCTTTGCTGACAAACAACTGTCTGATTTTCACGATTTAACCCTGAAGCCAGACGACAGACCTTGTTTTCCTGGAGCCACATGTAATTCTGAAACAAGAAGCACTGCTCTTCAAGTGGCAGCTGTCCAAGTCTTGTTGTTTAACTGATGGATGTTGCTCTCTACCTAAGACAAAAAGCCATGTGTTCAGCCAATTCAAAGAGTCAGACTCACCCACGCTGACTGCTGTGGTTACAGGGTCAATTGCATAACATCCATTATATATTACATGCCTGTGAAAGCCTGCGATTTATTCCAAACAGATAAGAAACACATGCAAGTAATTTTCTTTATTTCCGGTAGAAGTCATACGAGTTGAAAATATCTTGTTTTTCTTGAATATGACAGTATTGGAGCATATGATGCTGGGGTTAGAGCAGCAGTGATGGCCTGGTGTTTCATCCTGGCACCCTGCTTGAGAGTGAAGCGCCCGTGGGGGTCTCTACAATACAGCTCCTCATGCTGTGGGCTCCCTTTTGCTGTGACATACCACACATTACATAACTCTGCCACTGTACAGCCCCTCATCCCCCAACTATCTGCTACTGTAGCCGTGAGACTGTCAGCAACCCCCTTCCCCCACCCTTTTATACATACACAGGGCCTTCACATAGTTTACACACTGAATACTCAAAGTCACACACACACCAGCCTTGTATGTCCAATGCGCTGGGAGGCACAGCCTGGTTTCACACTCACGGTTCGGTACAGTATGCACAGGAACATGGACACACAACTCAGAACAATACTTGGCTGGCTTTAAGAAATACCACATGACTAAGTGAACTTTAACAGTGCTTGCCTTTACTACTGTGATCCCACATGTGACACAAAACAGCAGTTTAGTCAGGAGACTGTTAGCTGAAAGCATAAAAAAAACACTGAATATGCAAACTAATGGGGGGCAAAAAAAAAAAAAAAGAAAATCAATTCACTTATGTATTGCAATTTTTTTCACGATTTTGAAGTAATTTTTTTAATCCCACAATCAGTACATTTGCTTTATTTGAGTCTATGTTGAGGTGGAAGGAAGTTACTGCTTTTACTGTTGTAGTCTGAGTAATGCAACGTCATATTTGTTCCGTATCCGTCAACCAAAACAAATCGCAGTCAGCAGCGGTGAGCCAAAGCCAGAAAGTAGAAAACAGCGGAGGGTCAGCGTGGATACGACCTGCACTGTCACATTAAATCCAAAGTGGTAAACGCTAGTATATTAACACTGTGGGTTTCACACATTACCAGGAAATGCAGACCTAGACATCACAGCTAAAGCTGCATGCTAACTGCTAGCCGTCACTCTCATTTCAGTGGTCAAATCAGCCGATGCTACGGTAGAGCACCCATATACTGACATTTATGTTATATGCTTTGAAACTGCGCCAATGGAGCTGACCATGGATTTATAAAGAGAACGACGAGAGCTCGCGACAGACTTGGCGAAGAAGAGTGGAAGAGTATGTGTGGGACAATGATTGGTTTTCAAAATACATATATGGAAATAAGATTGATGGATTATATTCGCCACCCTTTAAAACATTACATTTCCCTCATAAATTAATAATAAAATACCACCGATTTTGTTCTTTGATTTTGGGGTTTCTGGAAAAAAAACAATTCCTGACAATGACATATTTGACTTCAGGACATCTACATAATGAAAATCAAACATTTATTGTATTAATCAAAATATAAGTCCCGAGAAGTGTATGATTCAACATTTTCCCCCATGGTCTACTGTTAAAAAATCCTAATATCGACTTAGAAATCACAAGACTTATCGACTGGGCACCCAAATATTGTTAATAGTATTGAATCAAGAGATACTACTAAACAATGCAGGACAAACTCTTGGATGATTTTAGTGATGCTAGTAGTGGCCATAAACTGTGTTAAAATTTGCTTTAGATCACTATGCAACATCCATCCACATATACAGCATATTGTAGTTCAAA
This sequence comes from Pterois miles, assembly GCA_947000775.1. Lineage (NCBI taxonomy): Eukaryota > Metazoa > Chordata > Actinopteri > Perciformes > Scorpaenidae > Pterois > Pterois miles. Next base: position 197,047 of record CAMQGK010000001.1, read on the forward strand.
AGGATTGTCCTTTAAAAATAATCAACACTGAATCAACAAAAGGTTTTTCAGCAGATGGATGAAATAGTCTGAATGAAAGCTCTCATGGAACCTCATGTAAAAAAAATAGCCTTGACTCCCACTTCCATCCACTAAAGACCAAAACCAAAAACGTACCTATTCAGCTGGGTTATATAAAAATTAAGAAAGAATGCAACAGCCCACAGTCCCTTTAGTCACACAGCCCAACATCGGTAGATCCGAATAGCAAGGCTGGAGTCACTGACTTAGCAAACTTATTTTACTCCAAGGTGCAGGGAGCTGTGGTATAAATCCTTCACTGATGGCAACTTTAAGGTAGTTTAAATTGGCTACCCTTCGACACTTCACAGAGGATTTAAGACCGAACCTGGCTCAGTCATTCTGGCTCTCTCCAGGTCACACTGACACGCACACATATATAGACAATAAACTGACAGAGCATTGCAGTGTTAACGAATGAGCAGTCCCACTGACACAATCTGAGGTAATGTGTGCTATTACCAAATAAAGAATGGCCAATCATAGATAATACCTCATTTGCTTACTGTATGTTATACTTCTATGTCTAAATTAACTACAGGATGTATGGTAAGTCATCTAAAGTAGCAATGAATAACTTATTACAGTTAGTAAATGTCAGTATATGGGTGCTTGCAGTTGTAGCATCAGCTGATTTGACCAGAGATGAGAGTGACGCCTGGCTTGACTGCAAGTTACCACAATACGACGTTGCCTGTCCACGATAGAGTCAGCATGCAGCTTTAGCCGTGATGTCTGGCTCTGCTTTTCCTAGCAATATGTAAAACCCAAAGTGTTTTGATACTTTACTGTATGTGTGGTGATTACCAGTTTGGATTTAACATGAGAGTGCAGGTCATATCCACGCAGACCCTCCGCCTTTTCTGCTCTGTAGTTTCAGCTCTCTGCAGTTTGTTTCGGTTGACATCCATCTAAAGTAAACATATAATCAAGCTTATCCATCCATATTAGGTACCGCTAACTGACCCTCATTAACCGATTATTAACCATTAACCGACAAGATTAATGCCTCACGCACTGGTGCGCCAGCGACAGTATATGAGCACAACAGACAACTGAGTCAACTGTTCACCATCAGGAGTCAGCAGCCACGGTGTTTTTTTTCGGGGGAGCTACTGTAGCAGCCACGGTGCTGCGTTCACTGTCTCCAGTTCACCGTCAGGAGAGCTACTGTAGCAGCCACAGTGCTGCGTTCACTGTCTCCAGTTCACCGTCCAAGAATGTTAGCAGCCACGGTGCTGCAGTAGTAGTAGTGTAGTGTTGCAGATATGCAGCCACTTTCCCAGCAAAAGTCTCCACCGCACATTTAGCTTAGTTTAGCAAGTTGTCCACTGTGTCTACCTGGATTAATGATAGCGATTGTCCAACAAACGGTGTATTTGTGTTTGTCCTACATTAGCAGCTGTAGGTCTGCTGGTAGCTTCGCTGCTGCCTCACATGTACACTCTGTCATTGCGGCGTAACTTTATCGAGTTTCCAACAGACCGTGTGTGTGTGCGGTGGTGAGTGTGGGTTTGTCGGTGGCATTATAGCTGTGAACGTAGCTGTAGCAGACAGTGTGTGTACAGTTTATTTGTCGCTGAATAAATGCTACAAGGCTACAAGCTACAACTCCTCAGCTGAAGTGCCAAACCAACTTCCTGTATCTGTATCTCCTGCTCAGATTCTGTTAAGGGGGCTCTTAAGGTGGACCAGCTTTTCTCCTTAAAGTGACAAGCTGCTCCTCTGAATTTTTCTCAACTTTTTAATTAAATAAATATTTCTTTTAACCATTTAACTGATAGTGTTAATCTGCAGCCTAAGCAGTTATGATAACCAGTGACTCCAATAGATTAGCTTAAATCTGACACAAAGGTGAAGGCTGCTGCTGAGGACGTGACGAGACTGGTATAACAGCAAGTGGATATCAAGTAACACTCATTTCCACGGCAAAGAGTGGACTCATCATAAACCCCTCAGGAAAACTGTGTCCGCTATCAGAAACCTGGCTAACTATTACTTGCGCTTGACACAGTTGGTTTTTATATGTGTGTGTGCCTGACAGTGTTAACACAGATCAGTGCTGAGTAGCTACCAGAAGGCAACCTTGAATTTGAATCCACACAGAGAGTCTGTACTGATTAAATTCCTCCTCGTCAACATTAAGCAACTCTGAACCTTTAGTGATGGAATCTGCTGGTGCCAAAGCAGAGTTTAATACACATTAAAATGGTAGGATTATGAAATACCACTGATTTTCATTAGCAGTTCTGCTGGCACTGAAATTAATATACTCTCGCTATTCTCCTCATGAATAATATGCATGGCTAATTTAATTAACAAGCAATATCTCAGCTAACATTCAAATGGGGGGACAAAATAATTAAAACCTCAATTTCTGGTGAAACAATTATTCACTTTCAGCGTAAATCTAATCTAAAACGGATTGACCTAAAGCCCAGCGGTAAATTGATTTAGTGTGTCATTCTATTGGCAGAGGAAACGTAAACATGCTCATCAGTGTGAACATTAGCGAAGAATTAAGGGATGTGCTGAAATGTGACTTTGGATCGCAACAGCACAAGCGAAACACAGACAAACACATAAAGAAGCAATTTAAACACAAACAAATCTGTAGAGAAGAGAAGACAAAAGAAGAGATTTTCATTCGTCCTCTGACCTGAGACGCAGATGAACGTCATGTAGTCTCCCTGACCGCCGGTGGCCAAAAAGGGGATCTTCTTCTTGGTCCTCCGCTTCACCTGCACAGCAGCGAGCATCTTCTCATCATGAGGTATGAAGACCTCCTTGTTGATGGCTGACTTGGCACTCATTTCTGAAGGAGGCAGGAGTGAACAGCTGGCGAACAGCTTAAAGTGGAGAGGACGAGATCCACTCTTCACTGGAAAGGAGAAGAACGGCAAATTTAATTAGCACAAAAGATGGACCAGAAAAAGCACTTAGAGCAGACAAAAGTCTGACTCTCACTTTATAGATTTCTCCTAAATAACAAGAACACACTCCTTCCAGGGCTCGACAGTAACGGTTGCCAGGCGGCAATTGGCAACCATGTTGACAAGCTGACAACCAATTCTTGGCCTTTGGTTGCAATCAGAGGCAGCAAACAGCAAAACGTCCACATTTTTAATATTTGTTACATTAGTGATATTCAAATATTGCTGTTAGTGTCAGAACCAGACAACGCTGTGCATTTACTCGCATGTGCACAGGCATCTGCTTTAAAGACAATGCGAAGCAAATTAAGTTTGACAAAGAACCAGACGAAAGAAAAAGGAAAAACGAAAGTATCCCGGCATCTTTGAGCTAGATGCAAAATTATACTGTTTGTGTTTTGATTGTGTAAAAAGCTTTTATTCATTTGTGTCCTATTAATTAATATAAGTCCATATATTCCTTAATACTCAAAATATTAGGTGATTAAAAATAGCAAACATAGTTTCAGTTTCAGCAACCGAACGTTTATGCCTGCCACTTTTAAGTTAGTGATGAGCTCTGTTTTCTCACTTGCTACTGGAATCTGGCCATCCAGATATCAGCTGTATTTGTCCATGTTTTGAGACGTACAACTCTTTCATCCAATGAAAAAGTCCCTATGAAAACTGGCAGTGAGTTCGGTGACTATCCAGACCAACAAGTACACAGATTCGGGAAAGAGATTAACATTGAATCTTTGTGGAGGTCAGAGTCTTAAAGTGTGTGTCTGTGAGCCACAGCCTCATTTCCAATTTGAAATACAGTTTTTCAGACTGAATTAGCATTGTTTGATGCAATCATATAAATAGTTTCTCCAACCTATTTTACTTTGTTTTTTAATAATTTGGCTCTATCTTCACTTCACTTCGCTCTTAACCGCTGCAGCACCGTGCAGTGGTTAGCGCTGTCGCCTCACAGCAAGACGGTTGCAGGTTCGATTCCGGCTTGGGACTCTTCTGTGTGGAGTTTGCATGTTCTCCCCATGCAAGCGTGGGTTTTCTCCGGGTACTCCGGCTTCCTCCTACAGTCCAAACAACATGCTGTTTAGGTTAATTGATGACTCTAAATTGCCCGTCGGTGTGAATGTGAGCGTGAATGGTTGTCTGTCTATATGTTGTCTGTCTCTATGTGCACTGCGATGGACTGGCGACCTGTGCAGGGTGAACCCCGCCTTCGCCCTAAGCCAGCTGGGATCGGCTCCAGCCCCCCCGCGACCCCTAACGGGACAAGCGGTTGAAGATGGATGGATGGATGGCTCTATCTTCATCACTGTTATTGGTCACAGACTAGTGACATGACTGCCAGAGAGGATGTATATTAACCACCACACCCTCTGATCTAAGTTCCACTTCAGCAAGACCATTTACACTTTCTGCTGCTGCACATACATGAACCAAAACAACAGGTGCACTCGGAGACGCCCACACAGTCCATGTATGGACATACGTTCTATATCCGTATATTGAGGAGTTAAAGGCCTGATGATAAAGGCATGCAGTATTTTGCAAGACAGGTGCTAATATTAAAAGTATGAAAAATAACATCTTCAGCAGCAGATACAGAACACTGAGGTGCTGAAGGGCTCGCTTCGGGAAAAGCCACAAGGGTTGGGTGCCAAACTTAGCACTGTCCTGTACTTTTAAGAATACCACCTGAATTATGTTAGTACTATAGAGTACCATTTCATGTTCAATCAATTGGTGCTAAATTTCTTCTTCTATCTGGGTGAGACAGTATGAGCTGCAGCTGAGCCCTGGTTCTGTGTGGTGTGTAAAATGTTTTAAAATAACAAAATGTTCTAAGTAAGCGTAAAGAACAGGGGGGGAAAAGTTACCATTGGGTACCAGCAATGGTATCACTGCTATGTGAACAGTACCCAGCCCGAACAGCCACATTAAACTGTATGTACTGTTGTATGCCATTGTATGTTGTTACTGTGTTCTGATGTACGTACTGCTGTCTGATGCATAGACTGTATATAACAAGTGAATGTAGTCACCGTTATGTTACCCACAGATTTGAAGCCTTGAGTTCAGCATTTGACATCCACCATCTTGGTTTTTGTAACTAGGATTGACATGAAGGTGGAGCTTAGTAAAACCAATCACTGGAAAAGACATTTTTAAGCAACCAAAAGGTTACAGCTGACTTTCAGGAACTGAAAACACACTGTAAAAGGGTTAAAGCTGTAAGACAAAATTATGGACAACTCCCAGACCGGAAAACGCTGTAGTAGCGACCTGTCAATCACAAGGTAGCCACCTACTTGCTTCTAAATGGGACCATAATTTACTAAATAATCTTCATGCTGTATTGAAGAAGGTTTGAAACTAGCAATCGAGACCATAAACTCATGTTTAAAATGTTTACTGAGATAATAAATCAAGTGAGAAGACGGCTCATTTTCTCAGACTTCTATACAATCAGACTTTTTGCAACCAGAGGGATCGCCCCCTGCTGGCTATTGGTAAAAAGTTTAAGGTGTGTCCACACTGGCTTCACTTTTCATAACCAAAGGCTGCTGCTGTTGTGATGTGTGCAGTGCTGTGAAGGACTTTCCCCTTGGGCGGACAATAAAGTTTAAAGTACAGAAAAGCAGAGTAGGCCTAGAGTTTTTTTCTTGCTTCTGAATCAACCTACAGAGAAGCTGAAGTGAGAGAACTCTGCTAACGAACAGTTAAACTTGTAGAGCTTATGCCTTCTGTGTGTTCATATCCTCAGCCTCGGGCCAATCCCTCACCTCGTTGTCCAAAAGTACACACACAACCAATCTAAATTTATACACTCTCTACTGCTCACAGTGTATAGCACGTTAAAGTAATGACAGAGGGAGTTAAAGGGTTTGTGTCTCCCTGTGTTGCAGCCAGTCTCCACGCTCCATCTCTTTAAATGCTTTGCCAATGTTCTTCTTGGAAGCGCCGCAACTCGCACAGATGAAATGACTTCAGCTGAAGCTGTTAAGAGTACTGGTAAGTCTCACTGATACAGAACAGCAATCATGTTTCTATTATTACATGCCAATGTCTACTATGGCATGCATTTCTTGGTGACTGGGAATATACCACGAGAGACACTGCAGTACGTCTGATGGTGTCAGGGAAAACTGTGCTTAAATGCAGCCAGACAAAGTCATAAAGAAGTGGGTTAATTAGGTCCAAATGCTCTCATGAGGACCATGGAGCTTAATCATTTTCTCAGCCACACACATTCACTTAAAACACACAAGCACTCACAACAACCACATACCGCACACAGTTCACCCTGATGAACTGATCTATCAGTCAGTCAGTCTCAAACAGCCCATGAATTACTCTACAGTGAGGCAAAGCGAGCCAGACTGCAAAAAAATGCCTTCATCTAGCTCGCTTGCTAATAAATAACAGACCACAAACACTAAGTTGTTTGCTAACAGCGCAGCGAGATTTAAAATGAGTGCTCAGCAGCTGAGGAGAAGCAAGTGGAGTCAAAGTTTCACTCACTGATACTCATAAAAGCAAAAATCTGCAGGGCTACGAGGTTTACATGGACAGTAAAAAGTGCACGAGCCAACTTCTCCGCCCCCCTAAACTTGGTGGCTGAAAGCTGCCATTGTTGACTGGTGGTCATTGTTGCAGCAGGATTACGTCAAGCCAGCAGGAACACTTCAGCAGCAGTGGAACAGAGAAGCTTTGGACACAATACCACAGCTACAATACAATGCAATCTAATAAATAGCACAGTAGTAAATAGTACACTATTATTGTTCAATTTTTGTTGAGCGTGTCAGCTATATGGTATAATGTGAGACAGTATTTAGTGGTGATTTCACACGGAATTGCATTAACCCTCCGAGATCCTCGATCCCAGCTTTACTGTCTATCAGAGGCTGTAGCAGGTTCAGTTTTAAAGATAAAGTGAATGTGCATACATCACATGAAACTAGAAAAACTGTCAGGAAAGAAGCGAAATAATGCTAAAAAAATTAGGCTAAAAAACTGGCACGGCCATTTTCAAAGGGATAGCCTTGACCTCTGACCTCAAGATATGTGGATGAAAATGGGTTCTATGGTTATCCACAAATTTCCCCTTTACAGACATGCCCACTTTATGATAATCACATGTAGTTTTGGGCAAAAACCATGCAGTTTTTGAATGCAGTATAAAGGTGCTATTTTTGCTTATTCTAAAATGATGTGTTTGAATATTTCTGCATACTGGGATCCCTCAGCAGTCTTGGAATTACATAAATTGGGAATCGCAGTAAAGCTGAGACTCTTGTGGCTCCAAAGAGCCATCATTTGTTATGATGTTAATCCCCATAGTAGCCATTTCATTATAGTGAGACCATTTTTGAAGCTTGACTTCACTGTATAAATGACCTGTGGTGACCTCTAGGATTATCACAGCTTCGTGAAACTTTACAGCCACAAACTAGAGACCTAGAGCATTCAGAGGATGGATGGCTTTCATAACTATATTAACAATAAGGGGGTTTCTGAGCAGTTCCCAGAACAGAAGTGCTCGCCATCCCATCAGCAAAAAATGCAATTCCTGCAGAAATCTCAAAGTGTCAAAGGTTTTTGACACCAAATCACAGCATGTTTTTTTTAGTGGTGCACTTCAAGGTCTTGGTGTCCTAACGTGATATTTTGGAGGGATTATTTAAAACCAAAAATTGTTGCAACAGTTTATGAGACAGAGCATGGAAATCACATTAAATCACTTCTCTGATGCAGTCACCCACACAAATTAAACATTACACGTTTCACAAAAGGTAAAATGTATAGCAAGTCCACTGTATTATTATGTTGTACAGATGTCAATGTAATCGTGTCCATATCCAAGAAAAAGGCCCAGAAAGACATGTGAAAGGCTCACTGCATTAGTTCTAAAACATTAGTTTGTTTTGTGCACTCGTTTCTGTTTTAGGCAGTTAACGGTCGAATTGAATACCCTCCTCTATCCATCTCCCGTCCTCTCCGCTCTTTCAGCAACACAAGACTTCACAGTAAACAAAAACCTGGGCCAAGATTTGGTGGTAAGTAATTAGAGAGGCTAATAAATACGCCTCCGGAATTTAAAGGATGTCCAACATCCCAACATTTTGGCAAGGAAAAAAAAAAAAAGACCTCAACTTTCTGATAAAAAATATGACACCCCTCATCACGAGCACAATGTTGCTTTTGCACACAACCTAAAAGCAGGGAAGCTCTTTCAATCAGGGCCTTTTTAAGTGAGCAAAGCATCATGAAAAAAACTGTGCTTTGAGCTGTGTCGTACTGAGCTCTCCTGCACGACCTGTACTGTGCCAGTCCAACCTCAAAGTGCACAAACAAAAGACTTGGACATCATGTTCTCTGAATACATCATATTCACACATACACAATACAGGGCTGTGTATGTGTTTTAACCAGGTCTCTCCAGAGTGTGACCCCGTGTCTCAATGAGATTTCCTGTCCAAATAAAAGTTGAAAAAAAAAAAAATGATGAAGTCAGCTCTGAATGTATCCAGGGTTTACATCTTCCTGTAAAAACTGTGCTTTGAGCTGTGTGCACGTCGTGTTGAGCTCTGATAAAGACTGTACTGTGCCAGTCCAAACCCAAAGCACACAAACAGTACAGCCATAGAAATAAAACAGGAGTAGAAGGGTCATTGAACTGTCTGCTGCAGTACTTTGACCAATGCAAAAGAAAATGCAGATTGTTGTTAGTCGTCACCACGTCAGAAGGGCTGTAAAGTGTGTGGTCGCAGTTCGCCGGGAAGCTCGCTGGCTAGCTAGCTTAACCCCAGGCGGAGGGACCGTTTAGACCCATGGATGTATAAAGGGTACTGGATATCGCGTTGTAGGCGGGCTCTCGGCCATTCCTATGAGAGTTTCTCAATGGCACATGAAGCCAAAAAGGCTCGACTGTCAAGAGATGAAGTACCCAGATGCTTTGTCCATCTTCCGCGTCCATTGTGCCCATACAGCAAGCGCAGAAGCGTTTACTTTAACCCCGCCTCCCAGCTCTCGCTCCAGCCTCAGTCTGGGCCTCATTGAACAGAGGAAGGGAAATAACTCTGGATTTGGCTATTTGAGCATTTTTTAAGCCCTTACAGTTTAAATAAGGGATATTCAAGTGTTCATACCGCGAAGTGGATTCACCTTTAAAAACATATCCACTGATTTACAGACATCTTTTTCCCCAGTGTAAGTCTATAGGAAAAAGTCTTTTAGGGTCCAATGGCGTCATGTGATAGACACATAAGTTGCTTTTCCTGTGGACTTGTTTAGCTCCGGCGCTGCCGCTGGCCACCTGACCGCTATTTGGCTCGTTTTCCACAATCAGTGCAGCACCAAAACATGGCTGAACCAGCCCAAGAGCTAACCAGCCAGCTGTTAGCTAGCTTGCCAATTCCACCATGCTTCAACGCCACACCGCTTTACAGAAAACGAGCCAAACAAAGTTGCCACTCGTCTGGCGATAGCAATGCTGTGACAAGTGTGTGAATGAAGCATGAAGTTGTTCAATTTGGCTCATTTACATTTTCTATGTACCTCGTAATGTTACTACTCCACTGCTGGTTTAGTCGTCGTTACAGCAAAACTTCACCTCAACAGGAAAAAGATTCTGCGACTTGCAACAAGTCAGCTTAGTTTATGCAGAAGTCAGCCGCTGAACAGCCACCGCTGTGACCATCCTACTACGTTGGTTTGAATGTGAATGTCCGCTCTACTCCTATAATCTCTTTCTATGAGTAAAGCACTCTAAAGATTCATCATCATGTCCTCTGAATATCATATTCTGAGGTCAGCTCTGAATGTATCCAGCATTTACATCTTCACCAAGGATGGTAGTTTAAACTCACGTGTGTCAGAGATTTCAGCACTTTGACACAATTTGAAGACGATTTCTGATTAGGACTTGATATTTCCTTGTTCACGAGCAAAACAACCACATCACTGTGAGATTCATCATTATGTCATACATCAACCAATTTACATACTTGTAACACTGTACACATCTGTATTCATACTCATTTACATATTATACATGGTAACTGCCATAAATAAGCCCTTGGTAGCTATCCTTTAATATCTTCTTCCCTTCTAGTTCACCGGATGGTACAACGAAGAACACAAAAACAGAGAAATCAAGGTTAATTGTTGAAAATCCACTCGTCTTGTTGCTCTCTAGAACAAATCAGCCCAGCGGATTTGCTCTCAGTGGAAGCCCTAATCTGTAACATCCCTCCCTCTTCTCCCAGTTCCTCCAGCTGAGAAGGAAGGCTGCCCACATCTCCCTGCAAGCTGTCACCAGGCAAAGGGGAGCGCATATCCCCCCCTCAGGTGGCCTGCTGAAGCATGACGGGAAGGAGGGATAAGGGGATGGGGGATGTGAGGAAGAAAACCAGAAGGAGGAAGAGGAGGAGGAGGCAGACAGAAACCTCTAGGCAGTGAAATGTAGCCAGCTACAATGCATAGCTTATGGTTTGACTTTGAGGGGTCTTACGCAATGCTCACAATGAGGGCTGAGTAGATGTACAAGAGAAAGCCAAGGAGCTGCTGTGGCAGTGAAAACCACGTGCATATATTTTACGGCTGCTTATCACCCCATTTCCAAGCAGAGCCCCTTTCAGAAACACTTCATTAACTGTGGCTGTGTATTGCCAGCCAGTCAAAGAAGCAGCTTGGTCCTCGTCTTGCCCAGAGTGTTAATGTGAAATCTGTTCAGTCAGTGCTCACAGCTCTCCAGGGACCTCATCGGAGTAGGGTCTTTGAGCTGGCTGCACGGCCACTTCTTTTAGCATCAACACAGTCCTTCTCTCCAGCCTGCGCTTGCAAGCCCATGGTAACCTGCCACTGTAGCAGAAGCTGCAAAGAGGCAGGGGACATGTGGACAATACAGGACTCAGCACACTGAACTGAGGGTGTGTCTTTAATTTCCTCTGGAGCTGCATAAAAACTCAAAGCCAAACCTTCAGTTGGCACAGGCTAAAAAAGTCCATCAAGGGAGGAACTACTAGTATATTTACTCTTCTGTTCATAAAATTAAAATGCTGGCAGCTGGCGTGAGAATAATCAAGACAGTGAGCCATTAGAGATTGATCACATAGTAGTGAGTTGCAGTATGGTTGTGGACCTGTGAGCTGAGGCAGACTGCACCCACCACTGAATGAGAATTAAAGCTCATCAACTTTTTATATGATCTTTCATGTTATATTTGACAGCTTCATCTATGGGGAAGCTCAAAAAAAAAATCAATCAATTCTGTACATGCCTGCATTGCAGCATTTTGGACTGATGCTATGAAAGCTGTCAAAAAAAATAATAAAGATTGGTTTGCTTTTGTGACTTTTCAAAGAAAAATAAATCATACAGACCCCCTTTACACCGGCCTGCAATGCCTCTCATAGTCAGATTGAATATAGATATAATTTAACTGGATTACATTTACACCTGGGATTAATTTGTGTCTCCAGTGTCCACATTGAGGTCCAGTCGCTCCATCTGGAAGGGCTACATAATGCACGCAAACATCAGCCTCAAAACGCCGCCACATAGGGGGAGAGGGCCAGCAAACATGACTGAGTTATGGCTACACTCGCACACAGATGGATAAAGGAGCACAAAGAGAGCGGTGGTGGTGATCTCTCTGGGCTGGAAGCGTGCTGCAGGTTCACATTTTTTTTATTGTGATTCTGTATTGATTCGCAAAAACACTATCGATATTTAATTAACCTCTTAAAAATCCTAGAGGCCGCCGTCGGGGCCCGGTTGCTATTCAATTTTCAGAGAAAACCTATTGAAAACCACTGGTACCAAATACGTCAAACTAGCCTGCCAAGGAGGAGGATAAATAGTGCTCCAAAGGTAGGCTAAATATTAGTGAGGAAAAACTGTCGTGGACATTTTCAAAGGGGTCCCTTGACCTCTGAACCTCGAGATATGTGAATGAAAATGGGTTTTATGGGTACCCACGAGTCTCCCCTTTACAGACATGCCCAATTTATGATATATGTTGCTTGTAAAAAGTGTTTCTTTAAGCCAGCTGAAGGCATGGCACACATGCACATGATCAGGATGGTACCACCTCTGCCTCATTTTGAGCCAGGAAAAGCCCTGTATTTCAGACAGGGGCAATAATGGCACACTGAAGTTCAGCAGACACATACAGGTGCTCTGCACTGGTGTGTCGACAAGCATTTTTCTACTGCAGGTAAGACAGCAGCACAAGGAATTACAGTCCATCTACCAACAGCAGAGAACAAGAGAGAAAGCAACGTAAGAGATACCATTTGTGTGTAGACTAAACCTTCTCCGTATGCGTATGATGTACTAAAGACGTTTTTAGAACATAATGACATCTGGCAACAGAAAAACAACTCAAACAGATAAAACATAATCCTCCTCTAGAAGCAATTCATCCCTGTATCTCCTCCTCCTACTCACATTTGACTGACTTTGGAAACTTTCAAAGACAAACTAGCTTCTTTCATTCCACACTGCACTCTCAAAGATGCCTGAAAGAAATAAAACACTTCGCCTCATCTGCAACTTCTCATGCACGTCTTCCAAGTTGATTCATGGCTCTGTAAAAAGGCCTTGATTTTACAGAAAAACCTCCCATAGTGCTCACATCCTCATAGATTACATCTTTAGAGAGTGATGTCACGCGACAGTGTCACTTTGAAGGAGCGGCATCCAACGGCGCCACATGAACAGATGGTGAATGTTACCTCCCATAAAATAATTGAGAGATTACACCGTCTACCCTGCTGTTTTTCTGGTGTCAATGCCAGCCTGTAGTGTATTGAAATCTAATCCTATGTTAGTGTAGCAGCATCGCGCTACAAATAACAGATGTGTGCAGCAAAAACATTTCAGTCGCAGGTCACTTACAAGTATCATGTTGGATGTTAAGAGCCAATAACACCAAGAATTATGTTGTACTACACATTCCAGTTCATGCTGAGGATAAACTCTGGTATTTCATAAGACATGAAAGTCAGTGAAACCGAGCCCATCGTTTTTGCAGTAGTTCTACAAGGTACTACTCCAAAATTGAGCTTCGGGAATCTTAAATCACTCTGTCTCTGTGGTAGCTGTACTTTGAGGCTGGATTGTGAAACATTAAGTCAGATATTTTTCTGTCTGAAATAACCTTGTACAGAGTGCACAGTAAGACTTCAACTTAGCCATCCAGGTTTTGTGATCTAAGACAAAATCTCTCCATCAGAACCAACTCAATGTGCATCCTAGTCAGCAAAGCTCATTCACACACTTGTTCTGCCATCTCAGACTTCCAGAAACCTTCAAATATGCTTAAAGCTTCAGTAGGCCGAATCTTTTTAGCATCATTGGGCCAAAGATTCTATAAAAACCTTTCAGCATGTTGTAATTTAAAGGTTCTGAGAGAAAACTAGACTTCTGCATCTCCCTGCGTCTCTGTTTTCAGGATTTAAAAAATCTAGCCCATGACGGGAGACTTTGGCCAATCACAGATCATTTCAGAGAGAGAGAGTTCCTATTGGCTGTGCTCTGGCTGATGGGCAGTGCTTGGTATTTCCTCAACTGATCTCAACATGGCTGCCGGTCAAGATGACTCCGAATACATTTGAGACAAGAAATAAGCATTACAGTAACAGAATATTGATTCATAATATTGATTCAAATGAGTCATTTGACAGCTGGCTCTGATTGGTTGTTTTCCTCCAGTCAGTGAAATCCTGCAGATCTCATTAGGAGTACTGGAGGACACAGAGGCACATGATTTTTCTGATTACCTATCTCATGCACTAGTGGCAGGATATAGTGAACATTTTTTTAAATTTTTTTTTTTTTTTAAATCATATTTGCTCCATTTGTGCCTGCTGCACCTTTAATTTACTCAAATCTGCTATGCTGTTTTAGTTTGAAAAGATGTTTGAAACCAGTACACAGGGCTGAAGGAGTGGACACTACAATGCTGTGCTGTAACTCAACCATGTTCCTCATCTAGCACTCTGTTTTCTTTGCTGACACTAAATTTCTGAGCTTCTGTCTCCTCTGTTTTAGCGCGCTCAGGTACAAAACAGTCATTTCTTTCCCTCGTTTCATTTTGGAGACAGCAGGGCATCTGCATTCCTCACGACTAAATCCCTGAAGAGACTCTTCATGTGCAGCTCCGAGCCTGAATCACGCAGTTTACTGTGTGCATGACGATGCTGGCGAGACAAGAAATTACAGGAGAGACGGTTGTCTAATTAAAGTCTCTAAAGAGATTCTAGGTTTGACAAATTTGAAAAGTTTGTGCTCAGCATGGGGATCAAACTGACTTTCAGAAAATGAACAGGGGAAAGCCATGTTAGTCAGCACCCATAACTGGCTATTCTGAACGATGCTACTACTGTAATTTGTAGGCCACGTCACACTCAAGGGAGCATTACAACAGTTTGTTTGAAACGCTCTCAGAGGGGGGAGCACTGTCGACGACGAGCATGAGGGAGGAGTGGATCATCAAAAAACAACGCTTGGCTCAGGATCCTTCTCATAACTTCAGTATTCTTTTTACATCCTGCCTCAGTAATTTGTTGGGGCATAAAACACAAGTTTATTCTCAATACAATATTATAGCAATTCTTTGGGCAACAATATGACATTTGCTGATATAACAGAGTCTGCCACAATACGATTTGATTATATTCAGGGGTCTGCAACAGATATTAGATACCATATGCCCATCTAAGACAATCCCTCACATTTATAGCAACTCACAAAATGATTTGTGCTTGGATGGAAATGATGACACAGACGTGCCCCTGAGAATTTCAAAATAAAGGCATATCTTTAAAGATGACTATATGTATCGATGTTTCCACTTTGCATCAATGATATTGGATCACTGATCATTGAATCCATACGGTATATTGGTTCAGATCAATGTATCGTTACACCCCTAGTAATTTTTGTCTTTAGTTGTATTTTTTTTTTCTTCACAACATGTGGGGCAAACAATTCATTTCACAGGGGTGGAGAAAATGCAGAGCTAGATATCACGGCTAAAGCTGCACACTACCTCTGTCACAGACAGGAAACGTTATCATAATGCGGTAACATACAGTCAAGCCAGCCGCTACTCTCATGTCCGTGGAAAATCAGCCTACGCTACTACTTAATGTGGCCCAGAAAAGGGAAGTTTTGCTGTCCCCTGCTGGAGCTGTTGCCCCCACGACCCGACCCCTAATACATTACATTGCATGTTAGGAACATTACATGTTCATTATAAATAAAAAAATACATTTTAATAAATAATGCCTGACAATGACTGATATATTTGAATTCAGGACATTTCTGATTATATACATGCTAAAAATCAAACGTTTCAAAGTATTAATTTAGATATTTATCAAATTACAAGTCCCTGAAAGTGCATGATTCAACTTAATCCCATGGCCAAGTGTTAACAAAAATAGTTCAAGTAAATACGTGCCATAATATCAAACTGCAATACATATCGATCAGCACCCAAGTACTGTGATGGTATCGAATAGGGAGAGAGGTGTATAGTTCCAGCCCTACTATTTCATGTTATAGAGTAATGGAAACCATTGATCACAATAAAGAATAGCTCTCCATCAAAGCAGCAGGCTGAATAGGACCTTGCTCTTTTCCCTCAAAAAGGAAAGATATGGAAAGACCCATCCATTTTCCTCAGCTGCTAGTAAAGGTTATATAGTGCCGGGGAGGCATGGGGGCTAACCATGAATCACTGAGGGACAAGCCAGACCCCCAAAGTAGCTAATTCTTTATAACCCAGCACCTTATATTATGACAGTAAAGCTTTTGGGAGGGATGGGACAGTGGGAGGTAAACAGCAGAAAAGCAAACATAGAGCACTTACCACTAGATGTCTCAAACACAACTGCAGGGATCATTACCACAATGACTCATTTATATACCGAGGCAATGGCTCGAGGCATTCACAATACACAAGTGAATGCAGAATTAGTTTACATAAGCTAAAAGCTAACAACACTGTGTCAGTATACATAGCCAGAATAATAGATTTGGATGATGTACTTTGAGCGAAATCTGCAAAACTTCAGACAAAAAAAAAAAAAAAAAAAAAAACACTAAATGTGCGACTATGAGAGCATCCAGGGAGGGAAACCACAGTCTCAGTGATTCAGACTCCAAAGCTTTGTGTCATTTTGTCAGAAACACTGACAGGCTGTTTTTTGTTCCACTTTTCAAGATATGATCCACTGTAGAAACACAGCTCTTTATATCTTTATGTCTGGCTTCAAGGATATCTGTCCTCTTTGGCAGTAGAACAAGATGAGAGGTGGTGGACACACAGGGAGGGAGCCAGCTCGACAGTTTGTATTATGCTGACTGTAACTGGACACTGATGTATGGGGAGAGGTTTAATCTTATCTTTTGTGGCATGCCGGAGCAAATTAAACCCTGAACTCGTGCTCAGGAAGAAGCAATATTTTAATTTAAGTGGGTTAGTTAACGCCACTGGGAGGCACACTGGTAGGATTAGGAGCCTCACAGCTAATCAGAAGCAAACGTCCCTCCAGGTCCCAACCTGTCACAGAGATACAGCGGTGGAGACGTGGTAATGGGCCTTCAGAAATACAGGCATTTAAATGAAACTCTTTTTTCGTCTATCTTTGGGTTTTTCAAAAAGAAAGCCCAAGCATTTTTGGAGCCTTAAAAAATAAGTTATGATAAAGCGTAAGGACATTTGACAAAGAAAATGTCAAATTGGTTTCTTTTACTAACAAAAACAGGATGTTAAATAAAGTTTAAACAAAGTAAAGAACTTCCCATTTGGTCTCTGTGAAGATTCAAGCCCCTGTAACAAGCATGTTTCCGAAAATATGACATTTTGGAAATGCAAGGGTTTCATCTGAGAGCATCAGCTTGTAATTGGCTACTTCTGGGGGCCCTTAACAGCTGCTTAGTCTGCATATCCCTTAAGCTAGTCCTGCTTTAGGACACACAAGTACACAAACATATATTTCAAAATACAGCACCAAAATTATGTTTTCACTGTCTTACACCAACAGAAAAGCAACCGGCAAGAACTACATTTCCATGCACCAAATATTACGGGTTTTGCCCATATTCCGAAAAAAGACAATATTCCTACTAAGCTGTTTACAGGAATATTCCACTAATATTCCCGTTTAGATGCAGCCATCACGCTGACCTACAAACAACCCATTTAACTAAAGAAGTAGACTACCTAGTTGTCTTTTTCCCCTCCTCTCACCATCATCATCTGGTCCATTTGAGGAGCTCAGTGCAACCCCGGGCCCGGTGAATCCCACGTCAATGCCATTTTCAGCTGCGCAACATGTCATTTATCACATCAAAACAAAGAAAAGTGGAACAACAGGAGCTGATGGTGCCATTTTGTGCCACTTTGTGGTTTTCTGCTAGGTTTTCTAACAGTGGTTGACTGGTTTATCCATGCAAACACAGCCAACCACCTTCTTGGAAAGCTCAGCATGCGATATTTGCACATATCCAAAAACCTGTTGATAGTCTATGTGTGCTTAGTTTGCATCAAACATGCTGCTGTATTCAAAGAATACAACTTGAACCGTCACTTTGGGACAAAACATGCAGAAAAATACAGAAAGCTATCTGGAGATGAGCAGGAGAGGACAGCCGAGGGGCTGCTGGCTAAGATACAAGAGCAGTAAGGACTTTTTACAAAGCTGCATGCAACCAGAGAAGGAAATGTAAGTGTTAATGTGAACGTTCAATTTAAGTGTTAATGTTATGTTAAATGTTAAGTTTAGCTAGTGAAAATATTACTACCCAAAACAGACAGTCCTGTACGGTTCAGACTCTTAATAATATGCTGTTTGTAATGATTTTCAGTGTGTTTCCTATGGTGATAAAATAGAGGTTACATCTGACAGTATTTGTTTGGCCCCTGGCAACAATCTGGCTTTCTCATGTGGCCCCACAGGAAAAATAACTGCCCACCCCTGCTTTAGAGCCTTAACATGTGACCATAATGTTTTGAGGCATTATTAAAGGAGGATTTCATGATCATGTAACTGTGATGCGTGATGAAGGTCTCATATTGCTTCATGGCTGATGACACAGAAGCACATCCTGCAACCATCTACTGAAGGTGGACTACACCCACATGCACTTGACAGGAATTTCACTGGAATATTTGCACTTCCAAGTTATGCGTGTTACAGTAGCTAAACTTGCTCTGATCCAACACTGGGCGTTTTAAGACACGACACAAGAAGCTTATAACTTCTCTCAACACAGCCTCACTTTCTAAAGACGGCTCCGAAGACGCAGAGGCGCGGCTCACCTCGGTGAACGCCATTAAAGAAAACACACACAAAAATGAACATAAATTATCTTGAATTGTCCTCGTTTTGGCAAAGCAAACGCAAGTGCGCGTCGTCGACGACTTTGCGTCGCCGAAACGTTCACAGAGCAATACTTAAATTCATAAATAATGTGCTAATAACGCAGCGCGCTACGGTAAGTTTCATAGTACAACACCAGCACGTGCACAATCGGTTAATGAGCTACGCGCGCGCACCGCGTTAAAAGGTCGCAGTTTAAAATGCCAGAAACTGCAGCTCGCGCGTCAATTAAACTTTATTTTTATTGATGCGTGAAGTAAAGTGGCTAACACAGAGGTGCAGCGTGGAGTTGGCGTTACTTACGATGCGTTTCAGCGGTGACTTCCACGTGCGGGGCTCCTCCAAGTCCTCCGGTCCAGCTGCTGTCACTTTCACCCACTTCCCCGGCAGCCTCTTCCTCCCTCGCTGTCCGTCCTCTCAGAACAAACGGTGGCTTATCGCCGCCTTTAACATCGCGTCGACTTCGCTTCTACTTCTGCGGTTGTCCGGTTTACGCGCGGCGGGGGGGAGAGTTTTGTTTTCCCTGCTGCCGTCTCTACGCGGAGACCGTCTGACTGACTGTGGCTCCGTGTGGGTGGGTAGGTGGGTGGATGGGGAAACCAGTAGCAGGTTCCCAGACGCGATAACTCCCTCCGCTCCCTCCCCGCCAATCACGCACAGTGTGACACCAGCACGTAGCCCGCACCTCCCCGCGGCGTCTCCCCGAAGTCGCTCCGAAAGATCTCAGACAAATATAGTCCTCAAACGTTTGATCTGGTTATTATATCAAGCAATATAGTACTTATAGCAACACGCGTCTCCATGAACTACCCTTAAATATACGTGGAAGCTAACAACTTATTGAATATATACATAGTTCAATTACGATGTGTAATAAATCACATGTGCCTTTCAGGTCACCACATGTGAGGATGTAAAACTGGTTTGGGCAATACCGCTAACTCATCACATCTCTGTGTAATTACCTGCCTCCCTACCTACCTTATCTGTACTTTTCTATAGACAGTAAACCTGGTTCCCTTTTCATACATAATCCTGTATAAAAAATATACTCCATCCCTCTGTGAATTTACAGTTTCCAAGATTTCGGATCAATCTTACCTTATTTTTATTCTATTTCCTTTTTTTTTATAGGTATCTCATTCCTGTATATTTGTTGATATTCCTGTATATTTGTTTATACTCCTGTATATTTGTTTATACTCCTGTATATTTGTTTATACTCCTGTCTATTTGTTGATGTTCCTGTATATTTGTTTATATTCCTGTATATTTGTTTATACTCCTGTATATTTGTTTATACTCCTGTATATTTGTTTATACTCCTGTCTATTTGTTGATGTTCCTGTATATTTGTTTATATTCCTGTATATTTGTTTTCTCCTGTTATTTGTTTTTCGTTTTTGTTTTCTCTGTTTTTGTTGTGTTTTGTTTTTGTTTTTTCTGTTTTTGTTTTCCCTGTTTTTGTTTTCTCTGTTATTTGTTTTCTCCTGTATTTGTTGATGTTTCTGTATATTTGTTTATATTCCTGTATATTTGTTTATACTCCTGTATATTTGTTTATACTCCTGTATATTTGTTTATACTTCTGTATATTTGTTTATATTCCTGTATATTTGTTTATACTCCTGTATATTTGTTTATACTCCTGTATATTTGTTTATACTCCTGTCTATTTGTTGATGTTCCTGTATATTTGTTTATATTCCTGTATATTTGTTTATACTCCTGTATATTTGTTTATACTCCTGTATATTTGTTTATATTCCTTTATATTTGTCTATATTTTTGTATATTTTTATGTACACTTGGGTGTTTTTTTTTTGTAAATGTGCTGCTGCAACAACCAAATTTCCCCACTGTGGGATTAATAAAGGTCTATTCTACTCTATATTAAAGGTAAAATATCAAAGTCAGTAGCGATCCTGTATAAATCTAGAGATTTATTAAGTTTTAAGCATGCATGCTTTGCAAGCACCTCTGTTCTGGAAACTGCTCAGAAACCCCTTTATTTTCAGAAAGCCATTCATCCTCTGAACGCTCCAGGTCTCTAGTTTGTGGATGTAAAGTTTCATGAGGCTGTGATTAACCTAGAGGTCACCACAGGTCATTTATACTGTGAGGTCAAGCTACAAAAAATAATCTCACTACAATGAAATGGCGACTGTGGAGACAAACAGTTGGGCTCATTGGATCTACATGAGTCTCAGTTTTACAGTGATACCCAATCTATGCAATTCCAAGACTGTTTAGGGACCCCAGTATGCAGAAATATTCAAACACATCATTTTAAAAATAGGCGAAATTAAGACATATATACTGCATTTTTTCATGCAGTACATATGTGTTATACTGCAGCACAGTTTTTGCCCAAAACTACATGTGATTATCAAAAAGTGTCTGTCCATAGAACCCATTTTTATCCACATATCTTGAGGTCAGAGGTGAAGGTACCCCTTTAAAAAAATTTAGCCCAAATTTGGAGCGTTATTTAGCCCCCTCGCTGACATGTTAGTGTGACATGGTCGGTACCAATGAATTCCTTAGGTTTTCTAGTTTAGTCCACCTTCACTCTAGCTTTACTGAGCCCGCTACAACAATCACGTTAACTTTGACAGCCCTAATTTTAAGATCAATAACCGGTATTTTACCCTTGTCTTTTTGTCCTTTTTATTAGTGTGACTCAAAAGTTTAATATCTCTGATTATAGTGGCAGCACCCCACACTCTGAACATATTCAGTTGCTATGGCATTCCCAGAGGTCATCATTGAGGGCCTTGTGTAGCATTTTTGGGATATATTAGTAGAAATTGAATATTCATATAATAACTATGTTTTCATTTGTGTATAATCACCCAGATTTAAGAACCACTGTGTTTTTGTTAGCTTAGAGTGAGCCATTCGTATCTACATAGGGAGTGGGTCCTTTTCACGGAGTCCGCCATGTTTCGACAGTAGTCCAGAACGGACAAACCAAACTCTCTACGTTACCTGAAGGCCACAGTAGAGCGCCTACTTGTTTGAACACTACACCACCACCTTACCGATGAGGTAAGTGGCCATATAACAATGACTTTTACAGGACTATAAAGGTAATATTTTATAGCTTTATCACACTGTCTATGTGAGTTAAACCCTGAATATCCCTGATTACAGTTGGCTTCCCACATTAGGCCTATGAGTTGGAAGAGTAGGCTTTCCCTAAGGTTAGCATTGCTTGTTTAGACAGGCCAACACTGAGCTGAATATTTTCCAATAATTCACTGCTGGATGTTTGGGAGATGTCGGCGTTCAAGACTGTCCCAAACTGCCAGCAGCAGTTTACTACCATCTTTTGTTTCTACAGCCATGCCAACAGAAATTTGCTCCCTGGGAATTCACTCACACACACAGAGGCTGTGGATCTGCATGTGTCTGTCTAATGTTTTGCTTGGCTGGTTGCAAGTCATCCAGATTCCCCGCTCTGATTCCTCTCCTGGTAGATTTGACTTCTTTCACAAGGCCTGTCTTCATTTTGGACACACTTGGACGACGCTGCCTCATCTGAGATAGTCCAAGTTTCATGTGCTTCTGTTTCTTTGCCTCTGGGTCTCTGCCGCTGATCATTAACATGTTGCAGAGGGATACGATGAGCATTTAAGCCATCACTATTTGTCATGATATAAGCAGAGGACCGGTTGTACTGTAACAGATGTCCGTGAGTCAGCTGAGAAAGCTGTGATATTAAATGTATGATAAAGGATAAACAAATCCACTTGTGGCTTACAAACGGCAGTCCAGTAATCAAATGGGAATGTTTCGGATTTCCTTCAAAACACTTTGCAGGAGTTTGTCTGCTGCAGTAATGTGCTGCAACACCGGAGTCCTTGGTGTCATTTTAAGCAGCTGTATTAATTAGCGGCAGATGTTGTTCAGTTTTTCACTTATGAATAAAATGAATTTACCATCTAAAGCTCCTAGACATGTTTCACTAATCCACACAGCCAGAAAAAAAAAAAATCCCTCAAATAATGCAATATAAAAGTTCCTTCTTTCCTCCAGCTCTGCAGCCTCCTCTGGATCACATTACAGTTTGTCTGGCTTTGTGATTACACACTACAGCAAGCTGCTCAACCATCTGGTCGAGCATGTGGAAATAGTTCATATCGAAGATTTAGAATTGAAAAATGTTTGCGGAGTTTCTGACACTCTTTTGTTGCGCTTACCTTCAGACAATCCAGTTTGATTTACACACAGGCTCTTCTGCTGAGTGTAAATTTTGGACATGGAGCAGGGAGTGTTTTGACTGCTGTTGGGACAGCAACAAGAAGGTATTATTGGATACTAGACTCTTTTAGTAGCGCTCCCCCACATGAGCAAACGCTGCAATGAGTCACTTTTTCCAGGTTGAGGGAAAAAGAGACAGTGGCCAAAGGGGGAAAATAGTACATGCAACCACACAGGCACACACAAGCAGAGAGGGTTAAAAGGGCATTGGCTGTTTCCTGCTGGCGAGTTTGGGAATTCAGGCAGCTGGGTCTCTCCAGGGAAAGATGCAGCCGGTGATTGCACTGATGAAAGAGGCAAAACACGGGACCGCGTTTTTATTTTTTTTACTAATATGGCACTACCAGTCACAATAACAGTCTGAAGAATGATTGCCCAACAAATATGCTGAAAGTTTGACACTATTGCTCAATTCCAAAGCTGAGGTTAGCGTTTGGACGCATGACACACCACAGAGGCTGAGACATCATTCAGGTTTCGCTCACGTGGCTCCAAGTTTCCGCGATGTGTTATAGGACTGGAATCTGTGAGGAGGGAATGGTGGTGGAAAAGTAACCAGAGTATCTTATACAGGAGGCCACTCGTACTGTTTGTTTAATGCACTTTATGGAATTTACAAGGAGGTTTTTGTTTAGTTTTACATGAGCTGCGCTGTGCTTCACTGACCTGAGCGCAGTTTATCCACTTAAAACTTATGTATATATGAAGAATAGTATGAATTTAAGTTAAATGGTATGGGCTTCACTGCACAATGATCATTTTCTACACATTTTAAAAACAACATGGCATATTCTACTCTCACAGTCAAAAACAATGACTATTGTAATATTATGTTTTTTGATACTGTATTGATTCTCAAAAACTCTACTGATTTGTAATTAATAGTTTACATGCAAAGATTAAGTCAGTACTTGGACTATGATAAATGCACATGCAGAGCCACGGTTCTGACTGCATTAAAAGGTAAACTGTTTTACCCAGATTTTATGCATACAGGGTGTTCTTTGTGCTATGCGAGTTTTCCAAAAGTTCACTTTAAGAAATTGCAATATATCGCCTTTCTTATTGTATCGCAATGTATCACAATATATTGAATCGTGACCCCCATATCATGATACGTATGTTATATCGCCAGATTCTTGCAGTTCTCAGCAGTTCTTTAAACAGTCACGAAATTTATTGTATTTGATTTTTGTATGTAGACACAAATTTCCCTTTTTTTGTGATGCTCAGCATGACTTTCAACAATGTAATTTTCTTGCTTTTTCCTACAAATAGCCAACAACATGTGACGCACGTGTCAATTTCCACTCCAGTCTTTTAAAAATAAAACTATTTGGTTAGGTATAGGAAAACAATGTCTTGGTTAGGCTTAGGCAACAGAATGGCTTAGTTAGGTTTAGGAAAAGATCACGATTTGGGTTTAAATAACACCGGAAGTAGAGTAACTTAAGTACGGAAGTCACAAGGCAAAAACTATTTTGTCACATAACTTAAGTACAGAAGTAACATATCGAAAACTTCTTTGTAGGGTAACTTAAGTACAGAAGCTACATGATGAAAACTACTTTGTTACGTAACTTAAGTACAGAAGTCGCATGTCAAAAACTACTTTGTCACGTAACTGAAGTACAGAAGTAACGTATCGAAAACTTCTTTGGAGGGTAACTTAAGTACGGAAGTTACGTGACAAAAAGTAGTTTCTGCTGTAACATAATTATGGGAGTTACAGGACAAATAAAGCAACTTTGACTTGTGGTTTCACATGGGACACAAACACAGGTCTCCCGGGCTAAAGTCCTGCACAGTATTCACCACACTCTATACTTTCTGGTTCACAATTACATGGATTACGTAGGATTTGATGTAGTCCTGACCACCACAAAAAGTATGTATTGCTGCTGTGCGACTAAATATTCATATCCAAGATGCCTCTTTTCACTGTTGCCCCTTTTCCATGAAGTGGAAAATTATAGATGCCTTCTGCATCATTTTATACATATTTCCTTGTAATTATGTAGGAAGTATTTGGCATCAAAACTTTAGGATCTTGTTTTGAATTTAAAAAGAGCTTGTGTGGGTTGGAGTAAAGATCATCTGCATAGCGAGCATGTAATGACGGACACGCCAAAGAATCCACAGGGTTGAGATGTTAATCTGTGTACTTTTTCCTATCAAAGGCTCTCCCACATGGAGGCAGGAGCATCTGTCAGAGCTCTACCTGGCACTTGGCTCCGTCCCTCCCCCCACCTCCATCCCTCCTCCCAAAATCCTGGAAAGCATAAACATCCTTCCAGCCCGTGGCGTTGGACAGGGAGCTGTCTGGATCAGGGAGAGCGAGGTGCAGGCCCCGTGGTGAGCAGGGTAAACATGGAGATCTGACGATAGAGGAATGGAACGGTGCGAGGGATCCTTTGCTCCGACCACCAGCTGCCTCTCATCTCCCCACATGGCCAGATGGCTGCTACACACTCACACACTCCCCAATGCACTCTCTGTTAGTCTGAATAGTTTTTTCCTTCTTTCTTTGTCTCGCTGCTGCACTAATCAAACACTGAATTCATGTGGTTTGTTGTTTACTCTTCACAGTGTGAGGCATGAAACACGCACATCAGACACTGGTTAGAGAGCTGCATTGGAGCTCGCTACAGAGGAAAACGTGTCTCACTGCAGTCGAGCTGACATGCATGCATTAGTTCAAAAAGTGTGTGTGTGGGAGTGCCATCGCGTGCTTTCATTTGATGTGTTCGTTTTATGTGCATGTTCCTAGCGAGATCAAGTTTGATTTTCCTTCATCGGAGATGTCTGGTGGTTCCCTGTAACTTCGTGGAACTCGCCACATTCACGGGAGGTTTGTTTATGTGAGGAGGGGGCGTCTGAAGCCTCTTGTTTAGGTTTCACTTGTCGAGTGAGGAAATAAGTATGTGTCAGTGTGTGTGTGTGTGTGTGTGTGTGTGTGTGTGTGTGTGTGCTCTGCACTCCTCATTTCACATTATTGAACCAGGTCAAGTGGAACAATCCACTTTGCTAATCTTTAAGGGTGAAATAAGAACAAAATTTAGACTTCAAGTCTGGTATTGATTTTAGCTGTTAGTGCCTGATAGAATATCCAGCCTGTTCTCATCTCTGGGGCGTTAAATACCGACGCTTTATCACGGCAGTCAGTGTTAGAAACCTACGCTTAAGGCGCCCTTTTGCATCAGTAAGTAAACTACGATGTAAACCCATCCATGTCGATATTATACGCTCAGGGAGAGTGTGCTGGGAGTGTGGTGACGTAGCTTCAAGAGAGAAAAGACACACCCGGTGGGTCGGAGGGGAGGTCGGAGGGGAGGTGGGTGGGTCCAACAAACACAAGGCTTTCATCCAGGAGGCCGCTATTCGTGTTTCGTGTGTCATGTTTAAGCCCACAGGACATGCGCCGGGCTGTGACGCAAATTATCCCTATGGCCAAATTGCGGTATTACAACGTCCGTGTCAGTCATGTCATCTTTTTCCCATAGATTTATATTGGGAAAGAAACGTTTGTAGATCAGTGGATAATTTTTTTGAGGTAGATCAACTTTACAGTGGGAACACACCTCAGACCGAGGCTGGACCGCGGGCTGGGTGGCGAAGTTAAAGAAGGACGAAAATCGCCGGATGATCTGGGTACTTAATCGCTCGGCAGTTGAGTCATTTTGGCATCATGCACCACTGAGAAACTTTCATAGGAATTAACAGGAGCCCTCCTACAACACTGTATCCAGTTCTCTTTATACATCCATGGTCATGTTACAATCAGGTGTTCATTCAGTGGTGTTTCCACTTTACAAACGTAGTAGTTTTAAGCCCAACCATGTTGTTTTTTCTTTAACTATAGTGATTTTACTGGCCGAATCTAAGCACACGGTCTTGCTGACTTCACAACAGTAAGCACATGTTTAATGCAACCGAACAGCGTTGCCAAAGGGTCTGTCAAAGCATCAGAATATGACGACTAGGGATGAGAACGCGTCGCAGCATCTCTCACATGTGGGCCCCTAACCAGCCACATTAGATACACCCAATTTATGTCATGAAGCTGACCTCTGTGTTGTTTTTAAAACTTTTACTGTTCTGTCTTTCCAATTTCACAGAGAAATCTGTGTTGAGCTTTTTATGGCTATTTCACACTTTCTAAGGCATATTCCTTTTATAGTGAGTCATTCTAGGACAGCGCTTGTCAAAAGGCTTCATCTAATTCGTCCAGAAGATCTATCAGATTATAGGATTTATCCATTTGACCTTTCAGGCACTGCTGGAACAGAAAGCACCTGGCAAATCTATAAAACCGATCCCAACAACTACTCATGTAAGTGCTCACGCTGATGTCATTTTTGACAACGGATTTGATTTTTTTAAGCATGAATTTTGGGACTGGTCGTTGGAATATACCGTTGCCAAAGACAGCCTCTTTAATTAGATTTCATCATCTGAATGCGCGGCCAGCCACAAGTAATGACTTTCATGCTCAGATCAATCATAGCTGCTTTGTCGCTTTATAAAACATAGAGAGGCCTTTTGATTTGAATCCCTGTTCTGAATTCTGCATAACTAATATAAAGCTGGTTGTTTAATCAATGACGCATTTAGTTTTAATATAAAAGAAATCAATATCTAATTAAATTCAGACTGTAGGATTATGAGGGAAAGAGGGAAGTCTCGCTTCGTTTGAACTGGTTGGACGAGACTTTTTAAAACCAAAACACGTGTGAGAGGTGGAATTATCTTTTTGCATTTCAGACTGGCATTATAATATGAAAGCAGCGGTTAACATCTCATCCAAACTGCTGATTGCAGTTGCTAATGCTCTACATCTGGTGGAATACAGAGGAAATACAAATGCAAAACGCCGTGACTCGCTGTGACTGTGAGATGTGTTTCTGTCAGTCTTCTGTATTTCCTCTTCGCCTGCTGCATCAAGCATCGCGCCAACATGTGTAGAAACATTTAATCTCTCTTTGCCCACGGGCAGCAGCTTAACTCAGGAGTGAAAACAGGATGTTTCAGAGGTGAGAATGCATCCTGAATAAAAGTTAATACTGTCGGGTGCGCTGGAGTCAGATTTTGGAGCAACTGGCCTGGCCTAAAGACTCTGTAATGGAGCCACGCACCATTAAACACCATAAACGACATCCATCTCCATCATGGCAGTCAGACAGCTGAATGATAGGCGTGTGGAGTGTGTGGTTGTGTGTGTGGTATTCAACACACCGAGTCACCTCTGTCTTCATAAACAATCCAGGCACCTGAAAGCCACTTTAGAGTCTCTCAATCCACATTATGTTAAGAAGTCAGTATGACCACTTACGACTCCCATATCTGCACCTGTAAGTACAGCAGTGCAAATGTTGGGATCCAACATGGGTTGGTGCCCCACTTTACGAGGGACTGCATAGTATTTTTATCCCTTGTCCCACGTCCCGCATATTGAGACGATGTCCCACATTTTAACTGGCTCTAGTTTTCAAACGTCAAACCACTGCAGGGCTCAGTGGCTGTGGAGAAAGCAGGGAGGGCTGTCCTCACGGGGCTGCGTTTGCTGTCAAACTGCACACACATGGGTCCAGAGCAGGTTAACATCTATAACACAGTCTTTGCTACGCTATGCCCAACGGAGAAAATTGAGAGTCATTGCAAAGTCACAAGCTTCTGTGTGGAGTTTGCATGTTCTCACTGTGTTCACGTGGGTTTTCTCCGGGTTCTCCAGCTTCCTCCCACAGTCCAAAGACATGCAGGTTAATTGAGGACTCTAAATTGCCCGTGGGTCTGAATATGAGCGTGAATGTTGTCTGTCTCTGTGCCCTGCGATGGACTGGTGACCGGTTAAGGGTGTACCCCACCTTCGCCCAGTACCAGCTGGGATCGGCTGCAGCCCCCCTGCAACACCTAATTGGATAAGCAGTTGAAGATGGATGATGGAAACTACAACAAAGAAAAGGAGGGGCCACTACAACAAAGACTGTGAAACTACGTAGAGGATTTCTAAGCTGGTGGAAGGCGATTCTCCGAGTTTTTTTGTGAAATATGCCAGTTATTTTTCAATTTCACAAAGCGACATGAAGCGACACAGTTCATGTGAGTGTGAAGAACATGCAGCTCAAAAAGAGACGCGCCGATCTATGGATACATTCAGCCAAAGCATACAGAGGTCATAAGATAAGGGGCAGAATAGAAATGTTTATTATTATTTCAGTTAGATAGACATAAAAATGGTAGACTATTTCTCAGCCTTGGTAACATGTCCCACATTGTCCCACACAAACATACCCTTTGTCCCACATTTGGTTTGTTGGGATCTGGTCACCCTTCTAGCATACTGTACATATATTGTATATCAGTTAACAAATCTGATAATGTTTTTATGATTCAATTTACGGTTTCATTCAGTTTGTCACATCTAAGCCTCTCTGAGTCCTCTGTCCCTTGTCCTCTATCCTATGTCTTCTGTCCCGTGTCCTCTGTCCCTTGTCCTCTATCCTATGTCTTCTGTGCCGTGTCCTCTGTCCCTTGTCCTCTATCCTATGTCTTCTGTCCTGTGTCCTCTGTCCCTTGTCCTCTATCCTATGTCTTCTGTCCCATGTCCCTGCCTGTCGCTAACCCACTCCGTTAAAAGCAGCTAATTTAGCCGATCAATGAGCAAGAGCCCGCTGGGTGACACAAAGAGCCGAAGATCTAATTTCATTTTGCAAGTTCAATTTGGTCTTTATTGTCGGCAGGACGGGCGGTGTCACTCGGAGACGCTGTCGTTGTCGTAACACCGCAGGGAGATAATGTGACGATACCCGGACATGGGGGCAATGACTGACTTATCTTCTATTAGGTTTAGATATCTGAGAACAATTTAGGGCAAACAGGTAATAAAACGGGGGATGAAATTGAGACAGAAGGCAACAATGACATCCAAGAAAGTGATAGAGCCTTTTTTATGAATCGATCCACAGGGATAGATTTAAAAAAAAAACAACTAAATTATCTCAACATATTACACTGAGGCCTAGTTCATACTAAATACATGCCTCTATTGAAGATAAATCTTTCCCTAATGTCCCATTTGAGTGTAATCTTTTTTTCAAGAGGAAGATTCCTATTGATTCTTGCAGCTTTATGATTTTGACAAAATATCTCCCAGGATACCTCTGTTTCTTCATTGTCAGACAAGTCAGTAGACTCCCATCATGCCCCAGGCAAAAACAAGTTCTTCCAAAACCATGAAAAAGGAGAAAAAAAAAGGAATCCGACACTCGTCTGTTCGTCCCAGATGTATGCCCTAACGACAACGGCCCTTTCAATTGCATTAACTCAGCTGAAAAACAAGATTTAGCCGAGACAAAACAGGTTTTAGAGAGTGAGGCGATGCAAATTAACCAATTTTGTGCAACAGTGCTTAAAGCCAAAAGGTCCCCGGGGGGAGAAGTGGATTACTTTGGAAAAGTCTCCCGCAGCAAATAGCCAGAGAGAAGATTCAACTTGAAATATTACGTGAGCTGGAATACACGACATCTGTAGCAGTAATTTGTTGCACACCATTTGTGTACGCTTGTGTACTGTATATGTATGCATGACCGTAAAAATCTTGCGTGCTGGAGAAAGTGATGATGCAAGCGCCTTGGCTCACAACAGGCTCATCTCATCTCTATAAACACCATGTGACATGACCTCATCAGCTGAGAGGACACCCTCCGGATCAGCTCTGAGACTTTAATGACATGCTTATAATTTCTGCAAGTGCATGCATGATGTCCCCGACTTCAAGGCAAGACTAACAAGGTGGATGACCTCGGGCTTCCAGTAATCATCCAACAGATGAGATGTAGCGGTGTCAAATGTTGTTTATGACTGTTTTCATGTTTCTAATAAGACAAGAACAGAAGATGGATAACATCTTTTGTAGCAATAAATGAGACGACTTCAGGATAATGACCAATATGTCAACTTTGCTCCATAAAATCTCCCTGAAATAGACACCCCACAAGGTGTCTGAAAGGCTTGTTACATCTGTTGACAACTAGAATAAACCAGTACCAATATGACAAACTTCATTTTGTGAGTTTATAGATTTTAACCTTTGACCTACAAAGAACATATGTTTTCTAGAGCCTTTAAACTCAGCTCCAGACTGTAATGATGACATCAAGATAAGAGTCTTGGCACTTTTCAGTGTTTAGCCCAGACCGAGCCTTTTCCATGGAAACATACAGTATCTAGACCGAACTGTCCAAGATAATGGGAATAACATGTGTGAGTTCGTTTTAGGGTGTTTTTATTTTTTTTGGTCTGCTTTCATATGTGAATACAAGAGGTCAAACATATAAACCCATAAAGCCCATAAAAAGTGTGCAGTGATGTTGCATGGTGTATTGAAAATACATGGAAAGGCCTTGGAAAAAGTCCTACAATATTTATATGCATTTAGCCTCTAAAGGAGAAGGATTTTTCATAATCCTGAGTATTATGTACATTCATTTTTCCAGCAAAGAGGAAAAAACAGTGTTGCTGTGCTGTGAAAGCTTCCAAAATAGTTTGGCTTGCAAAAATCACATAACGTAATTAATGCAGCGCACACCCTGGAAACACATCAGACTACTAGTGATTAAAGTTGATGCCATTTGTTGCTGATTTACAATCTAAAATATCCAAGGCTCTCAGTTTTGCTGAAAAACTTTGCCAAGTTAATTTATGGCATTGATTAAAAAAATATATGAACAAAAAGTATATTATGTATCATATCCAAAGCAAATTAAAAAGAAATGGAATAATAAACTTAAAAGTGCGAAGACTGGGTTGGGGCTAGAAGGGAGCACGCAAAAAAAAAAAAAAAAAAAAAAAAATCGGATCTGGGAAAAACTTGCAAAAACTCTTGTGAAGAATCGCTGCCTGACGACTTATCCTAAACCTAACTATCTGAGATCAATGCCTAACCTTAATAATCTCGTAAGATTTTCACCAGTTTGCTGGTTCCCTTCTAGCCACTGCGCTAAGATTGGGAGCATTTCTACTGCCTCCGCACGGCTCTCAACATGGCAACAGTTGAGCTGGTGGCTCGTAGCTAACGGTGCTAACACTGCTAACAGTGAAAACAAAGGCAACCATGCTGACAGCAAACAGTATCTCGCTGAGGGGGAACTGGGGGGTGGGTGCTACGTTTCCACAATGGCGCCGTCGGTCAGGACAGCGTTATCAGCTGTAACTGCCTTCTGAGCGCAGTGCAGAGCGGCGGCCATGAGCTTGCCAATGGGCAGGCCGGCCCGACTATGTCAACAAAGCACAGAGAAACTCAGATTACAACACACAGAGGGAGAGTGACTTCATCCTCTGCTCATGTAGACATTACTCCCCTGTATCTTTACATAGCAAACAGCTGTTTGCTGCTATGTTAATGCTCTGGATATCTTAGAGAGAGGTGCTAGATAAAAAGTCAGGGGATCACCAAAGTCAGAAGGGGTCATCCTCTTGGTGCAATGAATGTCTGTACAAAATCCCATAGCAATCCGTAGAATAGTTCTCAAGACAAGTCAATAGAAACTAAAAATGTCAGCCAGTTCGTA
The DNA here is from genome assembly GCA_947000775.1 of Pterois miles. Lineage (NCBI taxonomy): Eukaryota > Metazoa > Chordata > Actinopteri > Perciformes > Scorpaenidae > Pterois > Pterois miles. The sequence continues at coordinate 229,273 of CAMQGK010000001.1, forward strand.
GTGCAGGATAAAACATCAGGGGATCACTAAAGTCAGTAGGATTCATTATCTTGGGGACCATGAACGGCCATGCATGGTTAAAAACCTGCACAATCTCCTCACTTTCTATTAGTAAGTATTTTAACCTTCATGAAATACAGTTATTGACAGTTGCTGTCAGCAGTTATAAAAAGGGAATAAAAAAGAATTGATCTAGACAAGGCCAACACTCCAGTCTGAGGAGAAAGGAGTTTCCTTCAAGGAAATTTTACCTGAAACCAGCTTATCGGCACATCTGCTGTCATGGCTGACATTATCTACAGCTCTCCGTTCACTGCAGGCGATGGGGGTGAATGTCAGAATCACTTTCCTAGAGAGAGCCCCGTGACATTAACAATGACTTTAATCAGCTGTGAACTTCAGGAATGAGGAAAGCAGAGCAGCACTTCCTTGAAAACTTAACTATGGTTCAACCAGGAAGCTGCTGCGTTGAATGGCCGACGTGGCTCCACGTATTGTGTTGCTTCTTTTATGTTTTTACTTCCTGCATTTGAATTGTTTGTGAGCGGCGCAATCTATTGAAGTCATCTTCAAGTCCCTTCGTCATCCTCCCGAGGGTTCTGAGGAATTCCACGTCACTAGGTGGAGCCACCGCTGAGACGTCTTTACTTCCCATGCACGCCGTGGCGGGAACACAATGGGCCAGATCCCACTTGGGTACAGACTATAAGGGGAACATCAGAGACCGCACCAGTATAGTTACACATCTAAATCCCATCTACAAAATGTCTCGATTCTTTGTGTTTCAAAAGCTTTTGTGGAAGTTACAGCTGTTGGTTTAAGACTGAGACCCATGTCCACAAGAACAGGGTGTCCTTGCAGAATTTGATTTGTCATTCCCGCTGCGACGCTGCACACCTCATCTGACCTCATAATTGACAGGAGGGTGGATGCACGCTACGAACTTTGATACTGTAGGGTTGAGAATCTACTGTAAAAATTAAATTATTAGATGAAATGTGCACAATAGCAGGGCAGATATACATTTTCAGATTCAAAGAATGAAGAGTCTGCAGGTTTTTATCCCACCTAGCAGACATGAATTTATTATTGCAGTTCTTGACTGCAATGAAATAAGGAAACAATGGAGTTCTTTTCTTCGCAATGACTGTCCTCCTGTCCAGGCTGTTTATCTGTCCTCATCTAGCAGTTGTCCAACCTTTAAACAGTCATTTGTGCTCCAAATCTGCGCTCAAGCCCTTCCTTATGTGACCCGTGCCGTCTGCGCTGCCATTCGAACACAGTGCAACTATGGACATCAGGTGGTGCGAGCAGCTCTCCGGCTATCATGGCCACTAACACCTCCGTATCCCAGCTGCTCAGCAGGTGACAGACGGACGTTCGGAGTGTCCAAAGCATGCAAATAGGCAGACTGTCTGCAGGCGTTCTCTGATCTAATCTCCTCAATCTGGCACTTGGTTTTTCTGCTGGGATGCCTGGTAAACATGTCATATCTGGGCAAAGAAACCTTAGGAGAAGTCTGGAGTATGCAGCCAGAGACAGGAAGTACAGGTGGTTGAGCACTGCCCTCTAGTGGAGAAACAGACCTGGTACATATACTGCATAGTATGCATGTAGGACGTGTGTACAGTGGTCGAGGAACACAAGAAAATCCGATTCATTTGTTAGTCTAAGGTACCACCTGAAGCTTTTAATTTACATTTCAAAGTATGTCATAATTGATCTCTAACCCTTCTTGAACTTACTCTACTTTATTCTGACTTAAAGGTCCCATATTATGCTCATTTTCAGGTTCAAACTTGAAAATGACTTAATGTAAGACTGAAGAAAAACTTTACTTTTTGCAATATTAGTATCAGATTCAGTGCAGTGAACTACAATATGATACACATCTCAGAACCTCAGAAGAGTAGTAATATATGAGGAGGAGACATTTGCACACAAAAAAATCCTTCAAGTTGATCATGCTCTCCATACTAAATATACCATGAGCTGGAGGACTGAGGACCTTAAAGGAGAAATCTGGCAATATCTTGTTCTTAATGTCAACAAATCTCTGAAAAGACCAAATCCAACAATAAATTGACCCTACAAACAACTAGAATCTGTGCAGCCAAAGCCTGATCAAGTTAATTTTTTGTTTCGCAGACCTCCACCTGATGCCCACAGTCTGTTAAAAACATGAATCGATGAGCCACAGCCTTGTTTTCATTCCTGCATTACCATGAACATGGACACCCAAATAAATCCACACAAAATGTGTATCGAGGCTGAAAATAGGCCCCAACAAATGCACGTTTTACTCCGGTTTGAGTAACATTTGCTAGAAGTCACAGTACTCAGTCATGTAAGTCATTTAAAAAAAATTAAAAATGAAACCATACGGCGTAATTGTAATGATTTACATCTTTTAACAGGAATGAATGGGCTTGCCACCGACGCATTGTTGGTTTGGATCTTTTCATTGTTGAATCACACCAGGCTTATCCCTTAAAGGTGCTCTAGATCAGTGGTTCCCAACCTTTTCCCTTTTCTATCATTGAATAAACTGACGATCCCTGACTAAGTCACACATTTTACTGATAATTCATATCATATTCAATGCAAAACAATAACAGTACAGCATAAAAAGAGTGATTTGGATTAATTTTGAGCAGGTTATTTCCTGTGAATATTGCATCAGATGAGCTTTCCTGTTATTTTTTTAAACTTTTAATATATATATATATATTTTTAATTTTAACAATCATACATACTTGATGGGTTTGTTTATTTCGACATATTCAGTGTTCTTCTCCCTGATGCTTGGTCATTGTTCTATTAGGTCTTTGGCTGTTTTAAATGCGGACTTTTCTAATACAGGACAAGGCTGTTAAGCAGACTAGGGAGGGTCTGTGAATATAACTTGTGTTAGGTCTTCCCGTCCCTTATCTTTTTTTTTTTAAAAAAAATTTTAAAATAATGTACTTTAGCTTTCTTCAGAGAAATTAATGAAATGCTGAGATAGGCTAACTGTACATTTGAAAAATACAGATGTCTTACACCTCTTAAAATCAAGGCCTCGCGACTCCCCGTGAATCTTTATGTAACGTCTACCTGAGCAGAGAATGAAGTCGCTTCTCCTTGGCCGTGTGTGCGTTTAGTCGCCATGTTGAGAGCCGTGTGGAGGCAACAGAAATGCTCCCAATATCATATTTAGCATTCTGTGTTCGAGAAAAGAAGACAGTTTTTAAATAAAAATTACTTTATTTTTTAAAATAAATGCATTTTTTTACAGTCAGAAAACAGAACAGCAGGACATGCACTGCTGCTACTGACACTGGAGGCAAACAAAAACAACATGAGAGAAAATAAAAACAGACTAGGCTTGGTTTTCTCTTACCTCTGTTCACTTATGCTGATTTGTCTCAAACTCCAGGGTCTAAACAAATGAGGGTCTCCTTCATATGGACATTATTAAATGGCACACTTCGGTTGTGACAAAACCAGACAAATAAGTGAAGTATTTTAAAAAGGCGCTGAGTAAATCAAATTTGCAGCATAATTGAAGCATCTCAGTCACACTAAAGAAGGAGCTAAAAATGCAACTCTGGGCCACAAATGGACAGAAAAGAAAGAATCAATAAAGAAATCAATAAAATGAATCAGAAATGCAAGAAGAAAGAGCACATTGAAAAGGTATACATAATTAGAAAAAAAATCATAATATGTACTCGACAAATATCTTAATCAAACCTGGAGTTTGAGACTAGTGTTATCTTCATATATATATTCATATTTATCTTCATCTGAAAACTCAGTAAGGACACAACATAAGCAGGCACAAATCTGAATAATACACATGTTAACAGATGGCTTCCCCCCGCGTTTCTGAAAGGAAAAACTTCCAAACCCCCCAAAAAGCAGAAAAAAAACTGTACAATTCTATAAAACGTTTGTGTTTTTACATTAGTTACAAAAAAAATAATACTTCATTTACTGATCCTTCATACCGAGGACAGAAGAAAAAGAAAAACTTTGCATATTCATTCTTCAAACTCGGTGACCTTTTGCTGGTGTGTAATGATAAAAAAAATGATAATAATAATAATACTATATGGCGTGAGAGAGAGAATCGCAATAAGAGTTAAAAGGTGGTACAAGGGAGTAATGATCCCTCCGGTTACGTAGTGCACATGCACGTAGTGATGAGACGTTAGTGGATTCAAATCTTTGGAGGCAACATGCTGTTGAGATTTCGCAACTGAAAGCTGTGAGAACAGACATGTTTGGCAAAATGTTAACACACTTTATAGATATATTATTTTTGAATGGCAGGTTGGAAGATGAACACATTTCCTTCAAAAAAAGGGGGAAAAGATAATGAACGTCTTAAAAAGTCATGCAGCATGTTGAAATATGTTTTAAAATCAAGGGGATGATCCTTAATAATCTAGTTCAACATCATGTTTAAAACTTGCTTTCAAGAAAAATGAGCTGACTGACTTTTTAAGGTGACTTTTACATCAGCTGGAAAAGATTTTCAGACCCACAGGACACTCACCCCAGTGCACTGAACTGTAGTGTTATCAGACGTCACGATTAGCAGTCAGTTAAATACAAAACTCTCAATGTCACACCTGTCAGCTACTACGACGACAATTCATTATTAGAGACTCGACCCAGCTCTGGATGCGAGCTCTGAAACGAAGACATCAAAAAGCAAAAGGAACTTAAACAACAGCTTATTCATTAACAGGACTGTATACTGTAGAAGTGCTTACATGTGACTTCAGAGACATTAAACCCTTCACAGAGTGGACAGGATGGACACCTAGTACAGCGATCTGCTGTTCACAGATGAGCTTTTGATTGGACTGTCCGTCTTTAAGGATAAATAATTCGATATAAGTGTATGTATCTGCGGCATTACGGTTACAATATGTTTTTTAATGACAGTTTGATGTCAGCTCCTGTAGTCCAGCTCTAGAAGAAAGAATAGAAAAGGCAGTGAGGAAAAAAAAAAAAGATTCTTTGGGATTAAATCTGGTGTTTGATTGGTTTTTAAAGGGTTGTCATGGACATAAGTTGATGGCCATCAGTCCAGGAGGAGAGGAGGCGGGTGGTCGTAGGAGAACAGTTCCTGGTTCAGGTTTGTGTAAGGCTTCTGTTCAACCACAGGAGTTTAGCTTCAAAAAGTTCATCTGGACTGCTTCCACCACAATATTAGTGTTGTAACAAATGACACTGTCAGGGTTAAAGCAAAAAAACAAAACAAAACAAAACAAAACAAAAAACAACTAGAACAATAAAAAACGGTGTCAGCCATGGCAATTTTAGAGCTGTTCTGGATTCAATCAGCACAGCCCCAAACAATTAAACAGACTGAGAAATAGTAGAATAAAATAAACCCCATATACCCCCCCCCAGCCACTCCCCTCCTGGCCCCTGACCTACAATCGTTGGCCCCTGGTGGCTTCGGGGCAGCTCAGACCCAGCCGCTGGTCAGCTTATAGAACATTTCCTCGTCTAGAGACTCGTTCTGGTCCTTGGCACGCGTGGACAGGAAGATGTAGCCGCCGATGAACTCGTGGACCACCTTGCAGTCCACCTCGGCACAGATGAAGGACAGACTGGGCTCGTCTGCAAATTCCACCGTCACCTGAGCGCACAGAGCAAAGGAAGCACATCGGTCAGCATGCTTCAGTGAAAACTGGAGAAACCGAACCAACAGATTATATATATTTTTTTATATTTATATATATATATTAAGAAATAATAGAAACATTAACTTCCAACACTCTGAGGGACAATATGCTGCAAAAAAAAAGTCTTTTTGAAGGAAAACCTGTTGGGTTCCTACCATCTTGATCTCCCAGTTGACATTCCACTGCTTCATGTTGCTGAAGCGCCAGGTCTTAATGGCATCTCCAGTGCCTGCATCCATCCGGATCAAACGGTTGTAAGTGATGCCGATCAGCTCCTCCCGCTTTCCACCCTGAAACCTGCAGAGAAGAAGCAGAGAACCCACTGTGAAATGACCAAATTACAATAAGAGTCACTGTCAGCACAGACAACTGAGAGAGTGGGTAACAGACAGAAGGGTAAAAGACACATCGGCTTACTTGGCGAGGAAATGAGTGATTCCAAACTCAGGCAGAGACTGCCACGCCTGGATGAAGCGCATCTTGGCCTCGATGAGACTCATCTGGGCCACATTCTGGTGGGCTTCAAGGATCCGGGCTGAAATCTGACAAATACACAACGGCAAACATTACACACACGACAGTGTCGGTGCGCTCCCACCATCTGAGTCTCGCTAAAAGACATCCCACCCTAAACAAATGCATCCCATCACCACATTTCAACCACCTGACGCACCCAGATACACACACACACACACACACACACACACACACACACACACACACACACACACACACACACACACACACACACACACACACACACACACACACACACACACACCGTCAGTGCGTAAACAAGCTGTGGCTAAATCCATGAAGCCCGCAGCACACACAGCGTCAGCAAATAAGCAGAAGGCTGCCACAGTCAAACTCTACTTCACACTGCTAGAAAACGGACAAACAAACACAAACCTACGAGTCCCCTAAGGAGCAAGACTAAGGTTAATGTACGAGTGTGCATGCATGTGTGTATTCCCCTGCTGTAGCCCAACATTTGATCAAGTACTTCAACTGGAGGAGCAGTTTAACAGAGACATCACGGTAGGTAAGTAATCCATCACAGTGAACAACATTTTGCCGACCTCCCACGTCACAGAAGAATAAAACAAAGCAACTATGGGTGTCAGGAATTCATAGATTAGGCTGATAATTTCGTTGGTGTTCAGAAGCAACACTATGATTCAACAAATACTACAAAATAAATGAGCTGTACTGTGATGGATCACTTACCTTCAGCAAGTTTCAATTCCCTGCTTTTCGTATTTGACAGATTGGAAAATTAAGTGCATAACTCACAAACACATTAAAGCTTCCCCACTGTGGGACTAATAAAGGAATATCTTTCTTTCTTTCTTTCTTAACCTGAAAAGCTATGATTTGCTTTGATAAATGTGCTGCATTAATGTTATGTATGTCGAACTGCTGTGAAATGGGATAAACATGCCAAAACAGCTGCACGGTCCATTTATTTAACTGAATATTGTGTTTTTTGTAGCATTACTCGTGTCCCTACAGGCAAAGAAAAATACAATAGAGGTGCAGGAATGACGAATATTCGGAGGCCAACCAGGAAGTTAGCATCAACCTGGTTCCCTCCACAAAAAGCAGACGAGATTTTTAGATTAGGTTTTGCATTATTACAGAAAATAAACTCTGTGGCAAACAAACGTTTTGCTCAGCAAAATAATCTTCACAAATGAATGCCACTTTTCTGATTTTTGAAGCGTGTAATTGCAATTGTCATAAATACAATGCTAACGTTAGGCTAGAAACTACGCCATGGTTGCTTGAGCGCGAGTATACACAACGAGGCCAGAGCACCTGCAGGTTTCAACCAGTCAAATTTAAGACTTTTAAAAGACCATTATGAATTGAATTTAAGACCTACTTGACATCCATACTGACAAGGCTGCACGGTGGTGCAGTGGTTAGCACTGTCACCTCACAGCAAGAGGGTCACGGGTCTGAATCCGACTTGGGGCCCTTCTGTGTGGAGTTCTCCACGTGTTACTGTGGGTTTTCTCCGGCTACCTCCCACAGTCCAAAAACATGCAGGTTAAGTTAAGTGAAGACTCTAAATTGCCTGTAGGTGTGAATGTGAGTGTGAATGGTTGTCAGTCTCTATGCTGTCTGCGATGGACTGGCGACCTGTCCAGGGTGAACCCCGCCTTCACCCAATGCCAGATGGGACTGACTCCAGCCCGCCGTGACCCCTAACGGGATAAATGGTTGCAGATGGATGGATGGATGAACCCCTGGAATTACTTGCAACATAAATTATTTTTTTTCCCAGTCTTTGTTCCAGGTTTTCACAGTTTTATAACCAAATAAATAAATAAAATGCTAACTATAAATAAATATTAAAAAATGGAATGGCAGACACCAGCTTCAACCACACACTAAATTTACTGTCCTCTAACCATCGGTAACTGTTCTGTCATTTACCCAGTTTAGCACTCTGACCTTAAGTTTTGAACAACGTCTGGCAACCTTACTCAGCCTTTCCACCGCGAGGTTTGCCCACGCACACCACTCCCTTTGACTACAAGTGACATGGGTGGATATTGCCTTTCTTTCATTAAATGAAAGTAAAATCAATGATTTTTTTTTTAAGACCTGCCAAAATTTATTTCAGACATTTTGTGGTATTTTAAGACATCTTGAGGTCTTAAATTCAGGTCATTTGATTTCAGACTTTTTAAGACTTTTGAAGACCCTGCTGGAACCCTGAAAGCTATAATGATGACGTTTCATCATCTCACTAAGCCACTTAGCAAACACTATTTTAAAGACAAAATAGATTTAAAATTCACAAATGAGATATTGACCAACGTATTTTAATGTCGTGGAACAAAATGTGTTGACCACAGACCTTATTTAAAGCATCTAACTAAAAAAACATTCAAAAACACACTGACTTCCGGACAAAACCAGAAATGCTAAAATGCTCAATTCAGGGTTTAGGACTCATTCCTGCAGGAATCCATACAGATTCTCCAGTGTTAAATATTTGTCATTTGCTCGTCTCATGGCACCCTGAAAACGTTAGAGCTCATGACAAACAAACAAGAAGGATTCTACCTATTCTACTGTGACTACCAGCCTCTATGACGTGTTATACAGCTGCACTACTACTGGTTAGGTGAAGCAACGCGGACACAACGTGTTCAGAGTTCATACAAACATGCACATACACGTATCTATGGTTTAGAAGGCACCCAGCAGCCACATAACTCGACTTACCAAGTCCCTTATAGAGCCTGGCTGAAGGTGGGAGGAGGGGGAGGGAGGAGGGCACAAGGGGGGGGGAAGGAGATGCATACAAGAGGAGAGAAAAGAAAGACAGATTGGACAAAGAGAACAAGCGAGTAAGATCAATGTCGAGGGAGGAAAGATCCCAAAACAATAAAGTAGGAGGCTGTAATTGTAATAACAGAAACAAAGTTGGGAGAGGGCCTGTGGAGGTCATGCAGTATTCAGCCACCAGAGGGAGGGAGAGTACAGCAGCAGTCAGAGACACTGTGTCATTTATTTTAGGAGAAAAGAGGGAGGTTACTCAACATTTATGTGGTTTCATGCTCTGGAACTGTACATTTCATAATGGCTGTTTATTAATAACATACTTTCACAATAGGCTATTAAAATAATCACACAGTTTCTGTGTAATTCCCCTTTAATCCACAGGATGGCGGTGTGTACCAAGCAGCACACTTTGGCAGCTGTAGGAGAGCCATGTCTCCACACTCCAGGAGTTTATTATTGTGTCGTTAATGCTTGTTTTCTCTTGTGTAAATTTATCAATTTGGCCAGAGACCACACCGGTCCGAGTAATCTAAAAATTCCCCTGTGTGGATCCGTTGGGAGCCGCAGCACGGACTCCTCGGACCAGTCTTGCAACAGGAAGTCCAGTTTAAGCGGGACGGGGAGGGGTCGCAGCCGACTGAGAGCGACTGGGCTTTTCTCCCAGGCAGTTTTCCCGCGCTGCATTCCCAGGCACGGCTCATTTCCTGACGCTCCACGCCCACTACATGTGTGAGTGCATGGGTGCGTACCCATACTGTACATGTGCCACTGCTCTTTCATGTTGTGTGCCTGGGGATACCCCCTATCAGACTGGGATTAATGAGGGAGACTGGAGCCGGACCAGACAGAACCATGGCCCCAGTTGGACACACACCCTGCTGGGCTAATGCCCCCTAAAAAGTATAAGTCCTGCCCCCTGTTCAAGCTAGCCTCTATTCCAGGCACTGAGGTTTATTCCATTGGTCTTTCTAAGAAAACCAAACATGACACTGGAGATTTTTTTGTCTGTATCCTGAAAAAACAGAAACCATCTGTCTGTCTGTACAAAATGGGTCTGAGGACAGTACTATTTCAACAGCTTATGAGTTTAACTAAAATAAAACCACAGTTATCATATTAACTACAGCTCCCATGAGGTTCGCATGCATATGCTTCATGGGAGCTGTAGCTTGCAAAACAGTATTGCTTCAATGTGATTTAAATGAAGAGCTGCTAAAATACCACTGTTAAGCACAGCCTTTCAGTGTAGAATATGTCAAGGTCACCTCGGTATCATCAAGTTTCAGTTTTCCAGCAAAGTGCAGCATATATAGATCCAAACGCTAGCAGAGCTAAACTAAACAAAGCCATGACTCCTTTATCTTTCAGACCAACATACTGACATGATCTGGGTTAAACCCTTATTAGTCAACATGCATCATGACCCTTTCTTCACTTGAACGTGAATTGGTCACTTCTAGGGTGTGGTGAACTGAGATCCACTACAGAACGCCACAGGGAGTCGTTCCTGCCTGCGGCCATCAGACTCGTCAACTCCTCCCTGAGTGTCAGACACTCTGAATCAGTAGACTGAACCTGGACTTACTTCACCCGTCAGCAGCAATAGTACAATTGTACAATAATGCAATAAGTCAGTAATACTTCATTTATACTGTACATTTCAAGAAATTACTCATATTTGGAATATTCTTGCATTATTTAACACACTTAATGTATCCCACTTCTCACCATTTTGTATTTACTACTATTTATTTATATTTCCCAACATATATTGTGTACACACTCCTTTATTTCTATTTTCCTACATTTCTTTATGCTTTTATATAAGAGCAACTGTAAGTATTTGGTTCTGAAATTGACCCCAACTATATTTAAGGGATTTCCTGACAACTAAAAACGTGAGAAAAAGAGCCATAGGGAGAAAGAACGAACTGAAACTCTATTTGCTACTTCTGTAATTTTGGATTAATTCTTATATTTAGCAGCGCTGCATGTGGAACTACAGTTGACATTCAGATATTAACCCATGACAGCAGTACCATATGAATGGGTCAACAGAACCGCGTCATACTCACATTTCCTGTGTTTCAGGAGTATCAAAGAGACAAAGTCTGGTTTGTATTGTGGGCCAGTAGAAGTGTCTGCAGCATGTCATGCATCCATCTTTCTGTCTGTCTCTCTAGACATCCAGTATATTTCAGGCCCAGACTATTTCTGAGTCATCACTTACGGTCCTACCAACACCTTCCCGAATTCCACTTTTCTACTACAACTTAACCCAAACCAGACTGAGTGAGTAAGCCCCGTCCCCCCACCCCACATCGCCAGCTAACACAGCCGTGTACTCAGCTGTTCCAATGTACACACACACACCAGCCTGTTGCTTACATACAAATATGCCGGGGACATTGGAGAATTTTCCTACCAGAGAGTTAATTGATTCTAGGGTTTAAATTCCACACCTGGTTATTAAGCTGTTTGCTGGCGGCATGCTACTGTCACTCTGAAGTGACCATGTTTTACTACCAGATTAACTGAGCACCTACAAGCCCAGCAGCTGAGATCTCTACACTTTTGTCTACAAGCACAGAGACGGTATCCATTACAGTCTGACATGAGCAGCTCTACTGTAAGCATGTTGAGCCCTTTGGATGTTTGCTGTCCTGATTTCCCCTCGGACAGAGAGGGGGGTAGGGAGAGGATGGGAGGGAAGAGGAGGAGGAGAGTAAAGGGGAGGGTGGGGGGGAACAGAGAGAGGCTACATTCCAGTGCAAGACAAGCCTGATGCCAGGAGGCGCCCATCTGGGAAGCATCAGATGTTGCTCCATCTAACCCCGCAACCGACTCATCAAACAAGTAAACAACCTCACACAAAATACACATTAGAGTCGCCTTCTGTATGCCTGTCTCTTTGCAAGTACGCACTTCCACGTACTCAGAGGCTGTGTGTTCGAACCACAGCCTGCGTGGCTTACCTGCTTGTTTTTGTACTTCTTCAGATAGCGCGGGGACACCAGGCACTCTGGGTTGATATCGGTGGTGATTGGCTCAATGAACTGAGGGTCAGGGTTCATGTGTTGCATCTTGAGGAAGGACAGGATGTTCTGGACTTCTAGGTTGTAAGAGCTGTCGGCCATGGTCTTCCCTTTGGAGGCCAGGCGACACGCGGCCATCCAGTGGGCGTACTGTTTCTCCTGGAAAGAAAGTTAAAAAAATAAATAAATTAGGGCTGTCAAAGGCTATGAAGCAAATTCATTTAAACACCACTTATTTCTTGAATGCATTAATGAAACTTGAGATTTTTAGGTTGCAAAGGGCTCAATTTTAAAGCTAGATTGAAGGTACTGGCATCATATGAAAGTAGAAAAAAAACTAAGGAATCCATAGATACCAACCATGTCATACTAATTCATCATAAATTCTGGCAATGGAAAACCTGCCATGGCCATTATTAAAAGGGGTCCCTTGACCTCTGACCTCAAGGTATATGAACGAGTCTCCTCTTTACAGACATCCCCACTTTATGATAATCACATGCAGTTTGGATCAAGTCATAGTCGAGTCAGCACACTGACACACTGACAGCTGCTGTTGCCTGTTGGGCTGCAGTTTGTCATGTTATGTTACACTGACTGCATTACCTGTGATGAATACTTGTGATTTGAATATCTGTTATTGTTGTGTTGTTGATTGATTTCTAATAATAGATATATACATACATTTGCAAAAAGCAGCCTATTTGCCCACTCCCATGTTGATTAAATACTTTAATAGATTTTGAACAAGTCACAAATGTGATTAATTTGTATTAATATTTGAATTGATTGACATCCCTAAAAAAAACTGTTAAAAAGGACAAGCAATGATCATTAATGGTGCGCTAGCTAGCTTCAGCCTTACCGTGTCACACCGAAGCCAGATCTCATTCATGCCGTCAGCCACAGGGATTAGCAACTTGATGTTGAATTTCTGACCCGAGATGTTAACATCTGGAGTTACCTCGCAACCTGCACACGGAAGCCAAAATGCAGAGCGGAAGAAGAGGCAACAGTTCACAACCATTTCTTTAGACAGAAATAAATACGGCATTGCATTCTTGCATTGGGCACTAGGTTTGCACCTCTAAGATTCATCTGGTGAGCTGGTGTCCCATGTGCCTCCTCTTTACTCTTGTAACAGGAAATTGTGATATCCTTGAATGTGCACCAGTACTGCTTGTAGCCCTTCAGTGTCAGTTTCTTGGGTCTGGAAAATATATAACAGACAGAGAGAGACATGTCAGACTTCAGATGGAAAAACACTCATTTTCTTTATTAGTGGTCAAGAGGAAGAGTGGGGGAGGGCAGATCATAAGCAGGGCTGTAGTACTCGAGTTGATGTTAGAAGATAGCTTTATGTTAGATGGATAATAGGGATGTTAAACTGCTAACCGACAAAAAATTTGAAGACTAATGCTATTGGTTAAATATTAAATGAAACATAAAAAATGAAATAAAAAGCTGAGCAAAACTCAGAGGAGTGTCTCGTCACTTGAAAGAAAATAGCTGGTCCACCTTAACAGCCCACCTTAAGTGAGCCTGAGCCAGCGTTGCAAGACAAAGGAGTTGGGGAGGAGTGAAACGTATTCACCTACAAATCAACTGTACACACACTGCACTGCTACGTTCACATCTACGATGACCTACGATAAACTTTATCTACGATAAACACTCACCACCGCTACACGCGGCCTGTCGGACACTCGCTACCGTTACACCAGGCTGACAGACTGGATGTATGTGACAACGGCGAGCATGAAGCCAGCAGAAACGCTACAGCTGTGAATGTAGCACATACCCACTGTCTGCCGGACACTCGTTACTCTGAGCTGACAGAACAGCCAGGTGTACACGCTGCTGATATTCTTTCCGATAAACTAAATGATGAGGTGGAGAACCGGGGACTCGGTTGTCTGTTTTGCTCATACACTGCAGCTGGTAATAAATGATGGATTTAACCTGCTTGTACATCAGGTTATCGTTGCAGCTGTGCGGCTTGTTTGGCACTAAAAAGCACAGCTGTGCTAATCTTAATAGTCAGAAAAAAAGGATAAAAAATTAGCATCCTTAATAGAGAGACTGCTCTGACTCGGCCTTGATTCTGACTCGACTGGACCTGGACTCGGACTTGATTAAGCTGGTCTTGACTACAGCCCCGATCATAAATGAGTACAGAGGAGAGAATAGAGAAAGTGCAAAGTCAGCAAGGTGAATAGGATCCAACACTGGATGTGAACATTAATAGAGGACTATTTAAGAGGAAATACATCTTGATATCCCCCACTATGGTTTATACATTTTCTGAGACAACCACCCCAGGGGCCACCTGCCTGTCAGCAAAGGCTTGAAGCCAAAAATTAATAAAGTTAATATGCTTGGTCCAACTGTAATCACTTTGAAAAGCTAAACTGAAAGCTCAGCCTGTAAATGTCCTTTGACCAAAAAAATGCAGCCTATTACACTGATGAAAACCAGACAACAGCTCGCACTCATTTAGCCAGAAAATTTTATTTCCTGGTTCTCTGAGAGACTTGACATCTTTTGGACAAGTACTTTGCACGCATTCCTACACCATGTTCTTTAGATAACAGTGAAAGGATCGGGTAGCTGTGGATGTGGACTTACTTAAAGACTTTGACATAGTCCGCTAGCTCAGGAATAGATGTGATGTCACCCTAGGAGGAAGTGAAAGAAACATTATCAGTATAAACCTGGACAATTTTAATATAAAACAATGCTAAACATAGCCAAAACAATGACCTCAGGCTCAACTTGGTGCAGTTTCAATGTCACCGTTCAGTAGGGTATGCTAAAGACAACACGTCTTACGTAATATCTCAAAGCTCGGTTTCCTCTGATAAGCTGTATAAACTTAACAAGTTCTTGAGGCGGGGCTGCTGTAATAATGGATACATATTTTCAGCATATCCATGTAACACACAGCCTTTGTTGGGTTTGTTTAAGTGTCAAATATCTCACCCCCCCACAGTCTTTTGTCAGATGCAGGCCTCATGAATAACTGTGTGAAATTTAGCACTTCCAGTGAAATTCATTGTGATTTCCCCTCCCCTGGGTCAGTGTACAGCGTCTAAGCTCCTGTTTAACATGGCTGGTGGATACAGTAGAGAAATAAAGGTCCAAACAAACTGCCCAGCCTCTGTAATAGGGAAAATGAATTCACATAATGAGTTTGGAGCCCAGCACACATAAACCCACAACCAAACGTATTTCCTGTGGTGAACGTGAAGATGTGGCAACTTCGTCATACCAGTGTGTTGGACGTCTTCCCTCCCTCCAAAGTGATTTCCAGGTCTGACAGGGCTGCATCCACCTCATCCACCTCCTTCTCGCTGTTATTCATGTGGTTGTCTGAAGACATGATTGACAGCTTGTTGATGTGGTACTAAGGGACAGAAAGAGATAACCCCAGTTAGGCCCATTTTAAGTCATTTTTTTCTATTTTGAGTTACATGATATTTATTAACGATTATTTTCATTGTTGATTAATCTGTCGATGGTTTTCTCAAATAATTTATTAGTTGTTTGAGCTATAAAATGTCAGAAAATGGTGAAATGTGCATCACTGTTTCCCAAAGCTGATTAAAGATGATACTGCAAATTAATCAAACATTTTTTATCTGTTCAAAAAGCACTTAAAAGTATTTGATTCACTTATCAACATCAGAGTGGGTAAATATGCTTGCTTTATGCAAATGTATGTTTATATTTATTATTGGAAATCAATCAACAACACAAAGCAATGACAAATATTGTACAGAAACCCTCACAGGTACTGCATTTAGCATCAAAATATGCTCAAATCATAACATGGTAAACTCAAACCCAACAGCTGTCAATGTGTCAATGTGCTGACTTGAAAATGACTTGCCCCAAACTGCATGTAATTATCATAAAGTGGGCATGTCTGTAAAGGGGAGACTCGTGGATACCCATAGAACCCATTTACATTCACATATCTTGAGGTCAGAGATCAATGGAACCCTTTGAAAATGGCCATAAATGGCCAATTTTCCTCACTAAAAGTTTTAAGCGTTATTTAACCTCCTTCGTGACAAGCTAGTATGACATGATTGGTACCAATAGATTCTTTAGGTCTTCTAGTATATGCATATGATATCAGTATCTTCACTCTAGCTTTATAAATGGATTATGGCGTTACTTTTGACAGCCCAAAAATTACTCAAACCGATTAATCAATAAGTAAAATAGTTGGCCATTCATTTAATACTTGACAACTAATCGATTAATCGTTGCAGCTTGATTTTCCAGACCTTTAACATCTGTAATTTTCCACTTCATTCGTTGAACTAGAAATCATCAAATGATTTGTCCTTAAGTTTATAGACCTCAGTCATCCATATTAATCAGTTAACATCCTCCTTTTAGACATACATGTTCAGTGTGCACTCCAGAGGGTTTGAAGACTAGTTTGAGCAAAGTCTGTGATGCCGTGGACAAGGTTTCAAAGTCTTGTCCTCACAGCGCTGTTAAAACCTACAATCTTCCAGTTACAGAATGTGTTTATCAACCAGATTCACTGAAGTCTTCCTGGTGAAAAATATAAACAGTCCCAGAGACTGACTTAAAGTAAAGGAGGAGAGAACAGCTAACAATTGCTTGTAAAGTCTCCAACTAAGCAAAAGTTTTGCTGATTTCTATAAAGTTTCCTGCTATGTATGCAACCGGTGCACAAACCCTCCAACTTTATCATATAAAAGTGAATTGGCCACATAAGTACTTTAAGACGTGTTGGCATTTATGTTTGCAAGTGCTGCTGCTATGCACCATCAGTGATGAAACAAGGACTGAAGATGAGGAGGCTAGTTTCAGGGTGAGGAAAAGATGGTTAGTGATGATTCACGGAGAGAAATAAGATTTGAACACTATGTTCTCAGCATGTCTTTGAACCGTAAGAGGCTGTGAAATTGTTTTTACTGGGAACATACAGTATGTGAGATTGGCCCTATAGGGATGAGATAAACCAGTTCATCAGGGTGGGCCCATTACTGAAAACCTGACTGTGTTTACCTCTTATTGTGAGTCACAGGCACTAAATACAACTTGTTGACAGGGCATTTATAATGTCAACCCATCACTAATATATGAATGAACAGCTGTTGAGAGAGTGAGAGATACAGAGGCAGAGTTTGAGAGAGATATGCCAGGCTTTAGCCCAGCTAAGGTTACAGAATATGGGACAAAGGGCTCGCCGTGGCGCTCCACTCCTCTACTGTTTCCACTCTGGCGGCCTTTTTAAAAAGCTGCAACACTGTTGCTTGTTTCCTGTTTGTGTGCATAAGAGGCTGTTTATCTGCCGAGGTTCAACCTGTGCCCAAAGTTGGTGACTATGAGGTTGGTTACTGTTCTTGACTCCTGATTACCTCATGTCTATGTACTGCCAAAGTAAAACCTCCAGGTGATAGCATGCTAACACAAGCCAGCAGCATACTAGATGTGGACAATCACTGCTCTTTATTTAGACCCTGCCTGTGTATCCGCTCTCACCAGTGAAACCTTAGCCAAAAGCCCTGAGCTCATCCTACCCGGCTGAAACACAGTAGTAGCTACCAAAAGTTCTAAAAGACAGGTAGCGACAGACGGCCAGTCTAAACACCCAACTCAGATTAACATCTCTCTCAAGAAGAGTAACAGGACACCAGTTAGGTGTAATTATATCAGGTCTGATGAAATACACTTAACACCTCCGAGTGTAAAGTGAGCAGGTCTACGAGATGGTGTCTTGCCGGCGGTGGGTGGTCCGGGCCGAGGAACTGGGTCCTGTGGCCCAAGATGCTCTATAATTACCCTGGGGGTGAGGACAGGGTGGCGTCCACGGGTCTTGGCACTCACAGTTTACGAGGGTCAGAAATAGCAGGGCCACCACCCCTAGTCCTGAGGGGGCTAAAGGGGCTCACATCTGTATATCACTTCCACTGCTCCCCAGTTCTCCTCCTCTTGATCTTCCACTAAACTTGTGTTGTCTGATGGCCAGACCAGCTCTGTATGAGTGGCTGAACATCATGTTTTTATTCCTTTGTCATGATGACTCACTAGGTCTGGTTTCCAGACATTCAAAGTGACAGTGTTTAACTAAGTGCAGTAAATGCACTAATGTCTTTCAACTTAATTGCAATTAATTATTCACAAGAGGTATTTTTGTTCAAACGGCTAATGTCTCCCTCTTTCTATGAGTCAGAAATAAAGGGAACTGATTCATATCGAGGTATATTGAGATGCCCAGTGGGAATGTGTGCGATAATGTCCCCATTAACTCATTCTGCATCGATGTGTGATAGCCAAGTTTTAGTGTACGTGCAGCAGAACTGGCAGCCAGATGTCTCAGCTTCGGGCTGGAAGCCCATCCAATTCATTAGCTTGCGGTTGAGCAAGCAATGTGCCCATTTCCCCATGAAAAGAGGACTGCAGGTCTTCAAATATTAGACCCCGACAAAGAAATGCTGAAACAAGAAAATTAACATCAGGCAGACACACCGCACACACACACACACAGGCTCTCTACCTGCAGGGCAGCAAACATCATCATTTCCTCCTCCGTGCACTCAATTTCCTCCAGCAGGATGGCCCACTTGGACTGCTCGTAGAGCTGGTTCACTCGGATGGCATCATACTGTGAAGGGGTTTGTCCCAGAGGTTAACACATATACAAACAGTGTGTAAACACAGACTCTCACGCTCTCTAACTCTTTTATACACACAGAACACAACGAGATTTGGGTGAAGCACTAGTTGGAAGCTGTATGCAGTCAATGGCATTATGACTGTTGTCCACTGGCTTTCAAATACTCTACTTAAAAGGAAAATTACACCAATCAAGCATGGCATGAAAATAGTCGAACTCTTGATGGAAAGTTAAAAAAAAAAGGAAGAAAATCAATGCAGAAGAATCAGAGATTATAGGGCAGCCCCCTCTTAGTTTAGTAGTCAACTAATGGGTTGTTTGGTTCTTAGTTGACTAAGATTTCTTGAGACAATTAGTATTTTTTAAGCTTTATTCTTGCATTGCTTGCTTTTATTCTTTATTCTTGCTGAATGATTTATTTCCATGAAACTTATGAGCACATCGCTGATTTTTTCCCCCAACCTTTTCATAAAATGGTAGCACTCCCCAAGACTTGAAATCCCTAAAATTATATTTAAAAAAAAAATATTCACACCAACAAAATTGTCTTTAGTTTTTAGTATCTTAGCTAGTTTTGCTCACTTGTGACACTTGGTGAGGATCCCTATTGCATAACTCTGAAACCCTTTTTCCAGATCAACTGATAAGTCATTTTCTGGCACACCGTGACCTTAACAAATGTACTCAGGGATTTTGTTTGCAAGGTGACATTTTACTACATTGTCTATGGGACGTACCTTGGGGTTGAGGTCAAAGAAACTGTGGTATTTAAACCTCAGCAGCAGCACCTCATTCTCCTTTACATCCTGCTCCATTAGAGATCTGGATGAGTCCAACCACCTGTACAGACAGAGAATATCTTCTGAACCAAACAAACTTTCTGTAGCCTCTTGCAACTATTGTGATCAGCTGCACAGCCCCAAATTTACTGCAATCCCACCACAGCATTTCTGACTGAGCAGTTTAACCAAACCACTAAGCAAAGACGTCTCACCCCTGGTTGATCTTGGCTTTGTCCAGCAGAGACTGGGGCTTGTAGAGTTTGACCAGGATGTCTGGTGAGGAGATTGGCTGGCTGACAGCGAGGATGCTGGGGTTGCCCTCAGAGAGGGGACTGTCCCCAAACCAGGCAGTGGTGGGCGACAGCGGGCTGCCGTCTCTGGAGTCATAGGTGGGGGTCATAGTCTTACTGTAAAGGCCTGGACTGGAGTAGATGCTCCCTGAAAACACAGTCATCAGTTAGTCCCTCATTGTCCACTGAGGAAAACAAAAATGATCACATTCATTAAGGGAACATTATAACAACATGATTTTTCTATAATTGTCTCACATTGACACTGATGAATATTCCAATATCAAAGCAAAGAAATGCACATTTACAAATATTGTACATCAACAGCAAAAAAGGGGTGAACACTTTTCAAAAAAAGGCACACACACACTTGCATCCCAGCCAGGCCAGCTAGCGGTCAACAACACCATGTGACTACCAGCCCGCAATTTGCAGATGAGTGGCTTCAACTCGCCCTGCTGATGGCGGGATTGATGTGGATCAGCATGCAGATGACACAGAACACGACGACCAGGGTCACCCACTTACTTACAGTCAAAAAATCTGCAGGAATGCACACTGCACACAGCAAACTACTGCACAACTCGCCACAGAGAGGAGATGGGAACGCAAAGATGTGAGGGGGTACTTGGATAATAAGAAATTGGGAAAAAATATTCAATGAATAAGGACTCTAAATTATTTAAATGTTAATATATTTGTATATATTGCTTTTGTTTTTCCCAGTAGTTTTTAAATAAGTCTGAATTTTGGCTGCAAACATCGGCAAGCCACCAAAGTGAAGCTGTTTGCACTTCCTGTTGGCTGGCCTTGTGGCAGTATTTTTGGCCCCAAACCCCCCCGTTCCCTCTCTCCCTCTGTGGGGCCTGGGTCAAGAAGCAACACTGGCTAAACCACTAAATCCTTTCTGAAATCAGGAAGTGGGCTCGGTTTGTGTTTGCAAGTGTGCACGTGTATGTTTGTGTTTGTGAGCTGAGGTCATGAGAACAGGGTGCAGGCTGTGGCCACACATCCCTTGTGGGGGAGGGTGTTATTCAGCCATTCTTTCAAGGTTTTTCCCCACAATGCTGACTGCATCAGGTCAGGGGGAGTATTTTTTCTCCCAAAGGGTCTCTTGAGGAATCCCAAATATCCAGAAAGACCATGCATAAGGTAAAGCTGGCAGCCCATTAAAAACACAACTAGGCCTCCTCCATCCTGTTTACTGACTCTCCAGTGCAGGTGAAAAGGCACGAAGAATGTTAACATGACTTGACTCCCAAATGCTCCCAAACTGGGAATTCAGAGAGGGCTAGGATGGATGGAGTTGGACCACCATGAGCTGTTAAGACTAGAAGTAAACCATGAGGGGGTTGTCAATAAATGAAAGTGTCTCTTGTGGATTTCTTTTTTACACAAAGCTTCTGTGTGGGCTATTTGGTTGTGGCATGTATGTAGCATTACAGACCAATACGCATCATACTGAGCTTCTTTAAAAAGCAAAAACATCTAATCATTTATTTATGACCATCTCAGTGAACTTTTCAAGGGCTGAAAAGTGATCGGCTATCCTGCAAAACAGTCAGCAGGCACAGTGAGCTGGAAGAAAAAGTGAGCTAATTTCTAATGAGAGTCAAAAGCCTTTATCATGTGACCGCTCGACTCAGCTGACTTCCTCTGGAGGAGCAGTCAGGTGACTCGGTTGTTAGTCCTGAAGGTTACAGATGTCACGTGGCCTCAACACTCCAGCTGTGGGGAGGTGGACGGGTAGGGAGGAAGGGGTGAGGAAGCAGTGCTGAAGAGTAAAGGATAGAGGAAGAGGAAAGCTTACCTTTGACAGGTCCGATGTATATTACCTCAGAGGCTAGGACGAAAAGAGAAAGAGTAAGAGAAAGAAAGACAGGAAAAGAGGTGGAGGGAGGAGGCGGGATGGTGACAAACAACATCAAGAGGAGATATAAGATACGAAAAACTCAGGACAGGAGGAAACAGAAGAGAAATGTAGAAAAGTACAAGAATGGGGAGATCCGTGGCATTTCCACGGGCACTGCCAACTGTTCGCGTCAGAGTGGATGACTCAGTTTACCCTCTTCGCAGAGGGAGATCACCCTGGAAGGACTAGTGAGGTTCTGTCATTTCCATCCACCCATTCATAACCATCAAACACAGCATGACTGATTGAAAATGCAGACAAGGCGTTGGTCAACGTGACCCAGCCATGCATGTATAAACTCCAGCGCAAATATATAAGTACTTGATGTCTGAGGTATGTTCTCCAGTTCCACTCAGACAGGAAGGATAATTAGTTGCAGCGGGTATGTCAAGATGTGGTGGGCCCAGATGGACTCCAAGGGCTGGCATCATCACGGCTCATGGCTCAATATGAGTCATGACAACAGTTGAGGATTAGTAACATGTTTTTTTTTTTTTTTAACGAAATGACCGATTCTGTTGGGACATGAGTGTACAGACAGACATGGGGTTTTCCTAAATGGCATATTTAAGGAAAGATGTTGAGGTTTTGGAAAAGGATTGTCATGTCTTTAAGTAGAAATAATTGGTCATGTACTCCTTATAACGTTCCACCCATGTCATTTTTTTCTGAGGTCAGTGTGGACCTCACTGTACAGTTTACGTACTCTGCACTGTATGTGTCTGAGCTGCTATATGAGGAACCTATTTCCTATTGTCAATGTGTTTTCAACTGCAAATAAAGTTATTAAAAAGATGGTGAGGTAAAGGCAAAAGGACCTTTAAAGCTAAAGGCCCAGACACATCAAAACAACATCAAAGAACAGCGAGAAGGCTGTCTGCTCTGTCGCCAGCCAACTACCACATACGTTCCACGTTCTTCGTGAGATGAGATAACAGTGGTAGTCTGTATTCATTAGTCATGAAGGGAAACCGGAAGACTGATGACTGTGGATATATTAACCATTATCATGATACTTACAAGAAACGACGCAGCATCTGCCGACCATTTAAGCCTTAAGGTAACTGGGAGACATTTTGGTTTAGTGCTACAACTAACAATTACTTGAATTATTGATTATTATACCAATTATTATTGAAATAAATCATTTAATCTTTACAAGGTCAGAAATGTGTGGATTCTGAGAGATTCTGAGAGATTTTTGCCATTTCTTGCTTGAACAACTACTTTAAATGATTATTTTGAACTATGATGTATTCAACTAATCGGTGCAGCTCTAAATAAGATTACAGTAATCGTGAAAAAAATGTTGTTTACTCAGTAATGTTAAACCATGGCGAGCTGCAGTGAGCGCTCCTCTTCATCTCCATGGTGGAGCGGAGTGTGCAGAAGCAGTTAGCTGCACAGGAGAAGCTTGTACTTCTGATTGCATCGCTGCCTCTCTGCAAAGCCTTGTGATTCCTATCAGGAGACCTGAGCTAAGAGGTCAGCCCTTCCCCACGAGGGAGGGAATAACGGCTTACAACTTGACCATGACATATACTCTCTGACTATAGCATGTGATCTGACAGGGAGGACGCAGGAAGTGTGTAAACAGATTGTGCAAATTCCTGTTTAAACTGTTTCTCTGCACCATCTAATTGTGTCTAAAAGCATCAAAACAGCTGCCCACTGGAAACAAAATGCTTCTCTAGCAGAGGAAACGTAGCACGCCCTTGAAAAGTATTGATGCAGTAATGATGCAACTCTGGGTGTGATCATCATCTGCTGCTAGTTTCACAGTGAAGCACACCACGGGCATCTCAGACTGTGAAAACTGTGATGTTTCACCAAGTTCGCAATGACTGTCAGCCACTCTTTCCACTCACATGAGAGTGCATACATGCATGTTGAACTGAGTCTAAGGAGCCAGTGGACAGACCAGAGGCCAGGGCAGAAGAGACTCAACCCACACAAAGAGTCCCATTCACCCTGTCTCATAGTGTTAGCAGTTTTCTGGTTAATGCTAACTCTGTGACAGCAGCACAGCCTGTTTTGTTCTGCTCCCTCCCTGCTCACATGGTTGTAACTCTCCCGTCGCTGGCGGAAGGAGGGAGGAGGGCCAGCAGAACTGCGTAGCCTGGTTTGGGTTTAAAATGGCAGCATGACCAACTATGTGTGGAATCTCAACCATTCTTCGTCCTCCCTGCCAAGGAATCGGGAGCCAGGGCTGTGGATCCCATGCAGGCCTCAAACTCACACATTCATATTTGGTCACTACAAGCTGGGAGCAGCGATTTGGAGTTATCTTAGCGGTTTTTGAACCACAAGCACGATTGGACACAAAGAAAAGAGTGCAAGATGCTCCATAGCAGCCAGTGGAACCTGTTATTCAACCTGCTGCTTGAGGGAAACGAGATTATTACTTTTCAGAATGAAAAACAAAAAACAACCTCAAACCTCCATAATTACTTCAAAGTAGACCCTGAACCTAAAAAACTGAATGCAAAGTAGGGATGCACCGATCTGACTTGTTCAGTCCCAATACCGATACCTGGGTATCAGTTGATATCGCGTACTGGTCTGATGTATGTCGGGATCCTTCTTTTATATCATTTATAAGCAACATCAGGCTCGACTTAACCATTGCTTTCCTAACTTTGCAAAATATAATATAACAAATAAACACATAGATATACATTTACTGAATTCTTATTCATTATTAAAATAAATTTGTCTTATTATCATTAGTATTATTATTATTAAATATATTATTATTATTATTATTATTATTAATAATAATAATAATAATAACAATAATAATAATAATAAAAATCATGCACCAGTAACTTGGTAAAAAAAAAAATCTACAAAATTAACAGGAATTACAATTCAAATGTAAACCTTTTTTTTTTAACAGGAACATGAATTAATATTCCAGTATATAATGTACATAGTAGTATATGAACATTGAATTGAATATCCATAATAATAATAATCCGAATGCAGTCTGAAGTTTGCATGAGTCAAATCTTTATCAACACAAGAAGTGCAAAACGTGCACTTACTTCTTTCATCATTTTTTTTAATCATTATTATTCCTTCCAACTAATCCTTTTGCATTCAGCTGAAATATTTTAGAGTAAACACTGTAAAAAGTGCTTTGGCGCCATAAGGGCTTCATCTCAATGTAGGAGTTTCCCCTCCTTTACTATTCATCAGCTCACCTGATCCGGGGGTTAACAGAGGACCCTCCAGCTCCAGATCGTCCTCCTCTGCCTCCTCCAACTTTTTCTTCTTCTTCTTGGGATCACGGGGCTTACGCAGTAGAGATAGCTCCTCTGGGTGACGGATATCTGGAGGGAAGGGGAGCAACAATTTGGTGTCACATGAACGTAACCTTGCCTCAAAACAACGCAAAGCCAATCAGGTCTCTGAAAACTAGGGCTGTCAATCAATTAAAATCTTAATTGCATGATTGTCCATGATTAATGGCAAATTAATTGCACATATTTATCAGCTCAATTGTACCTTAAAGAAAGTTTTGTCAAACATTTTATACACTTATCAAGCTGCGGGTGGGCATTCTGCAAATATGATCAAATCATAACATGGCAAACTCAACCCCAACAACAGCTGTCAGAGTGTCAGTGCGCTGACTTGATTATGACTTATCCGAAACTGCATGTGATTATCATAAAGTGGGCATGTCTGTAAAGGGGAGACTCGTGGATACCCATAGAACCTATTTACATTCACATATCT
Organism: Pterois miles; assembly: GCA_947000775.1. NCBI lineage: Eukaryota > Metazoa > Chordata > Actinopteri > Perciformes > Scorpaenidae > Pterois > Pterois miles. The sequence continues at coordinate 254,690 of CAMQGK010000001.1, forward strand.
TGAGGTCAGAGGTCAAGGGACCCCTGTGAAATTCGCCATGTCATTTTTTTTTCCTCACCAAAATTTATCTTAAGTTTGGAGCGTTATTTATTCTCCTTCGCAATAAGCTAGCATGACATGCTTGGTACCAGTGGATTCCTTATTTTAATTTCATATGATGCCAGTATCTTCACTTTAAAAGCTTTTAGCTTTAAAACTGATCCTCCGACAGATCAATTAAAACAACGTTGCCTTAACGAGTTATTATTGGGTTAACTTTGACATCCGTACAAACATAAGTAAAAACATAAGAGTAATTTGTGTTGTTTCTTGTAGAGCACCCAGTCAATGTGTAGAACCTCTAATGTTGGTGAATACAGTAACATAGACGCAACTTAAAATGAAAAAAGTTTAGGGTAAAATAGGGGAACAGTGAGAGAAAGGAGATGGTTAAGAATTGTAGACAGCTGTGCACACGAGTGGTGGAAAATTGCAAATCCCTTTTCTCAGGGCCCCAAAAAAACCTTGCTTTAACTGTAATCCCCAACTGAGACAGGGCCGACACAACCTCTATCGCCGTCTTACCCTCCTCGCACACACATAAAAACGCTAGCCAGTTGCTGTTGGCGAGTACTAGGACAGAACAGCTTTCACAAAAACACCAAAAATTCATCCATGAAGATACTGAGATGCCATAAATGAAATAAACAACAATTTCCTAAGAGTGTGTGTGAGATCCCAATCAGACCGTAAGACACCACACTGAATATAACGACTAAAACAGAGCAGCCTCCCTCCTCAGCTCCTCTGCCCTCCCGCCCTCCCTCCCTCGGGCCTGGAGGCCAGGGAACCATCACTCAGCAGCAGCAGTGATGTTTTAAGATGGGCTTTGGATGGTTCTGGTGCAGCAGACAGCCAGAGTGTGTCAAGACCAGAATAGATGGTGCTAGCCTGGGACCGAGCACATCTGGATCCTCGGCTGGATATGGTTTCCATATAAATCACTTAAGCGAGCTGATATTTGAGAGCCTTATTTTATTATTTTCACTTTGTTTTGAGCAGGACTTTTGAAAAAAATGTTGATTTTCTCATATTCACTGAAATAAATCACTTTTTTTTTTTTTAAAGATGAAGGACTGGAAAGGTGTTGCAGACTGATTGAAGAGGTTTGCACGAGCAGGAGGGGGGAGAGAGAGAGAGAACGTCTTGGCTTGGTGAGAAAGCTTGTTTGGTTTGTGTAACTAAAGCAAAAGCATTCCAGGAGTTTTAAGAACTACCAGATGGGAGCTCAGCCTCTCTCTTTCTATCTGCCTCCCTCCTTCTTCGTTCTCGCTCTGCTGCAGCGGTGAAGCGCAATCCCTGTGCCCTTATACAGCCATGTGAGTTACAGGCGTGCTGCCGAGCTTTAGCCCAACTGAGCTGTGCGAGGAGGCCAACACACACAGCGAAGTGTGTGTCAAACTGTGTGTTCGGGGGTAGGACTGCGTCTCTTGGTGAGGCACTGCAGAGGCATGTGGCGTTTTACTACTAACGTTCATTCGTATGAGCTCATTGTGACCAACACCAAGAAACTTGTAGGGTAAATGTCTACTAAGCAATGTGATACACAGTTAAACATCTGGTATAACTAACATTCATCTATTATTACCATAGAACTGTTCTAAGCTTCCTAAGATATTATAAGCTGCTATAGATCGAAAGTGTGGCTCAAAAACAAAGATTTTGGTCACAAAACATTCAAACCATTATTTTTTTTACCAATTCTGTAGGGGTCGGAATCCCCAGAGGCCCCACGATACGATATTATCATGATACTTAAGTCATGATACAATCTTATTGCATATTTTAAACATTTTGGGATATGCTGAGTATTGCAATAAGATGTATTGTAATTTATTACCCTTTTTCATTTACAAATTTGCAGCTTGTCAGTGTGAGTTTTATCTAAAAAGGTACAGTTTTCACTCCGTTCATCTCCGAGTTTTCAGGCACATTAGGGCAGCGTATTGGCATGAATCTGGCAATATGACAGGTATCATGATACAGAGGCAACGACTCAATACATTGCAATACTGTCAGCAAGGCGATATATTGTGTATATTTCAGATCTAATCTTGAGACACCACCATATGTATAAAATCTGAATAGAACAAGTCCTTATGTGAATTGGCTACTATGGGGATTAACATCATTACATATGAATGCAATTGGGCTCATTGGATCCATAAGAATCTCAGCTTTACAGTTATATCCAATTTATGACACACAACCTACAACCTCCAAAAAAGAGGAGTAGCTCTGAAAATGGCTGTTTTTCCTCAGCAAAATTTTACGTAAATTTGGAGCATTATTTAGCATTCTTCCTAGCAATCTAACACTGAATTGATTCCTTAGGTTTTCTAGTTTCATATGATGCCAGGACCTTTACACTAGCTTTAAAACTGAGCCCGGTACAACCTGCAAAAGAGGGGTAGCTTTGAAAATGGCCACGCCAGGTTTTCCTCACTAAAATTTTACATAAATTTGGAGCATTATTTAGCATTCTTCCCAGCAAGCTAACATTGAATCAGTCGCTGGATTTCATATGGTACCAGTATCTTTACTTTATCTTTAAGACTGAGCCTGCTACAACCTCTGAAAAACACAACACACTAACATCGTATTATTAAGAGGTTCATAGTTTATATAATAAAAGGTTGATACTTATAATACTAATAATCGATTTTCTGTTACAGGTTTAGGATCCATTATGACAGGAGAAAAACATTCCTATAAAAGTAATATTTTAGGTGTCTCTACTGAATCTCCTGGAAACAAGAGAAGTGGGAATTTGGTGGGAGGGGTAAGATACGCATTTTCCATCATTTCCATTAAGGGAGTCGAGGTGTAGTCGCTATGATGGAGGTTTAATGCCTGCTAAAGTATGAATGACATCAGAAACACAGAGATAAAGTTAGACTAAGGGGAAAAAACGCTCCACTAGTATTTTTCAGACAGGGAAGCATTACAGTCAATTTCTGCTGACATATTCAGTTGAGTGTTGAATTGTATGTTTACAGTGATAATTTAAGAATCATGATCTGGTGGGAAAGACTGCTCCTACGCTCACCACATACTTGTGGCCGGTGTCAGGAGTAGGAGGAAGGCTGAGTGATGGCTAAAGTGCTTACAAAAGCTTGGTGGATTTCCATTAGCAGAAATGACACCTTAGACAATAAGACCCCAATCTTCCATCCTGCAGACATGTGGCAGTAACCGGGCCGGGAGCCAGAGGAGAGGGGGGTTGACTGAGAGCCAGCTGGGCTTGCAAGATCTGCTCCTTGGAACACATGATTCACTGCAGTGAGTAAGGCCAGCCGCAGAAGAATCACAAACACCGTCACACAGTCTAATTTTACAGCGCTCACCATGCAAACTGCTCGAGACCCTACATGGACAACAAAAATTAAAGAGGTGTGATTTCACCTTGTGTTCCCCCCCCCAGATCCTTCTTAATGTTATGAAGAGGCACTCACTGGGATGCAAGGCTAACTAGTCAATACTCAAGAGCAATAAATCATTTGCCCAGACTAAATAAAACGAGGGGTAAAAGATAACTCGCTGCCCCCCGTCTTAGTCGCATTCATGCTGAATGACTTACTTCCCAGAAACTTATGAGCACATCTCTGGTAAACACAAGATTTAAAGTGGTGCTTTTGTGTGATTCTTTGTGGAGATACTCAGTTTTACAGATCTATGGATTATCGACACTAATCGACCAGAGTTGGTGATTGCTGGAAAGACAAACAAGACAACAAACGAGACAAACCAAGAGGGTTTTGGGGAATTTATTCTGTTTCTGTTGAGTTTGAATCAAGCGTGTTTTATGGGAGCGGCTGATTGCTAAGCTGAAACTACAGCAGCGGGTAGTGGTGCATCCACAGACCTGTGTGACTATATCAGCAGTCGCCTGCTGTTGGGCTGACAATGGCTGGTTGGAAAATTTTAACATATTGTCCAACCCTGCTACGAAGCACACTTTTGCTATAGTTTTTGCTTTAAGAAACAAAAGGCATTTATTGACCTCAGCTGCTTAGTGTCAGAGAGTCGTTCCATCTATCAGACAGGTGGCTACAAAGGTGCTAAAAAGGATAATAATGCATTTTAATTTAGGGGTTGGCGCTGAGGCCAAACCGCACTCCTATGTTATGATAACAGTTCTCGGGCCAGTCGAGCAGACTGCAGGTTGAAGTGCTTTGCATCTGCTGGACCAAAACGATGGTGCAACAGTTCCACGCAAGTCTAAAAAGGCTGCTCGACTATCGACATCCTTCTTCATCCTCCTGTGTTCTTTATGTCCCACAATTCTGGCATACACCCAATAAATTATTTGCCTTTCCTGCCTGGTCATCCATTTCCCATTTATTTGACTCATTTCCCATTTATTTGACTGTGACGTCTGACAAATGCCAAAAGTTACAGTATTGCTGCCCCTTTTCCCGCACTTGGTAGCAAAAGGAGGAGTGCTTACTAAGAAAACCCACAGCGCTTAAGTGGCGCAGCCTGACTTTTGTTATACTGAAGTGGTGCTTTGCTGAGAGAAGCAGCCTCATTTTTGTCCCACCTCAGGCCTCCAGGTCCACCACCGTCATGTGTTAGTCAGTTGTGAAAAGCACATTGTGTGTGCTGGCTTGCAGGAAGAGTAAAACAGTATCCTGTCAGAGGGATGAGGTGTACCAAAGTATTTAATGTGCTGGAAGTGACCCAGGTTGTCGAGACGGGACAAGCTCATGTCTGATGGGGAAAACGAACCTTTACAGACGCCAGAGGAGCCAGTTCAGTGTCACTCATGTTTTTCCTCAACTACAGACTTGACTTTTTGCATTTCATACAGCATTTTAGAGCTGAAATACTTGGGTCAGGTGATAATTTGTTAATCATTTATCTAGGAAAAATATCAAATATTTGTTGATTCCAGCTCCTCAAATGTAAAGATTCTATTTTCAACAGGTTTTCAACTCTTAATTGGAAAAAAACAAGTCATTTAAAGATGTCAGCTGGGGCTCCACAAAGTTGTTTCAGACATTTTCCTCTATTTTTTATTGAAAAAAAATAGGGCTGCCGTTGACCAAACAAATTCTTAGTCAACTAACAGGCAATTTTGTCGACTAATCGCTTAATTAATTTAATCGACAGATCTGTGAAATTTGAAAGTTTCTCCCCAAAGAATCACACAAAAGCACCACTTCAAATCTTGTGTTTACCAGTGATGCACTCATAAGTTTCTTGGAAATAAGTCATTCAACATGAAAAATCCTTAAAAAATGACTAATTGACGAAAGAAATCTTAGTAGATTAAGACCAAAAAGTCTGATTGGTCAACTAATTCACTAAGAGGGGGCAGCCCTATTAAAAATAATCAATAGCTTAATTGATAAAGGAAAATAATCAATTGTTGTGGCCCTACAGCAGTTTCAGCTGCTTCAGCTATAGCACAACAAACACTATAGCGGAGACATTAAGACTTCAAAAACACAATCTCTCTTAAAGAGTTCAAAAATGTTGTCTTGCAACTAAAAGTGGAAAATCCCTAGTGCCTTTGCTTCACTATCAAGAGAGCAGTGCAGCACCGGATGTAAGAGCTGCCAAATGTAATCAGAGGTCAAAACAGGAGTGAAACTGAGTGATTTCCATGTAGTTCACGACATCAACCTTTTGCCGAGTCCACTCGGTTTCCAGCCTGCCCAGATGGACCGTGTCTCTGTCAGGACACAGCTGCCATGGACATGGGAGAAGCACAGCGGTGATAATTGGTTTTATACTGTTAACTTGGGAGTGTTGATTTTCTATGCTTATCCACTGTATGGGAAACTCACTGTCAGGAGTTTAAGTTGAGCTGAAGAGACAATGTTAATATTATAAAGTAGCTGATATGATGTTGACAGCATTACATAATTCTTAAACTGTAGAGCATAACAAAAATAAACTACAGAGGAGATGGAGATGAAAACAGTCAAATACTATACTGAGGACTGGACTTGTTTTGGAACAGGAAATAGCTTCTGTGTGGCCATCTGACCGGACACACCACAGCAAAAAACTCTAAATAAATTAGTATGGGAAAAAGAAATGGGGCCAAAGGTGAGTTGCAAATTGCTGAAAACAAAAAAAAAAAAAAATTCACATACTTTCTCTGTTTTTATCTTCCTGTATCTCTTGGCCCTCCCTTTCTGCTGTCTGGAGCGAAGGCCAGCTGGACTGGCCTCATCTCTTCCTTCCCATCTGATTCTCTATGCTGTGCAGCTCACAGGGAGTCAGCAGAAAATTTGCACAGGAAATTGTAAAACTAAAAAGTTGCCCGGATAACAAAAAAATGAAATGCTTCCAAGCCAGGCCAGCTGTAAATCAGCTCAATTAGCAGTCATACCCACAGTTACAGTTAAGAACTTTACAACTGTCCGTTATCTTAAAAGAGACTTTACTGTATGTATGTTTAACTAGTTTTTTATTGCATGTGTGAGACCTTCCGTGACCTTCTGGGTTTCCTCTATCAGCCCGTGGACTGCTTTTAATGCGAAGAATATGGGCAGTTTTTTCCAGGAAAAGCCAACGGATGTGATGTCATGCATGCTCGTGAGTGGCTTTATTTTCAGCTCTGCTTAAGGGCAAACAGTGTGCAACCATAACTGACGATCAGCCAGAAATGGCATCCCCTAAAGCCAAAATACAACCACAACTCAGACTCCAACAAAAACTCTACGAAAGCACAAAAAACCCCAAAGTTATATCTGGTGAAGCCCGTCTTGCAAAACCGGAACGTGAACGGGGGAAAAACTAGTGTTGTGGCAGTGGCGTAGGTCATTTTGAAGAACAGCAGAGCCAGTGTGTAGAGCGTGTGTGCACATGGGAAGTGAGTGGTAAAGCAAGAGAGAGAGAGAGAGATCAGTGGCGAGTGTGAAAAGACAAGTGAGCAGCGGAGCAGAAGAGAGTTTAGCTTTGAGAATATCAACTGAATGTATAGTGGAATTTGCAGTTTGTGCAGAAATAAATGCTGCAGCTCCTCAAAACCAACTGAGGTTTCCTGTGTTTTGTTTCCTGGCGGCTGAGTGAAGTGGCACAGGGCTCCGGAGAGAGTAACATTATCGATTCTGGCCGAGGAGAACAAAATAACGGTCTGAAGCAGGAAAAGTTAACACCAGAATCAACATCGGTGGGCCCGATTATCGGAGGGACCTTCGTTTAGTCAGCTAACATTTCTGCCAAGCATGTGAAATATAAAATGATATTGTGGCTTTAGCTGGCTAATGCTGCTAACGTTAATCAACATGATGCCTGTCAATCACGTTCAGTCTCGCGTGCCTCGCCTCACTGTTTTGACCGATGCCCACTCAGTCTACGTAGCGCGAGCGCTTCATAGCCACAGGTGTCACTGTTAATAAGCAATTTCTGATTCTTACACTAAGTCCCTTTATGTTCTGCTTTTTAAAAGCAATAATGCACAGTCACACAAACAGTGGAGGCAGCCACCGTACATGTTACAACATCCTGTCACGTGCCATGTCAGCCAAAATCACTTTGTCCTGAATTTATCCAACGCTGAGATAAAATTTATTACAGAAGCAGCAGACACATTCCTAACTAGGCCCGAAAGGCTACAGGCCTGTTTCTACCCAACTTCTGCTTTTAAAAACAGCCTCTTTGCATATTTACACTACATAAAATATGTTATTTGTTCTTTTCATCTCATAGAACTGCATCTGACCCATTAGACTTCAGAAAAAATGAAAAAGCTCCATTCCTGCAAAAGTAAAAACAAGGTCTAGTGCTACCTATAGAGGCCAATAAAAACAGAAGACCTGCCACTGCCGCTCGTGATCCTGCCGGCTGAACACAGTCCAGTGACAAAGACACAACAGGTGTTCGATGACCCTGCTCGAGACAGACGACTGACTGCTGGAGACAGTGACTGGGAGGCAGGGGCAAGGGGCGAGGTCTGGGCGTTAACAGGACAGAGGTCACTAGGGTTCAGTGTGTGACCTCTGATATGGTGCCAGTGATGGTAGATACCGAGTGTGTGTGTGACCCTTGGGTGATACTTCCACCATGGGGGACACTTAAGTTTGGACATGATATTAGAAGAAGAGATTGTAGGCAAGCAAGACAGTCATGAGCATACATATGCTTTGGTGTGTGCTTGTGTTAGAAGCCTGAGACAGATTGATAATCTCTGTTTACTAATCATTACTGTGAGACCGATGGAGCCCAGGTTCCAAGGACACGACTACAGAGCTAACAGTCAGTAACTACCAGTCAGGAGACGTGACTTCGACATGCAGAGCTCAGAGTGTGTTTAATAAACACAACAAATTGCCAGGGATAAAAACAAAGTGAGAGGAAGGACATGATTAGCTATGTTTGATGCAGAACATTCCCAGAGCTGGGCACCTTGAGGAAGGCCAACTCATTCCCTTAACTCTTTGTCACACCTCATCTCACGTTTATGCCACAACTGTTTTCCATATCTCGACCGAAATCATGAACATCGCTCTGCCAGCTGTCCTGTAAACGAATGAAGACGTTCCACTTACTGAAGGTTTTGCAGATGTCGGAGACGGCCTTGAAAACGCGGTCCGAGAAGTTGACCTTGACCTTCATGTGCTTCATGTTGGGCAGCTGGAGGCGCAGCAGCTTGTGCTGCGGCGTGAAGAGCAGCCTGGCGTCAGCCTGGATGCCATACTTGTCCAGCGTCCAGTGGGTTTTCAGCAGCCATGTCTTCTTCTTCTCCCACCACAGAGCATGGTCTGACCAGTCCTTCTTCACATCTATGGAAGGGAAGAAAAAAAAAAAAGAGCAGAGGGGATGAGTTTTTGTGGTTTGAGGTATGCTGGGTGTTTTTTACATCCCCCGACTGGCTCAGAAGTCCATCCTGGCTGCACCAATTTCAAACTGTAAATATTAAACATGTTAAATATTTATGATCAGATATCCTGTTATGTATGGGGAACCCAGACGACAGACGATGGCGCAGCCACGTGGGAAAGAACAATTGCCAATTGAGAACCAAGCTGACTGAAGAAAGACGGACAGTAACCGCTGTCATGTTGGCCGCGGCTAATGTATGAGCTAAAGCAGAGGTGGGCAATTATTATTCCTGGAGGGCCACACGAGAAACCCAGATTGTTGCCGGGGGCCAAACAAATACTGTCAGACGTAAACTCTATTTTATCACTATAGGAAACATAATGGGCACTTATTGTTCAGCATTTGTTATGCTTAAAATTCACTCTAAACAGCATATTATTAAGAAAATGACATTATATACAGGAGTCTTTGAACCGTACAGGAATAACTGTTTTGGGTAATAATGTTTCCATTAACAAAACTTGACGTTTAACTTAACATTAACACTTACATTTCCTTCTTTGGTTGCATGCAGCTTTGGAAAAAGTCCTTGTTGCTTTTGTATCTTAGCCAGCAGCCCCTCAGCTGTCCTCTCCTGCTCATCTCCACAAAAGTTTCTGTATTTTTCTGCATGTTTGTCTCAAAGTGACAGTTAAAGTTGTGTTCTTTGAATACAGCCACGTTTGTTACAAACTAAGCACACAGCTTTACCGCCAACCTCTGAAAACATACTTGGCAGTCCATGACTACTTATAGATGTGCCTCCTCAGCAGGTGATGCTACTTCACACATCACTCACGTCAATTTCAGTGTCAAGTGTGACAGGAAGAAACATGAGCATTTCAAAACAAAAGCTATTTTCTTAACTGCTTTTTTTTTAAATAAAAAAATAATACAATAAAACAATAAATTAGTTGTAAGATGGACCTCAGAAATGGAGGAGCAACTTGTTGATTTGTGACAATAACTCAAGTGTCTATTTAACATGTCTCGTGAAAAAATTCCTCAAATTTTCAGTAGTACGTAGTGCAAAAATTAACATTGCTAATCTTTCCTGTCAGTCATCCACCATGTTTGTTTACACTAAAGTCACATTTGATAAGATTTACGTTTTTTGGTTCAGGATTCTTGTTGTTCATGAATAGAATCGGTTTCTGTGTGGTGTGCTGTTTTAGCCAAACTGTCCTCTGCAACAAAACTGTTAAGTTTAACATAACATGTCGTTATGTGTGGGGTCTCTCACATTTTTAACATCAGTGGGCCAGCCTTTAGTTGCCATTTGTATCTGCTGTCAGCAAGGTGAAGATATTGTTGACAAATGGAAAGTGTAACTAGAGCGCTCAGTCTGTATCCATCACACTGTACTGACCTGACCTGAGCTCACCAAATATGTCCCTCCAGGGCAGAGGGTCACATTTGAGGTGAAAGGGGGCACAGGAAAGGTTTGCACAGGGGGCGGTGAAGTCAAAGTGAGAGGGAGGAGACGTGAAAGAGGCGGCTGTTTGTGTGACACTGTGGGGGATATCGGTTTCATACCTCCCTCTTTGTTTAAAAGTCACACTGTGATCCCTGTTAAAGCAGACACAAGCCACCCAAAACCCCTCATAGCTTCCAGGCTTTTGCTCCGTGGGGGCTCAGCAACAATGGGGACTGACCTGTGGTCTCATGGTGTGTGCGTCTGACTTCAAGGGGAAGGTGAAAACCGCGGGGATTTAAGGGAACTCAAAGCAGCTGTTTCTGCAGATCACCTTGCTCGGTTTTCTATACAAGCAGCACCGTTGATGGGCTGAAGTTTGTGTCTGAGCTGCCAATCACGGCGAAGGGTAAAAGTGGAAAAAGGATACATACATACAACACACTTAATGGGACACTTTCACAAAGACTCCGAGTGTAAAAAAAATATCCATCCAACTGTTTATGTAAGCCCACACTGAGCATATGTGTGTTAAAGCGTAAAGGCCTTAGCAGACTGTGATAGTTGAGATGGAGCGAATACACCTTTAGTTTTTAGCCTATTATACTTTCTGATGTCCCCCCCAGAGTAGTGATGTCATTACTCCGGCATTAGTCCAGGAAGGCATTTCCCAAAGCGGTGTCTCATTTCCTCCACCCACATACCCCTTCATCGCTTCTCCAGCCTATCCTCTGTCTCACTATGGGTCTCTCCACCGTGTCCAGACAGAGGCGTCCGTTTGCTCCGTCATCCTTTAATCAAAACAGTCGATCTGAGCTTTTTCCACTTCTATGCTGTTGTGTCAGCACGAGTATTTAAATAGATATGTATCCTGATTTAGAATATAAGGCTGACAGCTACAGCGGCATCATAAATATACAAAAAAAAAAAAAAAAAAAAAAACAGTCAGCTAAATGAGAACAGTAAAGATACTGTATATTAAATATATTTTTATATTACAGCATATCAAAATATTAGGTTAGCTACTACAAGAGTTTAGGCAAGGTGTTGTTGCTGCCATACTGTTTCCCTCAATAACACTTCAGTTTTTCAAATATCTAAGAAGGCCTACTTCACAGAAGGGCTACAACTGCTGACTGATCAATAATTGTTTAGTGTAAAATCTTTTTTGCTCTTTTTTAATAACTTTATTTTCCAAAGTGTGCGCCACCTAACATATAACCAAGCTAGACAGGAAAAAAGGAAATAAAAAAAGCATAAAAGGACACACAAAACAACAAAAAGAGAGGCAATATTTCTTAATAAATGATGAAAAATAAATAATTACTCAATTATCAAACTTTTTAACCACCTTTCGGTCGACTAACTGATTAATCAATTAAATGTTTGAGTAGTATCTTACTGATGGGTAAATAATAATCAACCAAAATACTGATGCTTTACATTCACTGATCATTGTATTGGGGCCGTAACTAACGATTACTTTCGCTGTCGATTGATCTGTCGATTACTTTCTCGACAAATCTGAGTTGTTTGGTCTATGAGTTGTTTGTCTTATTTTGTCCACAACTCAACAACAAAAGATATTCAGTTCAGATACTCAGAATAGGTGGCAATTAATTTAATAATTGACAACTAATCAATTAATTGTTGCAGCTCTAAACCATATTTAGAGCAAATTAATGCTGAAGATTGCTGTGGTTAAAAACAGGAAAGAGCCTCATTAAGACGTCTACTTTGTATTTAAGGCTGGTAGCACATTATGTCAATGTGTTAATACATACATTTATGTATTACACAAGGAAGGACACAGCTACTAATGGACTACAATTACTTTCTGATGCATGGTGAGCAAACAGCAGTTAGGAGACATCACGATTTAGTTTTTTTTCTCATCATAATCCAACTCTGCTCATTCTCAAAGGAATACGGTCACAACCAGCTTGGTGCCATCGTAACCTAAACCTTCGAGTGTTCCTCTGTTTCCATGTGCTGCTGTTGTTTTCCCTGACCTTAACTTAACATGGGGGCATCATCCACATGCATTGTTGACACTGCTGAATGAATGGGATTAGCTGGTGAGATTGGCTGCTTAGAACCAGGAAGCAAGACTGCTGTGATGTGGGGAAAGCAAACCGGGATGAGGAAGAGATTACATGGACTGTTTTAGAAGAAGAGTGGCCACCAGCATCTCAATGCAGATGTCATTGTGAAGGCCCAGGCCCGTGTGAATTGATTTGGGGAGGAGTTGTTTGTCAAGCTGTTGGGTTTTAGACGGTTTACTGCGGGGATAAACACTCGGTACTTGAGAGGAAACATTCCAAGCTTTCTTCCTGAGACCAGTGTGAGTTACTCTGGCAGCATGGGGGTCTAGCTGTCATCGCTCCACTCCGATGCCTCAGCTGTGCAGAACACAACTTCATTGCTATCATCAGAGAAAACTGCTCCCTTAAGTGCACAGCAACTATTAAAGGCTGAGAATAATGAGAGGGAGTGAGGAGAGGAAAATTGAAAATAGACGTAAATGTATTTTCATAACTCTGCTCACAGTTTTTCCTCTCACAACCTTGTAATTTCTGGTGTCTGGGAGCAATGCAGAACAGCTAGCATTAACATTTGGCACACGGGTCTCCACCACAGTCCACGTTCTATAGAAACATCCTTGTACTCAGCATGCATGACCGCCATACAGTCTGTGGCAAGGCATGAGTGCAGGCTGGTCCCAGTTACCCTCAACATGCTCTCAATGGCCCCTGCTCCCTTGTCACCGCCCACCGCCGCAACCTTAACGGACGTAGCCTTTCCTCCTCGCTTGTGTCATTACGCAGTGGTTCGATGTGTTGTGATTGGACGACGGCAGATCGCGTAGGCGTCCGTTGGGTTCTTTCAGCAACAAAGTGGTAACTCAATCTACAGAGAGGGAGGGAGAGAAGGCCAATGGCTTCTCCAAGCTAAAAATACAGCCTGCCAAGCCTGACGTAATGCAGCAGCCAGAGAAGCGGGGGCCTAAGTAATTGGGTACATTAAATGTGGACCCACAGCCCTTCAGTAGAGCGATGTGTGTGTGCACACACACACAAGGAGGCCTTGAAAGACAAGGGGAGGGGAAACAGAATGGGAAAACCATGTTTTATGACCTCTGCAGGATGTGAAAGATGATACAGAGATTGTGTGTGAGCTAGTTTGGGGGATCTGTGGAAGGGAGGGCGTTCTTATCCATCCATTAACTACATTAGCTCTGCGTGTTTGTGCGGTGTGTGCTTTAACGAGCTAAATTAATCCATAAATGCTGTCAAACTGAGTTCTTTTCATTCACCACCATTGCCACCACTGCAGCTTGCGAACACGACCACTTCCTGTGCTATGTGCACCAGATACAGAGAGAAATACTGCTTTAAAAAAACATACTGGATATTCTACAAAGCAATTAAGCAGAAATGCAAACAGAAATTGTTCTTAACATACTATATACAAAAGTACCCAGTTTGCAGGGCTTTAATTGGAATGATACAGGAAACTGAATTGTCCCTCCTCCCCATCACTCCTCTTGCTCTCTCCATCCCTCCCCTCCGACTCCGAGTATCTGTGGTGTTTACATTAGGAGGCAGCTATGTTTATGGAGGCCTGTCTGCGAGGGGGAAGGGACGGGACGACGGAGGAGGGGATGAGAAAGAAGGAAAGGGCAAGAAAAGATGAGATGAGGAGGATGAGCAGAGGACAAGGGAGGAGCTCCAAGTGAGGACACAATAATATGAGACAGAGCAAGCTAGTACAAAAATAACCAGTTTTATCATATAAAACTGAAAAACTGCTTTACACTGATGACAGGCAGACAGCATGCATCTACTTGTTGCTGACACACTCAGCTGTGCCCATTATTGGTTTATGGTTCTGTAAACATTACTTGGTTATTTTTCTATCAAAAAGCTATTTTTTTTAATTTTTCTGTCGCTGAACAAAATTATATTTGATTGATTGAGATGATTTTGGCAGTTCTGTATAACACATTTGAACAATAAATTAAAAGTGTCAGGCTGCAACGAATAATTATTTTCAGTGTTGATTAGTCAATTATTTTCTCGATTAACAGAAAATGGTGAAAAATGTCGATCAGTGTTTCCCAAAGTTTCCTAAAATGACTTGTTTTGTCCATAACTGAAAGATAATCAGTTTAAAGTCAGGAGTAAAGAAACCAGAAAATATTCATATTTAAGAAGCCAGAATTAGAGAATATTGACTTTTTTTTTCTGCAAAAATTACTTAAAACCGATTAATCTATTATCAAAATACCTGCTGACTTAATAGAATAAAATGAATAGCTGACAACTAATCGATTCATCTTTGCAGCTCTAATTAAGCAGAATTAAGTACAATACATACTGACTATGAGTTGATTTACTGATCAGTTGAAATGATAATAAATGCAGTATAAGAAAAAACATCTCATCGCTGAGACTTGACAGTGAGCCTTTGGGTTAAACTGTTGCATGTGAACTAAGGGACTCATATCTAGTCTTTATTTGGCTTCAACCAGCGAAGCACTGACAGTCAGTGGACGCCTAAAGCTAAATCCAGGCTCATCTCTAGCATCATTGATGGAAGTGATTTAAGAGCAGACACACTTACAGGTCAGGGCTGTGTTTGCACGTTAGTCTAAAAATGTTTTTCATAAGCTGTCAGCGCCAAGCTGTTAGCCATCAGCAATAACCACGGCCGAGCAGCGCGAGGCTTTGTCATTTTCAGCCATCAGCTGATAAAAACATTAGAGCTGGGTGAGGCTGGTCATGCCGTTTCCTTGGCGACTCCCAGCTGACGCTGCGGGGGCAGCGCTGCGAGGCGCCAACTTGTTTTCATACACAACAAAGACGCAGAGATGCAGGTTTGTCTTATTGTCTCTCTCTCTGAAACACACACCACATGCAGTTTATCCCTCTCGACAACATGAAAGCCCGTCTCTATCTAAATATACTCCACATCGGAGGCAGGGTGAAGGTCGGTATTGACAAGCACAGATACAGGAAGCAACTGTTTGCACCGTCTTTAAATTAGATCAACTGTACATGGCCTTTAGGCACTCACTTGCACCTCATGCAGATAATATCAACAACATCAGATACCCAAGATGTGTAGAACAAGTCTGATAGAGACAGGGGATGACAATATCTGTATGGCAGACATGAGATAGAGTCACACGGGATTACAGTGAAAGATTATCACTACATGTCAGAGACAGAAGAGGCAGCAGACAAGCAGACAAACTCGTTTCTGGACTTGTGACAGATGATCAACAGATAAACTAAACCTAGAAGTCATGCATGTGATGCTTCTGTTCCATCTGGTACACGACTAAGAGCAGGTAATACTGGCAACTAGGACTGGGCAGTGTTTACAAAATTATGATGTCAGTAACAATACCAGTACCCTTAAAGATATACAGATACCAACAGAGTACTTCATTCGATCATGTGAAAGGAAGCTGTGTTTGTGTCCCACTGGCTTCCTAATCGTCCTCCTCATTAGCAGAAGCGTAATGTCCACCCTGCAGTTCCCTACCAGGTTAAAACTGTTAGCTCTGTCAGCACTGTTGCCGTTGTTGGCTCTGTTAGCATCGGTAGTTGCTAGCTGCCAGCTCAGACGACTCCGTGTTCATAGCCGCTGCCAGGCTGGCTGTTTGGGATGTAGCTAGGGTTGGGTGATATGAAGGTATACACTGTGCGATGGTAGAAATGTGTCCTCCGGTAGAAATTTGGCAATACCTGTTTCCACCGTGGGAGAAATTCACACGTGATCTTGAGATCTTGGAAATGCAGCTACTTTGCAAAGTAAAGTGATGAGGGCAGACATGGAGGAGAGTGAAGATGTAAATACAGAGCAGGAGGAGGGATCCCAACCAACCCACAACTCTGGTGATATGATTAACAGTCAGTTACACACTGTAGTTAATTGCGACAGTGTTATGTCAGGATTTTGAAATGAAACTCCTGAGGAAAAGTATACTCTAAAATAAAAATTTGTGTGATTCTTATATCTCTGACAGATGTCAGTCTGGTGTTTATTTGCACCTGTTAACCTTGAAATCTGTAACACTTGAAATTACTGTTCTCAGGAACCTTAAAGCTTCCATTTTGAAAGTGTTATTTGATGTGAGGCAGCTGTTTTTGTTTGTATGGAGGTTCCAAATAAAAGAAGAAAATCCAGTGTGATGAGGTACAGTTTGGTTACTTATTTCAAATCATTTCTTAACTAAAGTTACATAACAATATGCTTACACTTGTAATGACTGGCTGTGAGCAAAGCAATACAAATAGCCTTTTTTTTTAAAGATCTGGGCACAAAACGGATCGATTGCTGGTATCGTTTGACTGGAGAGGTTTCAATACTGCTTAGTACTGGGTTATTTCAGTCGATACATAATAGTATAGAGTGCTGATACCCAGCCCTACGTCATTTTCTCATGACTTTGACACCCTTAAAGGTGAATTCATTGATTCAGATTTGATCTATTCCTGCTGTGTCCTTCGGGGTATTCACTAACAACCTATACCATTAAAACTCAAGCGCTTTCCATTGACATCTTGAGTTAAACGAGGTTAGCTGAGCTTATTTCAGTCAGTTATTATACAACAGCTCAGCGTCCTACCAATAGTCAAACAGGCCATTTATCACAAGCATTAAATATGCAAAACACGTCTGAACCCTTTCAAGCTATCAAACTTCACCTGACAAAGCATTTAGAAAAAGGGACACTTAGAGCTGCCATTAAAGCTTTTCAGGCTGCAGAAATAAGAAACACGAATTTCACTGAGGTTGTGCTGTGTTAGTGACACACAGCTCAGTTAAGTGAGAGATCATTTAAGGTCATGGCGGGCACGAAGCCACTGGCAACGCTAGCAGCTAGCATCTGCTAACATAGCACAAACACACACACACACTGTTTGTCAGACAATCGCTATTGTTAATCCGGCAGAGGAAGCATCGTTAAGCCGGACAGACACACAGCTGACAACCTGCTAAACTAAACTAAATGTGTGGTGGAGACTTATTGGTAAAGTGGCTGCACGTCCACGGCATTACACGCAGCAACGTGGCTGCTAACGCTCCCAGACTGTGAACTGAAGACAGTGAACGCAGCACCGTGGCTGCTGCATATAGTCTCCTCACGGTTAACTGGGGAGTCGGTTTGTTGTGCTCATACACTGCAGCTGGCGCATCGCTGCATGTGAGGCACAAATCTTGTTGGTTAATAATTGATTAACGAGGGTCGGTTATCGGTTGAGTAAATTTTCCATAATTAGCATCCCTAGTTGTGGCAGATATTGATTCAACTCAATTCTACTTCACCACATATACACACAGTCCAAATCTAGATTACTTCTATTTTTCAGAGAAAATGAAGCCCTGCCAAATGCTGGTAACACTCAGGCTTTACATCTGAGACTGGACAGTATCCAACCTCTGGTGCATCATGGTTCAGGTTTCACTTCACCTGACAGCTACAGAGGAGGAGATTAATCCTGCTTTGGTGGACCTGAGGTCTGCAGGTGAAGAAGAGGAGGCAGAATCAAGCCCTATAGCTGATAAATGACAATAAGGCTATTTCCTCAGAGTGGAGTGAAATCTTAACAGGAAATCTGGGAGCATCCAGCCTGTTAGAGCAAGAAGAGAGTGCAACAGTACAGGCTTTGTTGCATTAGGAGAGGCCAGGAGGGCTTTTAGAGGAAACCTCCTTAGAGACAGATAGTTTGTATCCATTTATGTCATAATACAAACACAGCAAAACAGTGGGGGTACTCCCCCTCCGCCCTGACACAGCTTTATACAATTAAATGTTCAGGGACCCGGTGGAATAATGACATTACAAAGAAACTCTGGCACTAAGATCAATGGAGCAGATACACAATATTCATTTGTCCTTCTATCCATGTATGCATCCTGCCAGACGTCCCCTCAGGACTGCGATAAGCCGTCCCACTGATCTGCCTCTGGGAGTTCAACAGGAAGCTCAGTGCTGCCAAAGCTTCTAGCTGAGGTAAACTTGCATGGTAAAATTACACTGAGGCTGCTTCCAGGTTCAGTGTTTGGATAACCTACAGCAGCAGTGAAACAATTAGCAATTAATACACGATCAGACTAATCTGATAATCAATGAATCATTTTCATGTACGAAGACTTTCCTAGTTACAGCTATTTAATTGTGAAAAGGTTCTGTTGGTTTCAATTTATTATAAATTTAATGCTGCAGCTAACGATTGCTTTTAATCACAGACTAATCTGTTGAGTATTTTCTTGATTAATCAATTAGTTGTTTGGTTTATATTTAAGAAGCTGAAATCAGAGAATTTTAACTTCTTATTTCCTCAAAAATTACTCAATCCGAATAACAACTAATCCATTGATCAATTCATCTTTGCAGCTCTATAAAAACTGTACATTTAGTGTTTTGTTTGACTGTTGGTGAGACAAAATAAGCCATCTGAAGGCAATTTTTGATGATACATGGTGATGATTTTCATAATTTTGAGACATTTTTTTCCAGACAAACACACCAGCTGTGGAGCAAATGACAAAATGAAATCACAGGGAAACGGTGTCGACTTTAGCTAACATGTTAATATAAACTTTAAGAGTGACAGAGCTGTAATGAAATCATCTCTGTCTCTACTGCCTTGGTTATGAAAACGAACATCTCGCTCTGTAAAAAGGAGAGTGCAGAGAGAGACTGTGAGGTTTAAATGAATGAAATGGGGGCTGAGAATCTAGACAAAAACATATCAGTTTACTCCGGTGGCACACAGGTGTGTGGTGTCACAACAACAATGTGCTGCTCTAACATTTCCCTCCACTGGATCTGCAGCGCTGCTGCCTGACACTACAGGAAGGCGAGAGGGACAAAAAACAACAGTTCAGATTTCCCAAAGGAGCCATGAAAGTTTGTTCAACTGCATGTTTAAAATGCCAAACATGACTAGTGAGATCGTCCCTAACAAGACAGCAGTCCTTCCATGCACGTGGACAAAGAGTGATAGGGAAAAAAATAGATATTTCAGATATACCAAACTGATCATGCTGTGCTACAAAACTATCAAAATGTCCACAATTCCTAGATACCTTACTACCCAGTTCAAATAATGCATCAGGTGATATTTAGAGCATTAATCCTTTAAAAACGGACCTCCTGTGGCTGATCATTGTTCGCATGATCCTGTTTAAATCGATCTAAAATACAAAACCACAATAGCTAGAGTGTTTGTCCTTTTTTAAGCATAAAGCCAAGGCTTTCGTCTTTCACATCCTCAATTTGTACACTTTTGATGACGTCATTGCCTTACATAGCGTACGTTACATCGTGTGTGTTACAAAACGTGGCGGTTGCGTCAGATGTCCCCATGGGACATCATTGTTAGCATGATCCTGTTTAAAATCAATGTAAAATAATTAAAAAAAAAGTGGAAAAAATGTGCATAGTTCAAATCAGAAGAAAAGTGATGAGTTTAGAAACATTTTGTTCATGTTTCTACATTTAAAAATCTTTTGGATCAATATGTTTTGTGTGTTTATTTAGTAACATCTTATGAAAAAACATGTATTTTTCTTTTTTTAATATTTATGTCAGTTATTATGGTTTATACAAGCTTTTAGTGCAGGTTGTAGATATTTTAGGGATATAAACCATTTGAAGGGGTCGACCAACAGGGCTTACGATGCCGATATCGTTGGCTGGTTTTCTTTTTTCCTCCACCTGATAAACTGGGCTACATCTACTGAGGTCTGCTGGTAGATTGGCAATTTGATTGACACAAGGGACGGAGTCACATGTTCTACAGCAACAACACTAGGCTGCCCACAGATGCGCCTGCGTGCCAATCGGCTTAAGATGCTCAGGCTTCAGCCGATGGCGATTAGAAAAAAAAAGGCCAAAGAAATCGGCCCGATTGATCAGTTGACCTCCAGAAGATATTCCAAAAAAATAAAATCACCGTAAGAAAAAATACCAATGTAGGCACTGGCAGCTGAAAGGGTTAAGATGCTGATGCTGTTCCTACATGACCCTTCACTGAGGGACTACAGTGAACCTAAAAGCTGTCAAAATCAAGTTTATTTCATTCTTAACAGAAACTTGGTATGATAGCACATATTTACCACCACAGCTGGTTTGTTTCCTGGACACCGTCAGCGTACTAAAGCATCATGCTCATTTTTCTAATCCATATTGTGGCACATATGACATTCTGACTAACTTTTCATTCAATCCACCATCTGCTCTGCCAAGCTGAATAAGGACAGGAAATGCTGCACGTATTTATAAAATCTTTTTAGTTTGTGCATGCTGATCAAATTAACTCTTTATATGGGAAACACTGAGTATGCATGCAAATATATAGGCCAGTGTATGCATGTGTGAGCGCATGTCTGAGTGCAGAACAGCACAATCACTGCAGCATCTTGCCGGTGAAACAGGAAAGCTCTAGCCTGGGCAGGACCGCTACTTAGGCTAACTACTTCCTGTCAGAGAGATTAGAGAGCTGGACGATCACAGGCTGCCAGGCCGTTTCTCACTCCAAGATGGCTCCACGGTCACAATAATGAGTCTCATTACACACCGTGATACATCTGAACTGTGTGTCATGGCAAGCTGATATGAGGAGAGGGAAAGTGGTTATAGGCATCTATCAAAGAAATCTCACACTCTCGTGGTGTGATATATTGAATGTAAAGATGTTCACAGCTCTCACATCATCGGGACAGATAGCACTACGCTATCTAAGATCTTTAACTCGCTCCCTGTTAGGAGTAAAGACCCTTCTTTCCCCTCAGTCCAACAGAATCATATCTTTCAAAAATAAATGGCATACAC
This sequence comes from Pterois miles, assembly GCA_947000775.1. Lineage (NCBI taxonomy): Eukaryota > Metazoa > Chordata > Actinopteri > Perciformes > Scorpaenidae > Pterois > Pterois miles. The sequence continues at coordinate 275,818 of CAMQGK010000001.1, forward strand.
ACAGAGGGAGCAGGAAGGCGGGAATGCAAGGAAGGCACAAGGGAGAAGGCGCATAAAAAAAGCCCAGAGGAAGTTCAGCATCCTGTGTTAAATCACGTCTGTTTCCTAACGAAACCTGCACTCCATTGTCAAACTAAAACCATCTCCCTTTGCTCTCCAGCAGACAGCATCCTAGCATCGTAGAAAGGACACAAACAGTTGACAGCAACGTCTCGAAAACAAACGCTGCTCAGAGGAAAGTCACTCACTGACCATTATAACTTTAACTTGTTTTGTTAGAGGTGCCTCTGGGGTAAGTTACTGTTACTTGCAAACACATTTCATGCATGATTTGCTGTGACAAAAATTGAAGTGAATGGGGGGGAGGACGACGTCCACCGTTTCACTCGCGATGTGAATATGTAGGTCATCGCAAATACAAAACACACATTTTCACTGACACTTGAGGAAAGTTCTCTGCGGCTGGCTGGCTGGCGGTATGGCAGCCAAAAAACTGCCGGCCCCTAACTGGAAACAACCACATGAACTATGAGAGTCACACTAGGCCAATTAGTTTGCTCAACTTCTATTTATGGAACACTGAACAGTCAGCGTACATGAACCTGGTCCAGAAACCACGAGATAGCGAACAATATGTACTTCAATGTTGTCTATTAGTTATTAAGCCTTGCTACGTGTTTGGCGGATCAATAGCTGCTAAAAATTGTGACGAATTTAAAAAAAATATGTATATTTAGATGAAGGGGATTGCTAGTGAGGAGGTTGAACACAGAGTGAAAGGGAAAAGAGGGAGTTGACAGGGAGAGGGGGAGGTGGATGAAGCAGACAGCGGAGAATCCAGCAATGACGGCAGCGACCAGAGAGCAACATGCCAAACACCGGAGGTCATTTCCTGCTTCATCGAAGACTTTTATGGAATTCTAGCAGCGTGGCTAACGTCACAACCGAGGAGAGACAGAGAGAGAAAACTCAGGCCACATCTCCCTCCCCCCTCTCCCTTTCCCTCCCATTTTCTCCTCTATCCAGCCCCTCAGCTGTCTTTGGTGAGGCTAAGCAGAGCCAATGCTACCTCCAGCATACTCACCAATCATTTACATCTGCTTGCTACTCATGCTGCTCATTCCAAGGCTTGCCTTTTCAGTGGTTTGAACAGTTAGCTAAAATGTGTTATTCTTACCTATAGGCTTGACAGTCTGATGGTACATATCCACAGCCTCCCTCCTGTCCACGCTTCCCATTCATTGTCTATGTAAGAAGCCGTGCATTGCATTCTGGTAGTGTGGTGGCGCGATTCGAGAGAAGGGGTATCATGTTGGCTCCTCCCCACTTGCATAAAGGTGAGGTCTAGGCCAAATCACGGGCCTCCGGCGCAACTCGCTGCCTCTGGAAACTCCCTAGAAACTTTTAACCGATCCAAAATAAAGACAGATTTAGCAACTGCATGGTTTATTTTTCCCATAAAAAGTTTGCATGTTCTCCTCATGTTAGAGTGGGTTTACTACGGGTTCTCCAGCTTCCTCCCACAATCCAAAGACATGCAGGTTAATTGTTGACTCTAACTAGGTGTAAATGTGAGTGTGAATGGTCGTCTGTCTCTATGTGTCAGCCCTGTGATAGGCTGGTGGCCTGTTCAGGATGTACCCGGCCTTCGCCCAATGTCAGCTGGGACACCCCTCCCCTGTGATCCGGGTTTAGCGGTTACAGATAATGGATGTTTCAGAAACACATTTCGATGAACTATTTTCGTGATTTAAGAGAAGAAAGTTTCAAGGTTGGCAGCAGCAGTCCACAAGGGAAAGCGTTGTCCAATCAGATGCCTAGTGCCGTGTGTCTAGTGGCAGCCCATCAAGTCTCCAATGCTGGGAATCAAGGCGATCTCTCGCAATAAAAAATGTCCTGTGGATATGTACCATGAGGCCTTGACTCCTGGGCATAAAGTACACCATTATCACTAAAAAAGCTGGCCTTTTCACCTAAAGCATGTGCAAAATAGCAATGCATTTGTGTGAAACACTGATTGCTTACTGTAAGCCACACCAGACTTACAAGCAATGTAATTTGGGAACAATCCCTTCAAAGCCAATAAAGCTCCAGCCAGCTAATGTTGTTTGTGCCATATTTGTTTTCCCTTCTAAATGATGATATTAGCTTTTAGAGAGGAGGGCATCACTTTTGGAAAACATCAACAAAGTCAGAGAAAAGCAGCAGTGGTGGTAAGCGAGGAAGGATGAAAGGATTACAGGATCGGGGGACCAGTCGCTGGTGAATCAGTTGGCTTTAAATACTGCTCTCCTAGAGGGCTGCAGGGGAAATGGAAGCAGCGTTCGCTACCGTGATCAATAGCTAAGTGCCTTCCTGGCATTTGTCTATTTAATCCATTATCGAAGCCCATTTGAGCCTGCGTGCGATGTGGACGAAAGACCTGCAGCTGACAAGAAGAGTTGAAAGATGGATGCAGGATGCATGAGGAAAACAAACACACCCACCGACCCACACAACCCTGCTCATGTGTGGAAACACACGCACAAATACTACTAATGACAACACTGACCGTCATACAGGAGACAGCTGATGGTTACAAAAAAGAAGAAAAAAGAAGCATACATCAACAAATGCTTGGCAGAAAAAAAAAAAGACCACTGTCAGCCTCATGGAGAGCAACTACTGAATCATAAGAGGGCCTTCATTTTGGAGTGTCAGAGACAGACAGGACAGAGAGATTTGTCATTGCACCAGGACGTCCTTTCAATGTGAGACAGACGCACTGCCTGCCAAAAATCTGTGGCATCTACGTGTCCTTTCTCACAGCGCCAGATATATGTGCATGTGCATTTGTACAGTGTCTATGTATAACCACCACATCCAGGCAATCAGCAGATCTAACAGTGAGTATGTGACAACACCTCAGAGTTGTTCAGGGAGGACGGTGCAGCACTGTCACCGCTGAGCGCTGACAAAAGAAGGCCCGAAGGGTGTCACATGAAAACCGTTTGCTACCATTTTCTTTAATCTCATAACGTTTAATCTCATTAACTTGCACTGATTGTTTGCACTCACCTCAGACTGCACGCTAACACATTAATACAGAGCGTGGTGTTGGTTTTTACTAGAAGTTCATCTCTGAAAAAAGCATTTAATGTTATTTCTTTGGTTGTATTTTAAGCAAGCGCTTCGTCTAAACCAGGGGTATTCAACTAAAATTTAAAGAGGTCGAGTTAGAGAAAATTTCTTTAAGCAAAGGTCCTGAAGATCACAATGTCTAACTATTTAGTGTGACATATGTTTAAGTAGCTTAGGAGTTGTATTAACATCTGCATGTAAACAGTACCTGACTGTCAAATCAAATTCAACTCAAATACTTTTTGACAATATTTATTGTCACGTAACATAGAACTGAACATATATGCGTGACTGCAGATACGTATAATGTCCTTGCATTAATGTCCTTTCTACGTCTCACTCCTCTGTGACGCACAGTCGTCTGTATATCTCCCTTTGTTTTTTCTACCTGTATCGCCATCTTTCTTTTTCTTTCAATCATCTTTTCTTGTGTAACTTGCCTTTAAGTCTCTCATCTGTCTGCACTGTATCGTCGCAATGTTTACCACCTGGACTGCACAGACTTGATTGGCTGAGTAGTATCCCATGGGATGGCTTAACTCGCATGCAATTCATCTGTGCATTTCCTCATCTGTTGAACCACTACCGTAAAGACTACAAAAGCTGCAGCCGTTAAAATAGAAGCAGCCCGTCAGGTTTTAAATCATAACCTTCTGTTTTGGCTGTAGGTCCGTGTCCGTATGGAATGGCTTCTAAGACCCGGACTCGGACCGTGGTCAGCCTGTTGGTGACCAATGGCCTACACTGTCCCAAATGATCATTAAGAAATTGTAAGTTTGTTTGGACTATAGGGTTTGATTAATTGATTAGTAGTTTGAGCTATAAAAGTATCAGAAAATGGTGAAAATTAGGGATCCGTGTTTCCCAAAGCCCAAGATGACGTTCTCAAACGTCTTGTTATGCCCACAACTCAAAGATATTCGGTTTGCTATCATAGAGAAGTAAAGAAACTAGAAAATGTTCACATTTAAGATGCTGGAATCAGAGAAATTTGACTTTTTTTTTCCTCTAATCGATTAGGAAAATAGTTGCAACTCTACTGGATATCGCTCATTCCAAACACAAAGTATTGTGTGTCACAAGAATAGTGTACAGTTTCCTGCACTGTGCTGCCATGTGGAAAAACCCACGTTGTCGACAGGTTAATGATTACAGTGGAAAACAACGTGTTGACTGAGGGTAGGAGGGAGATGGCAGTCAAATGAAATGTCCCCACACTGGTTAAAAGGCACAAACACACTCTCAAACACTCACAGAGCAGCTTAATGTCAGTTCTGCGTCTCGATAAGGGAGTCTATTACCTTTAAGCACACTGCAGTAAGCTAATTTAACTGCAGTAATGATGGTAGTGGTACGACAATATGGAGGAGAAGAACAACCAGGCACACTCACGTCCTTTTATTTTACTTTGGCGCAACAACAACCAACAGCCAACAATGGTCAACAAACCAAAACTACTGTCAACTGCGGATGTCAACATCTCAAACCACCGGAATCCTGAACAGATAAAAAAAGGACAAACCAGCAGCACAACAGCTACATCCTTACGAAAAACCGAAAACAGACATTAGGGATGAGGAAAACAAAGGGATCACACCATAATGTTGGTTGTCAACCTGATATAACTGTAATGCAATTGATACAGCTTCAAACACATAGAGCAAAATTTGATTTCTATAACAATACAAATCTATTTTAAAATCAGCACACTTTTATGTCTCATTTATCCAACTTTTATGACACAAATATCCACCGCTGAAAGACTTTCCCCACACCACCTCAGAGAAGGTGTCACATCAAGAAAGGTCATACCCTTCAACCAGACCTTCACAAAAAGCACAAACAACTCAAACAATGGATAAGGCCACGAGTGGAGTTGAGGTGGGAGGACCAGTGAATTCACGTCATCCCACGCGAAGCGGCGGCAGCAGCAACACCGCAGTCACCCTAGCATAGATGCTGCTCAGCAGCACAGACGACCACAGAGAACAAAGACCTCAATTATGCGGAGCTCTAACAGGAGAGCTAAAAATGGGACCATGGGCAGGGAATAAAACCTTGGAGCGCTGCAGGAATGCCGAGCGCTCAAGCACCATCAACACACAACACACTGTCACTCCCAGATCGCACTTCCACCACCGCCGCCGCTGCCACTGAACTTTCTCCAGCCTCTGTGAAACAGGGCAGTGTTCAAGTGACTGGAACAAAGGACTCTTTTGCACACGTGCACCCAAACTTGTCAAGTGCGTAACTGCAGTTACAGAACAGTGTGTGATACAGCGGGGGGGGGGGGGGGCTGTGTATGGTTTCTTTATACCTTGGGTTACTGACCCATATACACTGCAGGGTAACAAAGAGGAATATTAACCCCTGAGAGGCAAGTCCACAAACCAGCGTTTGAGCTCATGCAACAAAGGTCAAAGGCAGCTTAATCTCCACACACATTAAATATTCTGCGGCACAACCAGAAAATGAATTAAACAAAACCAGTTTTATCCCCAAAAGACAATAACGTAGCTTGTTCTCAAATGCTGATTTCATATGTTTTCTCTCAGTGTTTCTCGCAGAAAGCATACTTTTGAGTTCCCAGACTTAAAGTTGTCAGCTCTTAACTTTGGCCAGTATTGAGAAAGTTTGTCCATAGTTGAGTGATGTGTTTGCTTAGTGGAATCTCACTTCTCAGAATGTTAACTATTTTGCCAAAGAAGTGGTATTTATTGCTCAACAAATATAAAAAGATAACACAAATCAGCCATTGGCACACAGAAATTCTGCTTTGGCAGGCCGGTACAGGGTTAGAGGTCAAAGGAAAGGGCGTTCAATACCACCAACCTCTATTACAAACAGAATGCATCTTAAATATGTAAACTGCTGTCATTTATAAAGAGTTTGAAAAGCCACAATGAACTGCTCTGCCCCCTGTGAGCATGCATGCATACAAACATACCTAGTTTCTCCACGAGTTTCAGCATGACTCCGCCGATGTGGATCTCCCCGGTTACCCTCAGCGACACGTCCCTGTGGAGGTCGGTGACATGCATTTTCAGCTCCCACGTCCCGTCGGCATAGCAGCCATCGGGCATCCGGATCCCGTCCAGTGCCATCCTGCCACAACAGACCCACAACAGTCAGGAGGGGAGAAGGTCCAGCTGAAATTCTGTCACACTGGAGTGAAAATAAACCTTTTGACCCTCCAGAAAGGAATACATGTGGTGTAAAGCTCATGCATGCAAGGTTTTGAGAGAGACCTGTACCCTCTTAGATATCAAGCCGACTCTAGGCTGATAATTCTGTGCCTGTTCACTTAAAGTGGTGTAAAATGAACTCAGATTAACTTAAATACTGTTCTTGAGCTCAGTACTACTCCACTATGCAGACAGATACTGTATGCATAGTATCTAACAGCTGTAGTTACTTTGCAGATTTTACATTCAAAATATGTGATTAGTTCATAAAACGATGCACTGCTTTAAACAAACCGGTAGGCCTATAAAAGGGAACTGGATTGGGCACCACCTCGACATGTTATGAAGTGCTTCTACAGCATGCAGAAAAGCATCAATACTATCAGGTCTAGGATGTCGGAGATGTTGCCATACCATTAAGCTATACTGTGGTAGCTATCCTTTTTAAAGGGGCACTCCCAATATTGCACAGCAAAGTGAGTTGTCTACTTATGGTTGGTACTATTCAGCCTGTTGTGTCATGTCTTGAAAAGTTTCTCTGGTGGCGTCATAGTGATGCCATCATGGTTATTGTATGTCAGCTTGCGGGGCTGGGTGATATGGCCAAAATCTATCACAATATCTTGATAACATGTTTTCTGATAATTCAATAAATGTAGTAAAGCCTGTTTTTCTATACAGCTGTGTGAATATGTATAGAAAATATATACAACAGACATCATTTTTGACGATATATATCATCATATTGCCCGGCACTACTACAGATTTATAATAAAAAGCCTGAGTTATACCAAGTGAGGTGTAGGGTTTGAACAACATGGACATTTACCGGGCAGGGTACAAAACCTTAGGAAATATTGTAAATAAGGTATAATTTTTGCATCAGAGTTTTTCGATTTGTGGGAAACAATATGTTGGATTTGACAAAAGCAGACATTTTCACCTAATTACCTTATCTATAAACACTTGATATATGGTATATTTATTTTTCTTTATGATTTCATTTGGCATTCTTAAAATGAGAAAACAGTCAGTACTTTTCATTTGTCAAGTGTCTAATTCACAAAAATAGGCTTTACCATGTATTTATTTCTTATGGACTAGAACCAGAAAACATGCTAAATTCTGATATATATCATTAATGAAATATGAAATGACCTATATCTCAATATTTACTAGATTGCCAGAAAACATGCTAAATGTGATATATGTTTTGTTATGGAGATATGAAATGACCTATATTGTGACAGAAAAGTTTGGCCGTATGTCCCAGCCCTAATATACATACCATGATAGATATTGATAATGCCCAGTCATAACAAGGTTCATCCTTCATTGTGACTACTTCTACTTCCAATACTTGCATATACTTAGTATTCCACATACATTTTGCTGATCTAGTACAGTTTTAAAAGCAGAACCTGTGCTTATAATGAAGTATTACATCCATTCTGATGTTGTTATGTTTACTCTAATAAAAAGGAAGTAAAGTTAGAGGTACTTCTCCCAACACAATGGGACTACTACAGTGGTAGCAGATGAGGTATTTGAGCTCAGTGATGAATATCTGACCCTGATGGCTGACTTAGAAAGGGATGAGGGAGATTAAACCATCTCCTCAGGCTCTTTGCTGGGAATAAGACGCGCCCTGTTGTGTGAAGTCACTGCCAAAAAGTTGCTTTCCAGCCAATGTGTCATTATTTGATGCGAGGTTGTCCAGCAGAGAGTGGCCTGGCGATCAAAACAGCCGTCTGATCGATAAACACGGCGGAACAAAGGCTACAGGCCCGCGGCTACAAGTTCAACAAGCACCTCGAAAAGCCATTATCTCCGCTAAAGTGCCGGTTCACCTGTTAAAAATAACGGTAAAGGACAAATAGGGAGAGGGTTCATTATGTAAGCAGGGTCCGTACAAAAGCTCCCCGGCTACACGCTCACTCCCAGTCGGTCGTCAAAGCTGTAAAATTACAGTAGAAAGTCTGTTTAAACGGCAAACAAGCGGCTAAAATTAGCCGGAGAGTTGTCAACTGAAGCGCGGGTTGAATGTAACACGCGACAAAAACCCGTTTTCATATTTTCATAGCGGCGAACTCAGCATTTAAATGTGTACTCACCTTCACAAAGACGAAAAAAAACCCCGCTAAAACAGTCGACTACACGGTACAGAGCAAGTTCCCCGTCTTTAAATCATGTGTGATGTGTTTCTAAGGCGATTAAAACAGAGAGAAATCCCCGAAGAAGTCGCTGAAGAAGTGAAGTATCCCAAACAGTTTTCCTGCAGGCTGCGGCTTAATGGAGTCCAGCCGTCCCTCTTCCTCCCTCCCTCTTTCCAGCAGCGGATCACGTCACCGCTCCAATCCCACTTTTCCTTTCATATACTGGGAGCTGTACTGGTCGCCTACTGGTCCCCCGCCACCTCATACACACTCGTGGACATGTGAGCGTGGACTGTGGCTTTACTTCTCCCCTTTTGACCTTATTTTGCTCACCAGAGAGCCACTTTGTAGACATAAAAGTCATGTTTTTTTATCATTATTTCAGCAGTAATTTGCAGCCTTAACACATTCTAACATTAAAGAAAAACAATCAGGTATTTATGGGACTTTTATTTTATTTTTCTAAGTGTAGGAGGGTTTAAACTAGACTTCCATAACATTTAAAGTGGCAGTAGGTAGTATATTTTTTGTATTATTGGGCAAATATCCCATTATAAGGTTTCAGCATATTATAATTCAAGTAAACTGAGAGAAAACTAGACTTCTGCACCTCCTCTCTGTTTTGATTTCAGGCTTTAAAAATCAAGTGATGGGAGATTTTGGCCAATCACAGGTCATTTCAGAGAGAGCATTCCTACTAAGCGTTCCTATTGGCTGTGTTCCAGCTGGTGGGCAATGTTTGGTATTTCCACTGGAGGAAAGCAACCAATCAAAGCCAAGCCTGAGCCTTGCCTCCCATGAGCAGCTGTCAATCACTCACAAACTCCAATCAGTCCAACCAGGCAGTGCTGATCAAATATGAATCAATATTCAGTTACTGTAATGATGAGAAGTAGAAAGTTTGTGACCCGGCAGCCACGTGACCGTTAATAATAAGTAAAACAACTTTTATTTTTTAAATTATATTTGCTCCATTTCTACCCACTGCAGCTTTAATCATTTGATCAGATGTTAAAACTTATTCTGGATCTTAAAGGTCTTATTGATTAAACATTTTTATGCTGACGAATATAGAAAATAAAACATCTACAGAGCCTTAAGAAAGTTGCCGAATAAAAGTATGTCTTGTCCTGAAAAGAAAAATATTATGACTGTGCCTTTAAAAAAAATGGCAGATCTAAAATTAAGATATCTGACATTCAGGTCCCACTTCCAGCAAGGTTTGTGAGCCAAAAGTAAAACAACGGTGGTATCACGTGGTCTCTCTGTGTTGTCAAAATTGATAAATGGCTGAGATTGATGGTACGTGCCTGGCAACACCTTGTTGTGAAGTAAATGCAATAGAGCAGGGGAGGGAGAATGTGACATCTAACGGCTGAACGTTATCAGTGTTATCAATAACACCTTTACTAGTGATTAAAAGTGCTGGCAAGTAATACAAACAAATTACCTCTTGACATACAATAATAATAACACTTTTAAGAGCTATCAGTGTGACTCAGTGTCAATATCACTTTTAGCTTGCTAGAGCATAAAACAAAATATAAATAAAAATAAATCTCAGCAATACAAATGTAAATGTGAACAGAATAAGCCAGGTTTGGGTTTGAATATTACAGATTTGGTCAAACTGCAGCCCTCTACGGTACAAAATAATCAACGTTATGTGGATAACAGACGCAGTGAAGATCTCAAGCTGCCTTTTATGGCAATAATGCTGCTTTATTCCTTGTTTTATCATCCATTTTATTTCAATATTTGATTGAATATTAAAAATGTTATTATTGACCTTAACTAGGTGCTAGTAAGTAATACAAACATTTTTTTTAACCTCTTGACATATACTAATGACATACTTTTAAGAAATATATGACCAAACCAGTGTGAGTTTAAGTGTCAAAATTACTATTAGCTTGCTAAAAGATAATACAGAATATAAATAAAAATTACTGTCAGTATGTAAATGTCAACAGAATAAGGCAGGCTTGTGTTTTTATGTGTTTTATTACAGATTTGATCAAACTGCAGCCCTCTACAGTACAGAAAATTAATGCTACGTGGATAATGGACATGCAGTGAAGATCTCAAGCTGCCTTTTATGGCAATAACGCTGCTGAGCCTTGCAGCAGCATTCAGGGACCTCTAGGTCTTTATCCCCGGGAATAACAGCCCAGAATAACAAGGCATTCTGGGTTTGTCACTTTTAGAGTTTTAATAAGTGAAAAATTTCTCCCTTGAAGTACTACCTTTCAGTGTCGACTCATTAATATAGGCTAGATATCTACTTACATATTGCATATGTTCAAGCAGGATGCTGTATAGCTGGTCCGGGTGGAGGTTTGTCAGATCACCTCACATACTCTTTGGGGTTTTAAAGTGAAGAAACAGATTATATTTCATTATTTATTTTCTTATATATAAGCATATACCTCACAAAATAGAGAGGTGGGAAGTATTAAGTCAGCTATCAGTGTTAAGTACCACAAATACATAAATATACTTGATTACTTCACCTGATTTCACATTATGAGACTCCTTCTCCTGCATGGACAAACTATATTAAGCTCTCACACCAGAACTCATTAAATTACTGAAACTCAGTAACACTTAACTTTGATTTGTTAATAGACTTTAGACATCTAAAACTGTCCGCAGCAGCCTCCCAAATATAGCCCTGTAACTAAGAGAAATTAACATTGTGCAGGTCAACATCATGTGTTAAATGTTTACTTCTATGCACCAAAATCAAAATAGTAATTGTAGCTCATATAGCTTTCATCATCCATTAGAGAAGACACTGAAGATGATATCATCTGCAGGTTGTGCCTTATGTCTTCGCTGCTGCAGATGAATAATGACCTTTTATGAGTGCATTCAAACAAATGATCAGCTGGGGGCTGCAGTCTGCTCTCTTTCCAAAGCACAACACACTCTCTCCAAGTGGTTCGCAGTAGAAAGACCCATGAATCATCAGTGTTTCTGGCTCGGTGCTGCGCTGAACTCGCTCAGCTCCAATCCTCCGGCTCAGGAATCTGGCCTTCAGACTACGGGCTGCATCAAAGCGATTTATAACCTCTCTGCTTTCCTCTCCCTGCGGCGCTGACCCCCTCGTCAGCTTCTGGCACCCGACCCATTGCCTTTTATAGGCCTTGTTTTAATTGCAGAGTAAACATTTGAGTCAGTGAGATGCAGAACAGGAGATGGGAGAGGAGAGCTGGCTCGGCTGCTGCGGATGATGTCGACGAGGAGGTGAAGGGGAGAAAGAAGAGATGGAGGACCTGAGGGGAGGGTTTACGCTGAGTGCATGAGTCATCTTTGGAAAGTTTTTCAGCATTTGGACTGTAGCTGATGATATTTGAGTGGGTAAAATGTACATAATTTATGCTAATTTTTGTCCTGCATTAAACATTAACTGACAAAATAGCTCAGTTAATCAGGGGCAATAGATGGAAATAGGACTGAGGAAAGGGCACTGTTCAACAGATTGCCAATGGGATCTTTGTTCCAGTTTTACCTATAGATGACTGACCTCATCTGGCCAAACTGAGAACTGCAGGGCCAAATGTATTATTTATGAGATTCACCTCTGTTGTAAACGGTCCCATCTGTGAGCCCTGCCTTTGCAGATGTTGCTAAACTGCATTAAAGCACCGGGAACTCATGTGGAAGCCACGACTGCTTGCGGATTACAATGCGGCCTATTCACCATCCATAAGTCGGCTTTGTTGTTCACACCGGGGGTGCCTCGGAAAGAATGCGATCAGAGTTTCAGCCGAACAAACAGCTCTATTGTCCTCCAAAAATCAGTCTGGAAATGAGCAATGAGACCATCTTCCTCTGGCGATTTCTACCTCCTCCTCCTACTTTTTCCATTCCTACTATCTGTAGGATATGACAGATTAAGAAGAAATAGTCATTGTATCCAAAAAAGAAAAGCTTTAATAAAAGGAAATAAATACAGTGCTTTGGATGGCAGTTAGAATCCATTACAGGCATGGGTTATTGCACAGCTCTAAGGACAGACAAAAACACTTTCCGGACATCCATTCAAATTCGGAGCAACAAATTTAACACATTTCATTCAATACGCCCAAAATTTCCCATGCTTATTTCTCTTTCTCACTGGGTGACTGATTACATATGGCTGCAGGCCCTTCCTTATTTATCTCTGAACATTTTAAAGACTGACAACACATCCGTGACAGTTCTTTTACTTAACAATGGCTTCAAACTGGCGTCAACAGCGGTGTCGAATGGACAAAACATGTAACAGCAGACATGTCCCTGATGCTTGTGGTGCCTTTAACAAGAAAAAAATATACCATCATCATTCAAAATGCTGTGCATTAAATGCTCATATGGTCAACAGCGCAATGTATCTTTAAGGGTAAATATCATAAAAAAGTCACTTTTTCATTGTTTGTGCTCAGACAGTACATTTGGGTATCTGGAGTGCCTAACAACCCACAAGCTGTGAAATATGATAACACAGTCAGTTCTTTGTGGGCTGCCTACATCAGCAAACGTAAGATTCAACAAGATATTCAGATTTGGCTTCCCCTCTCTATGTCACATGCATGCATTAGAGCAGAAAACTTATATTGCCAGGAAGTGAAAGTCAATTTGAGTCAAGTCAAAGCTACGTTTCTGCCAATTTGGACTGCAAGTGACAACCGGACGCCAGTAAAACGTTCGCCTACAAAGTGCAGTAAAAAAGTACAACAAAATAATTTCTACTCTATTGCCATATTCTACTGAAACGGCCTGTGTTAAACACTAAACAAATAAAAATATAACAATCTTTTTTAGTCCAAAATGGCGGCAGCGGTTGTTGTCAAAACACACCAGAGTTTCGTCTCTTTGCTTCTATACTCCATATTAAAATATATTGGTGCCTTCAAATGGGGTCGTGTTAACTGTGTTTACGAGCTGGGCCCATCTGAACGCTCCTCATGTCGTATTCACGACCTCGTACGTGGAAAGTTTCTGAAAGCTCTGAGTTCACGACTTGTGACATGTTGACATTGTAAGAAATGGTGGAGCACATGGAAGTTCATTCATCGTTGCATTAATATTGTACAGCATATTGTAATTTTAGTCGTCTATTGTTTTTCTTGGTAATATTATATGTCTGAGGAAAATGTTGATATTCTCAACGACCTCATCTTTCTCCTGTCTTTATGCCTTTGTATTTCCTGTATTATGTTACCCACTTACTAGCTTGCTACACTGTTAGCCTCTGTGGCTTCTAGACTCAGACAGAAACGTTAATATTGCCGTTGCTTAGCAGTGGTGTTCTTCACCACTTAACCACTTTAACACAACACATCGCATCACAAGCTCCATTTGAAGGCACCATTATACCCACAGCTTGAGAACTACCTTTGCAAAGGTGCACCATATTTTTCTCACAAACGTTTCAGACAGACGGTGAATACAGCTATATTCACGCAGTATGCGAAAAACAATGTTTTTTTGTTGAACATTAAAGCATGTAAACATGTTCTGGTAGAAACACAAAATGTAGCATGAACCTGGGAATGAGCATGATATATCCCCTTTAATGCTCTCCAGTTTGCAAGCAGAGTGAACACAGCTGAAAATCTGTGCTTGAATCAAAAATTGCTCAAGTTGAAAATGTGCAAATGTTCATGTACATTTCGGAAACACTGGCAGGAACGTCGTCATTGTTACGACAGTGGTCTGTCCACACGGCGTGACTTTAAGATACGGAGGCAACAACGGAACGGTCCTTGTATTTTGCATTACATGTCTAAGGTCTCCAAGATAAACTGCATGCCTACTGTCCAATGTTAAAATTCTGCTTTTACTGCTGCAATGTAACACGTGCTCAACAAAAATAAAACAAACAATGGGCTGCTTTCTACATTTTCTGTGCAATTCATAGCTGATGAATGGGCAAGATCCACCAGCACAAACATAGAAACACTTTTATATCACTCTCCCTTAGTTGTCACTACTTCCCGGTGACCTATCTGGTCGTCTGAGAGGCAGCCTGGTTTCAGCCAGTAGGCCTTTGCATAATTAACACGGACATTAAAAACCAATAAATGGATTCCAGTCAGCGGTGGACCAGTTGACAACAGCCCTTGATTGTGTGGTACAGTAAAGCAGCATCTTGCACCACAGCAAATTAAAAATAAGCTTTTTGAACTACGATATTACAACAAGTAGGACACAAAGTAAATTTGACACTGACAATGATCAAGTCTCTTACATGTGACTAATTCCAAACTGAGGGTAATTCCACTTCTTCATCCATTGCAAAATGTCTTATAAGTGATTTCATTAGAAGTCCATCAACAATCATGAGTGGTTTTCTACTCGATAAAGAACACAAAGCAGTTTCTTAGATGTGTGTTGGCACTCTCTGCAATGTCTCCTTGCTCCAGCATCAATTTCCTATTCATATGACACCAGGCAAGATGAGTCTAACTTCTGCTCATCATTACTGGGATCCAGTACAACAAATCCATCTTTGCAGGAGTGATTTTTTTTTGTATATATAACTGCTCTGACAAACCTAAGGCAAGAGTCATGACAAGCAGCAAAAGTCATTTTTAGAAAACAAAAATCATCTCCAGTTGTCCACATTTTGTCCTTTTTAGGGTAAATATGCAAATAGTGTCAATTAGGCAATGACACACATCTGGTGGCTGGAAAAGATTTTTAAGACTAAAGAAACCCTTCTTGCACACAAATAAAAAGATAACCTGACATATCGTTGCTCAGATGAGTTAAGTGTGAGTTGGTCACAAGAAAAGGCAAAAGAGATGCAATTAACTTTTGCGTGCCATGTATCACAAAATAAAGAAGCTATTTTTATAACCCTAAGCCAATTCTTTTTTCATGAAGTATGCCTTAGAATTTGCTAATAAGCTACACACATAAATGTTATTTGGCCGCAAATTTGAATCCCACTTTCCCAGAGACGAGATCCAGGTTTGTATCCACAAGAGCCTGAACATCACTAAGAAAAATATTCTTTTTTTGTTTTTAAGAAAAAATACATCTAGTACCGCTGTTTTCATCTGGATATCAATATAAAGATATAGCACAGAAAATTCTCCCCAGAACGCATCCTTAATGTAGAAGTGTTATGACTGTGATTGTTTTGGGTAAGACCTCTTGCTTCGTAAATGACATCATCAAGAGATCTTTAAAAAATAAACTGGGTGTAAGAAAATAACTATACATGTCCGACCCCTTGTTTGAGTGAGTAGATATGATAATGATGGTCGTAAATCTCTGTATGTACAGAAAAAGTCACATGGGAACTAAAAATGTCCTATAGGATGTTCAGCTGTCACTGTTGGGCTAAGAGATATTTTGTGCCTGCTACTTTAACAAGAAATTTACTGTTTGCAGAAAACGCGTCATATAAAAAAAGTGGCGTTTTGCTCATGTTTTATTTGGTGCATATCTATTTTAAGAGTCAAACAATGTTAAAAAGAGGCGAACATAAAACAGAACCACAGAGGAAGAAAAACAAACTAAAAATATGTTTGTTATGTCTTTCTTCATACTTCTAAAACATTAAAGGGAAAAGGTTTTTGTTTGTAAAACTAAACAGAAATATTCCGCACAAGTAATATTATTTGGCTAATTTTGAAAGGCATTGCATTCGCTTGTTAGCTTTAAGTTTTTGAGATGAAGTAGCTAAAGGTTTACTTTCCAGATAAAACTACATTTTTTTGACTATTATGACTTCTTCTCCCCTTGATGTAAAAACAAAAGAAAAAGCTAAAAAGAACACACAACTCGAAGCCTCAGTGACCGAGAGTCAGGCAAGTGTGTCACAAGGCTCCAGGATGAGTCGGCGAGACATGACGCTGGATTTAAGCTCTGATCAGCAGGGAATGTATGGACACTTTATCAACAGGCTGCAGCTGTTTACGTTTGAAGACTTGGGGATGGAGTTAGAACTCTTCCTCGGGGTGCAACAAACTCCTCCGCGTCACTAGACTCTTATTCCATGTTTATATGTAGAGTGTGGTCATACTGGCAAAGTGTGCACCTCCTTAGGGGTTCCTAGTCCAACACTGTCACCCTTAGGGTGTGCAACTGTGTACAAACGACACAAAAAGAGACAAAAAAAAAAAAAAAAAAGCACATTAAGTCAGTTTCCCAGTAATGGTTCTCAATAGTTAAAAGAGCTGGATCATTGGGAGATATATGGAAAAAAGATTATTGTATTTGAGCAGTTTGTGTGCATGAAAAATAAGTGGATGAGGTTTATTGTTGTGTCTTGTCAAGAAGTTGACACAAAACCCTTCAGACAGCATTCAAGTGTGCCAAGTGTTTTAATGCTGCCTCAGTCTGGATCCGGAGTGTCTTCTGCAGGGTCAGAGGGTGTCGTCTTCTGCTTGTATATAAAGGTCAACAGGAAGAGAGCTATGTCATGTGAGCACCAGTAGCCTGTGTGTGAGGTCACCGCTGACCAATAGCGACTCTCCACCAGACCCTCTCGGAGCTCAAAGTCGACGCGCCGCTCCAGCTCCACTGGAAGACAGAAACAGAGACATTACTTGTACCTTCTCAACGCACCGACAAATGTTAAACTCTCTCTGTGATTGCTAAGTGTTGGGACAGATGAAGGGAACTAACATGACGTGTCAGTGACGGGCGAGGTGGGCCGAATCATGGTGGAGAGACCGTATGCCGACTGGCTTTCTGTCCGCTTCTGCTCCTCTTCGTCAGCGTTCGGCCCTCCGTCCAGTCCTAACGAAACTGAGGGCTGGCTGTTGGAGCGGGAGAACCGTGAGAAGAGGATGCCTCCGATGCCTTTCCCTATGCTCGCTGCTCCTACATTGTGAGTGTGAAAGAAAGAGAGAAACAAAAATTGTGCTGATGTGTTTTAGTATATAGTGTTAGTGGGGGAAAAAAGGTGCATGAGCCCATTCTGCATCCCTCCACATGATGGCACTGTTGATGTAGTAGAGCATCTCACATTACTTCAAATACTGAACCTCACAGGAGAGAATAGATTTTACTTATGCAATAGGGACTATCTCCAGGGTGAAGTTTAATTTCCTCAGCTCTTTCTCCTGGTTTCCCATCGCTGTCCCAACTAATTATTTACCTATGCTAGTTATAGAACAAAATTTAAGTATTATTGTTCATTGTAGTGATTTATTCTCACACATGCTTAAGTAGTTAAATATGGTTTTATTCAACAATTATACAACTATTCTGGACTGGTAGACAGCAATCTTCATATTGACTACAAACATAAAACAATTTTAGAGACCTAAATATGGTTAGGTACTGTATTCCTTACCATGAGGTAGGCCTAGCACGATAACTACATTTGTTGGATGATATTTTGGCCCAAAAATAGCGGCGATAAACAATATTATTGTCATTTTAAGATCAAGTAAACCCTTCAAAAGAACTTTTAATTCTTAAAAATATTCAGACATTGGAATAGGCATATCCATACACTGCATAATGGGGAAGGTAGTGTCTTACCCAGAATGCTGGCCTTGCCCAGATTGGTGATGGACTCTCCGTAGTGTCTGCGGGCGAGTACGGGAGAAGTGCTCGGGCTGGGGATGCTCTCAGTGTCAGATGTCGGGTCTTTCACTGGGTTGAGGAAGGTGGGCCGGATCTCATCGTAGGGTGTGGGGTTAGTAGCGCTACACCTGATCGAGAACATAAACCCCAAATGTTCAGACTGAAAACATTCTGTATAGGGGATAACATTAAGTGTTTTAAGATCTTACCAGTGTATCTGAACGGGTGCAATATTGCTGTAATGTTTGAGGATGAGGGGCTCCAGTCTGTAGGCCTGAACAGAAAAACTTCAGTTACCGTACAGTACAGATAATTTGAATTCTAACATCTCACTGAGTGAGTTGCAAAGGTCTGGTTTCTATTAGCAGATTGCAGTGGAAAACGGCAAGTCCAGTAAAAACAGCAAATTCCTACTTATGAACCACACCCTGAATGTGTGTGGGCAAATTCGTATATAATCTTAGAAAAGGAAATTTTGACTTGGTGTCGTAACCCTGTGAGGGAGTGCAATCAAGGGAGACTGACCACAGGGTCTGTGGGATGGAAGACGTTGAAGAGCCTGCTGCAGATGGAGGTGGGCAGGATGTGGTCCTGGTGGCAGCTGGAACCAGGACGGATCCCTCTCAGAGCCAAGAACACCGCCAGAGGGGAACCCATGCAGAAGAAGTTTTCCACCTGAGAGACAAAAGGTGCAAAGATGATGTTTAAGGTCCTAAAGGGAGTCTTTGGTGTTGCATTTCTTAATATACAGTCAAAGGTACCATAAATAATTACAGTACATTACATACAAAAGCCAAAACTTAAAGGTGCTAAATTTGATGTTCAGAGCATTAAAATACCAGCAAACAAGCTCCACTTTTCAACTTTAATCCAAAACTATGCAACTTCCTTACAATACCAAAATAAATGAATGTCTGACTCCTCTTCCTCCTCACAGAATCTACATAAGTCACACTGTTGGATGCCCAATTTTTTTTCTTGGCATTTTCTTTGTAGGCAATTTGGAGATTATTTGCATTTTACTTGTAGATTAGTTTTCTCATGGACACATCAAAACTAGTCATTTAAATGCATGCAAATACTTTATGTTTGTCTAACAAATCTTCCCATTTTGACTTAATAGATACTGGTGGAGCAGACATGTTTTTGAGAGGTATGTATAACTGATACATTTTCTTGTTTATTTTTCTCTTATTCGTTCATGTTGTGTGTCAGGGCAACATGCCATTTGTTTTGTACATAATGATAGCTTCCTTTTCCAGATCTGAAGTATAGCTGCACAGAGTTGATTATATGTTAAAGGGTCAATGTCAATGTCTGAACATTAAAAGTATATTGCTCTTCGACAGGGTGTGCTTGCATTATTATGCTATTACATTAAAATTATATCAGTGGCATAAAATGGTCTTCAAATGACAATAATATTGTTTATTGCAGTCATTTATGAAGCTATAAATTGTCTGACAAAAGCAGTTATCGTGACAGGCCTATTTGCAAAATAGAAGCTGAAACCACTATCATTTATTGATTTAGAGCAATGTCATATTGTAATGGTGCACACACAGTATTTTCAAGTAATTGAGCATCTTACCTTAAATTTTAGGGCTGGGCGTGCTGGGGGTTTTGAGGCCTCTAGCGTGAGGAGTCGATTTTCGAGCTCTTGTAACCTGTTAAATGGAAATAAATGAAAAACTTCTCTGAGAGCACAGCTTGAAAATCAGTCACAGTACATTTGTGAATATCCATGTATGAATCACTGTAACCTCGAGCTACCTAGATATACTGATTCTCTCATCAGCTGCAGAAAACAATCTCAGTACTGCTCAGATCAACAACCTTTTATTGCAGCGGCTTCTTATTTCACTGAGGTAATGGTGCGCATGCTAAATGATATTGCACGCACAGGGCGATGGGTGGTGCAGAGGGGATATATTAAAAGCCTCGTCCCTTTCATTTGATCACAATACCCTGCTGCCTCACAAAAACAGGAAACAACATGCCACCTGGAAATGGATCATGTGAACATGTGAGGAGCAGCACGCACAGGTTTGATGTTTGTTCATACTGAGAGAGTAAATCAATATTCACTACTAAACATGTATTGTATATCAAAAGTCTCAAGCCTCCCCGAAATCTTGACCACTTTCTCCCAAAAATTTTTTTGCGGATCGGTAAGCAATCCCTGAGGCCAGACTAGGAGTCGCTGAAGATCTACATCAGCAAGCGCTACCTGTTCCTCGTGACCTGTAGCTGCTCTAAAACGTGCTTCTCCTCATAGGACATCCAGCGCAGGTCCAGCTCCTCCTCCACAGAGTGATGCTCCTGCTGACAGAAGCGCACAGGGTCCCATCCTGTCATGATGTCATAGGTGATGACGCAGCCGAGGGAATGAGACACCACGGACACTTTGCCTCCCCTCTCCTCAAACTCGGGGTTCCGGGAGCAGAAAAGTGTGTACAGTCGGTTTAGCTCCTGCGTTAGACCCTTGGTAATCTGGGGAGATGGGGAGCAGAGAGGTTTTTTAGTAGAAATAGCGGGTCACAGAGAACTCAGATTTCTTGTTTCTGGAAGTGTGTGACTCTCACCTCATCCCGGTAAAGGGGGCTGTTGTAGTACATAATGTCCATGGCACTGCTGTTGAGAAGATCTCTCAGTCCTCTCACTTTGTCTGGTGTTATTGAGTCTACCGTATCTACAGAAACAAAGCACCGTTATCACAGTATAAAACAGAGATTTAATGTCACACGATGGTGCTTGAATTAATACACTTAGTGGCCACTTTATTAGCCATACTGGCTAGTTAGGGCTGTTAACTTGATAATAACGCCCTAACGCAAATTTGTTTTAACACCATCGAACACAACTGATTTTTCTGCTGTAGCAGTTTTAAAGCTAGAGTGAAGATACTGTTATCATATGAAACTAGAAAACCTAAGGAATCCATTGGTACCGAGCATGTCTTACTAACTTATGCAAAGCAGGCTAAATAACACCGAACTTGCTAAAATTTGGCCATTTTAAAAGGGGTCCCTTGACCTCTGACCTCAAGATATGTGAATGTAAATGGGTTCTCTGGGTACCCACAAGTCTCCCCTTTACAGACATGCCCACTTTATGATAATCACATGCAGTTTGGGGCAAGTCATAGTCAAGACAGCACACTGACAGCTGTTTTTGCCTGTTGGACTTGAGTTTGCCATGTTATGATTTGAGCATATTTTTACACTAAATGCAGTACCTGTGTGTCTCTGGACAATATTTGTCATTGTTTTGTGTTGTTAAATGACTTCCAATAATAAATACGTACATACATTTAAATAAAAGCAAGCATATTTGCCAATGTTGGTTAGTATTAAACACTAACTATACACAATCATACGATTAAATATTTGAATTGATTGACAGCCCTAATAACTAAAAAATGTAATACAATCCAATAGTAATACGATATATCATACCACTTTTTTTTTTTTTTTTTTTTTTTTTGCCAAAATCTATCCTGGTTTTCTGTTCCGAGGTTGTAGTTTGCTGGTGTTTTAACTGACCATGGTAAGAACAAGTTGCCTACTGTCCACACTCTTAAATATAAATCCTGTGCTATTCTGCTTTATTTATTATGATAGGAAAGACTGAACAACTTGGATACATCTCAGACAGAGCAAATAAACACATGCATACTGGCTGCACAGTCAAAAACACACACTAACCTCCATCCAGTGCAAGTTTGGAGCGCCACTCGACAGGCAAGAACTCCACATGCTCATCATTGTGCTCTGAAAAGTGCTTTTCCTCCATCTTCCTCACACCCTCCCTCAGCCTGAGTAGACACATTATAATAAAGACCATAAAGTATATGAGGACAACATTGCACACAGGCATCTTTATGATACATATTTATAAGAGTGCATTTGGGTATACGTTGGTTGATATGACAAAACATTCACATACAAAGTGCTTCATTCATCATATTTTCTGGGCAGCAGTGTATTATTCCCAGCCCTGCTACAGACTGACTAGGGAGTCTGTGCTTGCACTTGTTCTCTCGCGGACTTTAATGACTGTCGGGAAGAGAAGAACGACGCCCATTTTACTACTCCCTGATGCAGCACACACACAAACACAATAGCTGCAATGCTACCAGTCCTATATGGGGCAGCGTTAGCTCACTCTAAATACACAAAGAGACAGAAGGAGAGGGACAAGTAGGGTGTTTACATGGGCAAATGGAAGCAGAAAGAGGCTTTTAGGAGGCTGGTCTGTGAATGGAGCACCTAATGCAAGTTTTGACAAGACTGTCTGCAGGCTAGCGTGTTTGCTGGGGAACTTCAATGCTCAGAGGGTTGAACTCTGCATTACAGCACTTTCTTTGTTGCACCCACAAGGATTCCCTCGCTCTTAGGTTAATTGGGCAGTGAGCTTTGACACACTAGGTTTAGCTAAAACAGGTTTTGAAAAGACACTCTGCTTTTGTTTTTGCATAATAACAGCCTAAACCCCCATAATTTCCTCTTTCACTGCTGCTGATGACACTCAGAGAGGCACAGGGCGGACATTAATTTAGTTTAAAAGAATAAATGAAAACAAAATAAGGAACTGGCTGGACGTGTCAGGTTGATCTTTCCTCTTGGCTGAGGAAAGTGTGTACGCTGTAATCCACAGGGAGCTGGGAGTGAGGCTTAAAGTGCTCTGCAGCTTGACTTGGTCTACTTTACCTGCTTAGCTGGCCTAAGCCGCGGCCAGTGGCCCGACGCTAACTCAGTGACACGGAGACACACATGGCTCTGGTCCGCACATTCTGTACTACTGCCTATCATGCCTATGGATCAGGGCCAGTACAGTGGTGCCATTCGGCATCACATCTTTACATAGCACATCACACAAAGACACAGACTGTGCAAAAGCTTCAGTAAGCAATTCAAAATACACTGATGAGCTGCTGTGAGACTTCACTGGTGTTTCGCTATTAAAAAGGCAAGAACAATAGAGGTAATTTGCTCGATCCGGTCTCTTAAGGCGGGAAGTGATCATTGTGGGCTATTATAACTTCCCCTGTGGCCTCTACACAAATGTCAACTATTAACACAGTTCCTCATTAAAACAGTAAGCCTTTGAAAGACAAAACGAACTTGGCAGGCTCGTAAAAGGATCAGCTAGTGGTATCAGGTCATGCTGATAATTTGGGTTTGATGTGCCAAGGTTGAGAGCTATCCATCTATTCGTCATCATTATGATGATAGTTATGCCAACACACTAATGGAATGGGAGGGAACTGAATTTTGTTTGTGATGTGTTGTTGTGTGTTGAATGTTTGTTTGAGATAGCATGAGTTCAAGTTGTTTGGACATACTGTACACAGTTAATTTAGATTTCCATGCATTATTAGGATGTAGAAGTATATTGTGTTCCCAACATAATATTTCCCTTGAGGTGTTGCATGTCTCACTAAATGCAATGTATCAGGCAAATATGTGTGTAGAAATTAAGAGAACAGCAGGAGAAGACAAAAAGGGTGAGAAAGATGGAGAGAGGGGGAGGAGGACAAATTACAGAGGCTGCAGGTGTAGTGTTATTAAAAGAAATGCTTGAAATAACTTCCACTATGTGTGACTGCGGATGAACTAAGCAGAGGGAAAAAGTGTGAGACACTCAATGACGGTCCTCAGGGGGGCCAGAGCTACTGTAATATTTAATTGTGGAAATTGTCATTTTTCATAGGCAGTGATAAATAAAATGTACTTTAGGGATGTCACGATGAGGAAATTTTCCCACCGGTTCATACATTTGTAACAATACTGGTGTTACTGGTTACACCGCATGTTTTACAAGAAAAGATGATAGTCAGTAGGCAGAGTGCTTTCTTAGATTTTTAACATCAGGCAGCTGCGTCTGGTCCCACTCCCTCCTCCTCATGCCGATTGCCTCATTAACATTATGTTTCCCTTATAGCACATTAAACCTGAAATATTGCCAAATAAGTGCCTTTGCTTTTCACTTTGACACCAAATCCTCCGCCACCGTTTTGTGTTTATGTTGAGATCAGCTGTACGTAGCGGAGCATCGTAAGACACTTCACTCAAACTGGACAGAAACCAAATAAAACTAAACCTAAACCGTCGTCTTGAGTCTTTCGAACTCAACTCTAATTTCACAGAGTTTGATGTGAAAATATGGCGACTCTACAGTTGCAGGAGGCTGGGTCACGCATCATCAATGTGTTATCAGTTACACTGTGCATGTGTTATACCCAGTGGTCTTAATGTTCAACCATTTAAAAAAAAACTCCTGAATCTGGATAATGATCCAGACTGCCACCAAAATGTAATGGATTGTTCACGGTGCCACACCCTACCCCCCAAAATATATGTCAAACTCCACAGCAGTTAATAAAAACACTACATGCAGAATAAACTTAATCAGAAGACCAGGAAACACACAGAAAATGTTACAGCACAACTGATAACCATTGAAAAGAGCAAGATATTATCACACTTTTGTCGTAACAAGCGGAGATACAAAGTGAAAAGAAAGAAGAAGTGAGCTGTTTTTAGAAAAGCCGCAGAAAAAACAGACAAAGAAGTGTGAGAGAGGCTGCGTCTGGACAGGAAGAGAAAGGAAACAGCAAACAAAGGAACTTCATGGCAATTCAAACATCACATCATCTGAGGGAGATTTTTTTGGTTAGTGTGCCAATAAATTTAAACCTGCACGTTTACAATCTAATGGAACAAAAGTGAAAACTGGTTTTACCGACATAAAACAGTACGTACTAAATATAATTATCTTCTTGAAAACTCACATTCCAGTGTTTTTAATAATGCGTCCCTGGTCCATCTTCTGTCCAATCCCATGAACCACAAAGACAATGTGTGTAGTCTGAGGCGGTCTGTCCTCAGGTGAGGCCTCCTCAACATAACCCCGATGGAGCCGTGTTCCACTGCTGGAGGCTGGAAGGGGACAAAGGACAGGGTCGGACTATTACTTATGATATCTTACTGCTTGCAAGAAAAGCAAAACATTCTTCCATTTTTACAGTATGTTGTGTACTGTGCTACTCAATGCAAACAAGGCTATAAATATCTTAGTAATGGTGTTTAAGTAACATGCCGTTCTGAGTCCAAAGAGGCCAATAGGTGAGACACAAAGCCCTGTTGTGACTGTAGCCCAAGACTCAGTGCCAGTAGAGGGTTGCCTGTGCGTCCCTATTTAGAATCTATAGTCTAGTCCAGTCATGTGCTGCTGTCTAGATAGCACTAAGGAGATTTCCATCACTGAGCATTTGTGTGTCAGAGGGGACTGACATAGCCAGCGACACTCCTCTTATCTGCGGGCAGGAGATAAAAATGCGCCGTAGAGCTGGGAGACTGTAGATCAGATTAAAGTCATCCACGGATCAAACGTCAGACATGCATAGGGTCAAACTGGAGCTGCCATCTTTTCAGTTACACTTGGGGACATTTGATCAAACCTCACAGCTGAGAAGAGCAGATGGACACTGTGATTTTCTGGGCTAATCCAGTTAAGAGACTGAACTGTACCCAGACATGTTTAAATGGTTGAGTAACAGAAAATGGCGGTGCACTGCGAATGCAGCTTTAAGCATATCATGTCTGCATTAGACAGGCAGAAAAGTGGAAACGGGAGCGGATGTCATGAACCAGGGATGCAGTAAAGGTTTGAGCCAAGCTAGCTCTATGGATGGAGGTTTTGGTCTGTTGTTGATCGGTCCACCACTGTGGTACTGGATCGATTATAGGGCTGCACAATATGAGGAAAATATGCAATAACACTGAATATCATATTAACAATAATACTTGCATTAAATAAAAAAGATATTAACGTGAACTCAGTTCTGCCTTTCTGCTGCTTTCAGAATACTGCTAAAATACAACAAATTGCATGTTGGACTAAAAAAATGAAATGAAATGATTCTTTTATTGAACAAATTGAACTGAACACAAAATTAACAAATTAAAAAAAGACTGATAGTTACATTTTAAAGTGCCGTTTTCTGCTGATACTGTCGTTCACTTAAAATCCCTGAGTGCAATACTATTGTCTTTTGCGATGTGTTTAGCTGACATCGCGACATCAAGTTGACACTGCGATAACGATAAAAACAGTCACACACGACAAGTTCACTTTGTCCAAGATTGTGTTTTATGACCAAACACCTGGTAAACTACAGACATTCCCATCTGCCTTAGCTGTACTGCTAATTAGCAACTGTTAGCATGCTGATGCTAACACAAGAAACTAAGATGGTGAACATAGTAATTATTACCTGCTAAACAGATACATGTTAAAGTTGTCATTGGGAGCATGCTGACATTGGCATTAAACTCAAACCATCAGTCCATTTCAGTAAATCCTCACTGCTAGTGTAGCTGTAGACTGTGGCTGTTCATGATTTTGTAGTTGCAGTAAGATATGCAGTAATCCAGTTGCTAGTAGTGAGGGTAAAACAGTTTGAGCAAATTATTTAAGCCATTAAGGATTCTGTGGGTTGAAAATAAAGTCAACATTGATACAAGTACAAACACACAGTACAAATGTATATTTATAGGATGATCAGGGAAGTGTTAATAACAGCATTCACATTACAGACCTTTGGAGAAGCCCAGCTTCTGGGTGACGGTGCGTGCAATTTTAGAAGTGGTGGCATCGCTGTAGAGGTAGACCTCATCCACGCTGTGCCAATCCACATGGGTCCGACTCAGCTTCAGACTGTGGATGGCTGTGGGGGGGGGGGGGGGGGGGGCAGTGAGAGAGGAGTGAGTGAATGAATGGAGAGAGGAAAGATAGGAGAGCATTGGTAGATGGGTAGGAAGAGAAGGAAAAAATCAGGGAAAAGGTTCACCAATACAAAGGGACGTGATAAATTTCAAGGTGAGAACAGAGAGAGAGAGAGATTGAAGACACTGTGAGAATTATATCGAGCTGTTATCATCTTAAACGCAGAACGAAAAAGCAAAGATCAGTCTATTCACAGCTCAATCAAATGCAGTCTGGAGCATTGATCTGCAGTTGGAAAAAAAAACCCCAAATCTATCACACACCATGATCGCATATTTCAGCTCTTGCTTGTCTGTCCTGCTTGATAAGCTGTTTTATGTGCAGATGTCTAAATTCTTTTCACTTTCAGTTCAATTTCTCTCCATGTTGTTGCTTCAAACTGGAATGCAGTGGCTAGGGCAAGTAAGAGCAGAGGTATGGCTAAGGAGGAGACACCGTTTGCTACAGCAGCTAAGAGCGATAAATGGAACTGGTTGACTTGAGAGAGTTATTTATGTCTCTGCAGCATGTCCTTTAAATGTACTGTGTGCAGTCAAGTTCATCTGGATGAAATTGGTGGAGGGTGTTGGCGTCAGTCCAATGCAAAGTCATGGCTCTGTGTACAGCTCTGAACCAATTAGGGGATTAAACCCCTTAAGAATAGGGAAAAGTACTTGTAAAAATATAATGATCCAGATTACTTTCCCAACTTACTTGTAACAATATAGTGCCACAAACAATGTGAAATGAAATGCTGCAAAAAATATTATCAGTGTATTGCTATGGTGCTGAAAAACTACGTTGTTGTACCTGTTCAAACCTTTCCACAGGTTTTATTTCTTCTCAGTCACCCTTTAATATTTGGATATTTCTTAGACATTCCCTGGTGCCAGGTCTACAGGGTACAATTAGATATTTGTGAGGGAGTTAAAAAATGTAGTTCTCTCTTTACATTTCCCATGTAAATGAATAAAACAGGATATATGTGTACATAAACAGAGCGTATGTGCTTGTGAGTCACATGGTGGCATTAAGCTGGGCCTCTGTACCCTGGCAGATTATTTGGACAAGCATGACTGGTGGGTAATGTGAGGACAAGCAGTGATTTCACCTTAGCTGTTCACTCTGAGGGCAACCAGTGTGAAAAAAGGAATGGCTGCCTCTAAAGGAAAAAGACAAGCAGGGTCTGGAAGAAGACTTTGTAAACGTATGCTTAACCTCTATCAACAGACAGCATATCACTTAACGACTCTATGACAGCAGCAGCGAAGGGGATCAATCAACTCTTCTGATAAATGAACCTTTCACCATCTGGTTTGGCTTCATCTCAAACAGTTTACAGTGGCCTCCTTTCATTTTCTACATCATGGTATCTCAAGCGAGGCCAAAGGAGAAAAGGATGGTGGCAGTTGCCGTGAGACCTTTTTTATAGGTTGGGTCAAACCACTACTGACTGTCGAGTTTTATTTGTAGCCGAATCCACTGTAAAACAGGAGGTATTAGTCCGGCTAAAATAGAAACTATTGTACGTTGTTTGAGCAGCTGTGAAGTGCAGCCTGTGGCGAGCTGCTATGCAATGTCCATAAAAAGCTGCTGCGGCTGCTCCCGAGCTCAGCGAACTGCGGCCGTTCACTTCTGTGTCAAAGTGCGGCCAAACTAAAAGATAAGAAAAGTTTTAGAGGCAAAGTGAGGCCAGAGAGGACCCACAGCCAATGAATAAACAGATCGTGTGACATGCTGACCTATGTTACAAAGAATGTCTACCCACCCGCCTTCTGGCCACAGAAAAAATGCGATTATTGCGGGGAGCCGCACTTCGTCGCTGCCTGGTGTGAATTTGGTGTTAATGTAACCAGTAAGATGGAGCCATGCTTGAGCTGACCACACATGATCAGCGGCAAAATGGCTCTGCGCTTGCTGTGCCATTGTTTTCCTATGGGGTGCTATCCTTGGTGGGACACACTGCTCAAAACTGCCACCGAGCGCTTAAAGTTCAAATTATTTAAACTTTGACCGTAGTTGCTGCTGACCTTTCAAAGCGTAACCAATGAGAGAAAAGCCACAACTGTTGCTGTTACCTAGAAATTGTGAATTGTGTTCCTTGCACACTTTTTGATGACGTTTGCCTCTGTGGCCTATCTCGTGGTGAGCAAATTTTTTATCACGTGAAGGCAGCTTTAGGGGTCGAATAAGGACACTTCCTGTTTTACAATGAAAGGCAATGCATTGCGAATGGAAAGGAAAGGCAGTGGATCAATGTGTGCAGAGGAGCTGGTCAACCAAGGTGAACCATGAAAGGTTAAAGAGTTTACTGAGGGAGTTTTCTAAAGCTGCTATGTTGAATTACTGAAGGGCTCACAGGATGAGGATCAAAAAGTAAGGGATGAGAGTGTGATAAAGAGTGGGGAGGAAGTGGGTGAACTGTGGATGTAAAAGAGAAATAAGGAAACTGTGAGGGAGAGTTTGGGAAACATGCAGGAAGCAGGGGAGGAGATGAAATGAAAAGGAAGGGCTCCTCAAACTAATCACAACTACAATGTGATTTGATGCTGGTCTGGCACTGCCACATTTATCCAGTGAAGAGTGGCAAGATACCAGTTAGGGTGCTTTCACAAGCCAGTATGTAGTCCACTTTAATCAAACTCTGGTGCGGTTCAACCCCTGGGGTAGTTTGTTTTAGGTTAGGTTTTCAGGTTAACAGAAGTGAGAGAGGACTGACCTGGGACCTGTACTACAAAACCTAGTTCTGAGATATCTGAGGTATCTTCTTGTTATTTGGCTTAACTATCCCTAACAACAAAGATCCCGCTAAGTCGTCCTACGATGGTGGTTATCAACTCCATAAATCAAACCAGGGTTTCTCGATCTGGCTACGTGCGCGTTCACATAAAAGGGGCGTTGTTCGCTGCATGTGACCAATCACAAACATTGACAAGTCTACAGACTTGCAGACAGACTGAGTGGTACATTTTACAAAGGGAGAGCAAACAGAATACTCATAAGTCAGATATAGTCGTTTAGATGGGGCAGTGACATATAAATAGCTTTTTAGAGGTGAAATGGATGAACAGACTACACTTCATTATCCCCTTTAGGAATGATATGGCACGTCTGGCTATTTCGGCATTCTTTCAGCTGTGTCCCAGTCTCCGGTGGTGTGGAACAGACTTGAGAGCGAGGGAAAAAATTAATATGAATAACAAAAAAAAATTCAAAGTGGTAAGCACCCACAGCAGAAATCTAGCTGTTCGTCCAACATTTGTCAGTTTTAACCGTGTTTTTTAGCCTGGATTATGACTTACAACTTTCATATTTGTTCAATATTATCATACGATCTGAGCTCTGAGCTTTAATTGGTCAGTAGGCAGTGCTTTTATATAAGTTGATGTGAAACATAAACAGCTTTGTTACCATGGCGATCTACCCTGGTAAGACGTGAACCACCTTTGTAGGACTGAAAACCCAGGGTTAACCCTGAAGTTACCTCTCTATCCCAAAATACTGCTTTGTAATGCAGGCCTCTGGACTTCAGTAGAAGTCTGATGTTTGCTTGACATCTGGGCCAAGAGATCATACAGAATATACTTAATAAAGTCCACAAAAATAGTGACGATTATAAAGCTGTAAACTGGAGAAGAAGGTATTCATGTGCAGTCGATCAGCGCCGAGGCAAAGTGAGAAAACTCTGACGGCATCCGAAGCCACGACTCCCTGCATAGAAATGGCAGCTCTCGAGAAGAAAAGGATATAGTCACTCCTTCGTACAATTATTCTTTATATGTGGTCTGCTTTGATTTGTGCACTGTGAACCTGAACCACACTAAATAGGAAATTATACAAACTCATCAATTTAACTGTGATTCGGACTAGCCAAACAGACTACGGCTTGTGAAAGCACCCTTAAAACTTTTTCTTGGCTGTGACGTGACAAATATCAGCTACACTCCCTTCACAAGGTTTTCCCACCTCTTGTAGAGAAGGACGAGACAGAGCGTTAGTGTAATCTTAATATAATGTTAGTAAAAAGTGTACTACATGCAGTACCGTAACACTCTTAGTCCAGTCTCTGTTGAGGTCAATGGTTGCTTGGATTTACTATAAGATGAGGACACAGACCCCAGAGAGTGCTCTGCTGATGAGGGTCAATACACTCAGAAGTAGGACAGTGATGGACCTCTAAGAGGGCGACTCTACACAACATGTTGGGGGCTATAGTAAAGGGCCACAATGGCTGCACTGTTCAGCTCATCACTTGTGTTTGGCTCTCAACAGAGAGCTTTGTTCATTGCTCTTAGAGCGAGAGCTGGTTGTTTGGACGCTGGTTCATTAATGACGGTCATACTGCCAGAAGGGTTGAGACAAAGAAAGCAGTGAGGGAGAAAGTGGGAGATGGGGCTGGAGAGATAAAAAGAGGTAAAGAGGGGTAGCTTTTTGAGGACCGGCTTATTTATTCCACAGCCACTGGTTTAAGGGGTCATGCCCTAGCAGATGAGAAAACCATGTTGTCTATTCACTATCCCAGCGAGTGAGATGAGAGACAGATACAGAAAGGTTTCCTCAAAAAAGCAGCAACAGCAGTCGTATCAAACTCTCACACAGCACAAAAGGGGAAGTTCTAGCAACTAGGCCCAGTTAAGGCTGCAATGGAGGACTGGGAGAGCAGCCTAAATCCATTTTAACACAACCATTTCTAACTGAGCCTAGGTCTAGCTTTAAATATGAGACTGAACGGGTATGAACCACACCAGAAAGGAAAATCTACTTCAGTACGGATATTAGCTATTGGATTGACTAGGAGGGAGGACACACGCTAGCAGATCTAATACAGCAGACGTGAAAATAATAACTTGGCATTTTACAGTACCTTGGCAGCGTTTGCGCTTGTGACATGTAGCTTTAGCACTCGTCTGATATCCACTCCATTTGAACAGAAAAGGGAGGTAGAAAGGGGGCAGGTGGGAGAGAACTAACAACCAAGAGAGAGTGAGTAATGGCTATTACCCTGGCGTCAGTCACACAGGCTACCGCTGTCATCACCCATGAAAGGGCCAATCTATCAAGGAGCGCTGCTATCAGGTTACCACTCCAAGAGCCTGGACACTGAGCCTGTACCGGTTACTGACAGAGCCTGGTCAGGTCCGAGGCTGAGGAAATGCAGCGCTGCTTGACGTATGCCTGAGATGACTGAGGTAGCATCTGTTTTACACACATTACAGAAATCTGCTGTCTTCACTATAAAGATCAACATGTCATGAAGTTTGCTGCCTTTTCAAAAACACTTGTGAATGTGTAATACACTTAGGGCTGCAACTAAAGATTATTTTCACTGTTAATTAATTAATCTGTTGATAATTTTTTTTTCGAATAAATCAATTAGTTGTTTGGTCTATAAAATGTCAGAAAATGGTGAAAAATGTCGATCAGTGTTTCCTAAAGCCCAACATGATGTACTCAAATGTCCACAACTCAAAGACATTCAGTTTACTGTTATAGAGGAGTAAAGAAAGCAGAAATATTCACATTTACGAAGCTGGAATCAGAGATTATATTACTATATTTTTCTTGAAAAATGACTCAAATCAATCATCAAAATAGTTTCCAATTAATTATTAATTAATTAATTAATAGTTGACAACTAATCTATTAATCGCTTAATTGTTGCAGCTCTAAATACATTACAAAAAAATAAAAGGTAGTATCACTGGAAAACATTGTTTGTTAAATACATATAGTAGGAAGTTCCTTTTCCACACAATACATAACTAAAATAACGATAAGAAAAACAATAAAAACAACTATATTGTACATTAAGTTGCACAAGGAACTGATTTTAGGAACTGCTGTTGTAGAGGAAGGAACATGCTGACAACAAACATACAAATACATCTGAAAAATGAGAAAAAAATATATGCAGTGTAGTTAAAAAAACTTTCTGTAGAGAGAACAAACTGTAGTATTTTAAAGAGAAATAAGTAAAGATGATATTTACTGTAACTTTTTTTTACTTTGAAAGGTTATTGTAGCTTAATAAAGGAATGTAAATCATAATTGATGCACCAGTTATTGTAATTGTGTTTTAATCTTCCAGTAACTGGACATTAACCCGAGTGATACGATGGGAGAAAATTTTTCCACAATATGAATCACTTTAGATTAACCCTGAATTAATCCCGTGGCAATAACCTGGACCAAACTATGTTTTCTGTCAGTAATTTAAATCATGTATTGACAATAGTTTAGATTTTATCATCCTGTTCACACTTACAAATATAAACACTAATGACAGAGATAAAATAAGCTATTTATATGTCAAAGATGGCTGATATTGCCTATTGTGTAAATTAATTAATTATTCATTCATTCATTACATGCCAGTTCATGTCTAAATCAAAGAGCAGCTCTATGTTCATTAAAACCACTGAGTTGGTTGTAATTTGATGTCTTGATCTGACATTTAAACAGACCTTCTCGGAATTTGTTAACCAAATCAGCAAAGTCTACATCTGACTACGCCCTTCATCCCGTGATAACACACACATCAGACTTGCAAATGTCAGCATTGTTTCCCTCAGCAGAGGTGAGAAGCTAAAGAAGAGGAAGGAGGAGGAGGAGGAGGAGGAGGAGGAGGAGGAGGAGAGACCTGCTGAGTGCACAGGAAGTTTTGCTGTAAAAGCGTTCAGTAAAGTCCATTTGGGCATTACAGCACTGATGGATCCATCCATAAATAGGTGTTCCCTAATGACTGGAGTATCTACTGCGAGCAGAATCCTCACATAATGAGAAACAATTCATTGTGGTAGTTTGCAGACTATGACTGTCTTTGGGGTTTAGATCACACTACATGACTTTTGGATCACCTGAAGGCACATTTAGACAATCTCATTAATTCAAAGTAAGAGACGATGATGATTTCAAACATATTTGATATCTTACGCACATGCCGACAAAATCTAACTGAATTCCGACAAGAAATAAAAAGTTAAACGCTGGCTCTCAGATGAGCAATTTCCCTTTCTTTAAAGCATGTGTCAGCCATCAGTCATACAGTCACGCTGGTTAAATAAATATGCAGCTGAATTTGTATTGAACACAAACAGGCATGTGGGCCTTGCCTACCTCGAACATACCCAAAGTGTTATGCTGACAGATGACCCTGTTCCCAGCCCACTGGCTTTATTTTTCCTTTGACATCTGAGCGGCCTGTCAGACTGGGACACACACCCTGTAGTTTCCACCACAAACTTACGTACATACACACAAACACACACTCTGGACATGCTTAAAGTGAAAGGATGGGAGGGATCTGCCTCTGATTAAACATTTGTTTTCCCTTGTTTATTCATCTCTGTAAATTACACATAGGGTTGTAAACGCTGTGCCACTATCAACGTATACCATGATATGAAAGTTGAGAGTTGTCATACGGTGTGTGTATTACAAATTAGTGTGAGTTTAAGGTACTGACTGGAGCAGTCTGGCTGCATGGCAATGCACCTACACTAAATGTTAATTAGAGGTCGAACGATTAATCAGGCCGATTTTTTATATATACTTTATATATATTTATATATATATATATACATACATATTTTCATAATTGCATTGACCGATGCCGGAAAAAAAAAAATCAGCATCATATATTGGCCATCAGCTGTCCTGATTCTGTAAAAAATCTGTATCAGCAATAAAAAACAATATAATAAAAATAATAAAATAAAATAATAAAAATAATAAAAAAGCAATAAAAATATCGGTCGACCTCTAATGTTAACTGATATTAAATCTTAAGACAGTTGTTTAAAAGGTTACAGCCTGATAATATTTTTAATTTAGTAGTTAATTACATGCTATAATGTTGCTAACATATATAACATGCTTTATTTATATAACAGAGTGACATGCTATATATTTTTATCGGATTTACAGTTCTGTCCTTATTCATTTAAGGGTCACAGTAACTGATGATACTACTACTAATGATAATACAATAACAATAACAATAATAGTGTAATACCACATACTGTGATACTGTAGAACCATAATCCATCAGAAATCAAAATATTAAAAGACATTTTCAGTCAACTGTCAACTTCCCTCTGCGCTTAAACGGCAATAGTCACTGCTTAAAGAGACCTAGTATCATTAATAAGGCATGATGAATTTTGGAAGAAAACAATGAATTGTAAAATATCAATATAGGTAAATACTAACTTTCAGACATTAAAGCTCTTTGATTGAGAAAATACATTAGTGATGGATAATATCTCGTTTCAGGCTCTCAAAAGCAATCAAATCAATTCTTGTTTCTTCTTATTTTATATCTGAAAGAACTACTGTGAAAACCACCACTGTTCATTATGACTATTACATTAACATTGACCACCTTCTTTAGCAGAACATACTAATGCTGTACAATTACTTTCATTGTCGATTCATCTGTTGATTGTTTTATCGATTATTCACTTAGTTGGTTGGTCTGTAAAACGTCTGAAAATGGTGAAAAATGTTGATCAGTGTTTCCCAAAAACCCAAGATAACGTCCTCAAATGACTTGTTTTGTCCACAGCTAAAAACTATTCACTTTACTGTCATAGAGGAGTAAAGAAACCAGAAAATATTCACATTTAAGAAGCTGGAATCAGGGACTCAAACCGATTCATCAATTATCAAAATGATCAATTAATATTTGTGATATACTATCACACACACAATTTTACTTCTGATTCTGCTTTCCTCCTTTATGTTTCATTAACAACAAGCAGAAAAGCACATTTGTACCATCAGGTGATGGGACATTCATGCACTTGTTGTATCTAGCAGTCCTGCCCACATTACAATGTTATGCCTGCAAAGCACGCTGGTTTGTCTCTCTGCTTTCTAACCTTTAGTCTGAGCCAGCTACTCAGACACAAAGCGATAGAAGAGAGGAGAGAGCAGAGATAAGGCGCAGAGAGATAGCAGGGGAAATGTATGTACTGCAGCGCTGTCAGAGTGCAGCTCACTGGCTTTATAGCCCATCTATCAATGTAATGCAGTTCAAGGTAGCCCGCTTATGGCTCCAAGTGCTTCAGATTATTAGCTCCGAGATGAAATACTCCACTGTAAAGGCTCCCTGTAATAAAAGGCCAAAACAGGGTGAATTAACAGGATCTATCCCTCACTTTGCTTCCACACTCTGCTAAATATAGGAGTGGAAAGCAATCTGCCAACAAAGGCAGCAGGAGGCTTTCAAACAGATGCTCGCTGTTTCAAGCACCAGGCATTATAGGAAATGATAAGAGAATGTCAAAATACAGCAGGCAATGGGTTTTAATAACATACAGTACAGTAAAGAGGCTGTCAATCGATTAAAATATTTAATCCTGATGAATCACAACACAAAACAATGACTAATGTCCAGAAACCCTTACAGGTGCTGAATTTAGCATAAAATATATTCTCCAATCATAACATGGCAAACTGCACCCCAACAGGCAACAGCTGTCAGTGTGCTGACTTGACTATGACTTGCCCCAAACTGCATGTGATTATCATAAAGTGGGCATGTCTGTAAAGGGGAGACTCGTGGGTACTCATCGAAGCCATTTTCATTCACATATCTTGAGGTCAGAGGCCAGGGGACCTCTTTTAAAATCGGCATGACAGTTTTTCCTCGCCAAATACTACTGCATATCTAGCCTTAAAACTGAGTTTGGAACTGGATAACTTCTGGAAGATTGACTGCGTTAAAAAAAAATGAGTGGACTTAAGATAAATGTGCTTGACAGCCCTAATATTAAGGTATGGGTACTTACTTATTTCTCACTATATAATATGTTGAGTAGAAATATACTATAGTGTGTATTCACCCTTGCAGAAGCTCACACACAAGACAAGCTAAGGTCATATGATCTGTGTGTTGTGCAACTGAGGGGCCTTTAGGTGTCACAACAAATGTGCGTGCCCTTCCACTTTATATCACACACGACCTGGCTTGCAGATAATCTGACTATTTGTCCACTATGACTGTTCATATACCTGCTTCCACATGGTATCCACGTGTGCATGTACACAAATACTTGTTGACCAGCTGTGACCGTCCAGTTTTGATTCAAAACTTCGGTTCAGATTGGTGCCGCCAGCTACGAGCACATGACACAAAGAGTGACGATGCGAGCGAGGTCTCTCCGACCTACTGCAGTCACTTCCTTCTGCACTGTTGATGTCTTTACTTACAGGCTTTAATTTATTCAAAGTAGGGGGGAGTGACAGTATCCTGACATGTCAGCCACAGTGTGCTAGAAACATGAAGCCTACTGAGGTTTTGTGTGATTAATAGCAATTTAACAGTTCATTATGTAGTTATAATTCAAATATAATCAATCAGGGTTACAGGAAACAACGTTAATTTAATGATTAACTGCTATTAATTGATTTTTAAGCTTTGCATAAATGTTGCACATTATCTTTTTGATGTTTTCATGTCTCTCACACATATTTCTCAGTTTTAATGAGCCAGACAGATAAATATTTTCTCGCTCCCCTTAACAGTTGCTGTGTCTTTTCCTTTCTGCTTCTCTGTTTATCTGGCACATTCACACACCCACACATTCATCACCACTGATGGTCCCGTAGATGTGGCTGCCTTAAGGAAGCCGCTGAATCAAAGAGCCTCTTTCTTATTGCCTTTCGCAGCTAAACGGCTGCTATATTTCGCCTAAGCCACAGTGAGACGCGCCTCAGTGTACAAGCTGCACCTGCTTTGCATCGGGAGGATGACAAAAAAAAAAAAAAAATCTACACTCACGTGAATGGAAGCACCTGCTCTATTCATGTCATGTCAGCTGTCATATAATTCACTACTGATGTTTTTCTCCTGATTTTACTGTGAAAATTATGACTTTCTGAGGGAATTTCTTACTAATAACGCCTATGAAAGCACTGCATCTACTCACTGCCCTAACACAGCTCTATATAGGTGTCCTTTTACAAGATTCTGCCTACCTGGAATAAAAATACTGCAGAGTTGGTGAATGCAGCAGTAAAGTACTAAGCAAAAAGGTGGTGTGGCCCTGTGTTTCTACTCCATACTCTATCACAATGTTCACTTTCAAATCTAGCTATAATCAAGCGTGCTGTGTTTATTTATTCAGGCCTTCATTACCAGAATGGATGCTTCAGTGCTGTGTTGTCTCAAAGATCTTTCTAGATTTAAGGGCTTCTGCCACACATTTCTAAAAATCACACGGCCTTATCCGTCTACTCTTTCCCTCCCCGTTTCCTCACCATCTTTGCTGTCAACGGTCCTGACCACCAAATCCGTCTCGAAGGTGTCCTGCATTTGCTGTCCGCGGAAATGGTTCAGGTGCTCGTGCTCAATGAGGTCGCTTTCCTCTTCCTCCAAAGGGAGCCAAGTGCCATCGATAAACCACTGACCTCTCATGACTGGAATATGGTCTTGTTCTGTAAAAGACAGTAATAATAGCATTGTTTTAGATACAAAGGAGGAGTGGCTTAACTGTAAGGATGGAGCCATTTTAGGGCTCAGGACTCCAGAGTAACTTTTTACACTGGTTGCACTGGTGCACCTAACTTTTCTATTTAGGTGCACCTGCATATAATTTAGGTGCACCCAATTTTTTTCACTGTGCCTTTTGGTGCTGCAATAACACATTTTAAGCATTTTGTTAGTTCCCACAGGCCTACACTAGGGATGTCACAATATCGGATATTTACTAGTTGACACCAATACCAACATTCATTCATGATTCTCAACATCATGTTAAAAAACAAAAGTGAAATAATAAATCCCATGTACTCCTTTATGACATTGCATAGTGTTTTTTGTTAGGAAATTAAACAGGTCATAATTCCCTCTATTATCTATTTTATATTGCTGTGAAAACTGAATTCATTCAAGTTTCTCACCCACAACTACATTTTACAAAATTACATTTGAACACATCACAATAATGTTAGAATTTACCTTTGCCCTATGCTCATGTTGCAGCCTGAACGCACCATAACTTTAAATCAATAGCACCTCCTGTTAAGCTCTCGTCCTGCAGATTTCAACACAGAATTTTTGTTACCAATGTGGCATGATCGGGAAAAAATAGGGTGGGTCACCTGGACGCGTTGATACTGAGTTTAACAGTCTACCTACACTAATGTCATGTATCCACATGTTTACATGTTACGTTAGAATCAGAGCAGCGTAATGTAATGTGTGCATAGCGAGTAGTGAGCTATGAACAGATCAGCTCTTTGCCGATCACTGGATGTGCAGTAGTGTAGTAGTAAAGGTAGTGAAATGAATCTGGTGCTATGTTCAGGTTTAGGCTCCTCATGGGGACTGGAGAGACAGGTGGTGGAGCGGTTACCTCCTCCAGTGATGCTGATCTGGGCTGGGCCATGCAGGGCCACGGACAGGTGTAACAGGCACCGCAGCATTTATTTTGATGGAAAACATTCACTAGTTCTCTTCAGTTTAAATTACCAGCATGCTTTATGGTTGTGACGTTGCTTGAGGAGGAGGAGTAGGCTACAGGGTGTGGTCTCTCACATGCACACTGTGGTGCTGTGGTGATTCATTTTCTGGAGACTGCTACTGCTACTTGCCAAATCCAAACCCTTATCCTAACCTGACCCTAAACCTAGCTTTACTCTAACCCTAAACCAAGTACTCACCCTAGAATATAATGTTTTACATTATGGGGACGTGCATGTTGTCCCCAAAAGGAAGGCAAGTCCCCACAATGTGACTGTGTAAACAGAGTCATGCCCCCACAACATATAGTAATAAACACACACACACACACACACACACACACACACACACACACACACACACACACACACACACACACACACACCTGTCAGGCGCATCAGTACACCCGATGAAAATATTTAGTCACACTCCACAGATTTTTGATCGCATATTCGACCAAAACAATCACACTCTTGAGCCCTGAGGCTGCAACCAACGAGCATTTTCATTGCTGCTCAATCTGTCGATTAATTTTCCGATTTATCGATTAGTTATTTGCTCTATAAAATGACAGAAAAAGGTGAAAATGTTGATCAGTGTTTCCCAAAGCCCACAATTACATCCTCAAATGTCTTGTTTTGTCATGCAAAGATATTCAGTTTACTGTCATGGAGGAGTCAAGAAACCAGAAAATGTTCACATTTAAGAAGCTGAAATCAGAGAGTTTTGACTTTTTTTTTTCGTAAAAAATGACTCAAAGCGATTAATCAATTATCAGAATAGTTTGCAATTAATTTAATAGTTGACAACAAACCAGTTGATCATTACAGCTCCAAAATATTGACCTAAATAAAGCCATTTTATATTCTGTTTTGCTCTGTATGGTGCTGTTGTTCTACGAGTGTGGGGTGAAGCGATGTACAGCTGTGCCAAATGTTTCACAGCAATCTACGAATCTACAGGTGGTTGTAACACACCGAGACATGCAGCAATGTGCCAGAAAGGACAGGGAAGGGGAACACTGCGAGCTAGTACACATGGATGTAAACAATGCTGGATTAAATATGCTTTACAACAGTCACTTCGTATTAACTGACCGTGTGCATCGCTGTCAGAATGTGTGCCGGATGACGTTTATTTCTATTTAACTCAACAAGTGTGGCAATTCCAGTAGGGCCAAGTCTCAGTGGCAAATGGAGCGAGGCCAGTTTTGATTACAGTCTTGAGTGACATTATTAACTGATTCTCTGGTGGTGAATAAGATTGTAAAGGCTGTTCTGAATGTAGGCATACTTTGGGAAGACAGAATGAGACTGCTTCTCTGGACAAATATAAAAACACAGGAGCATACTCTTATTCGCAGACAGAGATGCGTAGGCTGAGAAATACAAACTGCTAGATGTTCACAGTAGATACTATTCATGTCTGGTGGAAAAAGATAAGACTGTACTCTTCACATAACATGACGTTACAAGTTCCTATGAAGTGATAAGTGACCTTTTCACCTTGTTAGAACATAAAGTC
Source organism: Pterois miles (assembly GCA_947000775.1). NCBI lineage: Eukaryota > Metazoa > Chordata > Actinopteri > Perciformes > Scorpaenidae > Pterois > Pterois miles. The sequence goes on from CAMQGK010000001.1 coordinate 316,581, forward strand.
TTTCAAAGTCTTAATTCTTTGTATTTTTCTGGTTGTTTTCCCTCTTGGATTACAGTATATAAACATCTGCTCCTCTTTCCATCTCAAGTGCAGGGCATCGGGGGTCATAAATGTTAACATGGCACTGTGTTTGCAAGCTGAAAAAGGCACAGCGAGGGTCTGAGCTGACTACAAAAGGCTTTACGTCCAAAGCATGAACACTGAGGGAAGTAACCGCTTCTCTAAATGTCACTTGGCGTCATCCTTCAAAAGAACCAGCTACCCCTGAACCCTTTCATCGAGGTCAGATTTGTGGAGGCTGTATAGTGACCGCCTTCATGTTCCTGTCCCTTTTCCTGGAAACATCCATGAATTAGTTAGCAACAGATCAGCTGAGCCCAATAGACTGACTTCCTGGGTTGTTTCCCAACAGACAAGGCCAAGTAATTACTTAGTCAGGGAAAGAACTGCGAAACAGTGCAGGAGGCAGCCAGTGACTGAACTGAGTGGATAATCAAATGCTAGTTTGTGTCTTTGACTAGAGCAGGGATGGATGGTGCTTCAGTGAGCACCAGACTTGTGAGTGGCTGTGGGTCACTAATCTGTATGCTGTCAGCCGTTATACCGCTGAAAATAAAGTATATATGTGGTGTAGATGCACAACAGGAATTACAGAAATGCACTTAGTGATGCGTTTGAGGCATGCCACCAACAACTACATAATTTGTGACTGATGCAAAGTGACGTCTTTGTGATACTCACGCTTCCAGTAAACAGGATTGCACTCCCTTTCTTTAACATCCACCTCATAGAGCCCTCCCCGGACACAAACAGGCTCCACGTTGATTTCAATGCTGTCAGGGTCCCTGTCCTCCGAGGACACGGTGGATGTGTCCAGGGAGCCCCGGCCTCCGTGCACGCTGCTGGTCCTCGTCTCCACCGGCACCGCTCCGTTCAGTCCTCTACTCTCCACGCCGTTATTGCCGCACTCGTCCTCCCCACCGCTGCCCCTGGAGCCTGTCGCACCAGGATTCAGCTCACAGTATTTCCGAAACATACGCTCAATGTTAAGCGAGTCATGTCCGACAAAGGGCTTCCAAGTTTTCTTGTCCTCCTTGTAAAACCACCGCACCTCCTCCGCGCCGAGCTCCGTGACCACCTCGCTGAAGTGGTGTCTGGAGCTGTTGGATCGCGACCTCTTTCTCCTCTCGAACAACGGACCCGCGTTGTTCCCATCGCTGTCGCTGTACTCCAGAGAGCTGCTGTCCAGGAAGGCTGCCGGGGAGCTCAGGTCCAGCAGCAGCCGGTCCTGGGTGCCGTGGCGCGTGGCATGTAGCAGCGGCAGGTGTCCGTCCAGCCCCGACTGGACTGAGGACATCCCTGCCTGCATCGTGTCCTCCATGGGACTCATCTCGTGACAGCACGGAAACACATCGCTTCCCAAATCCCACTCCTTGTTGTTGTTGGCAGCGTCGACGCTGACCGGCGAGCCGTTACTGTCGGTGCTCAAAGCAGAGCTTAATGTGGAGGTTCTGGTTGTAATGTTGAAACTGCTCATAACTACCTGAGCAACCCAACGTCACCACCTCCTCGTCTGCCACCTCAAGTTGACAAAGCTCTCACTATTATACAGCTATGACAGGTATTCATACTGGTGTGAAAACGGCAATTTCAACTAAATTAAAGACCCCACAGCAACGCATTCCCTTCCCGCAGCTGTCGCTACATCAGCTCGTTAGCTTGCTAGCTAGCTAAGCTAACGAAGCCGGTTGTAGAACTCCGAGGCTAGCTCATTAGCATGTCCGCAACGTTGCAACCGGAATACCTGTTCGCCCGTTTTCTCCTCCTCTTAACTACCGCCAACCTGTGTCACACCGCTTCCCTTTAGTCCAGCTTGATAGGCGTAGCATGGCAGTCACCACACTTTGTGTGTGTTCCGGGTCTCTGTGGGATTTCAGATTCATTCGTTGTCCAAACAAATCTTCCATAGAGACAGTACTGTGGTGTGCGTGCGTGTGGCTTGACAGCTGACGCATAGATCACAGGATTCAGTCGTGAACGCGCACGTAGAAACTACGCGGACATGACGACAGGAGCTCAGCTCATACAATGCATTCTCCTTATTGCCCGCTAGATGGAGACAAACAGCCATTAATTATGATCAGCCTTAATTTACAATATGCAATAACTTGACCTTCCACTAGAGGGCAGCAAATACCTAATAATAACTCAACGCCACAGCTGGCCTCATACTGGTGGAGGGATTAGAGTACGTTTACTGTCTAAAAACACTACTACTGCAACGTTTGTAGTCACAGTGGTGCACAAAATAGCATTAACAGTCCAATACAACATCTCTGCAGTTTACTAGAGCAAAATAATCACCTTTCGGTCACCTCTTTACTAAAATCGTTCAAGTTTATTCATGAAGTATTATTAAGTAAAGTTTATATTTCCCATGTATACTTTATGTATTAACTATAATAATATCAACGCACTGATACTATACTTGTATGTGTACTACTTCTTGGGACTAAACTGGGCTACTTGTTAGTTTTTAAAAGTATTCTTTTAAGTACACTTTAAATGTAAGAATAGTAAACTCTATGCTCACAACTAGTTTATACCTTAGTTTTATTTTGTACTGCAGCTATACTATAAGTATACTGATAGTTTATTGGTTTTACTAGCAGCCCACTTTTTCGTTTATGAAATACACAATAAAGTGTATTCTCAGTAAACAACTAGTTTAATGGTTTTTATACTGCAAGTATGGTTGTATATATTTGTAGTCCACTTTATAGTTTATAGAAGTACACTTTAAAGTATACTCTCAGTAATCCAGTGGTTTGTTTTTATACTGCAAGTATACTATATATTTCTGGCCCACTTTTTAATTTATTGCAGTACACTTTAAAGTATATTCTCGGTAAACAACTAGTTTAATAGCTTTTATACTGCAAGTATACTTGTATATACTGTATTTGTTACCCAATTTAAAGTTTATGAATGTACACTTTAAAGTATACTCTCAGTAAACCAACTCAAGTATACTTGCATATACTTGCAGCCCACTATATAGTTTATGAAGGTACACTTTAAGGTATATTTTCTGTAAACAACTATTTTAATATTGTAGCCCACTTTATAGTTTATGAAAGTACACTTTTAGTATACTCTCAATAAACCACTGCTTTAATTGTTTTTATACTGGACTCGAAAGTTTATTTGCACACAGTGACATGAGGCTTGACGTGAGACTCGTCTTATTGTATTACTGCCATTATTATTATATTACTATTGTAAATGTGTAATCCAAAAACTTTGGAAATTCTTGATGAATTGAAGTAAATTCATATCAAAACATCATTTTACAAACTCTCACACACCTTAATAGGCTCCTCTATCTAAAAGTAACCACAACTACAAGCCAAGTATACCTTTCTGTAGGCCTATAAGGCAAAAATATTTAATTATACTTTTTAAAGTACAATCAATCAAAAGATTGAGTACAAGTCGGCCTATAAGTCAAGTATACTTAGACTTTTCTGTATACTTTTCAGTATGAGCCAAGTATACTCTGACTTTTTCTGGATACTTGTCAGTATGAGAAAAGTATACTTAGACTTTTCTGTATACTTGTCAGCATAAACCACGAATACTTAGACTTCCCTGTATAATTGTCAGTATAAGCCAAGTATACTTAGACTTTTCTGTATACTTGTCAGTATAAGCCAAGTATACTTAGACTTTTCTGTATACTTGTCAGTTTAAGCCAAGTAGACTTAGACTTCCCTGTATGCTTGTCAGTATAAGCCAAGTATACTTAGACTTTTCTGTATACTTGTTAGTATGAGCCAAGTTTACTTAAGTATACTTTTGTTAAGTATATCTCTGATAAATACATAAAAAGTAAACTGAAAGTCTACTCTCTCATTTTAAGTTTAAAAGAAGAATACTAATACCACACTTGAATTAACTACTTTTTGGTAAGGGCTGTTCCACAACAAGTTCCGTCTTGTACTATTTGAGATACAATCTCGATAGATACAACCACCTCCTGTAATGAAAATCAAAATGAAGAAAGTAGCCACAAAGAAATTGCCTCTCAGTTTAAGTTCAGCCCTCAAGCCACTGGTGTCACTGAACTCCCAAATCTATTTGTAATGCATCTGTTCTACTGCACATCCAGTATGTTTACATGTGTGTGTGTGTGTGGTGCATGAGCACAGGGTGAGTTTGTGTTTGTATCTGTGTGCATCTATGCATGTACTATGTATGCATGTGATGGTTTGTTTGTTTATGCATGTGCATGTGTTCGCATAATGTGTGTTTTGTGTAGCGCCATTTGTGTGTGTACTGCTGGTCCAGGTGATCCCGGGGCCGTGGTGTGGTCTGTGGGGAGACCAGGAGAGGGATAGGAGAGAGGCCCAGGCAGCTGTATTTGGGATAAACAGACATTACCCTGCTGTGTTCTAATTTACTGCAGAGTGGGAATTAAACTTTAAACTTGTCCCGCCCCTCTGCAGTCCAATACTCCACGCTTCTGGCCATCAACAACCACTTGCACAATGTGCATTAGTAAAGTGTTTTTCCACCCAAGATGTTTTTTTTTTTTGTTAGTATGAAATTCACACCCTCTGTAGGCTGGTTGTAAAAAATGTTGTCGTTCACAGCAAGACACAGCTTCCGGAGGAGCTCTGGAGTTTTTAAGGCAACAGTGCAAATGTGGAATCAGCACGTGAAGCTCTATTTTGGCCAAAATAATGATAGTTTGAAACATACTGTGATTATAGGTGGACAGCTGAGCAGGGGATTATTCTGCAAAAGTAGTTTGAGATACTTCTGTGGATGTTTTTACCCACTTTAGTATCTTGGAAACCACTGTAACTGACTTCAACTCACTATCAACAAAGATGCTTTTTAACGGGCACCCTTAGAAAAAACAGTATACTTCAAGTTATTTTCATTATGAAGTAAACTTAAGTGAAGTTCAAGTATATTTCCCAAGTATACCTCAAGTAGTAAGTATACTGTACTACTTCAATACTTCTTGAGAATAAATTGGCCCACTTTTTAGTTTATAAAAGTATACTTTTAAGTGCACTTTAAGTATAAGAATAGTAATCTTTGAGTGCACAACTAATTTATGTCTAAGTTGTATTTTGTAAAGCATGTTATACTATGAAGCAAACTATACTAAAAGTACTTATAGGTGTACTCTTAGTTTACTTGTTATATGTGTAGCCCACATTTTAGTTTGAAAGTACACTTTAAAGTATACTCAACAGACTACTGCTTTAATCATTTTTACTGCAAGCATACTTGTAAGTTTTCTTTAACTTATACTACTTAGGCAAATATTTATGTATTACATTTAAGAGATTTGCTCCTTTTGCTGTTTGACTTGATGTCCTGTGATGAAAAATACTGAAAATTTTCTTGCATGTGTCCATGGTGGAATGGAAAAACAGAGAAAATTCATGATGAATTAAATTAAATTCATATCAAAACTTTACAAACACACACAATTTACTAGGCTACCCTATAAAAAATCAGCAAAGTATACTTAGAATTTTCTGTATATGTGTTAGTATAAGTCAAGTACTCTTAAGTATCATTTTGTTCAGTTTATCTCTGATAACGACATGAAAAGTAAATTGAGAGCATACTCTTATTTTAAGTTTAAAAGAAGTATGCTTTTTCTTTTGGTTAGGGAGCCCATTAGGTGATACTTAAAAGATAGATTAAAAGCAGGACAATCTGAGGACAAAACCCTGATAAAACAGATGTGACACTCAACATTTCTTGTTGATTAGTTATATGTTGCTCAATGGAGAATGCTCTGCAGCCCCAGTCAACTCAACAAAGATGTTCTAATATTGGTATTTTCCAGATGATAGTCATTAAAAATGGCTCCACCATTGCGTAATTATGAGTGTGAGATTAATTCACATTGTAGTAATATTTAATCTGTCCGGCCAGAATAATTACTGGGTTAAATATGCACCAAGGTCTTGCCAAGAGCTTTCTCTCACTGCAGGTTTACACTAGAGGATGACATGTGGCTTTCATATAAGAATTAGTGAAATTCCTCATCTCTGGCAGTCTAACTGAAACAGGTTGGCCCTCTCTCTCTCTCTCGCCCTCCCTCTCTCTCTCTGCTCTGATGTTTTGCAACCACCAGGCCCACCACCTGGATGAGTGGATGACAAACAAACTGCAAATTTTCCTTCCAGTAACTGACCAAATAGATATTTATAACCAGCTGGTCACCTCCCCCACCCACTGGGCCCCCCTCTCCTGCAGCCATGGCTGTGAGAGCTCCCTTTAAAGACCAGTTGTGTCACTTCTGGCTTTGTTCTTAAACAAAGAGAACTGCCCCTCATCTGCCCGTAATTGGGCCGACTCTTGGAATGTGCTTGATGTCTCCGCCGTGCGGGCCATTGCCGCTCCAACAGACAGGCAAGGGTTGCTGGGACATGAGAGATGAATGGGTTGGAGTCCATCCACCCTTATTCTGCTTTCTTTTGCTTCTCTTTTTCATCTTTTTTTTTTTTTACCTCTGTTTCACCTTCTCTTAGCCACCTATTTTCACTGGGTGGAAGATCTCCCGATTGAAATAAAGAAATCCCACACTCACGGTAAATGGAACAGCCTGCTGATTGACTTCATTGGGTCTGTTTGGTCTCCGAGCTGCACCACCTCGCTAAGGTTGGGCAGTTGGACGCACTACAAGGCCGATCTGCCGTGCATGTCACTAGCAGTTACTGAGGTGATGTTGACCATGGGCAGATGTTTGAGAGGGGATTGGGGGGTGTTTACGGCATTGTTACTAAAGGGAAGCAATTTAGAGAGTTCAAATTCCACTTGCGAGGAAGGAAAAAAATGTTGAAACGGTAGTTGGCAGGCTACCAAAAGCTTGAGCCCCTAATTGTTTTCATTAATAGCAAATAATCTCAAAGTGCTTACTCTGTATTCTGGGAAACATTATGGTGTTATGTTCAAGACATGTACATCTGGGAAGCCTCTGAGGATTAGGTTAGAAATTTGTCTGTAGCAATCACACGAACCCCAGGTGCTCGTGTGAAAGTTGTAGGACTTTTACGCTCTGACCACAGATATGTTAGTGTCTTTATGAAGGTGTTGTGAACCGTTTGGTGTTTAAGCAACCTTGTCCCCAGATTCCAACCCTTTGGTTTTGGTCATGACTCATTTACTCCTGAATCCTTCACCTTTCACCCCCCAGCACCACTCTCCATGTCACTCGCTAGCAACCCTGGATAAGTAAATACATGATGTAATGTGTGGTTTTTGCCTCCATCCCCCCCAAAAGCCCCCACCCGCATCTAGAGGTGATTAAACCGGAGCACAGCAGTTTTAGGTGGGGAGAGCCTGGGTGTGGTCAAGAGGAGGAGCTGGTAGAAGATGAGTGGAATTTAACAAGGCTGGTTTTGGGTAAATATAACGGAAGGGAGGGACACATGCAGGTCACCAACAGGGCAGGGTTTAAAGCAGAGAGACATCACAGTCCTGGTTGATCCGTCTGGGCTGGGGCTCCTCCGTCCCTGCAGCCTGTAGCCGGGGTCAGGCCAGCGGCTCCGCCTCCCCCCGGCTGTCTGGGCTCCAGGTTCCAGGTGGGAGAATGGGGCTGTTGGCTCCAGCACACGGCAGCCACTGCCTGGTCCTCCTGCCCATAACGATCTCCTCCAGGGCTCCCAGACCCATTGTCATTCAGACTCCCCGCTACAATTCACAAGTCTGATATCCCTCCACTCTGGAGCCATGGCCTAGGTTGGGCTGCCTGACTGCTGTCCCTGTATTTGTTTGTGTGAGAGAATGTGAGCTTGTCAAGAATAATAAGCCTTTATACGTGGTGCTATTTTAAATACAATACATTCTTACAGGTGAGATCTGTTAATAATCAAGTCTATTGTGTGTTCTTGCATCTGTGTTGCAGTCTCTTTTTGTTATTTCTCTTGAAAACAAATAAAAAGGACTTAAAGGGGAACTTAAATTATACATTGTCATACAGTACATGTTATTCTCATGGTCTAAGACAGCCCAAAAAAATTACTAAACATGAACAACGCTCGAGTAAAACACAAATTTGTGATGTTATAGGGTAAAGTCATCGATAGACAACATATTATTTAGGATGTGTTCCCCGTTAACTCAAAACTTAAGTAGGTAAGCGTTGCACCACAGACCGTATATAAGAAGTGGGTGTAGTCATCATGACGTTACCTGTTGGTTTGTGGACTGCCATTTTGAACTCTTGAGTTTGGCATTTTAACCGTTGCCATTTGGGTTTTTGTCCGATGCCATGTTGTTTTTCTGCAACCAGACGTGACAGGAGAGGGTGGAGCTGAGTATGACCGAGTGCTTAACAAGACATTTTAGGTGATCAAAACATTTCAGTGAACTTTCATGAACTAAAAACATGCTGTGAAAAGGTTAAAGCTGTAAAATGAAAACACTGACGGCACCCAGACCGGACAACGCCATGGTAGCAACCAGTCAGGCCCAAAATCATGAAGCATACCCTGCCTTATTGACTATTTGACTCTACATGAAACTATAATTTACTAAATGAACATCATGCTGTATAGAAGAAGACTTGAAAGGCTCATTTTCTCATAGACTTCAATCAGACTTCTTTTTGCACCCTGCTGTTGCTTATTAGAAAGAAAGCATTTTTTTTTAAGATGCTTTTTTGTGTTTTTTTGCCTTTATTTGATGGCAATAGTGATAGTTATGAAAGGGTTAGAGAGAGAGGGATGACATGCGGCAAAGAGCCACAGGTGGAATTCGAACCCTGGGCTGCTGCGGTAAAGAATCAGCCTCGGTACATGGGGGGTCCACTCTACCAGGTGAAATACTGCATACAAGCAACATTAAAGGAACAGTACCACATTTTGCAAAATACACTTATTTGCTTTCTTGCTGAGATTTAAATGAGAAGATTGATACCAAGACCAGGAGACGGTTATCTTAGCTTAGCATAAAAATTGGAAACTGAGGGAAACAGCTAGCCTGGCTCTACTGAAAGGTTAAAAAGTCAAGCTGCCAGCACCTTTAGAGCTCGCGGACTAACTAACATCCTGTATCTTGTTGGTTTAATCCATTTAAAAAAAACAAAGTGTGAAAATGACAAGTTTTATGTGAAGTTATGTGCCAGACAATTTCTTGGCCAGGAACAGTGACTTCCTGGAGTTGCCTGGAAACCTTACAGTGAGGACAAGACTCACAACGATCTTCCCGCCTACCTAACTGAGGCACATTTCCGGAAATGTCGGACACTTCTTTTAACGCACCACCAGACCGCTGCTTCCTTGACACATTTATTTTTGTCTACTTTAATAGTACAAGCGGACGTGCCGCACCATTTTATACGGTGGACAAGTCTGCCTGCCTGGTTTGTGTCTGCAGACAGAAGTCTTTCAGTTGAGTAAAATAACTTGGTGAGAGTCAGAGCACTTCCATCTCTAGACCACAAAACTTATCATGAAAACTCAGTAACTGTACATGTAAGTTTTGACGTGCTCTCTCTAACACGTCACAATAGATGAGCCCAGCTCCTTAACACACCAGCCAGGAGAAGAAAGTATTTGTCCAAACATACTGGGAATTCCATTTTAACAGATGAGCAATGCAGAGGGCATGAAGGAGTTCAGCAAATAGGACGGCATGTAAATTACAAATTGTGTAAATTATTACTTGCGGGTGACGCTGAACATTTTGCATTTTAAGGCGGCCGTTGGGTATCAGTCACTTTCACCTCCACGTAAAAGTAAACTTGCTGGTGAAATAGACAGCTGTGGAGTGGAAAGTGCCAGGAAGATTAATGAGGTGTGTCTTTCCTCTCTTTCACATATCCGTCTCTTCATCCCTCTTGTGGGTACATGTGTGGGGGGGTCCATGTGGGGTGGCCCGATGGGGTAACATGCTCAAGTAAACAAGTAGGGGAGACAGCAGGGCGATGTTCCTCTCACTCAGCTTTATACACATCAAACAGGGAGCTAGTGTTACCTTGTTTAGACAAACACCTTCTCCAGCTCATTTTCTCCCCTTTTCATTTTCTCTTCAATCCACACACTTCTTATCTGTCACTCTATTTTTCCCAGCTAAGGAAGAGTTTGACATTTAGAGAAATATGCACATTGGCTTTTTTTCATAAAGACTGGAAATGGCAGAACAGCAAACATGGATCTGTCCGAAGATAAGGCGGACTAAGGATGGATTAAGCAAATTAGATATAACATGTTAATTAGCGAGCTAACCTGGTGTCACAGGAAGGTGTATAAATAGCACGGTATTACAAAGACATTCCAAGTGTCACAATGATGCATTTTAGGCTTTCCATGTGTCATTTGTATGCCAACAACATCTGCAGTTAGGTTGAGGCAGCAAAACCACTTAGGATGAGGAAAAACATCATGGTTGGGCTTAACAATAATATGTAATCTAAATAAAATATGTAACATGATGTTACATGAGTACTGCAAACACATCACAAATCAGTAAAAACATGTCACAATTGTCACTAATGTAAGTTACAAAACAAAACACTGGTTTTGAACACTAATTTCCTGACTGAAAGTCCTGTGTTAATTGGAAAATGTCATGGTTGGGCTGCTTAGAATAAGTATGTGAACTAAATGAAATATGTACGGAAAACAACAACAACAACATCAGTAAAATATACGTCACAAATGCCACTAATGTACGTTATGAAACAAAACACTGCTTTCGAACACTGGTCTCCTGATTTAAAGTCCTGTGTTTGTTGGAAAATGTCATGGTTTGACTTAAAATAAGTAAGTAAACCAAATAAAATATGTACGAAAGCATTGTCAAACATCACTTAAAAACATTTCACAAACAGCATTTACAAAACAAAACAGTGCTTTCAAACACCAGTCTCCTGGTTGAAAGTCCTGTGTATGTTGCAAAACATCACGGTTGTGCTTAAAATAGTACATAAACTAAATAAAATATGTACAAAAACAACATAAAAAGAAAAACATGTAAGCCCAACCATGTCATTAATGTAACTTACAAAACAAAACACTGGTTTCAAACGGCAGTCTCCTGATTGACAGTCCTGTGTATGTTGGAAAAACGTGATGGTTGAACTTATAATACGTACGTAAACTAGATAAAATATGTATGAAAACAATGTGACATAAGTACAGAAAACAAGTCACAAACATCACTAAAAAACTAGTCACAAATGTCGCTTATGAAACAAAACACTGCTCTTGAACGCTGGTCTCCTGTTTGAAAGTCCTGTGCATGTTGGAACATCCATCTCCACACCTGAGTGGATTTTTTTTGCTTTTTAATCTATGTCACTAGCTCTTACTATGGCATATTTATGTGGCTGTGATTACATTGCAGTCAGTACAGACTACATGGGGCACAAATGACACACCAAAAGCTAGACAGGTGTTCTTATTGCACGCTAACTGCCTTGTGCATTACTGTGTCATTCATATGCCGTTTCGTGTGAACAGGCTGTTTAAAGACTCTGCTATGTGGGTTTGGTTACTATCGAACAGAGCGGTTTCCCCTATTTCCAGTTTGAAGTCAAGCTAAGACATATCAGCAAAAAAATGTCTTTGTCTATGCACCTGCAGAACACCTGCCTTTTAACCTCTCTTCCAGGAAGGATGACAATCCCTAAGCACAAAGGTGATGTCTAATACATTGTACATGAGAACACTTTCTCTTTTTAGATCTGCCTGTCATTTACAAGGTGAGTGTTCTGCCCTTAGGACCTCTGTGGCCCTGCACAGAGACCTACATGTGTTGGGCCGATCCTCTGTGTTTTCAGATGATGTTTCACACTGTCAGGGTTGACTTATCTGAGTGGGGAAAAGTTCCCAGGGAATAGACAGATCCCATAGACAGCTTTGGAATGTTTTTACAGAAAGGCCCAGGGACCCTCAAAGACAGGCTACGATCCAGACTCTGTGAAACGACTGCTGAGGTAACCAGAGCAAGGAACTATTTTTTAGTCTACTAGTCTGCTGTCTATTTGTTACAAATGATGTAAGTATTGCAATGTTTTCATTGTCTATTAATCTATTCTGGTTATTGTCAATTTAGCTATTTTAGGGCCTGTTTGGTTAAATCCCATGATGACATAAAGACATACTGTACCTCAAACACCAGTGGTACTTAAGTCATTTTATGTTACTAAACTTCATCTGTTTAGATTTCTTTCCTTTTTATGCTTTGTCCTGTGTAGTCGACATTTATATGTGCTATTCAGGCTGTTCTCATACACTGTTTAAGAAGAAGAAGAAGAAGATCGACCTTTATTAGTCCCACAGTGGGGAAATTCAATTTACACTCCGTTTAACTTATACATGGTTCATGCAGACCAGAAACACACATACATGCAGTAATGGAGAGGTGTCAGAGTGAGGGGGCTGCTCCAGACAAGCGCCCCGAGCAGTTGGGGGTTTGGTGCCTTGCTCAGGGGCACCTTGGCAGTGCCCAAGAGGTAAACTGGCACCTCTCCAGCTACCAGTTCACACTCAGTTTTTTGGTCCATGTCGGGACTTGAACCGGTGACCCTCCGGTTCCCAAGCCAACTCCCTACAGACTGAGCTACTGCCGCCCCTATGAAAACGAATGCACTGTAATTACATATCCCACAAAATCAATTTGTATGTAATCCACATAACTGTGAACCTGGAAGTATAAAGAGTGATAAACGCCATGTAGGGCGGAGTGCAGGGTTGATGGGTGGGTCACAAAACACCAGACTTTTGCCCAGGAGACCGCTGTTTGTATCACTGTGAAACCAGAAGTCAACATTGATTTAATTATCACATAACTTCCGTTCTTAAGTTACACCACTTCTGATGTTATTTTAAGCCAAAGCACAATTTTATCCTAAACCTAAGTATTTTTTGTCACATAATGTCCGTACTTAAGTTACACCACTTCCGGTGTTATTCTAACTCAAACAGCAATTTTTTTCTAAACCTAAAGTAATTTTGTTGCCTAAACCTAACTGAGTGGATCTTTTCCTAAACCTAACTAAGTAGTTCTGTTGCCTAAACCTTACCAAGTGGATCTTTCCCTAAACCTAAGTAGTTTTGTTGCCTAAACCTAAGAAGATTTTTCCTAAACCTAAGTAGTTTTGTCGCCTAAACCTAACCAAGTCTACCCATTTCCAAACATGAGTAAGTGGCTTTGTTGCCTAAACCTAACCAAGTGGATATTTTCCCAAACCTAACAAAGTAGTTTTGTTGCCTAGACCTAATTAAGTAGTTTTATTGTCTAAACCTAACCAAGTGGATCTTTCCCTAAACCTAAGTAGTTTTGTTGCCTAAACCTAACCAAGTGTATTTTTTTCAAACCTAAGTAAGTGGCTTTGTTGCCTAAAACCTGAGCAAGTGTATCTTTTCCTAAACCCAACTAAGCAGTTTATTGCCTAAATCTAAATAAGCAATTCTGTTGCCTAAACCTAACCAAGCTGTTTCCTGTGAAGACGGTAAATTTACTTTGAAAAGACTGAAGTGGAAATTGACACGAGTCATGTGTTGCTGGACACTCATAGAAAAACAAACAAAAAATGAGGACTAACCTTTGGCAAGATATTATATAAACTATTGTATGAGGATACGTTAGCGTTGTAGAATTGATTGGACTATGATATTATGAAAAATGAATAAGTCAGTCATCCAAACTGTACATACTGTGTTTTATTAACTTGGTAAAAAAAAAAAACAAAAACAGGGTGCATATGTCGAAGTGGTTGGGTGCCCATCTAGAGGAGAAAAAGTATGCCTTATAAGCCCAAGTTTGGACCGATATCTAGTTGTCAGAAATATCCCCCTTTTCAATCTCTTTCGTCCTCCCCCTTCCCCTCCTTTCTTTTCTAGGAGAGGAGCTGAGAGAAGGGACCGCAAGTCCCCTCAGAGGCTTGGTCCTCCATCAGTATCCTTAATGGATGTCAGATGTGTGTGAGAGGAGGCCGTAGCGTGAGTGTGTTTCATGTTAGTTCTCAGCGTGATGAGCAGGGAAGCAGCTGGAGATGAACAGAATCGGCTCCGGTCTCCTTTACAATACCTCCATTTTTTATTCTGTCCTTCCAAGTAATGCTCTCCTGCTTTTTTCCCAGTGTAATATATTGGTATCAATAACGGGGAAACAAAGGCAAACATTCTGTAATGGGAGAGGAGAGGAAGACATTTTGGTTTCCTGGAGAACCAGACAGCAGCCTCTTTACTTCTTCTCACTATAAATCTCGTGGCAGTTTCAATGGTCGGATGGCCATGCTCTGTGTTAACGTTCCCCCCGAGTTGATTACAAAGGAGTTCAAGGCGAACTGCTCTGTTATTGCTTACAGCCATGGTACCTAATGGTATGCTACAGTGGAGCACTTCAATCGCATGTGCTGTCATACAATATCAATTTGGACCTCTAAAGGAATTTGTTATTCACCAAAGCAATTGCTGCACAGAGATGGTTCTTTACTGTAAGTGGCATCTGAGTGAACACAACTGAAGGCCTATCCCCTTCTGGCAATGCAGCTCGTGTCCCAATTGCTTAATAGGAATTTGAGTTTCCCACAAACGTCTTTGTTGGAACAGCATCCTTTTACCACAAGCATTTAACACTGCAGCTCACATTTCTTCTGCCTTCTCAGGAAAATTTTATTTGCACCATTTGAGGACTTCTCTTCACAATATTGCTCCTCTGGGAGAGCCGGAGATGAGGGCAGCGCTGGATTGCTGAGCCTAATGAGTGAGTAATACAACGCAATGGCGTGTACAGTATGATGTTGACTGCTTTTTACAAGGTGACGGAAAATAAATAACTCCAGGTGTTTTGTGAAGGGGAACCGATCTAATGCATGAGTCAAAGTGAGTATTTCCCACTCGTCAACAAACAGATTTGCTCGCAGTGAGTAAGACTTGGGTGGCTGATGTGTGAGCCAGGCCACTAAGTGGAGCAACGGGAGTTGAGGAGTGTTTGTATTTGTGTGTGTGTGAGCTTATAACTTTGTCTGGACTAAGCAGGCTGTATATAAAAACAGCATTTATGTGTCCAAAAGACACACAGTCACACTGGTGTTTTCAGGTTTGGGGAAAAATCAATGTCTACACTAAAAGAAGAACATGCTCTTTTTCCCTTCATCCTAATTCATTTAACAAACTGCATTAAAGTATTAAAAAGTAATTTGATCGCAGCTCAAAAGGTGTTAACCAGCTGAGCAGTATTTCCTGTGCTGATGTGGTAAGATGTGCAACAAATCCCTACATTATTATTGTGAAGCCATCTGACAAAATAAAGATAATGACATCAGTTACTCTGGTTTATTCACATTTATAATAAATGATCACAGAGAGGATCAGAGACAGTGGGCCACCACAGGGTCTGAAAAGTGAAACCAATACCAAAGTGCCTTAAACTTCCATTCTTTCTAATAACCAGCAGAGGGCAACTCCTCTGGTTGCAATAATAAGTGGGATTGGTTACCTATTGATTACTGATTTATTACCTCAGTAAACATTATAAACATGAGTTTATGGTCTCTATCGCTAGTTTCAAGTCTTCTTCAAAACAACACGATGGTCATTTAGTAAATAATGGTCCGAGTCAGAGTCAAATAGACAATAAATCAGGGTATGCTTTTAAGTGTGGCTACTAAGTGTGATTGACAGGTCACCACCACATTGTTGTCCAGTGAGTTGTCCATGTTTTGGTCATAAAACTTTCCCTAACTAACCCTTGTGTTTTCAGTTCATGAAAGTTAATTATAACCTTTTTGGTCGCCTGAAAATGTGTTATTCAGCATTCGGTTGTACTGTGTGTCATTTCTTGTTGCAAAAAAAAAAAACAGCACAGCATCGGCCAAAAACCAAGATCCAAGATAGCCACAGTCGAAATGTCGAACTAAGGCTTCTGAATTCAAAACAAGATGGCGATGGCTAAAATGCCAAACTCAAGGCTTTAAAACGACAGTCCACAAACCAGTGGGTGACGTCATGGTGACTATGTCCACTTCCTATATACAGTATGTGGTCAGAGGCCACTGACAATGCACAATAAAGCACAGAGAGGGGTTGAAGTCCATGCTTTCTTTTGCTTTTTGTTTCCCTCTTCCATAACCTGAGCCCAAATTTATCTCTAACCCCAACCAGTCATTTTTCTGTGATGCCTAACCTCAACCTAGCACTATCCTAATGCCAGTCATTTCAGCAATGCCTAACAATCACCTTACCAAAGATCAGCAATAGCACATTTTCAAAATTATTTATTGTGGAGACACCTTTTGAAAAGCTGAGTGTGGACAGAGGCGTAAAACACAGAGGAAAAGATGCATTTTCAAATGCACACATATTTTGAATACACATCTTTCAATGAAGCCAAATAGTCACAAATAAGAAAAAGAGGAGAGACCTACAGGCATGGAGACAAAAGCAAAGTGTAACAGATGAGGTTCATTTGTGAAGGAGCTGAGAGCAACTGGGGTTGAAGCAGGTTGGCGGATTGTTGGGGAATTTGAGCGGGCAGCCAGTTGGTAGGCTTCCCTTTGCTCTGCAGGACGGGGGCGGAGGGCCTCATTATATCTCTCTCCATGTCGGGCCCTTAAGTCCGTCTCCTCAGTGCCTGCTCTGTTTGTTTAGAGAGCCACAGCCTTTTTAAGCTACGTTTGGCCTAATGAACCCATTATCTGTCAATGATCCACAAAGAGGCCCTCCTCTCTCGCCCTGTCTCCCCCCTGCGCTGTAGCTCGCCCCGCTCCCTTCCCCTCCTCTCACCCTATTTTTCTGCCACTTTTCACCCCTTTTTCTCCACAGTCTGCCCTCTCTTTCTCCATCCACCTTGTTTAGCTCATTTTCTCCTCCCCGCTGCCCCGCTTTTCTTTTCCCAAACCTGTCACACACTGTGCTCATTTCTCCCCCCTCAGGACAACAGCTCAACCACCTCCTCCCATTTAAAAACACCCACCTCCACCTCCTTTGAGGCTGTGCATTTTATGTCGTTGTTGGGAACTACTTTGGTCTGGTTTTAACGGCCTCACACCTGCAGACAACGTTGCCTCTCTTCATCACAGCTGACAGTGAAAGTTGACAGTAGCAACAGAGGGTCTTCAGGAGAGTGATGAGGAAGCTTTGTGAGGACCCCAGTGCATACACTGACCTTCACATTGGGAATAAAAATTATGGCTGCATTTTCATGTGTTCATCCATGTAGGCTCATATCTCACTGAGTGGTATTGCAGGTGTTACAGGTGTGCATTTGATTCTCAGACACCCTGTTCCTCTATATACACAGCATGCAGGACCCCCTCCTCATTTCTAGCAGTAGCCACAGGAAGCTGGTGCGGATCAGCTCTCTGTCCAGGCCCGGCTGCCCCGTTAACACTGAAGACTTAATTATGGTGATCTGGTAATAGCGGAGAAAATGGAAGGAATGCTGTCCTCATGGTCATACTCACAGCAGGATTAACTGCACGAGCTGCACTCTGCAACCTCCACAAGCTTGACGGCCCCTCTCACAGCTACTTTTGTCTTGGACGGAGGGTGTGAGGAGGAGGAGGGAGGAGGAGAGGAAGAAAGGAGAAGAAAAAAGACAAAGAAAATTAATCTGCTGGGTGCAGGATCTTAATTCGATTTAATGAAGGGAGCTTTAAGTCTGAAGGGCTTTGCGCTCGCACACCTCTGCAGGCACGTACACATGCACTCAGCACTCACACATGTAGGTCCTATTGATCCGCTGGAACAAACCCTATTATGGGCAATTATGTTATTCGCCAGCCATGGCAAATCCATTTCTTTGCTTTCATTACTTGCTAATACATGGAAAGGAAATCTATTAAGCTTGAACGTGATGCTTCCTGTTTGAGTGTTAGATTGGAAATCTTTGTTTCCGTCTAGCTGTAATGCTTTTGTCTGTTGTCACTTTGAACCTGATTCTCGAGAGACTTCAAAAGCAAAAAATGACACATTTTTCCTTGTTTTTCCTCCCAGATTTGGGTCACTTTTGACTATAGATTACTCTATTTGTAGTAGCTTGGGTTAAACTTGCAGAGCTGAGAGTCATGCATTGCACCAGACCTTGCCATAAAACAAAACAATCACAAAAGAAGGCCTCTCTTTGCACCCCCTTTTTGCCCCTTTTCCCTCCTTTAAAAAAAAAGAACAAGCAAAACCAGTCCCTCCATCTCTCCACCGATGCAGGAGAAGCCCATTACTATGTTCATCTTCTCAACGTTTGACAGGTGGAAGTAGAACTTTGGGGTTTATGTTTTAATTATAAAGAATTCCAGATGTGGAGGGGGGCTCATAAATTAGAAGCAGAGCTACTCAAATGTCTTTTTTCAAAGGGACCAAGCGGGTCAGCATCTGCTTCTCATTGTAGCCAATGTTATTAAGGGCCCTGACTACAGAAAGGCCCAAGTCCCCCGTCTGGCCCCACAATAATTGACACTATTAAATGTGCCTAAACAGATTTAGAGTGTCCAGAAAAGTTACATTTGTCTTGCAGAATGACTCTAATCATCTATTTTAGATTGAAGGGACCTAAAGGAGGAGGAACCAACCACCTAATCTGGTACATGACAGAGAGGGAGCGAGAACAGAAAGCAGGCAAAGAAGAAAGCTGGAAAAAAATGCACAAATACAAACAAATTAGGGCAGAATGGCTCTGTGTAGGAATGTCAGGGAGGGCGGGAGAGAACAGCAGAGAGGAGGAGAGAGGTCTGAACTGTATTACCACACTCCAGACCACGCTGCTCGAGCTAAATGCACATGGATGGCTTTACAAAAGCACCAGTCATGAAAGACCATCTGCTCCACTCCTCTGGTGATCTTTTAAACCCACATTTATGCCATTTTTTTTCTCCTCTAGAGTGATGCGATACATTGAGCGATTTTCTCTTTTCTCTAGGTCTCGAATCAGCCGCTGTTTGAGGGTGGATATATTTAACAAGGTATGAGTTTGATTTCTGACACATTACTGTTATTTTGGACAGGCGTGCTCGAAGCCTCTTCCGCTGCTGCAGAATCAGGAGCAGAGGCAGAGGGAGGTCCTGGATGATGATTGGCTGCGGAACTGTAGTTTGTAGTCGGTTTTGTGAAACGGGGTGCAACAGGAGGGGGACGAGATGCATGGGGAAGGGTCTAGAGGGTCATAAGGCTTTGCTCGGATTGGTGTGAGGGTCCAGTGTTTCTCTACGGTGCAGGGCCAAAAGAAAAAAAGGGAAAGGATGAAAAGAGAAACAACTCCTTCATCCAAAAAGTGAAGCCAGATCGGCAGAAGTAAAGTGGGGCAGGAACTCTCAGGGGTGTGATTGAAAGGGTGAGAAGTTAATTTGGCAGCTTTTCCTCCTCGCTTTGCTAATGTTTCCTCTCAGGACTAAACACCCTCAGCACCCCCTCCGCCACCTCACCTCTCCAAACTCTCTAACCCCCAGACACCCCGCTACCCCACCACCCAGCTTCCACTTCCAGCACCTTCCCAATGTACATACTCCTGCCACCCTACCTATGCCATGCTTCGCCTCTTCAAACATCTACACGCCTTGTTTCCATTTCTCGCTACCCCTCCTCCTCTCGGTTTTCCCTCCATCCTCTCACCATAAGCTGACCGACCCCCCCCCCAACACACACACACACCCTCGTGAAAAAGCACCCTCCATTGCAGCAGTGCACGCTGACCCGAGACGAAACCTTTTCTCCCCAGGAAACATCCTGCTCTGAAACACTTTGGCTCAAGTGTGTTTTCTCCCGGGACATGGAGAGGAGGGCGGGTGGGGGTTTCTGAGGTGATGGCGGTGCGGTACTTGAGCTAAATGGAGACCATGTTGGTGTATCTTCACGGCCTGTCAATCAGAAGCCCGCTGATGTGTCGGGGCGCTCTGCTACAGCTCAGGAGAGCATGAAGGGTCATGTGGGGCAGTCGCGGAGGCGGTGGTGGTGGGTAATGGGGTCGGTGTGTACATAAATGTGTGTACGTGCATTTGGTGTGTGTGTTACACAGGAGAGAACCACATGGTGTCCTTGCTCTCCTCACTCACCACATGCAGGATCACACCCATCAACAGGAGAGTGTTGCTGCAGAGAGGAGGGGGGGGGGGGGGGTTGGGCCATGTTTGCTATTAAAAATGCATCCTTTTCTTTCCATTTTGGCTTTCAAAACTAATGTTTTTGAAAACACAGTTCAGAGAGGACATATTTGAAAACTCAAGTTAATCTTCTGACATGGCTGAATACTTCATTGAATCAGCAATGAATCCCACATTCTGTCACCTGCAACTCTCTCTGTGATTATACTCCAGGTTACGCCGATATGCCAGATACGATATGCCAGTACAAGTGGTGCCTTAACGTACATTTCATCTAGCTGTTTTGTCCCATTTTGCAGTTGAAAAAAGTGGAACTGCCCGAAACTGGAAAAAAATGTAGCTTTGCAAAAAAGTTGCCATATCACAAAAGAGAAGATACAGCAATGACTGAAGGAAACACACATAAAATACATGATGTTGCTTCTGTTTCACCTGCAAAAAAAAAAAACACATTCATGCCTCCACTCCCCCAGAAAATAAGAAAATAAAGAGCAGGGTGTCAGGGGTGCATGTAACTGCAGTGTCCTCAGTTCAAGTCAAAATATAAGGCACAGTCACTTAACAATGACCTCTCAGTGAGATCCAGGGATATGTTTTTAGACAATGCAACTTGAGTATAAGTGACAAAATACTACTTTTGAGCATCACATGCTTATTATGACACACAACACTTTTAAATTTAATTTAATTTAATTTCAAGATCTCTTTTTATCTTGAACAGTTTAAATATTGCTTCTTAAAAACAAAAAAATCTTACCAAGACAGTTTCACATGACCCACAGGCAGATTTTTTTTTTACTTATTACAAGCAAAAACGCCTTGTTTTCATTGTTCTTTATGTTTTAAAATTGTTTTAATTATTTTTAGAGTGGCTGTTTGCAGTGTGGCTTATAAAAACACAATGAAGTACACATGGACCAGAAGAAACAAATTCCTTCATTGAAAAAAAAAAAAAAATAAACATGGTTGTTAGATGGAAAATGACAAATTGCGGCACAATATTTGCATAAAAGTGATACAGATATAGCTATAGCTATCAAATGAAGTTGGTGATGTACAATTATATCAAACAGAGGTATAGAAAAGGAGATTTAATGGGCATCAATTTTAGATTTTTGTGGACAGAGCTTGTAACCTTCAAAGTCAAATTTCTTCAATGTGTTTGTCTTAATGTGGGCATGGAAGGGTAACAAGAAACAGAAGTCCTAAGCAGACTGGTACATCCTCTCATGGTTCAGGCCACACACAGCTCAGAACATGGAGCAGATTATCTTCAGTTAAAGCCAAACATCTTCAGTCGTTAGACTGCGGGAAAGAGGAGGGCTATTGAGTGGGAAGGTAACTGACAATATATTAGAAGTAATAAATGTTCCATGTTATGAACATGCTCATGACCTCTGTGAGTCACATGCAACATAAAACTTTATACTTGGGAATGTGGCAGTGCACCCTGAATACCTCTGAAACAACTTGATAAGCCTCTGACAGATAAGAGTCAAGGTCAGTGGTACGTGGTTCATTATTTGGACATGGAAATTGAATTTGACTGGAATATTTGGTGTATGTATGTGAATACACATCTGAGAGCACCAGTGTAGTTTTTAGTGGCTCCCTAGTATAAGGCCTCTAAACCTGTACAGCATGGAGGGTGGGGTTGTGCTGCTGGGTTCCAATAGGACTGACATCACCTTGTAGCTGTAACTCATTTTGCTACAGCGGACCCTGCTGTACGCAGCACAACACTAATCAAACATACTTGTTGGCTGAGGCCAGTCGCTCGCACACACGCCTATGATCTCAGACATGTACCTATGGACACACGTGCACGCTTGCACACAATCTCAAACACCACGAAGCATGATCTCACACATGCACAGACACACACGCTCATATAGGCAACGTCCTGTAAATTTCTCGCTGCCTCCGTGCCCCGTAAGTACCACTGGGGTCCCCGTTGCGTGAGCAGTCCATTTTAGCTGTTATTTCTCGACATTCCCAGACAATGTCTACAGAGGGATCGCAGGAATCTCCCCATGATGTAATCAGATGTGACACGCTAGCTGCCAAGTGTGAAAGTGTTGTTATCCCAAAGCTAAAGCTAATGTCAGAGAGATAAAGGGAGGATGTATGTTGTATGTTTACTTTACTGTTGGGAGTTTGTGCCTACTTTCTCTGGATACCTACATTTTCATTATTTAATTCATGTATGTATTGAATTTGCAGAATATCAGTAGTGTCTGTACATACATGTGTGTGTTTACATGCACATGCATTCTCCTCGAGGCCAGCAAGCCAGCCGTGAGTGCCGGATAGGAGCGCACGCGGCTAACACACTGCAGGTTGCAGTGTGAGACAGGCCAGGTCGGCTGGTGACAGTGTGCAGCCCCTCTCCTGCCTCATTTATCTGCTGTGGCAGCGGACAGAATGCAATTTCCTGCGAGGGGGAGGGGGGGGGGGGGGCGGGCGGGGGGCGGAGCGGTGAGGGGGCCGGGGGGATGCAAAGAACATCAAAGGCCCCTGAAAGCTATCAGGAACTTGAGTACTGCCAGCGCTGCGTGCCAACTCGCCAGCCCTCCCTCACCCTGTGGTGCACCCGGACGTCAGCCATCCATGGCTATACACACCATTCACAGTGTTGGTTAATGTGTGTGTGTGTGTGTGTGAGTGAGTGAGGATAAAAATACCCCTCCATTTAGAGGCTCAGACACCTTGAGCTGGAGCACTCAGGCCAGCCATTAGGCATGTTGCAGTACGAGGAGAAGGTCACAGTTTATCGCCCCTGCCACCCTACCTCTCCAACGCAAACACCCGCTTGCCCTCCTCTTCGTCCCTCCCTCCCTCTGCTGTGTCCTCCAGTCACTATCAGTGAGGCAAGCAGACAGGGCAGGGCAGAGCGGGGAGGTTCGATTAGGACCATTTGGTAGTGTGCATGCTCTGTGGAGGAACCTCTAAATGGGAAGCAGCTTGGCTCAGTATGCTGTGGTTGTGTGTGTTTTAGTATACACATGTTTAGCTTCTGTGCCCACGCTGCATCACTGTGTCTCAGCTTTAATTCCTTTTTCTGTGTGCCGACAAGAAAGCATTCAAAGTTCGTTCTTTCAGCCTATTTGCACGAGGTTTCTGACTGTGTGACTGAGTATTTGCACTTAAATTTGTTTTAATGCTCATCTGTGTGTATATTTGAATGAATTCTTGTCATATCATCTGTGAAGGAGGACGGATGATATGACAGGAAGTAGTAAGGCTGCCCGTGCTGGATTTCATCTGTGACTTCTTTTTCATGTGGCATTAAACAGGCCCACGGTACAGAGTGGAGGAAACGGTCCATCCATGTTGGGCTCATATGATGGCACCTGCACAACATACAGTATATATACTGTAGATCTTTCCTTCGGTTTACCACAATGCTTTGTGACAAAGACTTCTGTCCTGAGAAGGACGAGGAACTTCTAGACGGGGGATTAGCTCAAATGGTAGAGCGCTTGCTTAGCATGCGAGAGGTAGCCGGATCGATACCCGCATCCTCCAATACAACCTTTTGGGGTCGGCAGTAGCTCAGTCTGTAGGGAGTTGGCTTGGGAACCGGAGGGTCATCAGTTCAAGTGCCGACATGGACCAAAAACTGAGTGTGAACTGGTAGCTGGAGAGGTGCCAGTTTACCTCTTGGGCACTGCCGAGGTGCCCCTGAGCAAGGCACCAAACCCCCAACTGCTCGGGGCGCTTGTCAGGAGCAGCCCCCTCACTCTGACATCTCTCCATTGATGCATGTATATGGGTCCTGTTTGTGCATTTGTGTGTTTCGTGTCTGCATGTACTGTGTCTACGTTAACAACGGAGTGTAAAAATTGAATTTCCCTTAGTGGGACTAATAAAGGTTGAACTTCTTCTTCTTCTTCTTTTCGTTCATGTGAAACAAATCACAAATGCATGCATCATACTTGCCAACCCTAATGATTTGCCCAGTTTCCTCCCGCATTACTCCCAATTTCAATTTTCACACTTTTTTCCTTTTCGTTATCTCAACCCGTTTCTGGCACTGTACAGCTTCTATACACTCTACTATTTCCACCTGGACAACAATGGGCTAGACCACATCTTGTTCCCCGGCAGGGGGGAGCAGTCTATGCTTGTGACAAAGCGCACGTCACAGCATGCAGCACCCAAAGTTGGGCTTTGCTCTACGCAGAGAGCTGTCATGGTGCGACGCAAGCCATTGTAAATAGTGTGTTTCAAAGCGCAGTGGTGCCGTTGTCGCGCTGTCTGAAAGGGCCTTCAGTGAGTGAGCAAAGGAGAGAAAACAAGAGAGTTAACTTAAAGAAATACTCAAGCAGGGGCAAATAATGAACAAAAACTGATGAATATTAGTTCATGCAAGAGAGTCACATGCCAGAGGGACCAGTTAGTGGAGGACTCCCAGACCCCCACCTTGGTTTTGAAAGGTTGGCAAGTATGGCATGTATGACTCTTAATAACTTTCTATTCTTGCTGTGTACACAGAATACATGTTGATGATCATACAGTATGATAGCAGCTGGCAGCTGGTTAAACAGTCAACAGCACTGACCTCTGTACATCCAAAATGTTTGCATTTATATGGCCGTGGCTGGGCCTCAGACAAACACAACATTCTCTGCATACAACAGCCAGCTGCATGGAGTAGAGTCCTATATAGGCCCTATCTCGAGCCTATCACTAACAGGATGGCTGGCATTGCCTATGGAATGCTTTTGTCTCGGTCTGTGCATTGCTGCGTGTGTGTGTGGGGGGTCATATAAGTGACCTCCAGTCGTTGCCTTCCGCTTTCACTCAGTCTGCTACATTTGTGCATTTCAGCGCGAGACCACCTTACTTTGTCTTTCAGTACCAGCTCTTGGAAAGATGGTTAACCTGGTTACTTGAAAGGCCGGAGCTGGAGGTCTGGTCTGGGCTAGAGAGGCTGGACACCGGGGGTGGGATATCTTATCACGGCCATCAGAAATGCCTTGTCGGCAGCCATTCATTGGGCTTAGGGAAAATAAACCAAACTGCCCCCCACTCCCTCCCCCAAATGACTGAGTTAGACAGATAACAGCAGACCGAGGGGGTCCCCTCTCTCCTTTCCCTGCCCGTCTATCACTCTTGCTCCCCCGTCTCTCTCTCTTTCTCCCTCTCTCCTGCTCTCTGGCCGGTTTTATTGGAGAGGAAACAGAAAACAGAAAGCCTCAGTGTGGGAAGCCACTTGTTATCTGAGAGTCTTGGGAATCAAGGCCTCGGCAGAGGCTTCACTCAGCGCACTAATGAAAGCAGGACGATTTGGCCGCTTTCGTTCCCAACATAGTTAGACCCCCCATCCCCAGCTTCCTTTTTCCTCTTCAGGTGCTCCACACCTTGACCTGTGGTGGGGCAGAGCGACCCAGTAATCCTGCTAATAGCTTTTGTTGGGCAAATCTTTTGGAAATGCTCACCTGTCACTCTAAGGGCACTACTTCTTCACTATGAGGCACTTAGTTGTAGCCTCTATTTGAATATCATGATGAGCAAGATGAGCAGGTTCTTGACTTAAAACAACTTGTTTAATGTTAATTCATGTGATAACAGGCTTTATAGTGTAGCAGTAGCGCAGTTGCTGAAAATTTAATTTGACTGCCTCAGAACAGATGCTGTGCACAGTCTGTTTGTTAGCCTGCCCCTATAGAAAGCATGATGGACAGGTTTTTAAAAGTCACACATGGCCCCTTGAACCATAGAAAATCCTCACTATTCAACAGTTCATTAAGGCTAGAAGATTTAAGTTTCCCCAACTAAACAATGCCACAGAGATCCACTAAGTTCACCTTTGTTTGCCACATAGCTGAGGTTTAGCGTCCCCAGGTGAGCGACTGAGAGCTCCTCTCTGTTCGGATTCCCTCCATGTTGTGGCTCTCCCAGCGGAGCTGGGGCAGGGAGGCAGCGAGGCCATGTGAATGCCGTGTAGTAAGGTAAGACTTGGCCGCCGGGCATCCGGAGAGAGGGCTCAGCTCCCTTTTGTGGTGGATCCCTGACAGGTTGGGGCGAAGCGCAGACCAACCCCTCCCAGCCACTTTCACCTGTGATATCGTCCCAGGTGGAGGGGTGGAGGAGGAGACAGAGGGGTTGCAGAGGAGGCACTGAGATGTCCCCATAGGGCACGGCTTCTGTGTAGCACGATATCCCAGTGGGCTTTGCCGGCCTCCAGAGAGAGGTTAAATGAAGCCAGGGCTGTCTGACGGACAAAGGCCGCAGGTCAGCACCCAGCCCTTTGATCCGTTCCTGCCCTCTTCAGACCACAGAGCCAGACCTTTTTGTTTCACCTTGCTTTTCTATCCCTAGGGCTAGCCCCCTTTTTTCCTCTCAATCTGCCCCCGACAATGGAGTCACTTACAAAGCTCTGAGCGCTGTATGGTCTGCCAGTCACCAGAGAGGAGAGGTTTCAAAGGGAAGGTAGTGGGGCTCAGTGTCTCCCAGGTCCCCAGTGAGGAGATAGATACTGACTCTTTCAGTCCCCAGCACTGGGCCACAACCCCACAGCTGCACCCAGCACTTTAGAGGCCTTATCCAACAAAGGCGCAGCGAGGGAAGTTCATTTATGGGGGTAAACAGTGGAAAAAAGAGCAGGAAAATCCATTGACACATGTTTGACTCCAGCTCAGCACCTTACTGTGAGGGATAATTTTTCACTTTTTTAAAACTTCACTTGGAAGTGAACGGTAATGACAAGCAGACCAAATACACAAACGTATTTAGAGGAGTAGTAATTTGCAATTTCAGTGCCAAAAAACAGCTTGCTGAAATATGACTTTCAGTTTTGTGTTTTTTTTTCATTTCTTCTCTAATGGTCAAAAGAGGGAGGAAAGGATTTATCTTGGAGCTGCACATGCTCCTCAGCAGATGTAGAAAGACAGAGTAGAGCTAACATGTTTTGAGTTTGTCTCCAGCCTGTTTCCCAGCCAAAGCACTCAGGTGGAGTCCCGCTCAGAGACCAGAGTCATATAAAAGCCCAGAAGTAGCTGACACCCCCCCCCCTCCTTTTCCTGCCTGTCCCACTGTGCCTAAAGACCTTGAAGTGTCAGGACATCACCGCCTCATTGCAGCGGCTAACTTTCATGTTGGCTGGATCTCACTAAAAACAAAAAGTGATGTCTTTCTGAATGGGAGCTTTCATAGGACCAGCATTTCTTGTGGAAATTACAGTTACTGCACTTATATAGAGTTCCTCAACTTTATTTGAATATACTCCAGTGGTAGCTGGTGACCTTTTTTTAATCAAGCAATGATATGCTGGGTCAGCCCGGTCTTATTCCCAGGCATAGGCGCCGGAATGGGGGGACATGACACATTAACGTATAAGCCAGGTTGAACGTTGGTGATAATGTCTATATGGTGTGTAAAACATTGGACCTCTATCCAGTCACAATCATTGTGAAGCTTAATTCAAATGAAAGCGAAGTGTTCTGACATCCAGCCTGCTACAGTTTCATAATTATGCAAAAATATTTGTGGGGTCACACAGTCAGCTTGGAAAGGCTCCGGGTGAAGGTGGCTTGCGGCTCCGACTCCGGCTCTGAGTTTTACAGCATCCAGACCAACCAACCAGAGTGCTCACTGTGCAGTGTAATCTCTCTCTGTGATGGAGGGGCGAGGCTCCCAGTGTGTCTATTGAGCAGAGCGGACTATTGTCAGTGAGTCAGGGATCTGCACCAATGTGTCGGCAACCCACCTAACCTATCTTGTACCCTGTCAAAATTCGTCATAGATCTAGCCTCTTAATTTTTTCTCAAAGTGCACCAGAGTGATGACTCTAAATTGCCCGTAAGTGTGAATGTGAGTGTGAAAGGTTGTCTGTTTCTATGTGTCAGCGGATGTGGACTAGCGGCCTGTCCAGGGTGTAACCCGCCTTTGTCCAGTGCCAGCTGGGATTGGCTTCAACCCCTCAGGGACCCCTCATGGGATAAGCGGGTGAACATGGATGGATGGATGGATAGATACACCAGATTGATGCATTTAACTTAGAAATGTACAAAATTATTCTGGAGTACCATGCCCCTGGCCCCCCCAAGGTCTCCCCGCCTCAGTGACACTAAATCCTGTAAGAGACATTGTATTACGTCATCAAAAGTTGGATGTTCCCCCACTTCAAAACATATTCCTGCACTGCATTGCCCTGGGAGTCGTGTCATGCCACCACAAACACCATTCTTTAGAGCCAGTACGAGATTCACAGAGCTTTCCATTAACTACAATGTAAACCCATCCATGGCATGTGGTGACGTACTTTAAAGAGCAAAAATACACCCTAAGGGCGGACATCAGGGGTGGTGGATGGGTCCAATAACACAGGGCTAACATCCAGACTGCTATTCATGTCTCCCACACCTGAAGTTTCAATTTCAAGTTACTGTCAGCTGTTCATTTGTGTCTCGTGTTCACAACGTTCAGTTTCATCTTCACCTTACAAACGTAGAAGTTTTAAGCCCCATGTTGTTTTTTCCTAAACCTAAATATGTGGTTGCCTAAACCTAAACAAGTTTGTTTGATTCCCAATATTAAGCACATATTTCTGCAACCAAAAAAGACACCGAGGGGTCTGACAAAGCAACTGTATGTGACGAGTTGGGATGAGAACGTGTTGGATTAACGGTATTACAAGAATGACTGAGGCTCGATACTGTAGTCCACCTTGAAGCACAATGGCAACCAATATATTAGGACATACAGGTAAATACGACTGATATGGCTATGAGTTGCTTTGCATAAACATTTCTGCTATTGTTCCTGTTTTTGCCAGAACAATGGTGTGGTGTCCCCCATCAAAACAGGTATAGGTGCGTGTGCGACCATGTGTTTGTGTGTGGCGGGGGCCCTCAGCGAGGGCCACAGGGGCAGGAATGTAAAAGCTGCCCTGGGGGCCTCTGTGGTGCTAATGGATTAACAGGCCAGCTTGGCATGCTAATGGAGATTGTCTGTGATGTAATGAGCTTCTAATTAGGTCACCTCTGAGCTTGACCCTCTTGTAATGAGGAGGGCAGAAGGGAGAGGAGGGGCCGGGGCTGGTGATAGCACCCTGACCTGCAGGTGTGAACCGGCCCGGGCTGTAAACAGGGCTGGACATTCCTGGCATTCTCAGCTCAGCATCCCCTCCCGAAACTCCCCTCCTCCTGCCTGCCAATAACCCTTCTCCAGCGCTATGGGTGGATACACACACAGAGAAACAATTGGAGCCACATTTCATGCTCCAAGGTGCTTTACGGTTTGGCTGAAAGAGGAAAAAAAAGTTCCCTCGAATTCAGCCATTCTTTGATTGTCAGACACTATTTTCCTTCGTGATATCCTTTCGCAGGGGTGTCGCAGCATTACGCTGTGACCTGGATTCAAATGCTAAAGGGATCTGCAGGAGGGGAACTATCTAATTAAATGTGTAAGATTCTAATCATCCCGTCTTATTGTGGTGTCTCATCCCTTCCTGACTGCTCTTCTCTGCTTGCAGCGCTGCCATTAATCATTCATTCCTTCTTGCCTCACTCGCTCTCACTTTCTTTTTCTCCGCCTTGGCACAAAGTGGCGCACTGATACCACCCCAAAGCCCTTTTCTGACAGAACAAAATGCCTCTTTATTTCAGAGAGGGAGAGTAACACCCAGTGTGCCACTGAGTGAGTGAAGAGACCAATCCATCTGCAGTCATTAGAAGTGCCCTGTGAAAGGACTCCAGGACTACTGCCAGCTCTTTTATTGCACTATTTATTGGCATTGCATTATTATAAGTATTGCATGATTAGTCTAACTGGGATTTTACAATGTGGTTTAGAGGATAGTGTTAGATAAAGTGAAAATGAGGAAGGCTTTATGATATTTTTCTCTCTCTTTTTTACTTGAATGATTCTCAGAATAACTGAGCATTTGCTTCTAATTAAGATTATAGCAGTATGTGCGGTTTGTGAATGTTTGTGCATGTAAACGTGCGCACACTTACCACAGGTGGGTAATGCATGTGCACATACAGTACGTGTGTCTTTAGGGTGGGTGGTAGGGTGTAGCGTTTGTTGTTCTCAGATAGGATCAGTATGGTTTATCAGTCATGGAGGGCAGCGACCAGGATGCTTGGAGCTGGAGGGGGAGTGGCGTGACGAATGACCTATAGGAGCACATCGCTCTGTTTGTACTGTGGGACTTATCAGATGCTGAGGGCCCATTCAGTCACTTGGTTGGAGTTCAGTTTTTTGCCTCTGGGGCAAAAAAGTGTGAGTTGTTGTGCAGGCTGCTCGGAAAAAATAGCATGTGATGACCTCAAGCATAGTTTAAAAATTGCAGGACCTGTTGCGTAACTTCAGAAAGCAATCAGTGGTCTGGTTTGTGATCAGAGACCAGAGTTATCTCAGTAGCACATTTATCCTGCTCCTTAATGGTATTAAGGTTAGTGCATTCCAACATACAGTATATTGGGGTAAAATGGAAGGACACGCATGCACTTGACATAAGTCTACAATCCACATCATGTTTCCCTCTTTAAAGTTGGGGACAACCTGACATCAGAGAACTAGCTGCGACAAAGGCCACCTGTTGCATCGCCTCACATCGCCTCTGTTTTGGCTGACAAGTTGCACCTGAACACACTGCAAAAATATAGCCGACAGCCAGTTAGCATACACCAGCAGGTTGCGGTAGTCTGTATTTTCAAAAAAGGAAACAGGAAGACCGAGGACTGCAGCTAAAGAAGCCGTTGTTATGATACGTACATGAAACAAAGCAACGTGTCTGAAGACCATCCTGTGTTTTCCCTCTTGACTTTACTCATTGGCTTGCTTCCCTCACTTCCGTTTCTCTTCTCCTGCACCGATTCCTTGAAGCTGAACCACCAATCAGAGTGATTTCTCTCACTGACAGGCGCTGCCGCTGATTCAACATGCTGAATCATCTGAAAACCTCCAACAGAGCCGACGGTGCAGGACACACCAGTGGAACTTCTGTTTCAGGATGAATCTCCACACAGGAGGGACTGTTAATAAAAACCAGAACCTTCCCATTGTAAGGCAACAGAGCTAATCAACAGAGATTTCAGGACAAATAACTTTTTGACGATGCTCCGTTTAGATTTGTCTCCTTTAGATGGCTGAGTGATTTTTTTTTTTTTTTGACCTACGGAGGTGATTGTTGTGATATTTTTTGACTGGACCTCTGAGGGCAGAGAGGTGCAGAGACAGGAACCCCAAAGTAGTAAGTGGACACTCTCTTTATCAGTCCCTCGTTCCCTCTCTTCTTTTAGTGGCCTAGACTCATTAAGCCGTCTATAAATGGTCCGGTCTTAATGAGGAGGCTTTTATAGCGCTCTCCCTGGGCCTCCAGGGGATAATCAGACTCCAGTAGGAAGTCGTCTGTCTTGATAGCCTTCCCCTTTTCTCAGCGGTGGTCCGGCCAGGCCAAACCCCAGTTCAGCGTACAGTCACACCACTCATCTATCTCCATCTCAGTTTCTTTCTCTTTCTCCACCTCTCTATGTCATTGCCCCTTGCATGTAATTATTTCATGACATGATAAAAGTCAGCTGGTGGTGGTGGTCTTTTAATTGCCTCCTTCCTCCCCCTCGGCCTAGCCGGCTGCGGCTCTTTTACGAGGCCCAGGCCCCGGACCCACCGGCTGCCGCTTGCCCTTTCAAGGGTCTTCTCCAGAGGGATGTCCTTCTGTCTCCTGAGGCAACGAGACTCCAATTGTCTCCA
The DNA here is from genome assembly GCA_947000775.1 of Pterois miles. Taxonomy (NCBI): domain Eukaryota; kingdom Metazoa; phylum Chordata; class Actinopteri; order Perciformes; family Scorpaenidae; genus Pterois; species Pterois miles. Next base: position 348,364 of record CAMQGK010000001.1, read on the forward strand.
TTTTCAGACGATGCAGTCGAGCCATACCAACTCGTGAACCGTATTTGGCAGCGAGATTGAAGACAGATTAGACGTGATGAAGAGGAGTTGGTTCTGACATAAAGTGGGACAAAGTTTGACATTCCTCACCCCAAACTGCTGTGATATCTAAGACTCATAGTTTGTGTAAACTCTCGTGGATTAGCGACTTCACAGCAAACTAATCACAAGCTTGAAATTCCCATTTTGTTTGTGTCAATACAGCTTGCTTGTACAGCTTTACTTGCGGCTCTGGCACTCACAAGACAGCAGTGTTTACTTAGTTGCTTAAGTAGATAATGAAGATTCATTTTATGTGTTGCTTTTGGTGATTAAAAGCGTATTCATCAATGTCATGTCAGGCGGTGCTCGAATGAGGGTGAAAGCCTATCCCCGAACAGATGTTTACCGCAGAGGTCAGAGAGCACGCTGTGTTTACATCAGCGGGTTTAGGACGGACATGTTTAGAATTGGAAATGCTGCTGTAGGCAACGACTTTAATCAAATTACCTTTTTCCTTTCCTCATCCTCTCCCCTTCAGTCTATTGTCGCTCTTAAGAACTTTCTTTTTGTCTAACAAGATTCAAAACAACTGCTGCTTAGCGTCACTGAGCGTATGTCACTTCCTGCCTTAGGGTGAGTGCGGCCTCTCCACTTCCTCCCTTATTCATTCCAGAGGAGGGCTCTGAAAACGCCGCTCCATCTGAGCAAGCAGAAAGGCCTTGTTTCAGCCTCGGGGCTCTCTAAAAGGCATGCAGTTTGTGATTTGGAATAAGATATGTAAATCTGGAATGGCCTTTGGTGTGTTTCTGAAGAGGAAAGTTGCTCAGCAGCTGCTTTTTGTAACTGTGTCTAAAGTCAATCCTTTTAATTCTTGGCAAGAGATACAAAGAGGGGCTGAGAGGAGAGAAGGGAGAGGCATGGCTTATGGGAAATGGAATGATAGCTCAGACCAAAACAAATTGTTTCTGGTTTCACTTGGGTCCGACCCTATTATCAGGCTGAGTGTCAGATCAGACAACTGCTGGAGCAGAGACAGCCCAGATGGAAGAGAGAGAGAAAAAAGACCACTCGGAGACAGTTTGCACTTGTTTAAGCGGCAATGCTGGTTTAAAATTTAAATGCAAAAGTTTGTGTTTGTGTGTGTACTGTGGAGGGCCAGTAGGTTGAAGGTCAGGTCTAAGGCCACAGTCCTTGCTGGGGAGGGGGGTCGCCGTTCCCTGCGCTGTGGACATGAGGGAAAAGTGAAATCCACTCTCAGATCCTAATGATGTTTTCTTTTGGAGTGAAAATCTAAACATGTCCATTGCTCAGTAATGTGACCTGATGTGGGGTCGCAGTCTGGTCACTGCAGGAAAGGCTTGTGTTTCGGTGACTGAAGCTTAAAACAACACATTTGTCGAGCGAAACTAAAGCATGGATGTGCATGTGCGTGCAGGCAGAGACGTGAGGAAAAAGCCTCTTTAAGATGTACCTAAAAGCCCTGACACACTAATATGAGCCGTCGGACGTCGGACAGTTGGTCGGCCTATTGTTTGCGGCGCGTCCCGCACCGTTGGCTCTAGTCTGCCCGTGTCTGAGGTTTTTTTTCAGCCAATTCATGTTGAATCAGCGACGCAGCTTGTTGGTAAATGAAATCACTCTGATTGGCTGTTCAGCTTAAGCGAATCAGTGCGCGAGAGGAGAAACGGAAGTGAGGAAAGCAAGCAAACAAGTAAAGTGAAGACGCCATGCACAGAAGGCTCTTCTCATTTTTCATCTTCTTCTCATCTGATCATTCCAATATGACATGGACGTTTGGACTGAAGCTAAGTGGGGAGAAGTGCGTACAAATGGCCGGGAAATGCCACTTTAGTTCACGTATCAAAACAATGGCTTTTATCCGCTTGTACTTTGGTTTCCTTTTTTGAATGATGAATACAGACTACCACCACTTGCTTGTGTGGAGAGTTATTTCCTCTCACGCAGGTGCAGAATGTACATGCTATCCGGCTGTCGGCTATAGTCTTGTGTTTAAATGCAACAAGCCAAGACAAAGGTGATGTGAGGCAACACAACAGTTCGCTGCTAGTTCTTTGGTGTTAGCCTGGTGTGTCTGGGCCTTAAAAATCACTAGATCAGAGGTTATGGAGCTACAATTAAAAAAATATGAAGTTTAGTGACTGAATAAAGGGTGAAAAGAGTAGCTGTGTTTATGGGGATGAGTAGGGCATTCAAGCAATAAGTCATGTCAGACACCAGCCAATGATGATAATTTATAGTGTTTTAATTGGGGGGTGAACGGGTGTGTGGGATCCCTCTCAAAAAAAAAAAAAAAAAAAAACCCTGTGGCTGTAAGTGATACTTAAGCGAGAAAAGGAACCACTTGAGATCCTTTTTTCTGTCCTCTTCCCCTCTCCTGTTTTACTCCTGTAATTGCATCATCACACCATGTCTTCACTTCCTTCTCCTCGGATCTCTAGTGACACCTCTCCGCCTGACTCACAGCGATACCTACGTGGTGTTATTATGGCTACTGAGCGGAGCATTTGGGTGAGGCCCACTCTTTGTTGTTGACAGGATAGCGGTGATTAACGTGCCTTCTCCTGACCCCAGCTGCAGCCCGCTCCCTCGTCCCCTCCCTCCTCGGTCCCTGCTGCTCCTGATGCCTGAACCCGCGGCCCTGGAGACAGCCTCGGCCTCCGCCATTGTGTGTGTGTGTGTACATGTGTGCTGCTTTGTACGTTTGGGGAGGCAGTAACGATGTGTGAGAACGATGGGGGGTTTGTGTAGGTTGCTTAATTATTAGCTAATCGCTTCCTATAACTTTATAGTGTTTCCACTGTTTTATAGAGAATAGCTTCAACCGTTCCTTTTTTTTCTTTCATATGGAATTTGCCTAAACGGTGTGATGTCAGCCTTCCCCCGCCCTCGTCCAACCCGCCTCGGGGCACCATAGACAAGGAAAATTAGAGGGGAACTTTCACATAAAAGACGAAGGCTTGGCTGGTTTCAAGTCAGGTGATGCGAAGGAAAACAGGTATTCACCGGCCAGGTTTGTTTCTGCTGCTCAGCGGCGACAAAATTCATTTTTAATTACAGAATAAACATCTTGGATGGATCTTCTTTCATTTTCCAGGCAGGCTGCTGTATTCAATTTCTCCTCAGCGCACCTTGGTGGAATGGTAGTTAACCGCAAAGCCTGCAAGTTAGTTAACTGCATTAAAGTTCTCTGTTGAGAGACATCGGATTAAAGAACAGGCCTTAGGGGAGCTCCCCATGCCGGGCCTGAAACCACCCACTGTTCCTTGTATGGTTTAACTACACATGGGTGGAGATGTGCACGTAAGGTGTGTGCGCCTGTGTGCGTAGATGCAGACGTGTCTTGACATTAAACGTCTCCGTGTGAGTATGCACGCTTACGCAAAACCGCCACGGCCTAGAATGAAACCCGCCACAACAGGCTGTGTGAACTTCCGTCTTTCCTCGCTGTTTGCCCAAACACAACCCGAGCTTCATTTCAAGGCAGAAAACAAATATTAAGTGCACAGCTTTCTGCTTTTTTACCTCTCCTACTGTGTGCATCTACCCGGCTCTCGCTTGCTTCTGTTCCTTCACGTCCCAGATATAATTATAGCTGTCCGAGAGATGATTATATGTTTACTCTGGAAGCTGGCCGACTGCCTGTCCCCAGTCCCTGAGGAGCTGCCTCTCAATGGGGATCCTCTTGAAAAGCACCACAAAAAGTGGCTTCGGCTGTGCTCAGGGGAGCAGATAGAATGAATCAAAACGGAGATGAAGACACAGCAAGAGAGAGAGAGAAAGTCGTAGTGCCTTTATGTTATAATTTCTATTTAAGCGGGACTAGCTCCTTCCCTCGAACAGGCTGTTAGCAGAGTCTGGCCAACAAGCAGCAGACGAAGGGTGGGATGGAGGTTTTAAAATGAATGCCTTTCGTAGACGACAATACACTTATATTTATACAGACATCAATCCGTCTAACATGCTTCAGAGATATATATCATTGCTGGCTGTGAGAACAATGAACAAAAGCTTTAATAATACCGTTCATTCCTCGTTTACACAAATACCTTCTGTTATCTTTGCATTGTTTTACATATCGCAGCTTTTAAGTCAGCAAATAAGTACACAAATGCTAACTTATTTTGGGTAGCCTAGCATTAACAGAATATAATTTATATGGGTTAAATCATAGCTTTACAGAGCATGTAGTTTTGGTGCTGGCAAGTAAAGTGTTTTTAATGACTTGAGGACAGAATTTGCAGACCGCTCCTTTATGTTGCCTAGCAATACCTATTAATCTCTCCGTGGCTGCTATGCATAAAGGTCCCTTTAGGCCAGGCAAAGGTCATCATTCCACACCTAATTAACACTCCCCACACTGACACCTCACTTACGCCAAATGCATTTTCTTTGAATAAATTCAGCTTGTTTGAGGGTACAGTAGAATGTAGGTCTGCAGCAAAGCCGGACCAAAATATGTGCTTATGTCATGCTTTGACTTGTTTACAGTTTGGTATTTCTGAAAGCAGGCAGGGTTGACCTGTAACTGTTACTTGGCTGGTAATGTTTGGGAATTTGCTACAGCTAATCACCTACCAATCGTCAACATGCTTAGAACTGTAGGCCAGTTTGACAGGAATGAGGAGCAAAAGTTGCGCACAAAGAAGCAAAAGCAGGAAATTCAGCATCCAATATCAAAATCTTTTCCATTGGTGTATAAACAAATGGATAGTTTGTTGCCGCCGGGCACCGGGAGGACGGAAGGACAAGCCAATGGCTGACTTTGCTACATTATTTTTGTTGAGCTGCGATCGTCAACATAATGTTTGCCCGAGGGGTCCACAGAGTACATGTTGGCTCCAGTAAGGTTAAAAGTTGGATGTGCACAGGCTGTATATTTGTGGATGTTTGGTTGTAAACTGCTCTTGGTTTCCAGTTACTTCATTTCCTGAATGAGAACAAGTAAATACACGCTTGCATAAAGAGACTTTAGACGACTAAGCACACTCCGGTTTCATCGCCATAATTCTAGCTCTTTTTTTAGTGAACATACATCAGCTCGCGGACGAGCATCCACACAAAACACAGATACTCCTTTTAGCTGCAGACATGGCGAAGCCCACGCATCCAGGCTCGCCTCAGTGCTGTCCTTGTAATGGGCGGTATCAGTGCTCCCTGAGCCCGCGAAGGACGATAAAAGCCAGGATAGCTGGGTTTTATCTGCTCTGCTGAAAGTCAGCCATTGACACTATGCACTTTAGAGGAAGTATCACTCAGTAGGAGTGCCCATCTATCCTCTCATCTCCTCAGTGACAGTTAGTTCCCCGTTCTGGGGCAAGATCCGACATATAGACCGCTATTAAATCTACTACTCTAACTTCAAAATAATTACGAAATAATAAATAATTAATTTTATAAGTTTGCAAATTTCATGGTAATTAGGTGAAAGGCAAGTAACCTATTTGAAATTTCTTTGGAATTATTGCCAAATTACCCCAATATTTACCTTAAAATTGATCGAAAATGGCTTTATTCTAAACATTAATTAATAATAATATGCTGAAATAGCATGTAATCATCAGCGGCTGCGCGCTGCTCTTCATCGGAGGAAGAAAACAAAAACTAATAGAAGATACTTCTGATCAGGCACAAATTTCATCATTCTGACTTATTGTCTACACAGATGTAGCCTGGTAGTTAATGTAATGATTCAATTTTTAAGAAATATTTTTTGCTAATTATTATCTATTTACCAGCAGACATGAAAACAAAGCATATAGTACTCTTACAGAACAGAAACAGCAGAATATAATTAACAAATAATATTTCTAATAAAGTCATTTTTTGATAAATTTTGAGGTAAATATTGGGGTAATTTGGCAGTAATTCTAAAGAAATTTCAAATAGGTTACTTGCTAATTATCACCTAATTACCATGAAATTTACAGACCTTTAAAATGAAGTGTTACCAATTTATTCATAGAAAAATAATTGCAAGAAGTTATCGCTGAGCTGCCTAGAGCACAATCAATACTGCCTAATGTTTCATCTTTTGTCTTGCAACGATCCCAGAGGCCACAATCTATCTTTAAATTCTGCCTCTCTGTATTTTTTTATGTATTTTTTTATGTCTTCATCATAAAGTGCTTCGTGCTAGGAGACAACGTGAATGTTTATCATGCTATTTTGGGTGATGACGTTTGCACAGATAGGGGCTCTGAGTGCTCAAACAACCTTTTTTTGGCTTTTGACAGATGCGGAAATAAACGCAGACTCCGATGACAGACGAAAGTTTTGTAGTTGGTGTGCAAATGTGAATGATGCAAAGGTCGTATATATTTTTAAATATGCAACCATTTTTGACGAACAATACAGACTTAGTGGACAAAGGCCTTTAGTCATCCTGTTGGTAATAGTACTATTGTACATGAGAACTTAAGAGCTGTGATCTGGGTATGACGGCCAAGTTGTTGTAAATTAGATCCATACAGCTGCATTTAACAGCTGTAAATGACAGGAAGTGCAGCGAGTTAGACAGGGAAGTGTGTGAATTCAGAAAGCCCAGTTTTATCTACTGCATGGTGTCCACATTATAGCTAACAATGACTCAGCATCTCCCATTTAGACTCTTTATCCACCCAACCTGGTTGATTTTTGTCAGCATTGTAGTGAATTTAATTCTTTTGCAATCACCCACTTCACCAATGGCAACCTCAACAAAACAGTCAATCACGGGCAGCGCTTATTTTTTACTGACAGACAAAAGGAACAAAACCGGAGTCGGCGGGTTCGTTCGCCATAATTTGATTGCTGACAAGTGAGGGGAAAAAGGTCCGCAAGCTTAGCGACGATACCCGACAAAGGGCAATCTCTTTGTAAACGTTGTAGCACTCAATTGCTGGATGATGGGGCGAAGGACAATGGAGCAGCAGGCGCTGGGCACGGCGAGGGCCCTCCCCGCGGCTCTCTGCCGCAGTAATGACAGCCTAAGTGCCAACAGCAGGTGTCTTCCATTCAAGGCTGGGCAGGTTAATAAAGTTTCTCCCTGAAAGTCAGTAAACAAGAGCTTGTTCACACACTGGCTAATTGTGCTCGTTCTTGTCCTCTCTCGCTCTCTCTCTCTCTCTCTCTCTCTCTCTCTCTCTCTCTCTCACTATCTGTCTCTCATCTTCTCTCTGTACGTCTGCAGTTTGTGTGGAGAGCAAAGACATAATAAAAGACAACAATACAGACCAGACCTTCCGGGTTTCGTTCCTGGAGTATGAAAACCAAAATCAACAATAACTGTAACAACATAGTCTTGTCTAATGGATGTTATGTGGTCATTTGTCTAGAAAGGGATGGTCTTTTTTTGTTTAAAACAAACAAAAAAACTACGTTATATTAATATTTCAGTTTAAACTGCCTGTAACACCATTTCCCACAAGGCTAAGACTGTTGCAGGTTAAACATTTTTGCATCAGATGTGGTTTGCAAAGGGGGACATGAGTGTAAGAGTTAGTGTGTGTGTGTGTGTGTGTGTGTGTGTGTGTGTGTGTGTGTGTGTGTGTGTGTGTGTGTGTGTGTGTGTCACTAATGTGGTGGGGACATAAATCTGCTCACACACTCACATTGTGGGAACTCACCTTCCTTTTAGGGGCAAAATGCACGTCCCTGTAATGTAAATCATGACATTTTAGGGTGAAGACTTAAGGTTTAAGTTTAGGTTTAGGGTAAGGTTAAGTTTAGGTTAAGGTTGGGTTAAGGGTTAGGATTAGGCAAGTGGTTAGGGTAAGTCTCCAGGAAATGAAATAAGTCAATGTAATGTCCTCTAAAGTGATGGAAACACCACTGTGGGTCTGTGAGAGAGAGAAGCAACCAGTGATGGTCAGTGATGTGTTCACAGTTCCTGGTATCAGATTTAGTCAATCTACCGTTTCACAAAGCAAGCAGCTCCTTGAGGTCAGTCACCACGGGACATAGGAGTTTGCATCAAGTCACAGACATGATTACCATAACCACAAACTTTCCCCAACCATGCCTTGGCTAACCTTAACCATACCCTAGAGCTGACATGTGCAGATATTGAAGAGGGAAGTATTTTCCTTTTTAATATTGGCATTGTCATTGAATATAATCTGGGGTTTTACACCATCATCCAAAATCAAAGTTCTTTAGACATAAGAAATTAAAATGACAAAGAAAAAAAAATGGAAGGTGACCTTAAAAGAGAGCATGGGAGAAACAGTTACGATGACGTATAAAGAGTGCTGTGCTGGATAATTATGTAGAGAAAGAGAGTTTTTTCCATATTTTATTGACAGTGACAGTGTGGAGGGGGAGACAGAGGGGGTGGCATGCAGCAAAGGGCTCCATGGTGGATTCCCCTCAATAACCAGTGTTTTAAAAAATTCTTGCATTTTACAATACATACGCAGGGCAAATATGGTTCGGTTAAGGTTAAGGAGCTCAAATTGATTAATTAAAAGATGTGTGTTCTTGTAGACTCCTGCATAAAAGGCTTCATGAATTATCATGCTTTCTGCACACACTACTTCCTAACCTGACCTGCCAGATGGTTTGTTATACTGAACCATCTGAGAAGCCGTCACTGGAAACTGTTTGGAAAAGAGAAACCATTTTCAAGAATAATTCACAGGTGGTTGGATGAACCATCTGTCAATCAAAGACATGCTGAAGCCAGTCAGGAGAAGAGTGAAAACATCTTTACCATCTAGACAAGCCTTTGCCAGTGCCGTCCTTTGCTCTGCTTTCAATAAAGAAATACTCTCCAGTCTTGATAACTGATGCAATTGCTACATCTACACTAACCTCTTCAGGAGGTTGTTTAGAACAGACAGTCACCTCCACGTGAAACCACGTCCATAGGTGCCAGTAGCTCCTTGGAGGATGCCGATTGGTCCGGGGCCCCGCCCCCCAGACAGAAACACCTTACTTGAAGCCTGAACAACATGGATTTTTGACTGATATGTGAGTTCTTGATTCTTGCATGATCTTGTGACAATCCAGTTGCCATGCAAGGAAAACTACTTCCCGCACTGGCGCACTGCCGGCAACAGACGTAAATCGCGAGGTGTTGAGCCGTCCGATATGGATGTAATTCGTCGGGACACTGAGCCGCTCCTTTTGTTGTTGAGAAGAAACAAGATGTACGAGTTCAATTAGTGCATGGAGATCAAAAATCGTAAACAACTGGGAATTTCATAATATGACTTTCTGAAAATCCCCAGATACTTCCTCTGATGTGGAACTTGTCAAATCTTGTTGTAATCCCCTCTAATGCACGCTGACCATCTCTCTGTCACGTACATGTTGTTGTCATTCATTCTAACTATCTCAAGTCTCTGAGGCTCTTTAACAAGAGCCAAGTAAACAGCTCCTTATGTTAAAGAGAAAGACACAATTGAGAGGAGCAGCCGGGAAAGTCAGCGGAAAAGCTTTCACAGAGAGAGAGAGAAAGAAAGGAAAAAAAGAAACTCCCACACCACAACCATGCAGCAAATTGGTTCAGTGCAGTGAACCTGTGTTCTGTGTTTGGGCAGGCAATAAGCAAAACGGGGGAACATGAAATGATATCTCAGCGCATTTATCTTGATAAGAGCGGAGGATGTTGAGGCGTAATAGGAACAACATGGCTGGTAATGAGAGGAACAGGGCATGATGGAGGAGCAGACATGGATTACCAGCATTCCTCTTGATGGGGTTTTATGGAGGAAAAAAAAAAAAGAAAGAAAGAATAGCGCTCCCTCGTTTATTTGATTTTAGAGGTTGTGGTTGGGGAGGAAAAAAAAGCTAGATAAATGCATGTTTCATCAGGGCTAAATATTTCCACCCTGTGAAAAAATGCCGGAAAGCAAACACAAGCCAGATTGTGGACTCGTGGTAGGACGATTGTGGGTATTTGTTTACATGTTGCTCAGTGTTTGTGCGTGTGTGTGTGCGTCTTTGCAAATAAATACCAAGCCAAACCGCTGTCCGTGGCATAGCAGGTGCTTCTAAAACAATGGTAGCTTAACGTTACTGTTTACCAAAGCTGCTTTTACTGTGACGTGTTTAACAAATAAAAGAGAGGAGGGATGAGGTGGAAGAGTGCTGAAGCACTGGGAATAAGAAGGCTGAACTCATTCATCGCTGACAGATTTGCTAAAAGGCTTCCATCAGAGTGAAAGACTTAGTCATGATCTTCCCTGTCTCTTCGCCTGCCAGAAAATCAGTAGCTGTTTTCTACTCACTCTATCTGCAGACCGTCAGCCCTTTCCTACGTTCAAATCTCTTACTTTTCTTTTGCTTTCGGCGCCATCTTTGCATCAGATATGCTTTGTAAAGGATTTATGTGTGTGTGTGTGAGGTCACACAGACACAACGATGCAGCTCGGCAATGTGTTCACAGTTCCCGGTGTTAGGTTTAGTCAATCTCCTGTTGGATCCACAAAGCAAAGCAGCTCCCTCGCATTTCTGGAATGACTCACATTTCTTCCCTCGCTTTTTAATTATTGCTGCTCTTCTTATGCCTTCCACGCCAAGATGCCCCCCTTCTTCTTTTCCCTCCTTCCCTCCCGAGTTGTTGTTTCTGCCGTGTCACTGTCAGAAACTGAGGTGAGATCAAGAGAAAGCAAATCCACCGAGCTGCGGTGAAGGATACTCCCTTCTCGCTCGTCTGGACTCCATTTTGTTTCCTTTAGATGCTATCTGTGTGTTACAGTGCTTCGCAATCAAACCATAAAGTGACAAGATTAAGGACAATGTTAGTGGATTAAAGTGCTTAAAATAAACAGGACTTGTAAGATGAGAACTGCTAATTTTGTCAACACTACAGTACATCTCTAGTGCCAAGTCTTTATTTCATAAACAAGATTAAATACCATCTGTTGTCATCACTGAAATGTGTTTTTCCCATGCCCTCTGACAGCAGGGCTGGTATAACCCAAACACATTCATGTCCAGAAAGTGGAGCGACGATATTATATCCCATGATATTATACAGCCTGTCAGAACAGAAGCGGTAAGTTAAGTGAGATGCAGAGATTAAGATAAAAGGGGTGACTGGGTTCTGTGGCTAAGATGTGGGGAACCTCTCATTTGTTATTCAGTGGATTTGGAGGATTTTAATTCAAATTCAGGGCCACAACATTTACTTTATTTAAAGCAGAATTCTGGTGTAATATAAGTCCATCTATCTGGGGCTGGTTCTGCCACCAGACAGATAAATTTTACAATTATTCCATTCCCAAACCAGATTAGATGTGTAATCTCCCCAGTGTGTTGGTGCGAGGTCTCCTACCGGTTTGACAAGCCTATAAGAGAGATGCTGAGGTACACGTCAACTCCTATATTGTAATTCATTTCTATCAGCTATGATAGCATTTTACCAAACAAAGTATTTGCTGAAATTTGCGTGGCACCATTGCAAAAAAGAATGAGTGGTCAGACAGTCAGACATGTTGGAAACAAACCAGCATGTTTAACTGGGTTATCTAAATGTTTGTCACAACTACCGCAAGCCCTTCAGGTCAAAGTTTAACCAGGAAATGGATTCCTTTGATTGAAATCATTTTACTGTTTGCTTCTGTTTTCTTTTCACAACACATTTGGCTAACCTGGAGGTTTGTTTAAACCCTGTAAGATCATTTGACTGCAGGCTAGTTCATTGTGATGTTGCCAGATTCCTTGATCGCAACATTTTTTTGACAATTTTTGTGAATTGCTGAAACTAATTTAACAAGCATGAGCACTTCACACAGTTATTGACCAGGTGTGCAGAGGTGAGAAAGTATGCATGTTCAAATTTTTCTCTCAGGTTTTCTTCACACTGCTACTTCCATCACTTTTCATATGCGAGTGCGCCGTGAATGCCTTTGGTGTTCGGGACGACACTTTGTTCAAACTAGTTGATGTGAGGCAAACAAAACACATGAAGGTGTTCAGAAACGGCATCAGCAATCAGCATGAGCAAACATGATCCACTGACGAGGACTGTGTGATGCCGACGAATGCTCTATTGGACCTTTGGGCTGAGATAATTTTGTCCTTAATTATCCTTTAAATTTTAAAACCGTTCTTGCTGTGCACCATTATCCATCATATGGCCAAAGCTGTTAGTATCGGATTCATTTTCTGGGAGCTAAAAGTATGATGACAGAAGGTAACTCAATACTTTCACACATTATCCTTATCACCTCAGCCTTGAGTTAAATCACCACCGTAATGGCTGCCGTGTTTTCCAAGCTCGCCACCATCAGTTATCCCTTTCTCTCTCCCTCCTGTGCATCGCCCCCTTCTCCCAGTCCTTGTTTTTCCCTCCTCTTTTTTTCCTTGATTTCCTCCGATCTGCCCCACGGAGACTGAGCCGGAGCACCTGCAAGTGCTCACTTTGAAAGATGTTGCAGGCCCAAGAATGCGCGCAATAAACACATGAGAGCTGTATTTATAATAAATCAGCTTTATGGCCCTCTGATGGAGGTGATATCAGTGAAATTTATGCTGAGAGACCTCACCGTCCTTTGCAAAACAGCTGCGAGATAGCACTACACCCCCTCACCCCCACCACCACCTTCACCCCCCACCTCCCCGCCACCACTGCCCTGCCCCGCCCCAGCGAATAGCCTGGTCTGACTGGGGTTAGAGAGCCCAACACAGTTCTCTCTATGTGGCGGGGCCTGCGGTCCCTGGAACGGTAAAGTCCAGACTGAAATAGAGTGTGGGCAGGGTGGCGGTAATGGGTAACAGTGTGTGTGTGTGTCTCTGTGGTTGTGTGTATGTGCAGACATACATGCATTTAATGTAGGCTGGGTTGCACAAATAGCATAAGTCTCGTGGACGAGACCGGAAGAGTGTCAGAGAGTTTTAAGGTACATCAGCGCTCCAACGACTCCAGATCAGTGTTATCTCCCACAGTCACCCAGAATCCTTCTCTCATGATCTTGCACATTGTTCTCCTGCAGCTTTGCCACATAGTTAGAGCTTAAAACCTCACAGTGAAAGCCAAAATACAAACGTTTAGTAAGAATGGACTTAACAAATTCAAGTCCTACATAGGCTATCACACACACACACTGCTACTCCCTTGATCTTCCACCAGATGGTTTCTGTCACTGCGAGCGAATGCACAGAAAACAAATTTAAAAGAAATGATGTCACAGCCATGTCTGCGTCGCACGGTTTCACCTTACAGAACCCATTCCCATCATTCCATGATGAAAGGTGACCACCCGCCATTGTTTGGTTTTCAACAGATGCAGGCAATAATAACAACGGCCGAGGCCTCGCTGGCTAGAAGTGTCCTTAAAGCCGCTAAAACGCTGCGGAGTTACACACAATCAAGCCCCAAAATAAACCACGTTAACAGTGAATCACTGTGTTTTCCTCTGATGTCATCTCCTGCCCGTCCTGCCAAGAAGGGTGCAGCAGCTTCTGTAAATGTTTGTTGTCCTTTTGTCAACAACCCCTCTTCTTCAGGAGCCTTAACTCAAATGCCTCTGCCAATTTGGTATCGCGCCGAAATGACACAAAGGTGGATGAGCGAAATCTGGGAGTGAGTCACGTCAGCCAACTGTATGTCATACTGATTACATTGCGGGAGAGTGTTACTGGGATAAATGTGTTGTTCGCTCTTTTAGAAACCTCTGCTGAGGTGCCTCAGAGCATGGCACTAATAATAATTACTCAGAGGCTGTCAGTGAGAGACTGCAGTGGTACACAGGTCCTCCAGGTGTAAATGCCTCCAGCTGAATGAGGCTTTTACAGGAAAATGTCCCACGTTTAAAAGTTTTAAAATAAAAAATACATGGGTGTGGGTGCTAAAGATACCGGTGAGGAAATTAAATATGATCCAGGAGGTCGAGTTTAGTGCATGCAGCCAAGTTTGAAGGCTTATCTGTTGGCAAAAGACTCCACAGTGGCAGTGATGGAAAGCAAGGAAGTACATTTATTCAAAAAGGACACTTCCTCCATCACTGCAGAGTGGTTTATAATACTATGGGACAGGATTTTCTACTGGTGACATGCCATGTTTGAAGAACAGGGCTGTAGCTACTACTGAAGATGCTAAGGTCATGACCTCTGTGATATTTTTGGGAAATTGGGAGTTTAGTGGCATGAGAAGTTTGCATTCAACCAGCTACACAAGTATTACATATGCATATTTATGAGTAACACTGTATTGATTTTTAATTGATAGTTTACATGCAAAGATGAACTCAGTCAATACTTTGTTACATTTGCAAAGATATGAGCCCTCTCAAAGTAGTGCCATAATGTTGGCTATTACAGGAGCTGTGATGAATGCAATTACAGATCCCACTGTTCTGATTGCACAAAAATGTCAACTATTTTTACTCAGATTTATGCATATGGTGGTGCGTTCGTTATACTATAACAGTTTTCCGAAAATGACATTAAAAAATGCCATATATCGACTTTTTTACAGTATCATGACACACCACAATATATTGAATTGAATGTATCATGATACGCATCATATCGCCATTCTTGCCAATACAGAGCTCTAGTATTTATCATAAAATGTGACTGTTTTGGTGGCAAAAACACATAATAATAATAATAATAATAATAATAATAATAATAATAATAATAATAATAATAACTGTCAGTTCAGAGAAGGCTTGAAACAACTTAAGAAAATTCTGGATGGTGATTCAGTCTACATAAAATATGATCAAAAATCTTAATTAATAAATATAATGTAAAATAAAATTGAATTAAAACTAAAATATTAATAAGAAATAAATAATAAATAGAAAATAATAATAAAAAATACATAGATTGGTTGGTTGTGTGTGGATTCATCACCTTAGTATTTTTTTATAATATACAAAAATGTGTATGTATTTGATTGGCTGATGTAGATGAGGTTGTGTTGCAGCAAAAGCTGAGGGCTGAGGGTCACCGGTTCAAGTCCAAGACCAAGAACTGAGTGTGAACTGGTAGCTGGAGAGGTACCTCTTAGGCACCGCCGAGGTGCCCCTGAGCAAGGCACCAAACCCCCAACTGCTCGGGGCGCTTGTCAGGAGCAGCCCCCTCACTCTGACATCTCTCCAATTGTTGCATGTATATGGTCCTGTTTGTGCATGTGTGTGTATAAGTTAACAACAGAGTGAAAAAATTGAATTTCCCCTAGCGGGACTAATAAAGGAATATCTTCTTCTTCTATCTTCTTCTTCTTCTTTTGTTTTTTTTTGCAAAGTGACCATGACCCCTTTTAGCTTCTTGTGTATTATAAATAAATGACAACCAGCCAGACGTTCTGTGACGGGAGGAGAGAACAGGAAACCACGGAGAAGCGCGGTGTGATTTTACTCAAAGCAGCTCGAGGAGGAATGGGGACTTCTGGGAAGTCACTGGGTTGGTCTCTTTCCCTCCCCTCCCTCTCCTCTCGGTGTTCTCACCTCCTCTCCCCAGGCTCCCTGTGGGTGGGGCAAAGTGCAGGAGGGGAAACCGGTGGAGTAACGCAACAAATTTGGCAGTTACCCCAACACCAACCACTGGTGTGTTTGAGCAGTTGCCGTGGCGACCAGCGGGCTCCCGCAGCAGGGATCGAGCCTCCCGTTTTTCGCACCTACAGCTCCAGAGGAGAGGAAGCAGCCTGGGATGGAAGGTGTTTGTTACAGGAACAAAGAGGGAGGAGGGAGGGAGGTTTACTCACATCCACTTTTCTTTTTTGTAGTTGTGCTCTGGTGAAGATCAAATTCAGAATATGTTTAAACATATCTTCTTCTGCTCCCGGACATTCCCAAATAAACAAAACATTTCAAATGAGGCCTCAGATACCATTTAAAGTGTGCCAAACCGCTGAAGACAGCAATAACTGGAATAACATGCACACATGTATCATTATCCTGGCTAATATCACTACAACTGTGGTATTTTTTATTTTACCTTTTTCCCTCAATAAGCTTTTATCCCATGAGCTTGAAAAGAACCCGATGTTTGCATGCGTCAACACAGAAATGTCGTATTTGTGCTTCCTGAATGATAAAGGGATACTGATGTACGTATAAACACACAGTCATTATAAATTAGATTTTCCGATGGGGAGAAAGGCTTCGAGTTGCACGACATTTTACTTTGAGACGCTGGAAAAGAAAATCCAAACGCTTACTGTTAGCATTTGGTGCTGTAACCCAGCGGGCCCCTCGAGGGCCTGGCCCCGTCTTCGAAGTCTGTGTGTGTGTGTGTGTGTGTGTGTGTGTGTGTGTGTGTGTGTGTGTGTGTGTGTGTGTGTGATCTCCAGCTGCAGCCCTCAACTATGCACTTGCAGTTAAAAAAAAAAAAAAAAGAAAAAAAAGCACAACCACTCTTAATGCTCTTGACTCATTTTAGAATCACCAACCCTTTGTGTATTTATTTATTTATTTTATTGTCAGCGGAAAATTTGTGTCATGTCAACGGGCCCCGGGGACCGGTGGTGAAGCACAGAGAGGAGAAAAATGTGGCTTCAGTTAGCTGGATCCGTTACCACGTCTCTGAAACTGCAGCAGAGAAATCAGGCTGCTTTTTCCTCCCTGCTTTAGCTTTATTTTTGTTTAAACCATGTTTGTTTGAGATTGGAGCATCTTTTTTTTTTTTTTTTTTTTTTTAACCAACTCTGGTATTCCATTGCTTGGGCATTACGCACTCTCTTCTCCTGAAGCAGACTTTCAACAAGAAGCTTCATTTGACGTCGAATTACAGGTAATGTGACTAAGCATGCTTTTAAGAGCTTCCCAGCAGTCAACAACTCGAGTTACATCTGGCCTCGTAACTATCTGATTTAGGATCTGCACCAGCCCACCAGAGGTGCAGACCATAACTTTAACGAGAGCGAATTAAAACGAGCCTACAGATTGATTCACAGATCAGATTCAGCTCAGCGCCATATGAAATTAAAGCTGATTATTTTCTCATTGTCAACAGATCACACGAAAAGACCAAAATCAACAATTAATTGATCTATTAACAAGTCTTGGAGCCATAGACTCCCACTTT
Source organism: Pterois miles (assembly GCA_947000775.1). Lineage (NCBI taxonomy): Eukaryota > Metazoa > Chordata > Actinopteri > Perciformes > Scorpaenidae > Pterois > Pterois miles. The sequence goes on from CAMQGK010000001.1 coordinate 365,368, forward strand.
TGTCCAAAAACTATTAGAAACACATCAACGAGGAACAGCGTTGTACTGGGTGATAGGTTACATCAGTACGATGAACATTGTAGGGTGCTGTAGTTCATTTTCAGTCAATGCCACATACACAATTCAGCTACCATAATTACTCAAATACTCACAAATCTGCAGCTGCAAATAGTCCCCGACGAAATGTATTATTTACTCCTGTTTGAGTGATACAGTGCTTTTTTTTAAATAAAAATTAAAGTATATTTGTTATCTATTTTTGAAGATTCTTCATGATTTTAAAGACGTCTTCAGTAGGAACAAATGGACTTGGGGCTGAGAGCCATATGCCGTGTTTCCAGTCAACTGTAAAGTGAATTTTAAGCAAACATTTGAAGTGAAAAAAGAAATTAGGTGCATTTCCATCAACTGGTTTGGAGCAAATAAACTAGGCTGCATAGTTTTTTTGTGGTATAGGTTACGCTTTACACATGGCTATAAACCGCCAGTCTGTAGAGAGAGAAGAAGAAGAAGTAGAGGTTGCGAACTGGAAACAAAACAAATCGGTGTTTGTTTCTAGAAGCTAAAATGCAGATTGCCTAAATTTGCAAAAACTCACAAGACTTGTTACCTGGAGACCTATCATAACCTCAGTCGTTCAAGGTCAACGCATAACCTTCACCATGTCGCAAGAGTTGTACAAATTGCATGTTTTGTTCTAGCCACGACCGATCTCTGAGAGAAAAATGGACAGGGCTTCAGGATTTTTTTTTTTTAAATTAAGCAAGTTGTAATTGTTCTTTCGTGTCTGCTATTATATATATATATATATATATATATATATATATATATATATATATATATATATATATATATATATATATATATATATATATATATATATATATATATATATATAATTGAATTGAAATAATTGAATTTTCTTGAATTTTAGCATTTTAAAGGTGAAAACATTGTGTTTCATACACTGGTCAATTTTTTTCCCCATAACATGTCTCTTTTCAGATTAGTGGAAAGAAAATACTTATTTCTGTGATTATTTTACTATTTATCTATTTGTGTCTGTACATTTCTCCTAAATTCACCAAAAGTTATCATTAGATAATGCCTCATTTGCATATTTAAATAAAACATTTCCGAAAACTTGCAACACAAAAGATAATTGTCTTAATGCAAGTAATCAACAAGGGAAGTTTCATGATATCTATTAGTTAAAATCTTTTACCATATTCCCTGTATAATGTATATCATTTTACAATCCATATTTTAAAGGTTGTTTTCTCAAAATTAGGATTTTCTCACTCTGAGCCAGAAATCTTCACTTCAGTAGCACTTACAGTACAAACACCAAACTTTCCAGTTTCATTCCTATGTAGATTCAGATTTTTTTTACTGAGGGGTTTGTTCATATATCATTCATAACCTGATTTAATTCCTAAAAATGTGGGGAAAAAAAACATTTTTTATGGCTGTTTTATGTGAAAAAAATGAATGAAGAATTTTGAACCTGGCTTTATCTAATTTTAAGATTTCTGTTATGGAAATGTATGCAAATTTGCACATATGTCAAAAGATAATGCTGGTATGTAATTTGAATTTTACCCTATGCAGCTGGGGTGTCTCCCCTTAATACAGCTTTCCTCATGCGACACTTCAAAACGAGCATAAAAATATGTGAATGGAAACACGGCATCAGAGGAAGTAGGAAAGTATGGAGAGACAAAATAATTTGCTGGGATTTTCATAGGATTCGTTGACAATGTGAAAAATATAGAAGCAGCCTTATTATTAACATGATGACCTCTGGTCCCTCATGCATGTGTGCATGTCTGTGCACGTTCCTACTGTACAGTGGGTTGTGTTAGCGTGCCTGCGTGAGTGAATGTGGGGTAAACTGTATCCCACCCCTGAGCTTTCAGCTCTCAAATCAAGGCCCTGAAAGTAAACAGTGCACTGCCAGAGGACCTTGTTTATCAAATCTGCAATTGCACTCATAGAACAAAATGACCTACAATTACAAGCCCAGCTAGAAATTAAGTTTTCAGTCAGCCATCCAGAAAAAGATCATAGGATATCCTGCAAAAGCGAATTGTTCAGTAGTCCTCCCCTTCTCCTTGTACCTTTTTTTTTTTCCTAAAACGCCATACCGTCATGGCTGCTGAAGTGACTTGTTTCTAAAATATGTTCCTCAGTATTTGTGAAAGGGTTGATGTAGTTACCATGCACACCAACACATGGCGGTTGAAAGTGTATATGTCACATCATGCTCATATTTGTAGAATTTCCTACCAAAACAACCACAACAGGCTCATTCTTCCAAGCACGAGAGCTTTGTTGCTACCGGCTTCGCCAAGATATTCCGACCACTCCTAAAACATCAACCGTTCCAGCAAAAGCAATTACGAGCCGCTGCCCTGAAAGCAAAGTGGAGAGATTCTCTCTTTAAAGTGTGTAAAATTCCCTCCTAGTTTAATTATGTGGTGCTGGGTGGAACCTGGAGGCTACTCTCTCCTCTCTGCTTCAACATAAGTGCATTTTCCATGGCACAGGCGCGCAACATATCGGTTCCCACAGCGAGATCGGAAGCACGGCGGATCCCAAAAACCTGGGTTACAGCATTCCTGGATCTCTGAGCAGTGTGGTGACCTAATCGCCTGACCACCTACTGCTCCGTGCCAAATCCCAAGCTTCAGGCCAGACACCCCTGAGAGTAACATCCGACTACACCATGAAATATTACGTCAGGAGTGAGTCATTGGATACTTAGAACAGCTTTACATACTCACAAACACAGGAGCTTTACTCAGACTGGATTAAACCGGTGAGTAAACTGTATCACTGAGAGGAAGCTTGTCATTTCTGGCAGCCATATTGCTCAGTTTATAGACTACAGAACATTTAATGGACTCTGTTAAAGGCCCAAAAGTGACCATATGGGAAAAAATGTAAGTTTATGGTTATGTAAAATGTATGAGCTATATGCAATAGCTTAAAAGTAATTACAAAATCAGTTAAAAAAACAAAAATTAATACTGACACCCTCAAGTCAATCACTATTTCTTTAAGCTGCACTGTGACAAAAGTCTCCCCTCTATTCTGCATCCAGCTGTTGTACTGTGTTGACATTACAAACAAATTTACTTTGACAAAAATCCAAGCTGGAGACCCCAAGTTTGATAAACAAATCGGTCTCTCCTAATAAATCAATTCATGGTGCTTTTATTAGTGTTTTGACGTATCAGTCTAGCACATAATAAGTCAGCAGATTACTCACAAAGCAAGCAAGACCATGGCCATTGACCAGTAGTCCTGACTGCTAAATATATGTATGAAATATATCATCAGGATCATGCTTTATTAGTGTTGTAACCATTTAATTGACTGGTCCTAACAGCGTGTTAGTTCATAGAGAACCATGCAAGCAATTCAACACAACAGACAATCCATCATCATCACTCTGATTATAGTTTTTGCCATCTTGCTCATCAATCCGTCCACAAGGGACAAACTACAAATGAGCATTTATGTTTGAATTCAATTTATGTTGAATTGGAGTCCAGTTTACTGTTGTTGTTGACATGGCTCAGAAACTCCTCCTCTGATCAGTGATTGTCCAATCATAGCTTAGCAACCGTAACTAAGCATGACACCTCTGTCACACGGGCTGTATCCTAAACCGCATACTATACTAGCAGCTAAGTGCTGATTAGGCTGAAATGTTGCATGTAGAATGCAACATGCAAACAAAAGCACAGTATGCCAAAAAATAGCCGGATGTTGTGCTGATTTGGAAAAAAAACTCCAGTATACATCTGACCGGTCACCTATTATATCCCACAATGCAAAGTGCTGCAGCAGTAGCCTACGGGGCTATGGTCACAACAGCAAATAAATAAATCAAACAAATCAATTTAACAGTTTTGTTGAATATTACCATTGGTGTCCTTACTTTCAAGAGTTTTGCATATTTTTGAGAGTTTTTGGTTATGTTATTATGATTTTTAAATCACAAAATTAATTAAAGGGTGTATTTCTTTATTAGTTTGGTGTTTTAGGAATTTTGTAAGATAACTCCTTATTTGCAGATATTTTTTAAAATGACTTTGTGTCAAATGATATTTAGAGGCCAGAGACTGGATTGAATCAATGGTATTATTGGTCAACATCTGTGAATAAGTTATTAATCCTTTTCATGCCCATATTTGCAATATTTCATTTGTTCTGTTTGGTTCAAATTGGGGACCCGTACCATTTCTCCATTTTATAAATTTTGCATATCTGTATTTTCCCAGCTATTTGGTGTGTTACCAATCCATCTGTTTAGTCCTTTGACTTGTGCATAATATAAGGTATTGTTTTCATGGATGTAAGTATGGATTCTCTGTCGACTGAAAGCCATTTTGCTTCTGTCCCATCTTGCAACCATGTCATTATCATATTTATTTGTATTGCATTAAAATACCTCTACAGATTAGGAGCAGCTAAACCATTACATTATTTTGCTTTAATTAAATTACTGAATTTTATTCTTTTCCTTTTATTGTTCCAAATACAACTATTTATTGTACTACTGGGTGTATAAAAATGTTTTTGCAAACACACTACTGCAAATATTGCATATTATTGTGGATGAATTCACAAGAAATTTGCAACAAAAATATTCATTTTTTAACAGTTTCATACTGCATACTACTTAGGAACGCAGTATGGAGTATGTACTGTACACTGCATACCATGTCGGTTTAGTAGTGTGTAGTAGGTGGTTTTGAATACAGCCAGAGACTGTGAGTAAAGACAGACAACATGACAGCTCCCCAAAAGTGAAGGCAAAACATCTTAATCGCCCCCTGGTGGCTGGCTGCAGTACATGACATAAATCCCGTCCCCTCCATGTTAGCGGATGGGCCAAAGTACGCGTTGAATAATTTTTTTTCATAGTTTACTTTCATAATAATAATTTTGGGGGAGTGGCTTTGGAGGGAAGCCTGAAGGGACGGACTGTCAGTGTTACCGACTTGCCGACTTTCTTGCTAGATTTTGGGACTTATGGAACGATCACTGGGCTGTTTTTGGTTGGACATCTTTTAAAATCTGGCATACTCTTACTAGTTTGTCAAGATTACCAACCTTAGGTTTAACTATTTTTTTGTTTCAACACTCCCTCGCCTCTACTGCTGCCCATGGTTCGCCCACACAGGGATGTTAGCATATTCCAACTGCTTGGAATTCCTTCCTGCCGTCTTGGGAGCACACACTGCATTTTAAAACTTGTTGAGCCCTTTCAAGTTTTATTTGAAAGTATGTAATTACATTCTTGAAGGAATAACGGGTCCCTGGAGTGATTTATATGCTGTATTAAATGTCATGGTTGGAAAAGATGTTGTTGACACTCATCCAAGCCTCTTGATAGCCTCAAATGATAAGACGGCTTTGGACAATACAGATGTAGTGAAAATGTAATATAGAGGTAGGTTTGGTTGTAAAGTCTTGTTGATGTCTTACTTCACAGTGGTTTGTTGGTATGTTTGCGGCTGGTCTCTGGTTCATTTATGAGGTTAAAATGTTTGTTGTTGAAGGAATTAAAAGCTTTAGTTGACATGCAGTGTGAATTGTTACAATAACTGTGACAACTTTACCGTTCTGCTTTCATTCAGGGTCATTTGAGGTGGTGCATGACTTCCTGAAAATCGGATTAGCTGAATAGCAACTTTGTACAGTAACCTCATAACCTGATGTTGAGATAAAGTTTAAATGGCACACAAAGAACTCCAGATACTTTTAAGCTTTGGTCACAGGACCTCTCATCACAGTCTACCGCATCAATTTCCATCTATTCAGGTCTAATCTGTTCTGTGCACCAGCACATAACACTTGTGAGGTTCTTCATCACAAAGCAGGGCCACCGCCGGAGAATTTATTTGGCCGCCTCTTAGCTTGGCCTCTTAGGGACTGTGGTGTGGGCAAAGTCAATTCCCCTCTCAGATTAAAGGAGTATCTTCAAGTGCCAATCCAAATGGTGATAAAAAAAGCTTTTTAATCCATTGAGAGAGTTTACCAGCATAACCCCCCAGAGTCCCGGCATCAGGCGTTGCCCCACTCAGGCTGCGTCTGGACAGTGTTGAGGCCCGAGTGTGTCTCCTTGCGCCCTGACAGAGGGAGAGAAAAGGCCTAAAAAAAGGCCCCCGCCACCACTCACTTGACCAGCCCCCTTTGATAACATCTGGCAGGGGCAGGTTTGCACCAGCGACAGCAGGAGATGGAGGGACATTAAAGTCCTGTCACTCACTTGGCAGGATGGCGGTCAGTAACTCCACATCATTCGGCAGGCTGGACCTCAATCGCTTACGCTGGAGTGTCACTGACGATCTCTCTTTCTAATGGGCCTGATGATATTCTCCAACAAGAGTGTTATATGAGATGATGGCTTGGCATGGCTGCTTTTCATTCTCAACTCAAATCCCTTTATCTTATCATTAAAACAACTGTTGATACCAACTTCAGGCCAAACGTTTCTGTATTTCTGAAGAACCAAAACTCTGCGACTTGAAACCTAAACATTCTTTATAGAAGGAAACTTATAGTGTTTATCTAAACAGCGATGTCTGTTGAAGGAGATGGGCCGGAAAAGACTTCGACCTATCTTTGTTCTGGGTGAAGGGGAGGGGGTTGCAAGCAGTTTAAATGTGAGTTTCAACACAGCTCCCCCGGAAAGGCTCAGACCAATTCAACATCCATCCCTCTCCATTTTCCTTCTGTTTACTTCTCGGTTCATGAGTTTACATGCCAATTCCATTACAGGGATTAAAATAGTTTGTCCAATCCATCCTCAAACTCTGCTTCCCTTGTCCTTCTCCCTCCCTTAACCCCTCACGCCATTTACAGGATTTCAGGTCCCAGGGCTGGGTTAGGGGATTACAGGACAAGCAGCGCGAGCAGCCAGAGAAACACGAGGCGGCTGTGTTGAAGAATGTTCCAACGAGATGTCCGAGCATTAGTGAAAGCTGAGGTTTGATCAATGGCTGTGGCGCGTGTCTGCACTAGTGAGCACTTCACGGATCGTCTGAGAGAGAAGAAAGAGAAAATGAAGGTGTATTATGACATGGGGCTTGGGGTCTAGGCGGCCGGGTCACCTTTGAGCTGCTGCTGATTAAGGGCTGGTGTTCACAGGTGAGCAGCTCCGAGCAGGATTTAGTGACACGGGCGCAGAGGTGAAATCACCCCACTCTCCTGGCTAACGTCTAAGCAGCAAAGCACCGCTGACCTCTCCCCTAAATGGCCAGAGGCAAATGTCAGAAGATATGTGAGCTCTGTGACTGTGCTCACGTAAAGAAAAGTGATGGCAGGTGAAGTTTTTAAAGTTCCTTTTCACGCAAACTATGTACCAAAAAAGGCTCTTTTTCCACACTTATCTCATCTACACACAGTCCCAGACTTTGGGATCAGAGGTTTATATTGTAAGAAGTGAAATAAGTCAGTAGGGTCTTAGCCACCCGCAGTTGGTAATCTCCTTCGGAACTGGAGGGGCTCAAAGAGGCTAAGCCTGGTCAACACCTAGGAAGGGACATCCACGGCATTTCTTCAAGTGCTCCCAGCAGCCCGGTTGGTAAAACACTGCTGAGGAGGCTTCATGTGTGGGAGAAGCCATTAAAGGCCACGTCGCTGGAGGACATCAAGACTGAGATTAAGACTGAGATTATAATATATAATAACAGAACAAAATAAAAGGAGCATATATTAATAAGAACATTTCAGTGTGCAACCACAACCCAGTCTCACAGCAGTTCATGAAATAGTCACGAAATTTAATTTATTTGAAACGTGTACATAGACAAGAATTTCCTTTTTTTCTGTGATGCTCTGCAAGACTTTCAACAACATTTCTGCTCCAGTCTTTATAAAATCACTTATAGGTTTAGGAAAGGACTGACTTGGTTAGGCTTAGGCAACAAAACAACTCTGTTAGGGGTTTGGGTTAAAATAACAGCATCAATGCTGTAACTTAAGTACAAAAGTTACAAGTTAAATTACTTAGATCAACAAAACATTGTAGTTTGGGTTAAAATAACTCTGGAAGTGCTGTAAGTTAAGCGTGCAAACCGAATCAGCTTTTACTTTTGGTTTCACACTGGACATGAACACTGGTCTCCTGGGTGAAAAGTCTTATGTTTTTAGACCCACCCTGACATCCTCCATATGTGGCGTTCACTGCTCTTAATATTTCCCACTTCACAATGACTTGGATTACATACAAACTGATTTCGTGCTGACCATCACAACAGAAACATGATATTTGTGTCTATGTACACAAATCAATACATTACAATTTCAGGATTATTTCATGAGCCACTGTGCGACGGTGCTGGCAACAAATCTCTCAAAAAATATATGAGAGAGAACAAACGAAGGCTAAAATGTTCTTTTAAAAAATAAACAAATACATAAAAAATACACTGAATACCTCTCAAGTCCTAAATAACAACTGAAGTAGCTACAAGTATGCTACGACACAACTGATTAGCAATATATAGTTTTTGTTCTGAAACAATCCTAATTATTTAATAATGAATGTTGATCTTTCTTTTGCATCACATCCATGACATAGAAAAGATGATTTTACACAAACTGCTGAATATATTTGTGTGTTCTTGTGAGAAAGAGAAAGACAACTGAATGTTCTTGTAATAATAATAATCATAAAACTTCTATAAAGCTAATTTCTCAGTTTAAATGACAGAGAAAGAAAGAAAACCTCAAAGTGTGCTGCTGCCATCAGATCCATGCAAATAAATAACAACATGGAAATGTTTCTTTCTTTCTAAAAACTCTCCATTTTCCATTACAGGTACATACACAGGTACAGAATGATCTTTGTGTTTTCTGTCCATCACAAATTATTCCATAACTCTGGTTTGTTTTGGGTTATTTATGTGTTTTTGAGGCTTCTTATCTGTGGTTTGCATCTTGTGGTCTAAAAGATAATGCCTGCTTGTCTCTGACACAATTACAAATTACAGTACGTGTATCATGCTGACAGTATCACAATATCGCATACATCTCAAAATATCCTGATCTAAAATATGTTATAATTTCTTCATTGTTCGTTTACCCTACAGACTGATATTCTTATGTCTCTGTAACACTGCGCCAGTGTCCTGTCACTTTTATGCGCAGTCATGCGACATCACATGTCTAACAACTTTGCAAATATATTAAATTAACTACAAAAATGTCATATTACGACATCTCAGTGATGTTGTGCTGCAGCACACTGAAAAACACAACCTTGTAAAACAGTTCTAGTACTTTGTGATAATAATGTAAAATATTGATCTATCTAAATAGATTGCCAGTAAGCTGCGACACTTGTTGACGTTTTAGAGCATTCAGCTGTATTCAATATGAAACTGTGGCTCCAGTAATGTAATGATATCAAACCGTGCAATGAGGCTGTCATAAAGGACCGTTTCTGATCCATTTGTAATACCCTGGTGCAACATCGGGTCATCAGCATGATCAGTCCCAGTCATTAGAAGTTGAAAGTGAAAACATGAAATGTGGATCCCACAAGAAAGGCCACGTGACTGACCAAAAATAAATTGCTCATGACAAGGTCCCCATCAAAAAGACAAATGGTTTTAGTAATAGCGTTGAGATGAGACGATCTCAGCTTGGGATGCAGCATTGAGAGTCATGCAGAAGGTATGAGCGTAGAAGGTGAGGACTATGACGTGGCATGAGTCACAAAGGACATCCCAAATGCCCACACACACACACACACACACACACACACACACACATAAACACATGTGGACACACGCAACATGCCAGTTATCTTGCAGTTTTTGCATAACTTTTTGCATGGGGGTTTATCCTCAAAGGCCAGCAGTCAAGAGGTGAATAAAGAACCAAAGTCTGTCACAGTGACTGAGAAGATCAATAATCATTAACTAAATAAATGATCTGATTCAGAGGAGCCCACGGTGCAAACAATGTACTGAAGTAGAACCACCCAAGTGAACATAACGGCAATGTCAGATTATTTGCATCCCAGATCTCTACAGGCCACTGTTTACTCAACATGGCCTTACAACAGATTTAATGAGTGAAAGACTCCCTGAAGCTATTTTATCTCCATGTTTCAGCAGTGAGTGTCACCTATAATATGGCGTTAAATGTTTGGTGGAAGTCCAACTTTCCAAACTATTTTCAACCTGTCTGAAGCAATCTTTTACTGTCTTGTTGCACTCTCATTGGACATAAAATCAGGGAAAATGTTTGAACTAAATGTAATGATTACCTGAAGGTTAATCCTCTGGCTCTGACAAAGACAATTTAGAGAAATGCAACTTATCGGTTAGTTATTCAGCAGCATTTGTCATTGTGAGTACGGAAATGCCAAAGAACCTTAAAGCTGGACAAAGTTTGCCCCACACCTAAAGACAATAAAGAGCTTCGTACTCTACATATAGTTAATGGCAATTAAATGCAAATTAAACACACACACACACACACACACATATATACATATATACATATATATATATATATATATATATATATATATATATATATATATATATATATATATATATATATATATATATATATATATATATATATATATATATATATATATATATATATATATATATATATATATATATATATATGTTTAATTATTGTGTTAATATAATTAACACAATAATTAATAACTAATAATAATTAGTTAAATTAATTAATTAATGTGTTTATATATAAATGTGTTTATGTATATATAGATATATAAATGTGTTTATATATATAAATGTGTTTATATATATATATATATTTTATTGGAAATCAATTAACAACACAACACAAAAGAATGACAAATATTGTCCAGGTATTGCATTTATCATAAAAAATATGCTCAAATCATAACATGGCAAACTGCAGCCCAACAGACAACAACAGCTGTCAGTGTGTTGACTTGACTATGACTTGCCCCAAACTGCATGTGATTATCATAAAGTGGGCATGTCTGTAAAGGGGAGACTGGTGGGTACCCAGAGAACCCATTTTCTTGTAAATTTCTCCACTGTGGGACTAATAAAGGAATATCTTATCTTATCTCTTCATTCACATATCTTGAGGTCAAAGGTCAAGGAAGTCCTCTGAAAATGGCCATGACAGTTTTTCCTCGCCAAAATTTAGCAAAAGTTCAGGGCGTTATTTGACCTCCTTTACAATGAGCTATGACAGGGCTCTGGTAAAGCCTCTGATAGATCGATTGTGTTAATGCATTAAAGAAATTAGTGGCCTTAAAACAAATTTACATTAAAGCGTTATTATTGTGTTAACTTTGACAACCTTAATTTTAGTGCAAGTGTTGGTCACGGGACTCTACAGATTAAGTTGTTGCACTATAATGAAATCAATTAGAGTGTGGTGTGCCACAGGTCAGCTCCCTGGGTCTCCTACTTTTTCCAAAGATTCATAAAAAATTGTATTTCCTGCTTTGACTAAATGCCAGATATTATTGTTTTTGGAGCCATCTATCCCCCAATGACCATAAATTGTGTCACATTACATGTGCAGATGTCTGGAGAGATGTTACACAGGGAGGCATCACTGCAAACAAAACAGAGCTGCAATTCTTATTCTGAAATGCTGTAATGCTTTTGGCTGTTGGATCGGTCAGACTGACATAAATAGGAGCAGAAAGTGGTGGTTCTCTTTCTCAGACATCTTAAGGAAAAACAGATTTGTTTCTTTCGGCCAAACAATAATTGAATGAAACAGCCAATTGTCTGAGAAATGTTTTTGAAAAGTATGTGGAATATTGAAAGATACGATATTAAATATGAATGTGGGCTAGAATTATTCTGTTCTAACCCTTTTTGCATTTTCCATTTATGACAACATATTTACATGTGGTATAATAGAATGAAATTATTAAAGTGTGTCTTAATTATTATTTTTATTATTATTATTACTATTTTGAACAGCTTTTGAAAGAGTAGCCCATTGTTTCTTATAAAATCCCTGTTTTACAGCTCCACATGTACAATGGTAGTCACACCAAAGATATTCAGTCACACTGGTTTCCTTTTAATTTATATTACACCCGAGTGAATGATCAGAAGCTGTGTGATAATCCATCAAGGGTTCACGTGCAGTATTCATTTAGCTCTAACTCATGGAGGAAAACTTCTAATTGGCACATTTGGTTCAAATCCCCTAAAAACAACTCATGAACTTAATCACCAGAGAAGTTCTTCATATCAGAACTATCAAGGAGCCCATTAACACTCGTGATCACCTCTATAGAGATCAAATCTCTGAAGAAATGTCCCTGCGTCTGCTTAAGGACAAACAAATACTATAATTTTTTAAAAATGATTTATAGTTTGACTCCCAAAAATTGACTTTGGCATTATTTCATGGCTAATATGGGCCTGGGGGGATTTTCAATTGATGGATAAATTGGAAGCAGGGAACATTATTTATGAAATGTGTCTAGTGATTTGATTTTTGACATTTTAATGACTGATTTGCATGGGGACTGTTAGACTGATACACTTGGATTTGGGCAATTAATGCCACTCAGATTCTCTTTAGACATATTATATACATCTGTACAGGGGTCCCTTACCACAAGTGGTTTACTGTCTGGAACCCAGCACTTAAATGCAGATTGAGCATTTGATCCGTCGGCTGTTATTCACAGTCAAAATCAAAGTTTCACATAATGAAAAAGAAAACAGTGCTGCGCGCAATGAGCTCTCTCTATGTAAAGTGGAGGAGGAGAGAAGGGGGGTTATCCAAGGTGTTTGAGACAGATGAGGGAGGTGGGGGTCGGGGAGGGAGGAGGGAAGAGGAGGAGGAGGAGGAGGCAGGGACGGTAAATTGGGCGGACACATAAAAACTGCAAGGGGCCGTAGATGCTGGATCATTTGGAAAGACTGGCCGTCCTCTGCGCACCACCCGCCCTCACGAGCTGAACAGGAGACGCATAGGAGACCCGGAGCGCCGGCCTTCACCCCGACCCCGTCTCCTCTGGTCCGCTTAGAGGTGTCGCTAAAAGGATTAATGAGCCAAAAAGGCACCCAGCTTCACCTTTAAGGCTCATTTCGGCGTTTTTCGGCTTTACGCCTGGACTGCCTCACACCTTCCCTTTCATTTTCACTTCATTCGAGGATACCTGTACCTCTACTGATGGTAAGCGCTCATCTACCGACACATTCACACATAACAGATTCAGATAGCGCAGCTTTTAGGAACGGAACGTGCATAAGAATACAGGAGGAAGTTTGTGACTTTTACTTTTGGTCTTTTGTGTTTCTGCGACTTCACTGACAGTTTGGACAGCATTCCCGGTAGAAATGTAGGATACATGTCCATAAACATCTCACAGTCTGCCTCACTGGCACAGAAACGGAGATAAAATGAAATAAAAGATGATTTGGAGACGAATAGCGCAGTGATAATGGTGGAGCTCGTAGCAGGTTAAAGCCTTTGTGCCGGAAAGTTGAGCAGTGACAAACCAACACATGAGGTCATTTCCAAACAGAGCGTCCAATTTCTCAATGCCTGTCTTTCTTCAGTACAATTAAAATATTTACATTATTCCGATTTGTGCCGTTTTCCGAAGTTTGGCACCGGTTTTGCGCGATTAGACACCTGTGTCTCTTCGTGTCATCATGGTGCGTAATGTGGAAGATGGAGATGACACAGCTCAGGATTAAAAAAAAAACACTGTTGATTTCCGTCAATCCTAATTAATTACAGCTTTACGTATAGGCTCTCAACAATAAATCATGCGTAACGGAGTCAGCTTTTAAACGGCTCATCTCTGTCAAGTTATGACAAAGTCTGGAGTCGGTGCCAACACATCACAGCGGCGCACCAGAGATGATTCCGGTTTGTAATTGTTCGACATTGTAATTTAAAGACTCGCGTGTTTTCACCTGCTTTATAACAAATTATTATAAAGTGGAATTGCGTCATTTAATACAGTAAAGCTGCAGCAGAGAAAACATAACGCGGCCTGCAGGCGCATGGCGTTCTTGGCACACACTTCTCTCTATTATAGACCTTTACATATAATTATGTATTTAACATAATAACGTGCATCTAGCAATGATGGGTTTAATTTATTTAGGTCATTTCAGGAGAATATTTTTTGTTGATGATATTTTCTTTTTTACATGTATATTATTTAATATCTCTTCAGCCTGTAATGCAAATCAGCTTTGAGCGTTCAACAAAACTGATTTTACTTCCTTGTGTTCTAATTTCTCCTTTAAAAAGAGCGAAATCAGAAGAAGGAAAGTCATGCAGCTCATCATTTCTATCGGAGTTCTTGCCTCTCACTGCAGCTAACAAAACCATTAACCTGGTTTCAGTGATCTCACTGACTGTGAATGTTCTTGCTCTTGAACTACTCACTGGGAGCAAATAAAATCCCCAAACCTACAAAACAACAGGAGACATTACAGGCCTCTGGTTTATTTCTTTCAACACCAAATGAGGATATTGCATTTTGTTGGGCTCACCGGCTCACTGTGGAGTTATTGTTTAAAAGCCTTTGAGTCAACTCGCTTGTTAACAGGAAGGTAAACAAACTTTTTTTAAGAATAGTATTTGTCTTTTGTATTCTTTTTTTTTTTTTGCAATTATTTTTATTTGGAGTAGCCATCTGAATGATTAATACCCAATATCATTAGGAACTGTAAAGCTTATTATCATTAACCACTTAACATGAAATATGGCTGCAGAGTACAAAAACACAAGAGGTGTTACTGGCATATAAAAATGATAAAAGAAAAAAAAAAATCAGGCCAGAGATTTGGCTGTTCCCGTGGTAACCTGTTGCCCTCCCCCTCCCTCTCTCCCTCTCTCCCTCCTTCCCGTCTTCCCTCCCACCATCACTGTCAAATTCCTCAGGAAACACATCTGAAGAGCCATGTGCATAGTCTGATCACATTATCTCTGGTCAGAGAGAGAGCGAGAGAGAGGCCAAGGGGGATCGAGCAAAGCCAAGGGCAGTCGACTGCTCCGGCCTAATTGCACCCTGGTCTGCATTTGTTGTTGCAAAATGTCTCTAAGTCTGTCGCTCAGTTTAAATGTCCTCAAAGTGTGAAGCCTCTTCAAACTTTTTACAATCTGGGATTTTGGTTTTGCCGTCACAAGGAAGAGGAGTAAATATGAGTCCACAATGCTGATATATGTGGTGGAAAATCAGTGAAAAAATGAACAGAGTTTGGTGTAACTCCATTTTTTTTTTTTTTTTATCACCGCTGGTGAAAACAGGCCAGCAAAAATGAACGCCATGACTTTTTTTTCCAGAGCTGAAAGTTACTCCCTGTCTGCCTTACATCTTCTTTCATCATCATCGCACCACTTTGAGTGTCTGTCTGTTTTAGCCTGCAGCTTTGTCAGTGGCTGGTTACAGTTACAAGATGTTCTGTATGGTCAGTGTTTTTGAGTGCTATGAATCCCTGTAATCATGGGAGAGGCCCTCGCTGTACAATGAACGTTTGTTGTAAGAGATGTGCACACACACACACACGTTATCCCCCCACCCCATGGGTAATAGAGCTGATCATGTTCTGAACCCTCCTCTCTCTCTCTCTCTCTCTCTCTCTCTCTCTCTCTCTCTCTCTTTGCCACAGTTCTCACGAACATACAAGCAGTGGCACACACTCACGCACGCGTACACCATTTAGCTCATGCACACATACATACTTGCACATCACCCTTTCTTCCACACACACACACACACACTGGATCTAGTGTCATGACCGAGAAAAGGGGGGTGAGGGGGGTCAATCGGAGGTCAAAGTCTAACGCTGTTAGGAAAAAGATCCTTGATTGCATGTACAGTGAGCCACGCAGGGGCTGAGATAATCGCACAGATATAAACCCAGACATGCTCATACGTACACACATTGTGTTCCTGTTAATGTGCATCCTCACTGTGTAGTAATGCTTGGGTGCTGTCCAGTGGAACAGCCTCCAAAGGATGACCAAAGACCTGCGTCGCTCAGGAGCACCCAGTAGACATGTTTGCTCTGTGGCGGTGCTGCCGTTGTGCTCAGTCAAAAGTGATTTTATTAGTATGATTCAACAACATTTAGTACATTTAAATGACGCGTAAAAGAACTGAGTCACTATAGTCACACTGACGAGCTTGTTAAACCCACCATGGGAAAAAAAACTGTTTAGGCTGAATCTTTTTTTTCTTATTTGAGGTATTTTTTAAGATTCCTGTGGGAGAATTTGCTCCAAAAAATGTTAATTAAGAGCCAAATGTACCTTACAAAAAGCCATACAGGCACCAGCGCTGAATGCACTGATGACAGTGATGTCAAAGAGCAGAAGGTCTGTCATCAGCGTCACTTCAGCCTGTGTGATCCCTCAAGTGGGGAAGCGTTACTAAGAGATGAGGCCCTTTTTGAGATAGATGTGTTCCTTGTCTGAAAAAGGTGATCTCAGTCTCACGGAGGGATGAAGGTTGACTGAGTTCACTTGGTTTCTGTAAGCAAACAGCCCTCTTGTTTTGGATATATATTTTACCACCTCCGATCAAAGTGCTGTTATCAGCTCTTTGGTTTTCTTATGTGTGAACATGAGAGGATAGTTTGAAGTCGGCACTTATCTAATATTTTGCTTTTGAAGCAGGTTTCTTATCATTTTTGATGTCATGAGGTGTGTTTTCAAGTCTTAAGCGAGTGTAAGGTACTAGGGGATCTGCTGTCTGTGTTGTGGCACATACCTCTTTACATTCCAGTTACAGTAAATAGCTAGCTTTGTCCATGAGCCAAAATGATAAGCCTTAAAGAGACACTGGGTCTCTCTTTTACCCCCACACACTGACACAGATATACTACTGTTTAAGTATGTAACAGCCTCAAGTGTTTGTAATTGCGTTCATTTTATAATCCCCCTCTGTTTTTATCTGTGTCTTTTAGGAACAGGGTCACTCCAACGTTCTCCTGCAGCCGCCCAACGCCACCTAACATTTCCTGGAAGAACGTGTCCATTGCCTGCTCCCAACAAACATGGACTGTTTTCCCATGCTTTATTTTCTGTCGGTAAGTAAGTGGACCACGCCATTTCAATTTGCGGCATGTGACACGCTGCCGCATCTCGCATCCCCCACCCCACTTTCCTCTCTGCGTCCACTGAGTCAGTGATTTGTGTGGCGTTCATCCAGACTTGAGCTAAAAGTCTGTATTGGGTGTTGGGCAAGGCACGTCTTGTATGAGAAAGAGCCCCTTTTCAGTTAAATTTGTGGCACATAGTTCTCGGGTCGCCCCGTGGTTTTTTAGTAGGAGACTGCGAGGGACCGTGGCTCCTTATCGAGTTAAGAATTTGCTCTGACCCCAGGGCTGCCTCTTTTATTTGTCTAATCATAGTGGAGGAGGGAGGAGACGGTGGAAGGGAGGGATGGGGGGGGGGGTGGCCCTCAGATTCCATTCAAAAAAAGTTGGGTTCTTGAACCAGCTGTTTACCTTTGGAGGATGTCGCCAAAGATAAACTGCAAGTGATCTATCTGATCGGGGACTGCTTTACTGTAAACAAGGCAGGCTGGACTATTAAAACCAATTAGAGTCAGTGGGAAGACTTAGAGAAGAGCTGGTGAACACATGTAGAAAGGGACAGACTAATTCAGTTAAACTGGAGGCCCTTCGTTGTCTCTTTTTTGTGCTTTTCTGCTCTGTTCTAATCTTCTATCTCTACTGCTCCCCTCAGAGACATCATGATTCCTGGTAATCGAATGCTGATGGTCATTTTAATATGCCAAGTCCTGCTGGGAGAGAGCAACCATGCTAGTCTGATACCTGAAGAAGGGAAAAAGAAAGTACCGGGCCTGCAGGGTCGTTCGGCCGCTCAGAGCCATGAACTGCTGCGGGACTTCGAGGCCACGCTGCTGCACATGTTCGGCCTCAAGAAGCGGCCGCGGCCCAGCCGCTCGGCCTCCGTGCCCCGTTACCTGCTGGACCTCTATCGGCTACAGTCGGGGGAGGCTGAGGAGGCCGGGGCACATGACATCACTTTCGAATACCCCGAGAGGTCAGCCAGCCGGGCCAACACTGTGAGGGGCTTCCACCATGAGGGTAAGGAAAGACATGG
Organism: Pterois miles; assembly: GCA_947000775.1. Lineage (NCBI taxonomy): Eukaryota > Metazoa > Chordata > Actinopteri > Perciformes > Scorpaenidae > Pterois > Pterois miles. Next base: position 383,488 of record CAMQGK010000001.1, read on the forward strand.
AGGATCATATGTAGTAGGGCAGCCCAGGCGCACAGACGTTTGTAAAACAGTCACGAAATGTAACGTATTAAATTGTGTGCATAGACAGGACTTTCACCCAGGACTTACACTCAGGAGACGGGTGTTCGTCTCTCGTGTGATTTATTTGCCACGTAACTTCACTGCAAATAACAAAGTAGTTTTTGTAATGTAACTTCCATAGTTAAGTTACGGTACTTCCACTGTTATTTTAAGCAAAACCACAGTCTTTTCCTAAACCTAAGTAGTTTGTTGCCTAAGCCTAACTTAGACGATCTTTTCCTAAGCCTAACAAAACAATTTGTTGCATAAGCCTAAACAAGAAGATCTTTTCCTAAACCTTACTAAGTTGTTTGTTGCCTTAGCCTAACCACGACAATTTTCTCCTAAACCTAAGTAAGTAGTTTGCTGCTTAAGCCTAACCAAGACAGTCTTTTCCTAAACCTAGCTAAGTAGTTTGTGGCCTAAGCCTAACCAAGACGATGTTTTCCAAATCATAACTAAATCATTTTATTTTGAAAAGACTGGGGTGGAAACTGACGTGTGTTATGTGTTGTTGGAAGCTGTGCTGAGCGTAACAACAAAAACAGGAAATTCATGTCTATGCACACAAATCAAATAGATTAAATTTCTTGACTATTTCACGAGCTGCTGTGAGACTGTGTTGGGGGGGTTTAAAAAGCACAAATATAAAGCAGAAACTCTTGTCATCAGTTGGAAGAGAGATGATGAATTCATCATGTCAGCACAGAAACATTACGCCACACTCAAGGTCTCTGTTGCCAGGCATTCCAGTGATTTTGGTAGTAATGTATTTCATTAGCATGGGCGAGGACTGCTAAGTATTAAGTGTAAAAAAAACATGTCCAACATCCCTTGAAACATGATTGTAAGGCAGCTCCACCCATCTCACCATAACCAAGGAATCTAAGGATGTGGTCACCAAACACTGTCTACAGAGGGGCAAAAAAAATCTGCTAGACAAGCTCTCAAGAGCCTCATTTGACAAAACTCTGCATGTTTGGTTAGCAGCTGAAGGGAAAGCATACCTTCATATTACACTTCTCACCCCACCCAGCAGAACATGGCTTAAAAAAGCCCGGTCTTGGCCTGGAACTGGAGTGTGCTGCTTCTCTCTCTCTCATGTCTCCAGTTTATATGGAGGGCTCTTTTAGAAGGACCTTCCTCAACGTGCAATTATCTTTAATGCTACTCTGCAGCCTTCTAAATAAAGCCCCTACTGCCAACAATGTGGGTGCTGAGAGCAGCTCTCGTCGGCAGAGATGGAAAAACAGTCTCAGAAAGCTGGTGTGATAGAAGGACTGGAACGTTAGAAGGGTTTCTGTTTATTGTGACTCAGATCTGCTTAGTTTTAGCGACAAATGCAAAGGTCTCAATTAGGCTCGGAGAAAATCCAGGGCACCCGATCTGTTAAATGTAAGAAAGCTAGACTGAAACATGTCCGATAAACGCTTGAAGACGACATTTAGCAGAGAGGCAAAAGGGATGTACCGAACATAGCAAGCGAGGAAGCGATCTTATAGCGAGAAAAGCATGGAGCTTTAGGGCTCCAGAACATGTCCGCCCTTAGGGGGAGGAGTGAGGAAGGAGGGATGAGTCAGCCTTAATGGAGCTTGTCAAACACACTGTTAGCGGTAGCATACGGCAGCGTACCAAGGTTAGATAGGAAGAAAGAGCACCGCCACTGGAGGAGGAACTTCAGCCTGTGATGCAATGTGTGTGTGCACACATGTATTAGTTTCTCCTGCTCTCTGCAGGCATTTACCCTCCTTCTCCCTTGCTAAACTATGTTAATAACATGCTTTGAGGCCCTCTGAGTGGGAGTGCTCGCTACCATGGAAGCACCATTGTGCGATTCAGTTGACGGATCCGTCCAAAACACCGTTAACTTATCGCAATCTGCAGTTAGTAGAGGGGACATGTTTATAGGATAGGTAAATTATGTAACCAGTCATATTAAATCCACCAAGAATTGGAGTGTGCAACAGGTGACACCTTGTTTTTCATTAGCTTCGAATGATTTTGTGAAGGTGCATGCGCATTTCACGTTTTAAATAAGCTTTGGTTGCAGATTTGAATGCATTTCATTCCCCTCCTTTCCCATGGGCTCCAGATAAATGAGATTCTACCGTATTGTCTGACTCCTTAATGATTATTCGTGATGAAAATGATAAACGTCTTAAGTGAACAAACGGCGGAGCTAATCAAAAACACAGCAGGTTTTAATAATGAGAGCCACCTGGGTAAGATTAGGGCCTGGGTGTGAAATAACAGGGGTGGATTGAGCAGGAAAATAGTAGACACAACATTCCTTTCCCCAACAATGGTGATCTTGCCAGAAATCTGCAGACTGAGCGTGGAACAGGGAGACTCCACTGTGTTTATACTGTAGCTGTGGTACGTTAATCACCACCCTCCTTGTAATGCATGTTTCAGCAAAGTGCTCAGGGAAAGGCATTGAGAGAAGGGCAGGATAATCCTTATAGATAGATAAGGAAGTGTGGACGCTGTATATTGAGGTTCCTGAATATCCCAGAGGCCTTGAGAAGTGTGCGTGTACATTCTTCGGTGTCAATTAAGCCACGTTTGAGTGAATAAGTGTGAAGTTAGTTTCAAACTTTCATCTGTTTGAAGGGCAGACAAACAGTTCACAAGAGATGCAGTGTCTTCATGGAAACTTCAATATCTCAGTATTGTTTAATTAAAAAGATGGTACATGTGAAGTTTTATTTGAAATTAAAAGCTCTGAATTACGCAGCTAATCAAACGTCCCTCATTTCTCCTCTTCCGCATTTTCAGAGCACATGGAGAGGGTGCACGATCTGGATGATGGAGAAACGGCGCCCTTTCGCTTCCTGTTCAACCTCAGCAGCATCCCAGAGGACGAGCTGCTCTCTTCCGCCGAACTGAGGCTGTACCGTCATCAGATCGACGAGGCCATCGCCGACGCCTTCTCAGACGACCAGGGGCTTCACCGGATAAACGTGTACGAGGTGCTGAAGCCCCCGCGGCCGGGGCAGCTGATCACGCAGCTCTTGGATACGCGGCTCGTGCGCCACAACGCGTCGCGCTGGGAGAGCTTTGACGTGAGCCCCGCGGTGCTGCGCTGGACTCGAGAGAACCTCCCGAATTACGGGCTGGCTGTGGAGGTTCTGCACCTCAACCAGACGCCGCGCCACCAGGGCCGACACGTGCGCATCAGCCGCTCGCTACACCGGGAGCCTGGCGAGGACTGGGAGCAGCTACGCCCCCTCCTGGTTACATTTGGCCATGACGGGAAGGGTCACCCGCTGACCCGCCGGACCAAGCGCAGCCCCAAGCAGCGGGGTCGTAAACGCAACCGTAACTGCCGGCGCCACGCACTATATGTGGACTTCAGCGACGTAGGCTGGAATGACTGGATAGTGGCGCCCCCTGGTTACCAGGCCTATTACTGCCATGGGGAATGCCCCTTCCCTCTGGCGGACCATCTGAACTCAACCAACCACGCCATTGTTCAGACACTGGTGAACTCTGTGAACAACAACATTCCCAAGGCCTGCTGTGTGCCAACCGAGCTCAGCGCCATCTCCATGCTCTACCTGGACGAACACGACAAGGTGGTCCTAAAAAACTACCAGGAAATGGTAGTGGAGGGCTGCGGCTGCCGCTAACACACAGACTAACAACAACTCAGACTGGCGCTGTGAAAAAAGCAACATGGACGCTAAAACAAATCAGAACGCCTTTACTCCCAAAAATGTTCACTTGGACCCTTATTTATAACTTTCATGTTGAGGTGTATGTTTGTCTCACTTTTTTTTTGTTTCTTTGACAATATGATCATATATTTTGACAAAATATATATATTTATATCTACATATTAAAAATAAATTGAGTCCTTATTTTAAACATAAGAAAGCTGTACAACTTTTCATAATGTACATTAGATTGTATAAGTTTTTTTTATTGAGAAAATAGTAAAAACAATCTAAAAAGTAAAGTTTATTTACTGGTAATATTTATTGCTTTCATATGATATACATTTTGAAGAAAAAAATAAAAACATGAATTGCTTCCAGTAACAAGCTCCAGCAGATCACAAGATGAACCGTTTGTCTATTTGCGTAAATTCGAACACTGCGTTAACACTCGTTTTTTAATTTTTAATCAGAAATGTGCATTGACTTTAATTAACCACTTTAAGACCTTGCAACAAATATATATACTCTAATAACTTTCTAATATAAGGGGGTTGTAGAAATAAAAGTTGACAGTAATGATCTATTACTGTTTTAATTTGAATTTAGATTTAAATTTAAAGTCTAGTACTTCCTGTGTTCAAATCCCATTTAAGGAATATAAAAGCAGAGAAATCTTTCTGATGCTCTGTCATTGCCAAATAAAAAATGGTTTGTTTTATTATCATCTCACCAACTTTGAATGATTCATCAAAGAAAGACAAATAGTGGAAATGATCACCCTGACAGAAGCTGTTACAGAAATGTTATGCCATTTCAAAGCCAGTAGGCCTTTAAGGGTTAGGGCCCTTATTGTTCTCAAATTTCACTTTTATGTCAATTAGGCTAACATGTGGTGGTTGGACACTCGCTAATCCAATTGCAGCCGGGGCGGGTTGTTGAGCCCGGCTGTGAGAGAGTGATTCTATTGTTCTTGACGTCCCCACATTGGGGGCATGATTGTGGCCGATGCGTCCTGGCCTGATACGAGGCGGCTCAGTCCTCAGAAGAATCAAAGGTTAGACGCTCTGTCTCCTGCCTTTGTCTCCGGCGGCTCATGCCGGCAGAGCAAAGACGCCTGTCTCCAACCTGTGCCCCATCACACAATAGGCTTCTACATCACTTATTTACAAGCTGACGGCTGGCCCAAATTATATGATAATGTTTAGAGAGAGCGACTCCTTTGAACTGCGGGGGGACGTTGGCCTTGCATTGTTTCGCAGACAGCTCCCTGTGCATCATCATGTCTCATGTACAGGGGCGCAAATATAAATAATTAGACAGTAGTTAAATCGGCATTTATGTTTTTTTAAATCATTTTTTTTTTAAAACTACAAATTTAAGTTCCCAGTTAATTGGTGTCTTTTTAACTTGAAGTATTTCTTGACTGGTTTGTTGTGTGAAATGAAAAAGTTATAAGACTTCTTTTAATCTTTTAAGTCAGATTTGCTGGTTTTTCTCTGGAACACTGGAACATACGCAAGCCCTCGGGCCTTGTAATGGCCGCTGGGCTTCTCTTTGATGCCTGCATATCAGCGTTAAAAAACAAGAGAGAATGCTAAAGGAGGAGAAGACGGTGAAGAATTTCATTTTGAAGTGGCTGAAGGCAGCGGAGAAGGGGCCGAAGGGGGTTTAGATGTATGTGTGTGTTCATGGGGGTGGGATGGGGGCGTCTTTTCAGCAGCTCGACAGTGCAATTACAACATTTCAACTGATCTCCCCCTGAAGTTTGAGATAACATCAGCTAGTTATGGTAATTGTCTGGCCTGTTCATTATCCCACTACCCTACACAAAGAGAGGATGCATGTTTATTAAAAGGCCCAGAGAGGGACGTTTATATGAGCTCAGCACACCCAGTGAGCCCGCCATTTAGTTCACCAGCCAGCCCACAAAAGTTGGGTTTCCACCAAAAGTTCCCAGGACATTTAGTCCCTGGAACTACTATTCAAGGAACTAAAAAGTTCCTCCAGACCCAATTTTGTCGGCGTTTCTACTACAAAGATCAGGCAAATTAGTCCGCTGACGTATGAAAAAGTACCATGGCGTGAGACGAGTGCTGCTGGTGGTCAGCGATAAACACTCTGCAGCCTGCAGTTCGGTGTCCTGTTTCATCCATAACACATGATGGAAAAAATAAACCTCAGAGGAAAAAAATAAACATAAGATTTTGTCTCACTGCGACAATATTTACTGCATTGTATTTACTGACCCACGCTGGATGTAGTGAATGAAATGGAAAATGAGGAAAATGAAACTGAGAGCATCCCGTCTCCACAGTGAATCAGTCGAGTGTTATTTATTTGTGCTTTTACTTTTATTTCTCTCATTCATGGCACCACCACGCTGTCTGTTATCGTTACCGCTCGCCCTTGCGGTCTCTCTCTATTTTCTGTCTTTTTTAAAATGAGTCAGAAAGCCGACAGTAAAGAAATGCTCTACCTTTGTCCTAAAATGGTTGTGAAGCGATACTAGAGCAATTCACTGTTTATGAATGAAATGGTACACAAGTAAAGCAGCAGAGCTGTGAGTGTTTGACCAATTCTCCACCCTGAAAGTTGTGGTACTTTCAGAAAGTACTATCCCCCACCCTAGCCTTTTTTGGGGTAAAAATGCCCAATAAAAAGTCCCAGGGACTTGATGTAGGCCCTAGTCCCTCTGGTTGAAACACAATGTGTTTCTAGTTCTGGGGTAAAGTTCCTGCAGAGGAAACAGGGCTAAAGTTGTCATCAGCCATGTGACTCTTCAGAAGTTCAGGAGATAGATGTGCGTGTGCATAAAGGGAGGTGAAGGTGGGGGTTGGGGGTCAATTACAGAATGAGTCCTTAAAACCAGATTGAGGGCTTTGTCATTCCTATGTGACGTGCCATTGAGCCTCCTGTAAGTGCTCGTTCTCACGCAATTACAGGTGAGTCATTATGCAGCAGCTCTATTGACACTGCTCGACTAATTGACTGGGCGAAGTCTTCAAAAAGCTTTTATTTGGACGTTCCACCGTAAAAGCCGAGTGTTTATAGACAGTAAACCTCCCCGCAGGAACAAAGGAGGATGATCCTCGCTCGCATTGCCTCGTTTGAGTGGGTGCACTCCATACCTCTGTCACTGAAATCTTCCTCACAGATGTTACAGCTCTGAATGCATGTAAATCTGGCTGTCATATAAGTCATGTGACACAAAAACACACTACTAACATAATCTTTACCGATGAGAACGAGATATGCGACCGGGAAAAAAAAACACAGTTCGGACCTTCTGAGAAACCTGACAGAAGAATTAAACAGCAGAAAGAAAATAAAGCATTATAGCTCATTATGTTGTAGCTTTTAATCTTTTATGTTGCATGGTTTCATGTGCTTTAATGTTTAAAATGTGGTTATGTTAAACTAGTGCAACATAAATTTGAGATCTCTTCCTTTAGGTCTTTCACATTTTCATGTTTTACAATGGCATTGGTGATAGTAAGTAACAAAGACCATGTCCACTGGGGCTGCAACAAATTATTGTTTTCATTATCAGTTAATAATTTATGATATGAAATATATTTGGACCAACTTACCCAACACTCAGAATATTTAAATGATGTAAAATGGAAACAAAAAACAAATCTGGAAAGAGCAAATTCATGTCTGCCAAAACTATTATTGTCTACTGATTTTCTGTTGATCCAAAAATCAATTATTTTATTAAATCTCGTTCATTATGAAGCTGGAAAACCCTTTTGTCAAGCTGTCCAAACTGGAAAACAGCTTTAGTATCTCGTGTTTAAAAAAGCCGGCTTTCACCTCCAGCTCCTCTTATGATCTATAATTTTGTTCATGCAACCACACAATATTCCTGACATAATTTTTTTTTATCCTGTTAGATGAATTCATGAGCATGAGTGCTTCCAGTAAGTCTGAATGTAGAACCTCATTAACTGTAATACACACCGTGATCACTGTTTTGAAATAAACCCAGACAGGGAAAGGTTGGACGGTCTTGCATCGACCCGCTAGCTGTACATTATCCTGCTTATTACACGGCTGCTTACTTATGAAACCAATAATTCGACACCAAAACGTTCCTCTAGGGTCCGACATGACAACTGTGACCATAGCAACGGTATGTTATACATAGCAATGGTCTGCTATAAATAAATAACAGACCCTAGAACGCAGCGATTGACCAATTAGAATCGAGTATTCAACAAAGCCGTGCCATTAGCATGGCTAACATTTACAACAAAGAAACAAAAGACACCTGCTGTGTGTTTAACTTACTGGGTTGAAACCTAAATAAGTGAACAGAGGAGAAATACCCTTGGTATGATCTGCTAAAAATAAGCTAAGTGTCCTGAAATATTTATTCTGTTCATTCACAGATAATGGCGATAATGCACAATTTTGTTGGTTGCCAAAGTATCAAAAAACTCCAAAGAAAACTGCCCAGATCGAGGTCTTGTAATCAACCTGAGTAGCTGTGGCATTGCATATTTTCAAATATCACTTTAAATTCCTTGAACACCACAAAGGAAAATCTGCTCCCCTCCATCATATTAGGGTGGCGGCAGAAGTTGTGAACATCAGAGGACTTCCAGTTTGAGTGAACTGAGACTTTAAGAACAAGAAAACAGCAGCAATACTGTACAAGAACAAGCGTATTGAAGATAGGATGCGTCAGGCTGTGCTGCACTACCGTCCCACACTGGAAAGAGTTAGTGGACGCTCTCTTTCTGTTTGGTAGAGAATCCGGAGGGGCTATTTTGATGATAGCTCATGTCAGTGCTGCTCGAGGTCACAGCCTCTTGTTTCACTCTCCCACTCATACTTCCACGCACATGCACAGACACACACCTTCTTTCCTATAGCCTTTTTCAGGGTATATCATTTTTACACAAAGACATTCACACACACAGGTCTGAAACCTTAGAGCCTTCCCGCTGTCCATCTGTAGGGGTTATCTGTGTGACACCTCCTCTCACCCCTGTCTGGGACTCATCTCCACTCATCACGCACACCTCGCAGCTAGCAGCACATGGCAGCCGGGACGTCGCACGGTGCATTTGAGGGGATAAGGCTGTCATCGATGGAATACTTTGACCTCGGGGTCGCGGGCTCATAGACAGACACACGGCATGTACAGTGCAGGTAGTGATGGGCCACAGTAGAGGAGGATGTTACTCCTCAGGGTTCAGGCACAGGTGAACTCAGTGCTTTGCTTTAGATGACAGAAAACTAATTTACAGTCATTTTTGATTAGAGCTTAAACCTGTTAACAGGATAGGGCTTAAAGATGTGTTGTATTATTTTAGGATGACAAACATCACTTGCTGTTCACCTGAAAGCCTTGACTGTAAACAGTGGCGGACTCAGGCTGTTTGAGGGGCAGGGGCGTAAAATATGAAAAGGGCAAAGTTTTCTATAATATAGGGCAGCCTATATGGCACTGCATCATGTTTTCTCCATTTAAGGCCACCCTTGAGGGTGCTTCATCATGTTTTCTCTACTGTAAAGGCATCAGAGAGGGTATTACATCATGTTCTCCAATGGAAGGGCACCTTAGAGGGCATTTAATCACATTTTCTCCACTGGAAGGGCATCCTAGAGGGCAATTAAGATCCCTATATCAATAAAGCAACTTGTGCTTATTTTGCAACAGCAGTGCAAATAAAACACAACTGCAAAAAAAAAAAAATAAATAAATAAAAAATAGGTGGGAGAAAAACTTTTCATGCTTTGTGCCACTGTGAATTTGGTTCAGTATCTACCATCTAATTCTGCAACAACAATGACTTTAATCCAAAGGGCTGACAAACAGAGGACATTATATTAGGTAGGTCATTTTTTGGGGCTTGTGTACTTAAAGGCTGTGTTGGTTATTGTTTGTCATTCTTTCAAGCAAAAATGCCAAACATTTTTTTTTAGGACTGTCAAAGTCAAACAAAACGTGCAATTTTAAGCCATCAGACATGTCTGAAGATGTCAAAAATTAAGATTCTTCACTATGCTCTGACATGGTATAGCTTAAATGATTAGTTGATTCACTGGAATGATAAAAACAGATTAATACATCATGGAAATGTTGCATCCCTATGTTGCCTTAAGGACAAAAACAACACTGTTGCTGTTATAGCCCAAAGACGGAAACTAGAAGCACTGATTTTGATTGACAGTTGTTAGGGTTTTTAGTCATTCTCACCCTCTTTGAGCTTCCTTTAACATACAGTGTGTGTATGTGTGCAAGTGTGTGCGCCTTCACATGCACACTTAAGTACACAGTTGCAAATCTGCAGCTGCGCGCTCCGTTCAGGCTGTTAGCACCCCCGCTGTCTGTCAGTGGTGTTAGAAGAAAAACAATGAGGGCCTCTCAAAGAAAGCTTAATAACAGTAATTGCTGCCTGAGTGATTAGAAAGAGTATCAGATATTTCCATCTTGACAACTGTTCCCAAACAAAGTGTACAGGAACGGAGGGTCTGGGGTGTGTGTGTGTGTGTGTGTGTGTGTGTGTGTAGCGGGGGTTATACACTGACTGTGTGATTAAACCCCTTCAACACTCGTTTCTCTCACCAAGCCTCCCCGACTGGGAAGGGATCGCAGTGGAAATTTCCACTTGTCGGAGAAACAACGCGCGGTTTTAAAATTTGGTGTCAAGTGCCGTTGTCGCTGTGTGGACGGAATGCTTCTTTTGTGGGCGAGTCTCTGGTGTAATTTCGGGCAGGGCAGGGTGTCCCTGCAGTAGGCCTTTCTTCCTCTGGCCCTGTGCAGTTTCATTAGATACGGTTAATGAAAAGATGGCTGCTGGACAGCCCGGCCCCCCGACGCTCCTCCGGCCTGTATTTAGAGCCCCCGCCTCACATCTCCCACTGAACAGGTGTGCTGGCTGGCCCTCCAGCACTACACCAACTCATTGAAAACACTCACATCCTTCACAGGCTACGGAGCATTCATTACTTCCATTAAAAGTTTGTTTTTGATAACTTTGGTTTTATTATCTAAACACAAAAGCAGGTCCCTCCTTCTGTTACCTGTTAGAATAATGACCCTTATTTACTCTTCACACTGATACCAACACTTCTCAACCAAGAATCCAATATAAAAGATGTAAATTTATTGAGATTTATTTATGGCCTCTTGTTAATTGCTTTCCATAGTCTTGAACATAACATACATTTGTGTTAACAGAAAAATATGCAGCCAGTTTGCACAAAAAGGCCTATGAATGGCACAATAATGCGTCAGGCATTTAGTGTACAATAAGAACATGTTTCTTACTTTTGCTTACTTATTCAATTTCTGTGTGATGTCCTCAGTGTTTTCTTTTTATCTTATTGCTCTATGTGGCACTGTGGTCGCTGTGAAAAGTGTATTTTTTGTTACCCTGTATGTTAGTCTCCTTGCATATGTGGAAATGACAATTAAGTGCTCTAAGTTTAAATTTGTATGCCGTGTAATCTGTACTGACTGCAATGTAAATGCATCCATGTAATTATGCCACGCTCAGAGCTAGTGATGTAGAATAAAAAGCAAGGAAGTCCACTTGTGGTAAGCAGGTGGGGAGGTGGACGTGTCCAACAAAAACAAATTTTAACCAGGAGACTGGTGTTCAACCATGTCTCATTATGTTCCCATAAAATTAAAATGAATAACCAAAATACTCTTTGAGGGAAACTCATTGTCTCCCTGATTATGGTAGCAGTTGTAAATAGTTTTAAACAAACAATTAACATTGTAAATGGAAACAAATCAAAATGAGCAAAACTACTTAGGTTTAGGGAAATAAACATCATAGTTTGGCTTGAAATGACTACGACACTAAAACAAAACCAAAATGCAACAAAACTACGTAGTTAGGTTTAGCCAACAAAACTACTGGTCTAGGCTTAGTACAAAAACATGACAGTTTGGCTTAAAAACAAAACAAAAACCCACAATACTACATTTCACACAGGATACAAACACCAGTCTATTTGTGATACATAAAAGACAAATGTAATCTGCGACAAAATACGTTTCCTTCCAACATTACCCAGAACACATGTTAGTTATATGGGAATGTAACTTTGAGGAGAACGGGCCGGTTAGTGACATTTCTTGTGATTTTTAGTGACATTTGTGCCGTGTTTTCCATTCTTATGTTACGTTGTTTTCATACTTGTTTTACTTAGTTCACGCACTTATTTTAAGCCCAACCATGACATTTTTCTTGAAGCTGACAAAGTGGTTTTGTTGCCTCAACCTAACTGCAGATGTTAAAAAATGACACATGAAAAGCCTAAAATACATATTTTATTACACAGGGAATGCCTGTGTAATATCATGCAATTTATACATTTTCATGTGATAAATATGATACACATGGAGATTTTCTGGTATACAGCTGTACTTCTTGTATTATATACACACTTTTATAATGTGTTTCATCTTTTACAATATTTTCATATTTCCTTTCATTATAGCATCTCTATTTTTTATATTTTTGAAATTTGTTGACCTGACTGACCCAACTGGGATCAAAATATTATCCATCTGAATAAATGTGTAGTCAGCGTGCAGGTTTTACTCATTTCAGTAAGCACTTTTCAAAGAGTGAGGGTTCACATGCACAATCAACTAAAATACACATATTTGAGGGAAAAAAAAGGGAAAACTATGGATCATGTCATCTTTCACACGAATAGTTATTGCCCTACAGACAGCCTAGTAAAAACAAGTGGCAACAGTAAAGTGTCTTCTCACATCTCTGTCTTTATTTACACATATGGCAGGAAATTAAAGACAGTGAGTAAAGCGAGTATCCCTCAGTTCATTTAACAATCTCCACCGCTCTGAAGCCTCTGGCAAACTGAGACGTTGTAAAAAAGCCTCCTCTAATTACACAAAGCTGTTTATGCACAACCGCTCCATCTCATTCCACCAGTCCCTTCCCTATGAGACACTAATTTGCCTTTCAGCGTGATAATAGTTGATATACAGTTTGGTGTCATCTGGTGACAGCTCTTTGTTTTGTTCCGGTTACTTACAGAAGCCCGTTTCGGCTACTGGCCGCTTCTCCCTTTCAGGTGCATGGATATCTGAGAAGAAGGCTGGTGTTTGGCTGGAGCGCGGCCGAAGTTAGATCTCTGTGTTTATTTGCTAACAGACTCCCTCTGTGTTCATACGCTGACCCTTTTGTGTGGCTCTCTGAGAGGCAGGTGGATTGTGCCTCGGGCTTGCGGGCTACAGTTTGAAAGCAACAACGTGAAACCGGAGCTGTAACGCGACCCCGAGGCAATTAGGCCCACAATGAGGACGTTTTTTTCGCATTCGCTCCTTTTGTGTTGCTAAATACTATTTAAGAGCAAATAAAATGAGGAACTATGGGCGCTTTGGCAGAGAGGCATGAGGAAAATGTACGCCTAGGTAGCAAATCAGCGATAGATTAAGTTGTTGTGCTTGTTGGGAGTTGCTCCAACGCATGTCTCTCTTTTGAAGTTGCCCTACCTTGTTCTCCTGTGCTTTTTTTTTTTTTTTTTTAAGGTGAGGGGGAATCAGGTGGGGTGGACACGACTGGATGATGCAAGACAAATGGAGCCCACTTTGGGGGAGTTTTAGCGCCGCGCACCCTTTACCTTATGGAAGCGGGAAAGGTGCAACGAGGGCTGGAAGAGAGAGAGAGAGACCCTGCAGCTCCTTCCCTCCTCCTTCCCTCCCTCCTCCCTTCCGTTGCCATATACCCTTCCCTGAATGGAGTGTGTCTACCGGATCTGCCCAGGATGAAATGTCATATCTTAGACTGATCCTTATCTCTTAATCGCTTCCTTTGTCTCCCATGATTCCCCAGACCCTCCCTGACTTCCCTCCTCGGACGCGGCCCTTTGATGTGTCAGCCACGGTTAGGGACGCTGGGGGTGGGATATTTGTGGTGTGTGCATGCATGTGTGTGTGTGTTTTAAAGTGGCGGTCTGGTTCTGCTCTGAGCTAACTAGAGTCCCAGAGGTTATCAAGATTCAGTGGTGGAGTAGACTACTGGAAATGGTTGTTGTTGTGTTAGGTTGGTGCTGTGTGTGTGTGCTTCTGAGTATCGACGATTGTATGTGCTGGAGGGCAGATGTTATGCGTAACACAGACGTATGGTGCTCCTGCGTGTGCTTATGCATTTGCATGACTCCACTCGTGGGGTAAAATGCTAAACTGATGACACATCAGCCTCACAAACCTTCTCTAGGGCTACATGTCGATGTTTGCATGGGTCGCAGACAGTCAAATGGGAAACAAATGTTCAAAGAAAGAGTGTACAAAGTATGAAAAATGCAAAAACTAGGACAAAGAGCAAATTCAGAAATCCCTGGGTATGACAGAGAAATTGAGTCTGGGAAAGTTCATGTCACAGGTTATTTACATCCTATCTGCTGGTCAGTCGAGTCAATTTTGTAGCCTAATATCACAAATTACAAATTTGCCTCAGGGGGCTTTATAATCAGTACAGCAGTCAGTCAGTTAGTCCGCCACTTTGGTCCAGACTATAATGTCTTGAACATTATTAAATAGATTTTCATGAATTTTTGTATAGACAAATTTCAGCATTGAATGACTCCTACTGGTGATCCATTGACTTTTACTGTAGTGCCACTGCATGTTGACATTTTTAGTTTTTAGTTACCTGTCTTGATAACGATTACACCGATTGAGATGAAATTTGGTACAGATATTTATGGTGCCCAGAGGATATATCTTCCTGACTTTGGGGAGCCCCTTACTTTTAGTACACAGGTGCAAGGAAATGGACATATGTTTTACGGACATCAGCGACCTGATTTCACACCAAAGCATGTAACAGACGCACCTGTCCACCAGAGGATGGCATGTCAGAGTCCTGTTTTGCCTCGTCGACACATGAATATTATGTACCGTATAAAGTGTATATATATATACATATATATATATATATATATATATATATATATATATATATATATTCACACACATATGAATGGTGCTGCAGTGGTTAGCACTGTCACCTCACACCAAGAGGGTCACAGGTTTGAATCTGGCTTGGGGCCCGTCTGTGGGGAGTTTGCATGTTCTCCCCATGTTAGCGTGGGTTTTCTCCAGCTTCCTCCCACACTCCAAAGTTAATTGATGACACGAAATTGCCCTTAGGCGTGAATGTAAGTGTGAATAGTTATTTGTTTCAATGTTGTCTGTCCCTGTGATGGACTGGTGACCTGTCCAGGGTGTTCCCTGCCTTTGCTCAATGCCAGCTGGGATCGGCTCCGACCCCGCGCAACCCCCAACAGCATAAGCGGTTGCAGATAAATGGATTACATGAATGAAGGTGCAGTATCAGCAGGGGGCACCAAACCACTCACTTAGGTTTAGGCAACAAAGCCACTTAGTTAGATTTAGGACAAGTGTCATGTTGGGGCTTAAAGTATGTAAACTAAGTGAAAATGTGCAGAAACAAAGTAACATAAGTGCGGGGTCACAAACGTGACTAAACACATCACAGACGTCATTAATGTAGCTTAAAGAACAAAACGGCGGCATCCTTGTTGAAAGTTTTGTACTTGGATCCGTCAACCATAAGCAGTCTTTCCCACTTTTTATTCTGTCGCTCCAGGCATAGCATGTTAAGGTGTATGCGTTTACATTGCAGTCAGTGCTGACGTACAAACAGTGTACAAATGATAAGCCTAAAGCAAGAACAGCGTTCTTATTACACAACGTTTTGCCTTGCACATTATTGTGTTATTCACACACAATTTGGTGCGTTTGAGCTGACTTAAGACTTGATTCCAACTTGATAGTGACATACTGTATGGGCATTACTAAGACAACATTTCCACAAGAGAAAAGACGTTCATCAAACCCCCCTTAGCTAAACAGAGTCAAAACATTTTGTACAGAAAGTGTCAAAAAGTCACGATACACTAATTTCAACATTTCAAGGCCTTTAGCCTTGAGCTAATGCCACTGTTGTTGTAGCTGAAATCAGTCAGCTGTGTTGACTATAGGCTCATTAACATCCAAATAGTTCTTCACTGTATATTTGATTTCTCAAGGCAAGCAAGAACTTTAGACTTGAGATAAAAATGAGAAAATATTGTTCAGATCCCCCAAACTGAAAACTGCTGCTGATCTAACAGATAGAGAAGGTTTCATAATTTTACCCTCCCTGCCTCCAATCAGTCGTGGACATATTGTGTTCACTGCACTGATGAAGTTTCCATATTTATACGCAGGTTTAAATAATTCAACAAAAGAAAAGCTAGAGTGACCTGAGGTCTAATTGAACACACACAGTAGATCTAATATTTTTGACCTCCCTACCTCCAGCCGACCCAGTACACACTGCTCTAATGAGTTTTCCATGTTTATCTGCAGGTTTGAATGATTCCACACAAACAACGAAAGTGGCCCGTTTTGCTCGGTGTTTGAGTTCTTGGCACAATTCACTGAAATTATAATTGAAAGTGCAGATTTAACTTGACAGCATCACTGAATTTATATACTTTTCATTCAATATGTTTTAAATTTTGTATAAAAAAGGTTCAGGCATGTCTTGGTTTTATCACACTGATGTAAATCAAAGTAGAATAAAACAGTATATTTAAAGGAACAGTGTAGCATTTCAGGGGATCTATTAGCAGAAATGTTTCTTTAACATATAATCACCTGAAACGTTTTTGTTAGCTTAGAATAAGTCCTTCATATGTGCATAGGGTCCTCTTCACTGAGTCCGCCATGTTGCTCCACCATGTTTCTACAGTAACTCAGAACGGACAAATACTGGCTCTAGAGAGAGACTTTCAAGTTCTTACATTACTTGAAGGCTGCCATAGTTCTCCAACATGCTTGTGAAACTGCGATATCGTGAGCTGCAGAGTGCAAAAACGGTACTGCGAGCCACTGTGTGATTTCTGTGAGCGTGAGCGGTAAGGTGTTCCTTAAGTCGTGAATACACCCTGTACCTTTTATGAAATTATTATCCATTTGCAGTCATGCATGGATATATGCATGTTCTGTGTTCTGTAACTGCACAGCGCAACACACCAGCACATGGAGTCAAAGATAAGAGTGAACAGAGGCCTTTTAACCGTATAATGGAATCAGGTAAATGTGCTAAGATTAAATATAATTACAAAAATGAGTGTAATGAAATGAAAAAACTACAGGCTGAGGAGTACAGTCAGACCTTTTGGGTTTCATTTGGGGTGACTGGAGGATTTCCCACATTTCTAGTGAGAAGGTGTGTGAGGGTTATTCGTGTGTGTGTGTGTGTGTGTGTGTGTGTGTGTGTGTGTGTGTGTGTGTGTGGTGTGGAGAGAGAGAGAGAAAGAAGAGCAAAAGAGATGAGAGACCGTGAGAAAAAGAAAAAGACAGACGGAGCTTGTTTGAAAAGGCTCGTATCTTGCGGGGCATCTTTGAGCAGATATATGCAGTCATATCTTGAAACATGTGACTGTGTATGCAGGAGTGGAAAATGTACGTGTGTGTCCGATCACGGCTCATTGTAGTCTGGTTGGCTCATTTTGCCGTTCCAACATCCGGAGGCTCATTCTTTGGTCCCTGAAGGAATCTCTGGCTGAAGCCAGGGGTGATGGGGGCACATTGTCTGCACCCTCTGGTGGCAGGATGCAACAGCACAACCTGTCCTTTGTGTGTGTGTGTGTGTGTGTGTGTGTGTGTGTGTGTGTGTGTGTGTGTGTGTGTGTGGCTACGTGTTAATCTGGAGAGCGTAAAAGAACGTGCTTCCTTAGGTGAGAGCACAATACTGTATGTTTGTGTGGGGAGGCCACCCGGCATCAGCTGCATACCCCTGACAAAGATAGGAGACCCATGGCTTACAATTAGAGGTTTTCGCTTCAGCCAAAAGCAACATTGTTCATTTCAGTGAAAGAGCGGGGCCCTCGCCGGGTGCCGAGCCACCTGGAGATGAAGGAGGGCGGGCGGAGGCGAGTGGAAAGTAGAGAGAAGAATAACAGCATTAGTGTCAGAAAGAAAATGTCACCATAAGAAGAGATTCATCAACATGTAATGGTAGAGCTATTATTATCGCTTCGTATGCAGCCCGGCGTTTGCAAACCCTGGGTGGATTTTCAAGCATTGTTTCAGCCACTGGTGTATCTGTGTGTATTTGCACATCCAAGCCAGTGCAGAAGGAAAATAAGCCAGCACTTCCCCCAGATTTAGGCCTAAGCTTGAATAAACTCCGACACTCCTTCCTTTGCGAGTGATTGTCAAGAGGCTGTTTGTTGCTCTTGGCGTGAACATACACAACTGTATACATTTAGCTGTGGACGTCGGGGGCATTCAAGAGTGAGATCATTAACATATGGGGTGAGCCCTGGGGGACAGCCTGGCTGTGGAAGTGAATACTGATCATATACTTCAGATGTTATTACCTCTCCTTCTGTGGAAAAAGCTTATTCACTAAGTACTTAAACCGGAGACGGAGCGGTGATAGATGCAAACATATCAGGCAACATGCATTTGTATCATAAGGATTTTTTCATGAGAAACTAAAAGACACACCAACGTCAACTCGGAAACACCATGAGACCCGTGTTCGAGACCGTTGTTGAGCAGTGATTGTTTCGTTATGTTAGTGACATGTTTTGTTTTGTTTTTTGCATTTGTGATGTATTTAGTTGTTGCGCTTACTTTTACTTACTTATTTTAAGCCCAACCATGATTTTTTTCCCCTGACCCTGATGCAATGGTTTTCTTGTCTGAACCTGACTGTGGATGTTTGCGTGACATACAAATGACACGTGAAAAGCGGCGTAAAAATGACACATAAAAACTCTAAATTGCATACTCATGACATGCAGAATGTCCCTGTAATGCTGCGGTAGTTATACGCCTTCCTGTGAGACTGGGTTGGATTTGCTTAAGCTGAACAACCAATCAAAGTTATTTCTCTCACTGACGGGCTCTGCTGCCGATTCGACTTGCTGAATTGATTGATAAAACTTGGGTGGACTAGAACAACAGTGCGGTACACATCACAAAAACTTGGCCGACAGAAGCTCACCGATGGCCCCAAGCTGCCCGACGGCTGACCGTTGGCTTGGTGGCCTAAACGCTCTATCCAGAACCTAAACTTCTGACTGTTGCACTGACTTCATGTCTCAACTTTTGCTGGTATGTCAGACTTATAATAAAATTGTCTATTGAAGTTTTTCTCTGTGTATCTGTCTTCAGTCATGAACTTGTGACTTTTATCAACGTAATATTACAAAACTTTCTTAGTTTGCCCCCTTATACCTTACTCAAAATTGCCCCTTTGTTGCTACAGCCCTAACCCAAAGACTCCAAGAGGAGGATAAACTGTGAAAACGTACAATTAAACATTTCAGACAGTAATAAAAAAGGAGTGGAAGAGTCACACCAAACAAACAGACCTGTTGCCCTGACGACGGATGAGGCCCCTGCTGAGGTGGTGCATATAGTATGGGCCCTCCGGACTGCTGGGAGAAGGTGTCAGAATGAGCTATAACTAGAAATAATAGAGGACCACCAGAGAAACGAGTTGAAAGACGAGTTTTTTTTTGGTTGTTGTTGTTGTTGTATGGTTCTAGTGTTCTGCAAGAATCTGAAGAAAAAGGTAGAGAAGAACAGCATCCTAATGAAGACCAGGCTATCCTGGAGGATGGTGCACTCTCTTGGATACAGCAAGGGGGGGGGGGGTTTCCAAAACACTCACATTCATTTGTCCTTTACATTAGGGAGAGGACGTACACACTGCACATGTTGCCTGGGGTTCACACGAGCTGCTGCCACATGTTAGCCTTTCTTGCGCTCGTTGTCACGTACCTGCCATCAGAGATATTTTGATGGCGGAGCAGAAAAATGGAGGATCTGACTGTGGTAGTTTACTTTAAAAAACGCCAGGTAGAAGACATGGAGGCAGTTTTGGTGCTGGATGGGACAGACACAACTGTGTGTGTGTGTGTGTGTGTGTGTGTGTGTGTGTGTGTGTGTGTGTGTGTGCGTCTGTTTTTGTGTGTGTGTGAGGCTCGCGGCCACAGCCGTGCCCGGAAAGGCTTGGAGCACAACCAGTCATTAGGAAGTCAGGCCGTCTGGAGTGCATTATGGGCTGGGTACTGTAACTCTTACAAGCACAGGCTGCTATCAAATCAAGGATGAGGGGAAGAAGGAGGGAATGAAAGAGAAAGAAGGAAAAGAATCATCATACCTGTGTCAGATAATGTATACGAATAACTTCCTAAGTTTCCTTTAACTTACTTGGTGGTCACGAGGGACAAAAGTACAAATTTTACAGATTTATTAGAAAGTAGCTGAATGTTAGTTTGTTGAAATTGTCCAGCTGCTGAAGAACTTTTACGTGTCGGATTTGCTTGGTTCAAGTCTGGTTATAATGCAGGTGACAGCTTGGAAAGCGAGAGGACAAGAATGGAATCGATGAGGAGTTAATGGGAGAGGCAGGGAAAAAGTGAGGGGGAGCTGAAGAGCAGAATGGCTAACATACGATTGTGAAGTGTTTCAGCCATCCAGAAGAATGGATGGATGGCTGGAGATGGTACCCAGACTGAGCCAGTGCTATGATGCTAGCCACAGCTGAAGTTATGATTGCAGCTCTCAACAATTTGACAGCTGGTTTTGGTGCTTCGTGTCAAATTAGTGCTCACATTGGCTCTGCTTGGGCGTCATCAGGTAGAAATGATTCACTCCAGACCGTACAAAGAAAAGCATAATGAGCATAAACAGAAGTAAATATTGATAAATGGTAAATGGGCATGAACTCGCCTTTCTGGTCTTCTGACCACTCAAAGCATTTTATACTGTCAGCGTTCACCCATTCAGACACACATTCATACACATAGGCTGCAATGCAAGGTGCCAACCTATCCATCAGGGTCTAATCTAAATACTCATTCACTCAGGCAAAGCCTTTGGGAGCAAATTGGGGTTAAGTTTCTTGCCCAAGGACACTTATGGGTGACTTATGGACTGGAGGAGCCGAGGATGGCTCCACCGACCCTCCGACTGGTGGACGACCCCGCTATTTCAGGCTGTCAAACAGTACTTTTGATGGAAAGAATCGCCTCTGCTGCATAGCTAATACAGCAAATAAATAGCAGATGATCAGTAAATATCTGCACAGGTCTGGTCTGCAGTACATGTTGACAAAGCAGTTTTTCATTTCTCTAGGGACTGTGGGCAGACACGCTGTAATGCATGATCACAGTGCAGTCTACCATAGCTTGCCACATTTGCACCAAATAGCTGTTTGGCAACACTTTCTAAATAATAGCCTGTCATGGCTTCATCACAGTAAAACATTACAAACAAGAGATTAGGCCTCCCAGAATCAGGAAATCTTCAACATTTAAATTGTGGTGGACTTGGTACAAATACAATTTGCAGCAGGTGGCAGAAAATCCTGTGGGTGCAGGTAGCTGTGGTCCACGCAGACCTCTATCAAGCAGTATGTCTAGAATGGGCCAGTAACATCAAAACCAATCACCATCAGCATAAGTTTAGTAAATATGGGAAAGCCCCAAATCACTGGTGCCCTCAGCCTTGGTTGCCACCACCATGTTGAGTTCAGTGGTAGCAGAGATCAGTCTCTGCACTGTTGATCCGAGTTCGTATGGGAAGTCCCTCTGGGAAAACACCCACATCTCACCCACAACACCCATGCTAAGAAAGCTGCTCTGCAAAAGCGGCTCAAAGGGCGCGGACAAATAGAGACTGTATTTCTGCAAAGATCAAAATATTTCTGTGATTTTTATATATATATATATATATATATATATATATATATATATATATATATATATATATATATATATGTGGAGCTCAGTTTACACACTACTGCAGATTGATTTCTAAATCCATTTAAAAATCTGCGTCATATTTATTCACTAAGCACTAGAAGTAAACTTAATACACAGTATGTCTATAGGATTTGTGTCCGCTATCTATTTCTCTGTCTGTCCACAGTGAAAAAAAAAGTTGCCTTTTGGGTTTGAAAAAATGCATACGAGTCATCGCTGTGCATCATTCAACCACAAAAATACAAACAGATTTCGTTGCTCTGAGTCTGGCGAGGAGGCAGTCAGGAGATCTGCAGGGAGTCTAGCCTTTGTAGAGGTGCAGCAAACTGTCAAATTATGTTGTAGCTACACAGTTCAGAGTCCTCTGTTGATTTATCAGGTGGATCATTTTTTTGCATTTTGGCTAAACTTATGATACAATCAGAGCAGGTGGCTGCCATTTAAGGCATCATCTTTGACATCTTGATTTGATCCGGGTTCTTTGTTTTCTGATTTAGCAGCATGAGAGAGGAAAGAAATTGCCTGGCGAGCGTCTGGCCTTCATGTTACAGCAGTCGACATATTGAAACACCTGTTTAGATTTATTGTGTTTGGATAGTTGGCAGTGGATGGATTCCAGCGCCCAGCCTCTTGCACGTGCACTGCCAAGAAGACACACATCCACAATACAACTGTCTTATAGACACACACACTCATGCACACGGACAAATAAACACCAAGAGCACATATTTGTACAGTCCAACACACACACTTACAGGTCCTTACATGTTTTACAAATGGCTTGGTAGAAAGATCAATCATAACAGCAGATTTTCTGGAAGTCTGTGTTAATGCCTTTCGTTTCTGAACGCCCCCCAACTGAGTACAGGCACACAGAAGAAGAAACAAGAGAGCAAGACAGGAGGGAGAGAACGGTCCAACAGAGAAAACAAGAAGACCATACGTCAGTCTACCCTGAGATCACCTTGGACCCATGCAGCACCACCTGTCAGCGTAGACCTGAATCAAACCCCCTTTTTCTCTGAACCCAGGTGCATTAAACTCAGAGCAAATTCACTGCACGGGCTTTTTCTGATGCCTTGCCAAAGTTCCTCTTTCTGCCGGCCTGCATCTATCTATCTGGTGCACAGACTGGAGTTAAAGAGGAGCAAATAGATACGCCATCTGGCAGTTGTCTGGCCTCAGCTGTCTGTGGGACATATGATGGATTCTATCGGGATGACGCCAAAACACAAAATGGCCGAGGTCAGTAAGTTTAGGAAATCCCAAAAGCGGGAGAGGGCTGCACATCTTTGTTGTTCTGCTGTGGATTTGGATGCGATGCAGGTTAGTGTCTTGTATCACACTTTAACCTCTTTTACCCGATAAACCCAATACCGGCTTCGGCTGAGCTGTGTGTTAAAACACTGCCTTTAAAAACTTCTGAAAATGCTGTGGTGGTCTTTTTTTCCAAATTGTTACGAAAACACGAGGCCTTAATGCTACTAAAACAACTCTTCAAGTGTATTTTGTCCAAACTCTGTTTGCTTGGCAATGATTTCAATATTTTAGTTACAAAATCGATGCAAGAGAAGCTGTATGTATTGAAAATTGTATTTTTACTTTCTAATATTTTGAGCGTTTTAATATACTTATATTACATATGACTTTGAATTCTTGTTAACTTATTAACATTGTTATTAACCTTTTTTATAATCTAAGTTTTACTTGATCATATCATCATTATTATTATAAAACTACTACATTTGGAGTCAAAATTATACAATTTAGTTTTTTTTTTTTTTTATTATTGATTTTATACTGTGCACAATGGTAGAATCCATTGATGCACTGGGTGAATGTCCAAGATCATGCATTCAGACCTGGTAGTTGTGGAGCTATTCTGGATTTATTTTGGGTATGTCTGTCTAGGCGAACCACACCTTCAAGCACCCTAGGGCTTAAGAGGTTAAATCATGTCATGTCACTTTTTGTTTGTTTTTTTTAAAGGGTTTTATACTGAAACACAAAACTGAGAGAAAAATATCTATATCATTTGATTCTCATGAGAGCATCTGGTATCAGCTCCGCCCGTTCTGGTGGTTCACGGCTGTCGTCACGTTGACGCATGTATACACGATCCTAATTAGATGGTTGGGGGACCCAGGCGAACGTTCGCCGAGGCCAGACGGGGTTCATCCCTTTCCTGTGTGTCATAGCATGACGTCACAGTCTGGGTGCTGGGGCACCCTATCATTGGTGTGATCAGGCAGAACGTGATGTCTTCGGGGAGTGACTGAGCCGACCTCAGAGTCCTGTCACATTCCCAGTCCACCATGCAGACCAGGAGGATGTAGCCCATGTGCCAAGGAAGTGTGGGCTGTGCCACTTCAATCCAGGAATTCTTATCATGTTGACTTTTCAAAAGGGATGCACCACACTGCGGTTTAGTCTGCAGCTGGGACAACAAAGTGATGGATGAAGCGGCGAGTGAGGAAGGGATATATGCCCACACACTCACCTCCTCCCTTCTCCCTTTACACCCTTAATCAATTCTCTCTCTCTCTCTCTCTCTCTCTCTCACACACACACACACACACACACACACACACAGGTCTCAAATCCTGCGGCAGCCATCCGGGTGGAGATTTTGTGAGCTGTGGGGCTCTGCAGAGCCACTCTCCAGGGCCGTGGCCATAAAACAAAAGCACTTGTAACATGAAAGAATTCCTGCAATTTACAAGAGGAAGTGGAACATCTGAGAGACGATGTTTGAATTCTCAGTTTGCTCATCTGGGCGAAGTGTCAAAGCTGAGGTGGCTGCCGTTTCGCCCCATCTACCACCATCACCGCCACCGCCAAAGCACCCCTCCATCCCATGCATATCTTTAATGCTAAATGCACTTCCTGTTTCCCATAACACCGCCATGTCTCAGTGACCAGCAAGACCTCAGTAAAACGTGTCCACCCTGAGTGCAGGCACCAACCGCGCGCCGCTCAGGGGCCGTCGAGGGCTTCACTTTGAACCTGGCAGCTCCGGGGAACATTCCTGCCTTGAAAGGTTTATTTGGTTATCTCTCCAAATGTCCTGAGGTGAAATATACTGTTAAGTAAACTTAGCTGATACAAACCAGTTGTAGGCATGCAATAGTAAACAGATTGTAGCCGCTCATGAAATGGTTGCTGCCTGCAACAGAGCAGTGTGCTGCACACTGTCTGCCTCCACGGCGCAACGTCAGAAATAGCAGGTTTTTCTCATAACGCAGGAGAACTTTAGATGGACTTTTGCCTCAAGGCAGTGTGGGGTCTGAACTTTTACAGATCCTCTGGTTTTGTGTATTATTATTGTCTCAGCCTCATACTTTTATGACAAGATATATTGCACAACTTTATAGAAATGAGGGCTTTGTTTGTACTTCAAAGATGTGCAAAGGTGCAACCATTCTTTGCAAAGCAGTGAGTGTGTAACCTGCATGTGTTTGTGTGTGTTTGCAGTTCTCCAGAATTTGCTCTGCATTCATGTGGATAATTATAACTTTATGGAGATTTTTTTCCCTCCCTTCCTTACGACCACATCTGCAGCAGAGGCAAATAGTAGAGGAAGGGTGGAGGCCAAACTTTCTGGTTCTCTTTCTGTTTCTGCCTCTTTCTCTCTGCTGCCTTCCCTTCACTCTGTCTCTCTTGCACTCTGTCTTTCTCTCTCTCTTTACCCCTCCTTCCTTCTGTCGCTCATCTTCCACCGTGGCCCGGACCACCTACGTTTGGAGCCTTGGGTGGACCCAGAACCGTTGCTATCAGCGCAAGTGTACTCAAACATCCCATAATGACTTCCACTTAGAGCCAGTCCATAAACACTCTCAGATGCACAGAGACACACTCTCGGGGCTCAGGCAGGCCGGCTGCATGCTTTCCTCCTCCGCAGAGGCTGCAGTCACTTAGCCAGTTTCCTTAATTCCTTTCTTAATAGGAATCTGTTTGTTTGTTTGCGCATTGGCTCAGCGCTGTTTATTTGGCTGCCCGTTTTATGAGATCTAGCAAAGCCCTTCGAGCCACCCCGGGAGCTGTGCTAACCTCATGTGTGTGTGGCAACAATCACATATTAAACTTGAAGCTTTTTACAGTAACTCGTTGAGTTTTCCGGCAGTGGTTAGACCTGCGGCGAGGCTACCTCCACGAAGATTTGCCCTTCAGAACGGCTTCATGACTTTGTACCGGTCCCCAAAGCTACAAGTCCCACGCCTGTGGATGATGATGTCACGACACATTGTGCAATTATGTTTTGCGTTATGTTAAATACCATAAAAGTCATGTACGCTGCGAGGGTGGAGCTGACATATTCCTTTAACTCACTGAATGACCTCAAGCTCATTTAAGTGCAGCGCGACACTACGATTGGTTTGGTACAACCCTGAGGAGGATGTTGTGTGATTAAAATTGTCAGTTTGCTCTGTGTTATTTGTTTGTGTTCTCACAAATGTCACTTGTAATCTACGCGAGCATTAAACTGAAGAATGAATAGTAAAATGCTGAAGTTATGCCATGATGTGATCAGCATTTAAAGTGTAATTCACCAGGCCCACTTGGATCTTATGTTTGTAGTTTTGGCGATAGTTGTGTTGTGGCTTATTTATGTGTTTCAAATCATTTTTGGACAACATTGCTGGTCTACAAGGCTTTGGCTGCACAGAAAACACTTGTTAGTGGGATTAATTCTTTGTTGGTTTTGCTTTTTATGGGATTTACCGACAATAAGAAAAATACAGAACACCATGCTATCCTTTCATGAAATTGTACATTAGCACTTAAAGGGTAACTGCGGTATTGTTCAACATGAACACTATTTTCCCATGTTTTTGTGTCCAATAACTAATGAGGGCAACAATTTTTGAAATTGGTCCAGTATTGAGGGATAACACTGTAATCGGCAGCTGCTAAAGGGGTGCAACGTAATTTCTTGAGGCGATTCCTCATCTTATATGTCCACTAAAAGTGCATGTTTTCACCACTGACAGGCTCAGATTGTTCTTAGAAATGTCTGACAACATTATGAAAAGGACCCTACATGGAAATACAACATTTTTCTTACCTTTCGCTCCCTGTGTGTTGTTGTGTCATGGGACTTGTTGCTAGAAGATAATGGTGGAAATATGAGTGAGAGCTGGAGAGGAGTGCCGGTGTTGTACAGAAAGAGTAACTTAGTGTTATCCAACAGATTTTCAATTTCATGGCTGAATATTTAGCTGATTTTGACAATGTGGATGCAACATGAGATTTCAGTATGAGATTTCTCACAAGTTTTTTTTTTTTTTTTTTAGCTTTTTTTTTTAAAATTGATATTACAGAGTGAGATAGAGGGGACGATATCCAGCAATGGGCCCCAGATTGGATTCGAACCTGGAGCCGCTGCAGAAAGGACTCAGTCTTAGTACATAGGGCACCCGCTCTACCAGGTGAGCTACAACCGTACCCCAGACCACCCCAAGATGGGTGGAGCACACTGTCTCTAACGGCACACCCTGCATAAATATCTATTTCATTTTTTGGAAAAAACAAAAAAGTGATTTCAGAGAGAAGTTACACTATGCGACTGGAGGACATATCAGGATGTCAAACTGATTCAGCAGTAAAAACAAGTTAAAAAGATTGAGGCTAAAGCCCACAGATCAGGGTAAAAGTGTATTCCCACACCTCCAGGAGATCAAGACAGAAGAATAAAGGAACGTTACTGTTCCTGTAAAGCTGGGTAGGTCTTTATTCACTGCTACAATCACTACAAAGCAAAAGTAGCCTGTATATTCTGTACATTCAGTGTACTTTCAGTAGCTAGCATGGCACAGTATTAATACTAGATAAAGATGGGCTCTGCTAATGTTAGCGCCACAGGTTTTTACATTAGGTTAGAAACTTATCTGCTTCCAACCTCTCCAGGTAACGAGTGTCACTATCATACGTGTCCCAGGCACATCGTTTAACCACGACTAGCTTAAAATCCACAAAACCAGTCTATGGAGCAAAGCCGGATAGATGTCGGACCCTGGTGAGAGCTTGCCAATGCTACCCTATGATTGGCCAGTCTGCATTCAAGGGGTGGGACTTGACATAGGGTCAATTTCAAAAATTAGTCACTTAGACACAAAAACATCACAAAATAGGGTCCAGGTTGAAAAATACCAAAGTTACCTTTTAAGCAGAAAAATGTGATACAGCACCCTGACACCTGTAGACACTAACTTGAACATGATCGTGCCAGAGGAACGTCAGAAAAGTCCAGCGAGACCATCTGTATCACAACACCTGGAGTTTATCTCCTAGTGAGATAAACACAAATATTCACACATCATTCTGTACAAAAACCTCCTGAACACATCACACACTCCCTGTTGTCAGAGATTAAGCAGACTATCTCCTGCTTGCACTGACAGGATGAGAGAGATAGGCCTTTTGGAAATGACATTTTTGCCAGCAGACTGTAAAGACCGTTACGTGACAACACATCATCTCCTGAAGGTTGTAAAAAAAAAAAAGAGGAAAGGAGAGAAAAAGAGCAGATTGAGATCAGACTTTCAGATGCTCTGCTCCCATCTTCTATCAGTGTTGACATTTCTGTGTTTTATATCATGTCAGATTGTGGTTTTGAAAATGTGCCACTGACGTTGTGGTTCTGAAGCTGGAAAAAAGATTTGAACGTGTTTTTTTCGGCTGTTTAGGATTTCCAAACCAAACATGAATAGACCCTGATATTCTATGTAAATGACAAGCATGTGCTCATGTTCACACGCACAAATCCAGAAATGAATCAGAGACTGAGATAAAAAAAAAACACATCCACTAGCCTCTTTCATCTGGCTTGTTTAGATTTTTCCATCTCGTGTTTATCCCTCCAGCAAAACTATGCATCTCGTTTTGCAATCAGTTCGCCTTTTAATCTGTTTGGGACATTGTCTACCCTTCTGTCAGTACACAGGTGAGTTATCGCTGCAGCCCTGCATCCTGCCAAGCGTGGGGTTTCACAGCTCAGGGGCCGCTATCTGGACTTGGACTGAACAGCTATCTTCACATGGGGGCCAGAGGGCGGACATGGCCGCGGCTCACAAGATCAGACAGCGCTGAGCTGAGCCCTGCTGCCATGATACGCCTGCTTGGGGCAGGTGGGTGCTGATCTGAGACAAAATGAAAGTGAGACGGTCTGCATTGAATCAGAACATTATTTGGGTTTTCAGACACCTTAGGTTTTCTGAGTTGGAATTTTAAAAAGTATCCTATGAAGACCAAACATGAGCAGATAAACTCACTCAACTTATGTCAGTTGAGGTGCATCGTAAAACTGCCTGCATGGTCGTCTTGGCAGACTAGTGTAATGCACCATAAGAAAGGTGTGGTTTTGTGTGCCTTTAATCTGTTGGGGGTACTTTCTGTTGCATGCAATCGTCCTCTTTCTGTTTTATATTCCCTGTTAGCCTTTACAGAAGAAAAAATGTCAAAAAGCCAAACAATAATGGTAGAAATCGGGCTTGATGGTTCATTCTTGGCCTTAGGGAGAGCATTTTGACAAAACATGAGGTCCACTTACTTGGTTTATCAGAAGTTTTCAGCCGAATCTTTTGGCTTTCCTCAACGGTAGGTTAACTCCTCCTTTGGCATGAAGGTGATTTGTTGTGATCACGTAACCTACATATGGAAAAACACTTGATCAGAATTTCATATGAAATGAGATGTGGCTGAGAGCTTTAGAGAGAAACACTTGGACCTTGTGATGATAATGTTGTCAAAATGGAAGAAATGCTCCTCATCAAAGGTGTCTTGGGTCTGATCTTCGATGGATTGCCCGTTGTGATGGCTGCACCTTAGTTTTCTATCATTTACACTTAAAGCTTCAGTAGGTAGAAAGTCTTTGGCATCACTGGGCACAAATTCCATACCCATCCATAACCATTCAGCATGTTTTAATGCAAGTGTTCGGAGGGAAAACTAGACTGCTGCACCTCCTCTTGTTCTGTTGTTGTTTTCAGACTTTTTTTTCCCCATGATGGGAGACTTTAGCCAGTGACAGCTCATTTCACACAGAGAGCCTTCCTATTGGCTGTACTGTCGCAGGTGGGCGCTGCTTAGTATTTCCTCTACTGATCTCAACATGGCTGCCAACTTTCTCATTTTACAGCTAAACAGTAACTACAAGATGTTTCTGAAAACATTTGAGGAGAAATAGTCATTACAGTAACAGAATATTGATTCATATTTGATCAGCACTGCCTAGTTGCCAGTTTGATCAGAGTTTACGAGTGATTGACAGCTGCTCAGAGACGTCAGGCTCCAGCTCGGCTCTGATTGGTTGTTTCCCTCCGGTCTGTGAAATCTTGCAGATGTCGTTAGGAGCACCAGAGGACATAGAGGAACATGATTTTTTCAGATTACCCGTTTCTTGCACTACTGTCAGGATATAGTGACTGTTTTATAAAAATAACTTTTGATCATTTTGTTCCATTTCTACCCACTGCAGCTTTAATAGTTCATTTTCTCATTGGCTCTGTTGACCTCTTGACCTGCACTTTGCACGTACACCAGCACACAGATAAATGATGACACGGAGCTTTTGTTAATGATATTACGTGCTGTGCCGAGGCTTCGGAGCGCCTGATTATTAATCCAGGGAGTTTTCTGTGAAGCGTGTATCGAGGCTTGTATTGTTGAAGATGCCCGAAACCAAAACACAGTTGAGAAATTATTGTTCATGAATAAAAACAAATAAAGTCTCCCCTCTATCATTTCCCTAGAGTTATACAAACACATTCACTGGCCTCTACCTGGTTAAACCACTGCCTCACATCTGCCCGTTTTACTCTCTTTGACCAACAGGCCTCATGAAATAAACCATTTTGCAAACCAGTTTGCTGGAGAGCTTCAATGCTTCATGAAGCTTCATCTCACCATCTCTTGCTTTTGTTTCATACATCACAGTTTACTGTTGGCCGTTAGTTCCTATACACAGTGAGCACATTTAGTTGTACTTCTGTACAGTCACACTTTAGTTTATCTTTCGGTAAGTTTCTCTTGAGTTGTTCATAACTGAAAGTTACCAGAGCTGAAGGTGCTGCTGTTTGGAGGGACATCTGGACAGGCTGGAGCTAAAGATGAGCCACTAAACAAAGATCTTAAATACAGGAAGTGGCCAGTCAGAATGTACCAAGTGCCGCCACATCACGGGGGATTGGTATTTGTAGATATTTTGTTTATGGTTACATGTCATATTAGTTTGTTGGTGCTTTTGTTGGTTAATCACTAAAATATTGATCTATATTGATAGATAATTGTTTTGCTTTGTTTTATTTATAGTTTAGTTTAGTTAGTTTAGTTAGTAGTTTGTCTTTGTTCTACCCCTTTTGTTTAAAAATGGTCTGATCCGCTATTATGCATCCCCCTCAGTTTGCAGTTATTTGTTGAATAGAGTTAAGTTCTGTTTATTTGACTTCTTTTACCAGTCTTGAACTTCATTGCTAATTTTGTAAATTTTCATAAATACAGCCCTGGTTTTGAAAGTCCACCTGTGACTCCTGATGCCAGCTCACCCCTCATGCTGGCTCTGTATCTGTTTATCCTATAAATGTGTCACGGATCCGGTGAAACCTGTGTTCATTTAAAAACACCTTGCTACCTAGAGACCAGTTACTACAATAGCATGCAGCGGTGGCTTCCCTCTCAGGGTCATGTGGAGTTCCTCAGATAGTGAGTCAATTACACTTGTGAGTGAGTCAATTAGTGTCTGTGACTCACTTTGTGGGTCCATTTTCTCCGTGAGTCACCTAGACGAGCCACGGCGTTTCCTGCAACACAAAGAGACATTCTCCTTTTTTTTCCTTTTTTAGGTCCCCACTGTTTGGACAGAACATCTGCCTTAATTGACCTTGCTTTGATGGCCCCAGTTAAAGGTTTAGTCTGCGTAGTGTCACTTAGCAGCAAACATGAACTAATGACAAGCTCTCCCTCTCACTCCTCAATGATTTGGTGGGTTTCTTTTAGGACAGCATGGTCTCCATTGAAGTGCTACCCTATTTCTTTTCTTGTGAAATCCTAAAGCCACAGCCACAAAATAAAAACATTAACTGGATGAGTACTACAGGGGCTGTAAGTCAGTAAGCCAAGTGAGTAAGTAAACAGTCACTGAAGCCTCATCCAAACCAAGTTGGATAGATCTGGGAAACTCATTAACAAGAGAAAATGACTTCCAACCAAACCAGTATCCTCAAGTTGTTTTTTTTTAAGTTCTTTGCTCACTCATAAACACCAAAACAGCAGTCAAATAGCCAAATCTCTTTCAGTTGGACAAAAACAATGTGAATTGAAGCCATTAAGGTGCTTTATGATAGCGAGTAGCCACCATTTAGTCTGTAGCATGGCATTACGTATGCTGGTGTGTCCGCAGGGAGCAACTCCACCACGCTGCAGGGTTCTCAAACTTTTGGAACTTAACGGCCAGGACCATCTTCCCAAAAAAAAAAATGTGAAAAAACATCCATCCATCCATGCATCCATCCATCCATCCATCCCTCGTCAACCACTTATCCCGTTAGGAGTCGCGGGGGGGTGGAGCTGATCCAACCCCATCCATCCACATCAATTAACCTACACTATGTGTTTGGACTGTGGGAGGAAGCTGGAGAACCCAGAGAAAACCCAGGCGAACGCTAGAACATGCAAACTCCATACAGAAGCTGGATTCAAACCTGCAACCCTGTTGCTGTGAGGCAACAGTGCTAACCACTGCATCACCATGCAGCACATCCAATGTGCTCCAGACAAGGTGGATTTTTGATGCGTTTCAGGACTTTTTCTCTCCGCCTGACTGCCAGAAATAACTCATCAGAAAATCCTGTGTAAGCACAATTTGACTCTCACAAACACACTCAACAAGATCTGTTCTGAGGCAAATTATATCACTGGTACATGTGATATAATACTTAAAAAAAAACAGTCTAAAATATGTTATATTTGAATATATTATTTTATTTTTGACTCCAAAACCCTGTGGCAACCCCTGGAAATTATCTTGTGAACCCCTTGTGGTTGAGAACCACTGGTTTAAAGTAGAAGGAATAGTTAGTAATATGATGTTATTAATAATGCAACTTTAGCTAACTAATGTTATAAACTGTGTTTATTGATCCAGACTGGATAATCAAACTTTGAAGATGGTGTCACTGGAGACCATTTTCGAATAATAAAGGGAACTCAGATAAGACTTGTATGGTTGTCATGGGGACACAGTGAGTTCAACCATCATGAACTCAGAAGGCAGCCGTCATGTTTACTTTCTGTCAGCAACCCCTCACTGACTTTAAGTACATTTATCTGGACAGGAGCGGGATGACACAGCCCAGCTACGCTGCCTGCATGGTGTCCCCAGATTACAAATCACCTGATAGTCTCTTCTTTTTGTACGTTTCAGGATTGCCAAACACACACACAAACTCACTGACATCTTTTTTAACTGACATAACACCGCACCAAACTGTAGAAAGTGTTCTAGAAAAACTCATTTATTGGGTGTGAAAAGAGGTTGCTTCATGCAGATGGAATGCCAAAACGTAGTGGAAAACATGACTTTTTAAATGTAGTCAGCTTACACAGGACATGGCCTGAGTCATCCATATTTGTATCCTCACACACTTCACTCTGCCCCTGTTACGCGCCTCTATCTCTGGGGTGCTGAGAGCAGAGATTTCGGTTCCGTCGTCACCGGCTGAGTGGCTGCAGACAGGAAGAACCGGCCCATCTGCTCAAGCAGTTTTGCTGCTGACTGTGAGTGCCATTTTTGTTACTTAACATTAATAACAGCCTGCTTTTCAATCCAGTTCAGTTCATTTCAGCTCAATGTGTGCTTTACTGACGTGATAAAATGGACAATATGCGTGTACATACACAGGGTGAATCACGACCAACCTGTAAAATCCAATGCAATACACCATAAAAACCCCCTTTGTGGAGCGTATGATGTTGATACTCTATGGTAACCTGTGAGGACTAAAAGTCTGCATTTGTATCGGATTGTATTTTATGAGTACTGTTCACCTCCAGGTCTGAAAAGTGAAGCCGATACAGATGTGCCTTAAACTCCCTTAAAGTCTATGATCTACATCTCACTTGATTTATTATGTCTTCTTCAATACAGCATGATGTTCATTTAGTAAATTATGGTCCCATTTAGAGTCAAACAGACCATGAAGCAGGAAGTGCTTTAGGGTGTGGCTACCTTGTGATTGACAGGTTGCTACCATGGTGTTGTCCGGTCTGTGAGTTGTACATTTTTTCATCTTTAACCCTTTCACAGTGTGTTTTCACTTCTTGAAAGTTAATTTTAACATTTTGGTTGCCTACAAATGTCCTTTTCAGCATTTGGTTTTACTTAGCTCCATCCTCTCCTGTCACTTCTGGTTGAAAAAATCAAGATGGCAACGTCCAAAATGCCGAACTCGAGGCTTCAAAATGGGAGTTCACAAACCTTTCAAAGTGTGTTTACAGTTCGGGAAAGTTAATACTAATCTTTTTGATCACCTAAAAATGTCTTACTCAGTGTTCTGTTGTACTTAGCTCCACTCTCTTGTGTCATTTCTGGTTGCAAAAAAACCAAGATGGTGACGCCAAAATGCCGAACTCAAGGCTTCGAAATGGGAGTCCACAAACCTTTCAAAGTGTGTTTTCAGTTTGCAAACAAACAAAATGGCGACGGCCAAATACCAAACTCAAAGCTTCAAAACCAACTGGTGACATCACGGTGACTACGTCTAATTTTTACAGTATATACGGTCTACGTAACACTCATATATCAGCCTGCTACCCATCTAATGACAAAGTTGCCTGTAATGTTTAAGCTAGTTGTCAGACACAAGTTGCAGAATGCTCTAATGTAAGTATGTTTTAGTGCAGCAACGCCACATAACCTAGCACCACAATGGACACACACACATACACACTCAACACACACATACAGTACATAGAGTTCAAAGGAAGAAGAAATTATAGCCTGCATACTAACTGAGGCCTGGCATACTCTCCTTGGCTCTCTCCTTGGCTCTCCTTCATGTGAAATAAATACACCCGCAAATACAAAACAGGCAAATACAAAACCAGTGAAACACATGTTTTCCTCGCAGTCCAAAGCCATTGTTTTTCCTTTCATTTTTGAGGCAGACGGTTGAAAAATCCAGGTGAACTCTCGCACACTTATTTTTATTTATACATTCAGGTAAGTACAACAATTTTGTACACATAAAAGTGCACATATGCATCATTTATACACATTAATGTTGTGCTTGGATACAAGTTAAGATACCCACATGTGTCAAAGAGATTTTTCTCCCTGTAGCGTCTGAGATTAGCAGCATGCAGAGTGCCTGTCCTGCATGTTGGAGACCAGATAACAGGCTGTGAGGGTTCAAAATGTTAACAGCTACTCCTATTCCCATCGCTCTGCTACAAACCATGACTATCACGTTTCGGTTCTTAAAATTTGATAGAGTGATGGCTTCACTTCTCTCAGATAGTACGCAAATATGGGCATCATATTTCCAAGGATCGTCACAATATATTTCTCCCCACAGACAAGTTAAACAAAACCATTCCAGGGATTCCTGGGCTCTGAGTATTATCTGCCGTTTGGACCACCGTCCTCGAAAGAAGCTGGCAAACTGCAAGCTTTTAAAGACGGGGTCTGAACATCGGAGCGCTTGGAGCCGCACACAATGTTTTTGACGTGTCAAGTGAAAAAACCCTCAACAACGGAGAGGACGGTATGTTTTTTTAGTTTTATAAAGTACATCTGCTTTCTTTGTTTAGAGAGAAACATTCTCTCTCATCTTTCTCTTCTGCTGTAAATCAGAGACCACAATGGCACAGCAAGTAAAAGTCAGGGACAGCAAAGCTCTGTTGTACATCTCGCTGGCAACAGCAAAGTCTGTGTTTATGCTTTCATACAGTTGTTTGTGATGACTTCTTGACTGTCTGTCTGTCTGTCAGTCTGGACTATCCATCATTTAAAATGTCTTTATTTTCAAAACACTGCTTGTTTCAGGAAATACACACTGAGGAGTGATGAAGAGTAATACCATACCCTTGTTAGTATAAACGATTAAATTCAGTTCCCTTGTTAACTAAATGTTTTAGGGAAATTGTGGTGGATGTCATCAATTTACCCTCCGTCATTCTTCCTCTCTGACTTTGAACACTTTGCCCACTGCCTGATTGGTATTGAAACTGTGGAAAGATTGGGTAAGCTATTATTTTGGTAGTTTCTCTCTTCCCCCGCTCTCTCTCTCTCTCTCTCTCTCTCTCTCTCTCTCTCTCTCTCTCTCTCTCTCTCTCACACGATGCTGTATAGTTTCTCTTACAACTATTTTCAAGTGTTCCAAACACACACAAAGAGCCAGCTGGATGAGGCCCACCCCGCAGCCTGATCTTGTTAGCGGTGCGGTGGAGAGTGCAGCCACACCTCAGAAGAAATGAAAGAAAAGATGGGACAGAAAGAGAGCAGCGCTCCGGGTCCGACCCCTCGTCCCTCTCACGTTATCCCAACAGGCGTGGACCAGCTAGGTCTCTGTGGTTGTTTCACCTGCCTCATGGTGCTCCGTGGATCCCCCTACGATCAGAGTCGTTCTGCTGCATGTGTGGGCATAAACAAAAGCACGTTTTGATGCATCCACATAGAGTTGCTGTCTGATTGAATGACCTCAATCAGGCAACATTATAACAGTCAACATCTTGTGAGACAAAAAGACTTATGTGTACATGTTTACTGGCTATTCAAGAACAAACAAGCCCTCATATCTAATTGACTAAATAGGTTGTGTGTCCACATGAGTGTTTTCTGATCTGCCTCTCCTGTGATTAAAGTTTGATTGGGTTTAGGCAACTAAAACTACTTGGTTGAGATTAGGAAAAGACTGTGGTCATTATTAAAGGAAATCAACATTGCCAGCCAATAGGAAACAGAATACTAACCCCGGTATTCATTGTCAAAGTTCAACACCTTCTATTATGTAAACATAACACAAGTGTGCCAAAGCACCATGCCTTTTATGCCAACGTCAGTGTCAGTATAGGCAGCTGTATGTTTGACAGTCTCAACATGCCTCAGTGTTCCACAGAAGAAGAAGTGGATGTAGTCACCGTGACATCGCCCATTGGTTTGAGGATTGTTGTTTTGAAGCCTCGAGTTCGACACTTTGGTCGTTGCCATCTTAGTTTTTTGCAACCAGAAGTGACACAAGAGGGTGGAATTATGTACAACTGAACGCTGAATGAGACATTTTTAGGCAACCAAAATGTTACAATTAACATTCATGGACTGAAAACACACTGTGAACAGTTTAAAGTCTCAAACTCCCAGGTAGCGACGTGTCAATCACTCGGTAGCCACGCCATCCATCCATCCATCTGCAACTGCTTATTCCGTTAGGGGTTGTTAAGGGCTGGAGCTGATCCCAGCTGGCATTGGGTGAAGGTGGGGTTCACCCTGGACAGGTCACCAGTCCATCCAGGGGCACATTCAGACAGACAACATAGAGACAGACATCCATTCACACCTAGTTTTAGAGTCAGTTAACCTAACCTGCATGTCTTTGGACTGTGGGAGGAAGCCGGAGAACCTGGAGAAAACCCATTCCAACACAGGGAGAACATGCAAACTCCACACAGAAGATTCGTACCTGTGACCCTCTTGCTGTAAGACGACAGCACTAACCACTGCACCACCATGCAGCTTGGTAGCCACGCCCTAGACTTTACCCTGCTTTATGGTCTATTTGACTCTAAATGGGATCATTATTAACTAAATTAACATCATGCTGTATTGAGGAAGACTTGAAACTGGTGATTGAGACCTATAAACTCATGCTAACAATGTTTACTGAGGTAATAAATTAATTGAGAAGTAGGCTCATTTTCTCAAAGACTTCTATACAATCAAACTTCTTTTTCCAACCAGAGGAGTCGCCTCCTGCTGGCTGTTAGAAAAAAATGTAAGTTTAAGGGACTTCAGCATTGGCTTCACTTTCCAAACAGTTTGACCAGATTAAGTATAACTTTATTTGGTAATAAAACTGAATGTGAGTGCACCTGCGGTGTTGCTAATATTTCCACATTGCACGGGAAATCCATGAGTATTTAATAACAAGTTCAAGCAGGAAGTCGGTTTGGAAACTGTTTACAGGGAACATTTCACCATTTTAGCTGTATCTGTATCATCGTCTAACAGCTTTTTGTGTTTCTTGCTCTTGGACCCAGTTTTTATTGATGTTGCTCCCAAGTTGCAATAAACCAGTTTTTCTTCAAGAGGTTTTATGGCGCTATAACAACTTTATAATGGCGTTTCTGCCTTTGCTTCTGAGAGAGAACAGTCCTTATTTGCACGACCACAAGAGGACGCTGGTCAGGAAATGCAGATCCTTTTATGTGTGTGACCAAAACAACCAATGCTGTCTTTTTTTCTGGCAAGGACAGTCTCAAGGCACACGTGTAACTACAATTTACAGAAATCTGACTTAGATTAGGCTGCACTAATGCATGCAGGTTATAGTGGAACGGAGCGAAGCAGCATATTGCCTGGGAGGGGGGCAGTGATGGAGGTGTGTAAATGTGTGTGTGTGTCTGTAAGGGGGTGGGTTGGGGACTGAGCTCACAGCTGGGAGAATGGTGTGCTAACCCTGCCAAAGCCTCAGCACATGACTCCCACCACTTGTCAAAATCACCATGTGTGCAATAATGTGATTACAGTCTGGTTACTATTATGATTTAAAACAACAGCTTGTGCGGAATGGAAGAAACGCACTGCCCCACACAATGTGTGTGTGTGGAGGGTAAGAGAGGGGCTGGAGGAGGGGAATATGGGTAACAGGAGTAGGGAGGGAGTGCGTTGGATTTGTGCCGTGGCACCCTCCCTTCGTTCTCCCATCCATGCCCTGCAGGGGGACACTGGGTGGGGGTTTCAGGGTGACTGTCTGGGTCTTGTCATGGATTTACAAGTCGGGGGAACGCTTTATGTCATTTTCTCCCCCTCTGTAGCCCCTTACACCATCCACCACCTCCCCCTCCTTTCATTCCAGGTTACACAATCACTGCACTGCACACAAGGGGTTGTCATCACAGGTGCAGCCGAGATTGGCCAGGATAAAGGAACGCTTCCAGCTCAAGATGTTTTTCCCCTCGCTTTTCTTTTTTCCTCCTTCCCTCTCCTTTCTTGTTTTCCCTTTTCTTCTCATGTCCTCTAATTCTTTCTTTTACTCATATTTGTTGCACACTTTTCACTCGTGTTTCCTTCATACTGGCCCATTTCCCCTCATATATCTTGTTCTCTGTCAAAGCAGGCTTTTTTAAAAGGGAAAAACAAGTCACTATTACACCACACAAGGTTTGTCCTTTGCCTTGATTGAAACAGGATTTGTTCCCTTCCAGCTACCCCGGACCCAGCCCAAACTCTCAGTCATGTACGCCTCCTGACGGTGCCTGCCCCTTGGCTCACTCCTGAGGAGCAGTCAGGCCAGCAGAGCAAAGGTGTGAGATCACCAATTTGCCAAAATCGTGAATGTGTGTCTGTTTGTAATTACGCAGGAAGGTCTTTCTGCCTCTCAGCCGCAGAGAATGGTGAACCTCCTTTTTGGTGGTACAGCCTTGGCCGCAGGGCCAGATGGAAAAGGGAGAGGGAGGGATGGAGGAAGGGAGGGAGCGAGGAATGTAAACTGTAACCAGGCAGCCCAGCATGTTAGAAGCTGGACGCGATCCACACGATGCCAGCCGGGCATGAAGGCAGCTCTAACGATTCCCTCCTGGGCATCTGGAAGTGGGAGAGACTGAATGAGTGAGGCCCAGGCCCACAATGCCACCCATCTCGGAGCTCAGCTAAGGAAAACAAACGCCAGCGGTCACAGAGAGGGGATTTCCGGTTAGAGTCACCTAATACCTCCCTGGAATCTCAGAGGTTTGGAATCCAGAGTTGTGGAAGAGCTTGGGCTGCCATAAGCCACACAGCAGCGATGCAATTTCACTTTTAAGTTTCACCTCTACATATTAAACTCTGTCGGCTTATGCTTCATATCCCTCTATCTGCTGGCTTAGCTCACATGAAGGAAATAACTTCTCTGACAAGAGGAAAAAGATCAACTGGGTTTTCCAGTTCTATAAATGAGCAAAATCCCTAAGCATATGACTTCCCAAATTCTCATTTTAACTTATACTTTTCCCATGATTGATCCTCATTTGTAGCAAGTTTGGGCCAGATACAGGAATTTAAACTTGGCACAGCCTCCCCTCTTGCCCTAGACTGCGTGGTACATGGTAGGAAGGAGGTCAGGTGCAGGATCTCCTCCCTCCACCCCAGTGACAGGATGTGTTTGATGTACCCGAGGTGACCAGGTGGTGCAGTCGGCGCTCATAAGCCGAATCGTTCAGTAACCCTGGTAGCGAGGCCCCTTATCTGAGGCCTTGCCTTAATTCTTTCACCAACTCCTTTTTCAACAACAGATGTTGTTAGACGGACGAAGCCCAGACTCCTAATAGAAATAGTTTCAGAAACTCCCTGTTGGCTTTTTATGGAGAGAACCGATTGCAAAGCATGTGTAAGGTCGTGTGTGCTATGGGTCTTGGTCCAATTGGTTTTATGGCCTCTTTTGTGTCTTGTGATGAAACATCTGCGCGCATTTGTGGACAGACTACAGATGAGAGCACTGGGTGCATATATGTCTCGCGTGTGCTAGGTGCGGCCCAGGCTGTTTACATCTTGGACCGAGTCTGTGCTGTGTTTCCACCAGAGTGGTACATGAGCACTCCAGCCTCTCTAGTTTCTCTAAGCACTTCAGTCGGGGGGTTTCTGTGCTCCGGGGGACCCTGCGATGAGACAGCTGTGCAACAGAATGTGTGCGCACATGCAAAAAAAAAAAAATATATGTGTGAGGAGGCTGCCTCTGTGGTGCTCGTAGCCCATGTGACCCTTCGCCCCGGCGCTGCAGGACGGTGTGAACGAGTGAGGTCGCCATGCGCTGCAGCCTGATGGGAGTTGCGGCATCTGTCTTGGCTGTGATGAATAGTAAGCACCTGCGCTGCTCACGGAAACCAGTGAGATTGAGAGATGGAGAAGAGGGGAGGAAAGAGAGTGAGCGTCCGGCGCCGAAATTGGCAACAAGAGACCTCACCTGCTACGAGGCATGGAGCAATAAAAACACCTCCCCTCCTGCCTCCCTGAGAGCTCCAGCCCCACACAGATACATGCAAACCCTCACACACACACACACACACACACACACACACTAGCTCAACCCGCTTCATTTGGGATGTTTGTCTTGCTAATGTGCAGAACCTCGGGGAGAATCAGTCTTAATGCAAGTAGACCGCAAACTCTGCGCTCTGTGGTCTTAATAAGGACTAACCGCTTGCCGAGCTTGGCCAGAGCCGGACCGGGAGTCAGAGGGGAGGACCAGAGAGAGAGGGAGAGTGAGAATGAGTGATGATGAAGAGTGCAGGATAGAGGAAGAGAGATGGCAGGAGAGAGAGGGAGAGAGAGAGAGAGGGGTCGGGGATTGTTTTACAAACAGAATTCCTTTAATTAATCACCCTGTTTGAACAGCTGGCCTACGCAAGACAGGTCGTAACGGGATCCCTACATGGAAGTGCGGATTACAGACGCAGATTCGGCAGAAAAATATTAGCTGTCAAACGTTGCAGCCGAGAGGTGCGGGAGAAGGCCCCTGTTTCCTGGTGGTGAGAGAGCCACAGACAGGGGGGTTGCTTAGCACGGCTCCCCAAGGACCGAGGCTGCACAAGGCAATGCAGGGGCCTGCTGAGGCAGGGGGGCGCACCTTGGGCCAGGGGGCAGCCCCTAAGGCCAGCGGTCGTCCCTCAGGGCCGAGCCCCGGTGCAGCAGTCTGGGAAGAGGGTTCAGATTTAGGGTCAGGCATTGATATGGGACTGGAAACTTGGAGACCCCCGTGTTAGCATTTATGTACAGGCCACACATAAACAACGGAGAGCAGCTGTCAGGAGAGTATGCAGCGTCCTGGTCGTACATGTTTATTATCGGTGTCCCAGCAGAGGGATTGACATCATGGTTAAGAATGTGGCTGTGAAATAGTTGGCTACCTACTTCTACTTGTAAATAAATATGTTTTTGTATGTAGGTCAGTTTATGTGGACAAGTCACTGGCGTTCTGAGAATTACATTTAATCACCAATATTCATCACTGAAAGTTTTACATGGTAGGAGTTTTTGTGGGATCCCTTCTTTTCTTTTTGTGTCTACACACTCAGTTAATGGAGCATTTATGAGAGCAACATTTCACACAAGAATCAATACATTTTAATGGAATCAGTGCATTCTCTAAGGGGAGGAAATGCATTTGCACAGTGCCTTTGCATGCAAGTTTGTGCCATGCAAGTTAAACTTTGGTGAACTCTGACATGCAAATTTGCATTGTCAAGCAATTGCAAACCATCGTAACAGTGCTGACCTTTGGAGAAAAATTCGCCCTGTTCCGACGAGTCAAACTATGCCAATATGGCTTTTCTCTTCATATGTATTCGCTGTGTCATTTACTCGATGCTCCACTGCACTGATGGACCTAATACGATGTGATGACAATGTCATTCCAATGCTGTCTCACTTTCTGTTCTTAACACTTGTTATTTTGAGTGCATAAATGCATTCACACGGGGAGGTATGGCAAAATGCAGAGCCCAGGTGTTGTACCCAAAATGATTGAAATGTGTGTGGAACGCTGGACACTTCTCCCCCTCAACGTTCACCCTATTTTTTAGTGTTCGCGAAAAGTTTTGTTTGTGCGTTTACATTTAGCAGTCAGCCTTGCAGTCATAATCCTGTTATCCGATCCTGTAATCCTGTTTACATGCTAATTTGAATGCAGTGTGTAATTTTTTTTAGATTAAGGTTGTAGTGATGAATCAAGGTTATATTTTTATGATCTTAACGTGACAACGAGGAACTTTCATTGTGTGTTGATTGTGGCGGCCCCTGTGGACAAAAGTAGTCGTGCTTCAGAGTACCTGAGTTCCTTCTGAAAACCTCTCATTTTGGGTCTGGGTCAGGGTCCGACAGTCTGGTCTGGTCCTGGTTCTGGTTCTAGAAATTCTCCCTTCCCTCCGATAGGCCCAGTAATACGGCCTGGGCCTCCAGCAGCGTGGCATACCAGAGGGGACCACCAGAGCAGTTAGGTGAAGCTCCTCTCCTGGCTGGAGGAGGAGCCTTCTGCAGGGCACGGACCTCTCCACCTCCCAAAGCCATTACTGGATTAATTCATCTGTCCGAACTGAAGTACTTTGTCTAATTGGTCTGTGAATGTTCTCATTCATCCAGGTCATATTCATTCTGACAACAATTGAATTGAAGGCAACTGGACTTGGAAACGTCTTCAGAGACAAATCTAAGTCCAGTTGCCTTTGATTTGTCTCACTGGCGTGCTGTCTGTGGCTGACTATCACCAGCTGATCTATCAAGCTCCCAGTGAGTGCACAACAGCTGTGTGTGATTTCTGACAACACTAGCCTGTCAAAATTCACGCACTACGCAAGTAAGTACATAGTGTGCACAGTGTACTACAGAGAAGTGTACTAACGTCATATTCGAATGAGACACAGCTCTATAGTCTCACATTGTCCTCGTCTGCTTCCACATATCATTTACTGACTGTGGTTTCAGATCCTACCACTCCCACGTGCCCTGCAGTAACCCAGCTGTGTTCCCGCCACTCCTCATCACCTGGCCTGCCCCCCTGCCCCCCTGCCTACCTGCACACCTGTTCCCACTTTGCCATCAGCCCAGTCAGCAGTAGTTGGATAATTCCCCTGCCTGCCTGGTTTTGACTTTTGCCAGTTTTCAAACTCGAGTAGAGTTTTTATTAAGCCATCCTGGACCCAGAGCCGTGGCTTTTGATTCAAATCTACTGCATTTACAATGATTTGTTTGATGGACTTTGGTGGTGATTTGTGTATAGAATATGGACATAGACATGCTCTTTTTTAATTCTATAAGAAAATGGACCACTGGTTCTCATGCCAGAACATTTTCATATTCTTGTCTTACGTACAATACGCATCCTGCCCTGTTTGTCTGTCTCTGCCAAAATATCAGGACGCTGTCTGAAGCGTCCTGCGACACGCCCTCTTCTAAGGGCCTGAGTCGTTTTGCAGTTTTAGATGTTCATATTGGTATTGTAGTGTTGTAAAATACCATCAATAACCATTTTAAATAAATGAAGTTTTTGTTAGGTTGCATGAATACATTTATAACTATATTATAATTCGAACTGCAGAGGCTAACAGGATAATGTTAATATACTCCTATACTCCTATGACAGGTCTAGTAAATTATATTCGTACCTAAGAGAAAATTTGGTAAAGCTTCACTTTACAGGTCTGCAAATTTCATGGTAATTAGCTGATAATTAACAAGTAACCTATTTGAATTTTCTTTGGAATTACTGGCAAATTACCCCAATATTTACTTCAAAATATATAAAAAATTACCTTATTCTAAGCATTATTTAATAATCATATGCTAAAATAGCATATAATGGCTAAAACAGGGCCTTTAGGAAAAGCGGCTGCTCTTCATCAGAGGTGGAAAAAACAAAACTAATAGAAGACACTTCTGATTAGACACAAATCTCAATATTGTGACTTATTGTCACAAATGTAACCTGGTAGCTGATGCAGTGATTCAGGGAGTTTTTAAAGAAATTTCAAATAAGTTATTTGCTAATTATTATCATTTATCAGTAGACATGGAAATAAAGCATATCAATTAACATGGTATTCTTTTCCTGGATATTAGACAAATTACCAGTATTAAATAATATTTATAATAAAGTACTTTTAAGGTATTGGGGTAATTTGGCAGTAATTCAAAAGAAATTTCACGTAGGTTACTTGCTAATTATCACCCAATTACCATGAAATTTGCAGACCTGTAAAATTAAGTGTGACTGATATTTCCAAATGCAAGAAAACTGGTGAATACTCCAAGTTCTCCTAAATAATTCATACAAACCACTGAAGAACGAACACGAGTGGTCCTTGCATGAGGCCCACCATCTCCACTTCTTGTCTTATCCACTTTTTTTTTTTCTGTTT
The DNA here is from genome assembly GCA_947000775.1 of Pterois miles. Classification (NCBI taxonomy): domain Eukaryota; kingdom Metazoa; phylum Chordata; class Actinopteri; order Perciformes; family Scorpaenidae; genus Pterois; species Pterois miles. The sequence goes on from CAMQGK010000001.1 coordinate 428,109, forward strand.
CTCTGTCTCCCTTGTCTTTGTCTCAGTGTCTCATTCAGTCCAGCCAGTGCAGGAGGAGAAAAGGGAGTAATGTTGGCTCAGGTGCTTGATTGTACGAACACTCACTTACACTGTATTTACATGCAGGCTTGGGAGGAAACAAATGCTCAGCGACCACACACACACTCACACACACACACACGCACGCACACACACACACGCACACACAGCATACACACACACATAACTAAGATGACTCTAATTGTGTAAACAGCAATATTACTCTCAGACCTTCCACCCCGCCTCCACTCCCCTTTCTCTCATGGCCATGATGTAATTACCAAGGCACTTAATAAGTCATTGAGAGACTTGGAGCGGACACAGCTACAGAGATTTACCACTTCACGAGGCTAAACTGCTCTAATTTAATGAATCACACAACAATAATTTTAGGAAGCCAAAGCCAAACCTGTTAGTACCGGTAATCCACCATTTACCGACTGAGGCCATTCACTGAGAGGAAGGAGAGACCTGCCCGGACAATCGTGTAAAAGCTTTTTCCAACATCTGTTGGGCTTTCCTTTGAGAGCCCCATAAAGTTTCACCACAGAGTTTTGTGGTGATTTTCTGGGTTTCTCTATGTATCCCAATAGGGAGGCAGCAGCTTGCTCAGTGAACCGTGTTCAGTTCAAAGCACTGAGAGGAGTTGGAGGAGTGTTGAGGACGATGATGTATAGCAGACTGGACCACCGGGGTCACGGCTTTAGTGTACCCCTTATGTGTGTGTGAAAAGACACATCCTCCTCATCACATGTATGCACGCAAATACAGGCACAAAACAACAATTAATAGCATTGTGTAGTGAATGAATTAACTTCTGTAACAACCTGGTCATTACTTCAATACTGTTATTATGCTGGTAAAACTAATACATACATGTACGTAATCTAGCAAACATAATAATCATTAGACAACAAGCAAAGATTAGAGGCCACAAATTTGACCACAATGTTAATGACATCCAGAATGACATCACTGTCCCGATCCACATAAACAAAGACCATGGGAAGGGGGGGGGGGGGGGGGGGGGGTATTCTTCAGCTGTAGTGCTTGTTGGATGATTGAACAGCATCTGAAATCAGCACCTAATTTCTTTAAATTAAAGCCATTTCACACTACACAGATTTTTTTTTAAAACTGATTTTGTGGGTTCTTCCGAATGCTTGCATACCCCCGCAGAGCATTTGTGCGAGGGAAAAAATATCCGGATGGACCTCAATTTCAGTGGATTTCCACCTGAGGAAATGATTGCTGTCGTTGTGCGTAATAATTAGCCATCTGCTTCTGTTTGTTGCACCAAGAGTGTGGCCTTCGGAACAATGGCCATTTGTTTTTGGGATAACAGACGGCTATTTTTTTGGTCCAGTGGGACAGTTTTTGGACTACTGGACCTTTGGAACAATTGACAGTAGCCTTCTCAACATCTAATAATATATGAGAAACACTGCAACAACTACCTCAACAACCAAATAAAGGGCAATATATAGTTTGAAATTGCCCAGCAGCTGAGATAAAGTACGATGAAGATGGTAAAGTAGCTGATATGCACTTGCTAATGATATATGTTGGTTACAGGGCTAGCAACAACAACTAAGATTTGCGTTAGCATCAAATGTATTGTATAGTTAATGTCATCAGACATTTTCTGTCTGGAGAGGTTTTTGATACACGGCTAATTTGCATGCAAATTTTCCATATTCCCACAGTCATATCACCTTGGTGAGAAAACTTTTAGGGTGCATCTGACTTAATTTCTGGTTAAGTCTCAAGCCCAAGCAGATATGTATAACCCCGATGACTTTTGAAAGCTGCATTCATATACACCTTTTTCAGTACTTATGACTAGTAAATTGAACGTCATGTATAAAATAGTTGGAGACTCCGTTTCGGGAAGTTGCATTTCAACTTGACCAAAACAGAAACCTGGTGTCATGTGAAGCTGTGTGTATACTACAGTGGCTTTTTTTTTTTGTCCATCTATTTACACAATACACCAACAGGGACGCATTAAGATTAAAGAGGTTACAGTAATGTAATGGCAAAAAAGAAACTGTGTGTGAAAACTCAGAGCGGAACAACAACAGTGAGTGAGAAAAGACCTGATCCAGGATGTGAGGTTCTGTTGTTTTAAAGTCAAACCAGGATTTAGGAGTTAGACTATATCACAAGAAGTTTGTGCACGCATGGCGGCAATGAACCAGAGAGAGAAAGGCGGTGCTCTTCCATGTAGCGCCTCATGTTTTCTCCAAAGGTCTGTCCACGAATTCGCCAAAATTTGCTTTGCAGAAACTAAACAACAAACTTTGAATCAACCTTGAGGTAGGCCCTCAGTGCAACATCACACCCAGCTCTCGGGATGCTTTCATGAGACCTGGTGCTTTTGTTGTCTCCTCCTCAGTGTGCAGAGTCTTGTGTCTGCATGCTCTCATGTTTCGTGACCATGCATGTTATTGACTTATTTGCATACTGCTCCAGCAGAACCTATTTTCCCAAAAGAGAAAAGAGGCAAGTCGTGTGTCCACATCTGCGATCATCCACCATGTGCTCATCACTTGGATGTCACATTTTATGTTCATGTTTGTATTACGTTAGCCGGATTAGTGCAGTTTCGTGGGTGTGTTTTGCATCCATCACTAGGAGAATATGTGTGTGTTTAATGTATTTGTGCATCTGTGAATTCCCCACCCTTTTCTTTCTCCCTCTTAAGCGGTTGTTTGTGTGCGTCTGCTCTTAATGAATACAGCCACAGGATAAACAGCCGCACAATAAAACAATTAAGCACATATGTGGGTAGAGAGAGCAAGAGATGGAGAGAGTACAAAAGAATGACAAAACAAGAGGCAGCAACAGAGAGGACAAGGTGTGAGAAAAACGTAGAGATTGTGCATCACTCCAGTGGCTCGTCTCAAGGAGCTCCCACGTCCCTCTGCTCTCTCCCTTGGACGACCCTGCTCCCCTCTGTCTGCGTTGGGAGAAAGGAAACGGACGAAGGATTTACTGTTGGGTCCTGACTTGTACACATTCCTGGTGTTGTTTTTCTCCCCTCGGCCCCTCGGCCATACCAAAGGCCTCTAAAACAACAGGCTGTCAGGTTGTGACAGCTGGCTTCAAACAGCTCCTACAGCAGCCCTGCACCAGGTTCCCAGCCTCACCATGGAGCTGTGTGTGTGTTTGTGTGTGTGTGTGTGTGTGTGTGTGGTGGGGGGGTGGTTAAGTGTTTGTTTGGTCTGTACATGTGGACGTATAGCTGCTTGTGTTGCCGTCTGTGTATCTATCACTTTGAGATAAGTAGGACTTCAGTCGCTGAGACTTAACATTTAAACCCCTTTGGTGTGTGTGTGTGTGTGTGTGTGTGTGTGAGGATGTGACCCCCCCCTCCACACACACACACGTTGCTCCTTATTCCCAGCGATGAGCCCAGGTGGCAGAGTGGCTTTGAAGCGCTGCAAGCCTTCTTATGATTCCCCTGGCCATCCAGGTGTGTGTGGGCCGGCCCGTCTGTCTCAGGCAGAGAAGGCCCTTTTTGTCTGAGCTTTGTCAACCAGGAGAACAGCACTGATCCTCCATGACTCCCCCCTCCTCCTCCTACTCCCCTTCAGAGTGCTACCACACCTCCGAGATACTCTCCACCTTCAGATGTGGGAGCTGGGAGAAACTAAAGCTGTCTGGAGGACGGAGGGGTTGTTGGGGGCGGGGGGTTGCAGTGTGGGTGGGGATAAGGGCTCCTCTAGGTGAGCAGGAGCAACCCCCTTTAGCAGTAATGGGATAATTGTTTGCACTCCGCAGGTGCTCACCATCCAAATGAGGTCACAGCTCAAGTGTGGCTCTTCAAGTAGAGGAAGGTTGGAATTTTTCAGCAGAGACGTGAAACAAACACGCAGGCTAGCACACACCAACAGACAGTATAGTATAGAAGAAGAAGAAGAAGAAGATATTCCTTTATTAGTCCCACAGTGGGGAAATGCAGTTTTACACTCTGTTGTTCACACAGTACATATACATGCGTCAATGGAGAAATGTCAGAGTGAGGGGGCTGCTCCTGACAAGCGCCCAGAGCAGTTGGGGGTTCGGTGCCTTGCTCAGGGGCACCTCGGCAGTGCCCAAGAGGTAAACTGGCACCTCTCCAGCAACCAGTTGGTCTTGGTCCATGGGGGACTTGAACCGGCGTCCTCCGCGTCCTAACCCAAGTCCTTACGGACTGAGCTACTGCCGCCCCCATAGTATAGTATGTAGTAGTAGTATAGTATAGTATAGTAATGTCCAAATTAAGTTAGATATGGGATAAACATGCAATAACATACTAAATAGACACCTGGAGACATTGAGTTAATTTATATGACCTTCACACTATTTGGATTACAGTTTTTTGCAATTGCTACAACACATTTTCTGAGACTATGACCCGCTTAGTGGAAACTACACACAAATACAAAATACAACATATCACACATTTTTTGCTTTCACACCACCAGCTTTATAGGAATGCATGTAACAGTTATCTCTGTATGGGTGTCTGGGATGACAGGCAATATGATTAAGTGTGAGTGCAAAAAATATTGCTTGAAGTAGCTTTGAAATTACTGGTCCGTGTGAATTTCAAGGTGTAAATAAGTTTAAAACATGGGAATAACAATGCTTTTGGTGCCTTAACCTTCACTTACTTGGATATTTAGGGATTTAGATCACACTCTGTCATACGCCGATTGACTTTTTTTGGGGGGGGGGATGCTGGAGCCGATCCCAGCTGGCATTGGGTGAAGGCTGGGTTCACCCTGGACAGGTCACCAGTCCATCGCAGGGCACATACAGACAGACAACCATTCACGCTCACATTCACACCTACAGGCACTTCCATCATCAATTAACCTGCATGGCTTTGGACTGTGGGAGGAAGCCAGAGAACCTGGAGAAAACCCACGCTAACACGGGGAGAACATGCAAACTCCACACAGAGGAGCCCCAAGCTGGATACACCACTGTGAAGCCCCCTAAACTATGGGGACATGCATTTTGTCCCTAAAAGGAAGATAAGACCCCACAATCTGACGGTATAAACAGATTCATGTCCCCACAGCATGAGTAATACACGCCCACACCCTGACACACACACATGGACGCCCTGAAAGATAAACAGGTATTTTCCTCTTGATATTTCCTGAGTGTTTGAGTCACTCATGGTGTCTGTCATCCACTGAGTCTTTAGGAAAACCCCTTGATATCGCTCTTTTTTTTATCCACAGGTATTTACAGTCGCCTCTTGTTGCTATGAACCAGAGTAATTACCAGAAAAAAGTGCTATTTTTTTTGAAGAAGTGAGCTTTGTTTATAAAATGGGTAAAGGGCCGCCTGTGTGCCTCCTCCTCCTCCTTGGGCTGAGGCTCTCATGTGCTTACTGTGTGCTCCTCCTCCTCCTGTGCCAGGGGAGGAGGGCCGCTGCTGGCCCCAGATGGGGAGAAAAGAGGGAGAGGGGGGCTCCCTGTGGTGGTGAGGAACTGGGCGAGGAAAGGGTTGGGGTTTAGTGATATTATGATTAGGTTCTCTTCTGTTGTGATGCCTGTGTTTTAGGCTGACTGTTGGTTAGTTATTCTAATCACTCTGTACTGTGCTGTACAGAACACACACACAAACATAAGAAAAGAAAATGGATGGACCTTTATGTAACATAAGTCCAACGCTTTCTGTTGTGGCTGCATAAGATAAACACCTCAACCCAACTCTTGGACTCCGCAGCTCGTTCACCTCACCTGAGAAAATGGTCCTGACCCGACACCCTGAGGTGCTGCCACCGCGAAATAATAATTATACAATGGCCTGAGCCGGATGAAGACTGCCTAGCCAGGAGTAGGCAGATGAAGAGAACGAGAAGTGGGCCGCCCACGGCCAGCGACACAGCCACCTGCCATATATAGGACTAGAGGGCCTGTGAGGCACATGCGGAGGAGGAGAGGCTCGCGAGGAAGATTATAGATTAGAGAGGAAAATGAACAACTGCGACGAGATGTGCAACGCTTACGGACAGCTCTGCTCTCCCGCTAGCTTCACCATACATCATGTCACGGCAGAGAAGAGGATGAGACGCCAACACACCTGCAGCTAGTAAACTGACACTTGTGGTCCTAAGGCCTGGTAGAAGGTTCACAGGTGCCACTAGTGATGAGTCTAACATCCACAAGGCAGCCAACCTGACCCTATTAAAGAGTTGGTGAAGTTTAAAGGGAGAGGGTTGTCAGTCGACATGCAGCACATTCACAGCAGCTTTGGTGAGTCATCACCTCCCTACAGAGATCCCCTACACTAACACAGAGGCCAGGAAGTCCCCTCTGCCTAAGATGGGTGAGCGGAACAGCGCAGCCACAGCACAAGGAGACAGGGGTGTCCCCCGTGGCGCCGTTCACATAGCCTGCAACAGAGACCGCCACCTTACGGTGCTAACAGCACCGATGACAGATTCTGGCTCTGTGGTTCCTCTCATCACCCTGATGACAGCGCGCCCACGGATAATACACTCCCTAACATGGAGCCCCTACAGCAGTTTGATAACGGCTATCGCCTTTAGCTGCTTACCACGCTGAAGAAGGCCGCTTCCCAGCGAGGCCTTGGTCGAGATGACCGCAGGTCAGCCTGCTGAATTTAACAGCCTGATGATGGCGCCTTTGGAAATGGAGATTGCCTGACGTAGAAACACTGAGATGATGTCCTGCTTGGTTGGAGCTATGATCGGAGATAGTAAGACAAATGGATGACCGACCCGTTGCCCCCGCCGGTATCCATAGATCGCTGCGCCTGCTGAGAGGCCTAGGCTAACCTCCACTGACGGAAACCACAGGTGGAGTGTTGTGGATAGCCAACGATCCCCGACGATGAGGACCACGGAGGAAGATGAAATGGATGGACAACAACTACACAGATGCACAGGCGCTTAGTTCAGATACTAAAGACACGAAAGGAAGAAGCACGCTCAAGCTGATTCGTACAGCAATGGCTTATTCCCGTTTAGGTACATAGAGACACTGAGAGTAGGTACTAAAGCTGCCTTGAAGGGATCTAATTGATGGATGGGCCAAAAGGAGTGGTGACATAGAGCCTTAAGTATTTGCCCTAAGTGGGACTAGTGGGATGTTGACAGTTGGGAAGAGGGCTGGACTGAATTGAGGTGTGGTACAGTCTCGCCCAGCTAAGTTCACATGACCTAAGAGCAACAGAGTGTGAACCCATCCACTCCTCCAACACTGCTGATGGTGAATGGGAATATGAGGGCGCGAAAGGATGGAAACAGTGGACGAGTAAGAGAAACAAGTGAGTAAAGATGAGAGGACACACGTCAGGAGTGAAAGAAGGAGAAAAGAGAAAGGAGATTATGAGAAGGGGAAGAAGGAGAAGCAAAGAAGCTGTCATCTGTGACTCTGAGATTGAAGGAGAAATAAACGAAAGGAGAGAAGACGAATGGATAAAGGTAAAAAAAGGTGCTGGAGATGGGGCGTGAGCAAAGAGAAAGGTTCCCTAAGGCAAGGTAAACAGTGTGAAAGAAAGCACCTTGATGTTCTAGATGTAATAAGCAAAATGCTGAGATTGGTAAGCCACAGAGACTGAAGAAAGCACTTGTTTGGTAAGTTCCATTCTGGACACGGTACCTGAGACCGTCCTACAAGAGAGCCAGGTGCTACTTAAGATGAGCGGGTCATCCTCAGAAGGGATAAGGTCTGGAGACTTCGCCAGATGTGGTAGGGCCACTGCTAGAAGAGCTATCGCCTAGGCCATGGGGAAGGAAGACCTGGCACTCCGCACTGTCCGGAAGGGCGCACACACGGAGCACAGCGTTCTCCATAGCCCGAGCCGATAAGCCCAGTCAAGAGCTCACGGAAAGGAACTGGCCTCGCTCGCCACTCAGAAGGCCTGCAGGGAAGCCGCACCTAAAGCCCCACTGCCAAGCCTGGATGCCAGCCACTACTGCTCATGGGCGGTTCCACATTGCCAGGCTGGTCGCCGGGCCTCGGTGGACCGCGGCTGTGAAAAGACTGGGTGGACCCCAGGCCCATCCGATTCCTGGCCCGGCTACTCCACAGCAGTGCCTCCTTCCGTGCTCCAGAAGCTGAGCTCTAGCACGGAGAAGCTGTGGAACTGACCCGCCGTATGGGTGAACAGCTCATCACCAGATCGAAACACACAGATGCAGATGCAGTCCGAATGCTGAAGAGAAAACAAGAAGTGTCAGAGTGAGGTGAAGGGTGTAAGACGATATGCCACCCCTCTGGGAAGTAATGTCAGAAAGGAGGAGTGATGATAGTACGTGGGAAGAAAAACGCTAGCAGAGAAGGAAAAGGAGGCCCAAAGAGACAAAGTTGGTGGAGTGGCTAGTCACCTGCCTGAGAGGTAAAGGGAGCTGTGGTTTCCGCACATTGGTGGTAAATGAAAAGGAGGATGTTTTAATTGCTCCTTAATTAAGGGAAAATGATGCCCTGCTGCCTGGGCCACACTGGGACCTAGCTATTAGGAGTTCCTTCGATTAGGGACACCATTGTAGAGTGATTTAAAGGGATGTCACAGGTCGTGCTGGAAGAAGACAGGGTTCGTCGTGGGTGAATGAAGGTAAAGAGGAACCCACTATTTATGAATGGAGGTGCTCCCTTGGGACTAATGAGTCCGTGTTGTGCCACCTTGAGGTAGTAGAAGATAAGAGAGAAGAAGATGCCCGTGTAATAGAAGCTGTTCTACGTTGAAATTGTTTGAGAGCCTCCCTGAAGACAAGAAATAAGTTGGTGGACCGCCTGCAATCCCTCCTATGGAGGGTGGATTTGAACTGCGGCAATGGGCAGCAATGTGCCCAAGCATTTGCACTTAAAGGGTCTCGGTAGAGAGCAGCGCTCTGGTTTCCCATGAGGTGAATGACCCTCAAGAACGACTTCGGACTCATATGGAGTGAAGTCGAACACTACGATAAAGAACACAGAGTGGAAGTCCAGAGCCTACCATGCGCAACATCTACCGACTGCTCGCCAGAGTTGACCCTCTCGGGTTCATCAACCCATATACTACAAGGCAAGGTCATTGTGCAACGTCTTTGGGAAAGAAAAGAGGATGGGATGATCCCATTTCAGAAGCTTTAGTGGAGTTGTGGGAAAGTGACTCCCAACTATCAAGATCATGCCAAGTGCTACACCGACCCAGCCGGGACTGCAGAAAGAGTGGAGCATCAGTGTCTGTGTGTCTGAACGTGCGTATGGGTTGTGGATATGCGCACTGAAGAAATGATGGGAAGTAAAGTGCCTTCTTGGCTGAAGATCAAGAGTCTCGCCTAAAAAGCACCTCAATCCCAAGACTAGAACTGTGTGGAGCTGTTCGGGAGCCCAGTTGGCTTCAGTTCTGAAAAGAGGCTCACTCTTGACATCCAGGAGGTGGTGTACTGGACTGACTCGCACAGTCTTCATGGTAGAGATGTGCGGTTAGGTATGTGGGAAAGAGTTGAGAGATAAAGGTTGTGCCTGCAGCCTGGACTATATTGATAGAACATCCGGATGATTTAAAGAGGAAAACTGTCGCTCGCTGGAAAAGTCGCTGGAGTCAAGGACCCCCTTTCTGCAGTTGCCAGTCAACTACTGGCAAAGGACAGAGGGGACGCGGAGGAAGGAGGAGAACTAGGAAGTGGTGTTGTGGTCGTAAGAAGGAAACAGCAAGAATCCTGACGTCCAACAGTTCAGCACTTACCAGGAGCTCCTAAAAGCTCCCACGCAGTCGCTAATGGGGCGGCTGACAGCACTACTCAGCCTGCCGCCGAGCTTCCGCAAAGAGAGTTGGCTCTCCTGAGACATGCTCAGATGGAGTGCTTCCGGATGAGTTTGTTTAGTTAAATAGGAAAGGTCATCCAGAAGTAGAAGTTGCTTCCCTCGCCTGAGTTGATGCATTGTCTGCCTGATCAGAGTGGGAGGTAGACTCCGCAGGTGCGACAACCTGAACCAGGAAGCTCTGCACCCTGTGCTTCTTTCCCCTTCTCACCCAGTCACAAAGCTCCTGATCCAGCACTATGACAGCCAGTTACATCACCCTGGGTGACGTGTCTTGCGGAGCTGGAGGAAGTCGGTTTGAGAGGTGAGAAGAGTTAGGAGATAACAAACGTCGGTGAGGAAGGGAGAGGTCAACCACAAGTTCCAAGGATGGCAGATCTGCCGCCCTCAAGTCTGAGGCTCTTCCAACCCGCCTCTTATGGAGGTGCTTTGGCCCGGTAAGTGGGCGAGAATAGAGAAGAGATGGGGATCTTTAGTGTTTCCCGGGAGTCCACTGCTGGGGAATTGGAGAGTTTTTCTTGTCGCTCCGCGCTTTGTTGTGGGGGAAGTTCGGTTGGTAAGGAATTTAAAGGGGATGTGAGAACTATGGTTTAAAGCCCTGGAGCGCCCTCCAAGCCTCTGGCCACAGAACAGATCGGTTCCGTATCCACCCAACGCTCCTCCTTGGTGGATCTTGGGGGAGAGGTTCGATTGTGAAGAAGCCCCCGATTGGGTAGCTGTGGAGAGGGTGTTGGACCGTGATGAGGTGAGAGATCCTCAACTCTGGCCTTTGGGCTTGTTTCACAGAATTGCAGACCCGGCCCTGTCACACCCAACTCCTTGTGATGGGGCGGCCGCTCCTCCCTCAGTGCTCAGAAAGTGGGAAGGGTGGAGATCTCAAGTCTTGGCTGACCATTTCTGGGGCACTTATCAGCCTTCCTCGAGCGGAGAAATGGGTAGAAAAGGGGATCTTTGGAGAGTGGTCCTATTGTGGATAAAAACCAAGAGTGGGAGGTGGGAAAGTGAAGAGTGTTATGGGGGTGGTGGTGGGCTGAGTTCAGGTGAAGGCCGACTCACACGTCCTGTGGTAGGTTCAGCTGCCCGCTCTCCCCTGTCTGCTTGATGTTGGGCTGGGCCAAATTGGGGGCGGTGTAGGGTCCTGCCTCTGTGCCTGCCTCCTCCTCCTCCTCCCGGGCTTGTTGTGCTCTCATGTGCTCTCACTGTGCTGTCTCCTCCTCCTTCCCTGTGCCATTGGCTGTGATGTGTGTGTGCCTGCACTGCTGGCCCCAATGTGGGGAGAAATAGATGAGGGAGGGGTGGCCGCTGGTTGTGCTGTGGACATTCTTTCTTGTGTGCGTCTGGAAGTGGTTTTTTTGGTGATGTTTTTTGTTGATTTATGTTGTGTTCTCTTCTGTTGTAGTGCCTGTGTTTCTTAGGCTGACTTTTTGTTAGTTTATTCAGTTCATTCTAATCCTCTGTATCTTGTGCTTTATTGTTATAGAACCACACACACCCAAACATATTCAGAAAAGAAAATGTGATGGCCTCATGTACATAGTCCAAACGCCTTTTCTGTTGTTGGCTGATCAAGATAAACATCCTCACCCAACTCTTGGCTCCGCGCTCTGTTTCTACCCCGGCAAAAATGGTCCTGCCCGCACCCGGGTGCTGCCACACCTTGATCCAGCAAATACATAATCTCTCATACAGTAAGGGACAATCTTTTCAGTAAAGCGTAGTTCTATTGAATACTACAGGGTCTCAGTGAGGTCTGTGGATTATATGGAGTAATAACAAGAATGAGATGTAACAAAATGTAAATGAAACCAGTATTGCACTGAGGCAGAAATCAGAGACAGATAACTCACAACCTAGACACGTAAAATCAGAATAATCTGTGTGGCTAGAAACCGCGAGGAGCGAGAGAGAGAATATTTCATTTTAACCACTGTGTGTAAGGAAACACATATGTTGTATGTCTGTATGTGTTACGAGTCTTTTTATAATGTTCACTGTACTAGATGAATGAGAAATAAATGGAAGAGATTTGATTATTGATGGACAAATACAGAGAGAAAACTGCTGACAGAATCGTCTCCACTTAATGTCACTTACTGTCTTTTGACTGGAGCTCTCAACAGTGTCTTATGGTCTACAGCAGCACATTAAGTTTTCTCAGTTGTTAATGAACTTTCCATTAATGATTCCAAGGTTCAGAATGAACTGTAAAGCTTCTGATGCACGTTATCTTTTAAGGAAACATGGACAAGAAGTCCTAAAAGTGCTCTGAGTTGAAAACTGTGAAACAAACAATTAAGTGGGCCTCGACTGTTTTGTCTTCTCCTGTTTTCCAGTGTCAAGCCTGTACTGTCAAGCTCAAAAACAAGACTGTACTTTTATATTGATATATTAGAATTCTACATAACCATTATAATCATAACTTTTCCACATTTGTCTTAACCATTATTGAGCTTAAGGCCATTCTTTTACTCACTGGAGATGAACCCTCCTGCCACTGAGGCAGTATATACTGTATATTCACCTTCTGTGCCTGCAGGTTTGTCTCTCTTTGGCCATTAAGTTGTGACTGATTCCCTGGTTGTTTTGCAGCACTCTGTTTTCACAAAGGAAAGTCGTATATTAACTTGCTCCCTGTCCATTGGGAGGTCAAGGTCCCAGGTCAGCTACAGTCTTGCTCTTGCTCATCGACACGTCAGTGGGGCATTTAAAGTTCAGACGGGAAAAGTAGTACCCTTAAGTGTTTTCTGCAGTGATTGTACATTAAAATGTGTTTAGATCACTGAAGTGCACTTTGGAAACTATAATGTGGAATTTAAAAACAGCCTCTTGTCTGAACGCTGCTTTAGGCTCGATGCCACAGTGCAGACTGAAGTCACAATGGGAGACATCACAGAGTCACGGCCTGTAAATGTTAGCTTTAGTTTCTTTTACATCAACAGTTTACCCATCTCTAATTGGAACATGGCCCCCCTCCCTCCTCTTTCTATCTAAACACATAGACATGCACGCGCACACGCGTTCAGACACTCACACGGCCGGGCATGCACGTACACATCCAGTGGAATTATGGGAACATCTGGAGGAGCTCATCCAATGCACAGACAAACGTTTCCTGGAGAGCACCAAAAGAAGCATCAGAGAGGCTTCAAACAGCCCGCCACTGCTAACACAAACACACACACACACACACACACACACACACACACACACACACACACCTCTTGGCTGCCGAGGTAAAGGCCAGATCAGATGAGCGGAGGGAACAAAGAACGTCTCTTTGCACTCAAAGGTATTGCAGCACTTAAGGTTAACTCTCCGAGCACACAAGGGCTGGCTTTCTTCTCTGCCAGTGTCTCATCTACACATCCTCATATACACGCTGCCCTGCCAGGACACAGAAAGCCAAGGGAGCTTCTCATGAAACAATGTCAGTATATGTCAGGGTCAGGCCGTCTGGCCTCTGACAAGCCCTCACATCACCCAGAGTGCAGTAGGGAGGGAAGATCAGTACACTGCACGTGTATGTATAGCAGTGTTAAAGATGACATGAGATAGAGAAGAAAAAACACCTTTCATGCAGACTAAAAAAGGACATTTTCTGACCACAAATTAAAGGAATCTTTTCAAAACGTCTCTCTCCATAAGTGGGAGAATTTGCAACCTCGTCAGGAAAAACCTGGCTTTTCGAAACTGTTAAGTTGATTCTCATGTGATAAATGTACCATAAACATTTCCAACATTTCTGCCTTCTAGACGTGTTATGTCTCTTACCGTGTACAAGTAATATCTGACATTATCTACAAATCCCTACATTTGAAAAAAAAAAGTAATGACAATGAAAACTAAGCAAAGTATCAGCCATGTTTGTCAAAAGGACCCATCCGTCCTACAACATGTTAAAGGAAGCGTTAGGGGGCAGACTACTGGCAGAAACAGAATCTAATATTGATAAATATATTTCCTGTAGTGTATGATCAACTCGATACTTTAGAATGAACCATTTACATCTACATAGGGAGCGGGTCTTCTTCATGGAGTCCCCCATGTTTCTACAGTAGCCCAGAACAGACAAACCAAACTAGATGGGCAGGGGCTGCATCCGAAATCACATACTCTGCACGACACACTCAGTCTACAGTATGTAAGATAAGATATTCCTTTATTGGTCCCACAGTGGGGAAATTCACAATGTACCATCGTTCAACGTAGTTTTGTGTGAATAAATAGTAGTATGTATATTTATTTATTTTTATATATATTTGTCTGCACTGAGCGATAATTTACGGTGTCACTTCCTGAGAGGCTCCCTGCCAGTTGGAGATGTGTAACCATGGTAACCTGTGCCGACTTCATGTGGCCAAAATGACAATTTGTGAGAATCTTAAAGTCTGAAATAATTTCAAATACATATTACACCTAGCAAAGTGAAATCATACTTACACTTACAGTAAATTGAAGCATTATTATGAACATTGTTATCAATACCAGATTGCATTGTGGGACATTACCTGAAATAGTATGCAATAACTTTGGTTTCATACTAAAGTTTTGGACATACTAAAAAATCTCACATACAGTTTTAGTGTACTTAATAGTATATATGAAATTTTGGATGCAACATGTCATTCACATTTTCACATTTTGGTGTCGGCCGCAGTAGTTCTCCTACATGCTTGGCACACGGTAGAAGTTTCACTTGGTTGCAGTCTGCAGCCTCACCACTAAATGCCACCAGATCCTACATATTGCACTTTTAACTGCCATTAAACTTGTCAGATCAAGTCAGTTTAACTCATATAGTCTAAAATCACAGATTACACATTTGCCTCAAAGGAGACAAATTTCACATTGACACTGTGTGAGTTTAAAACTTGTAATCTAAATTTAAGATTCAGACTGAAGTCAGTCACTCTTGTTCAGTGCCGTCACTCAAATAGCACAGCCGGTTGTTGAAAATATTGTAGAATTTGATTTTAAAAAATTGATTTAGTCATCTCAGTGACGTGTTTGAACAAATACAGTTTTCTTAATAACTTTTAAGAGTCGACCCTCCACAGCAGTCTCAACCCTGCCTTTCTGTACTTCTTTGCTTTTTCTCCATCTCTCTATTTCGCTGTCAGACCCGACAGAAAAACACAGTTTATCATTATCACCTCCTCTCACCTGAGACCTCACCTCTTGTCTCCCCTCTCGCTCCACTTCCTGACACCCCCTCCCTCCGCCCGCTCGGCCCTTTCACCCTTCCTCTCCCCTGCCACTGCCCATCCCTTCACACGTTCTCTCCTCCCCTCCCTCCCCCTCCTCACCTCCCTACCACCTAGTGAGCACATTTCCTTACTCCCTCCCTGCCAACAAAGGGGGGAAAAAAAAGCTTTTACTCATTAGCGGATGACCCTTGCCCCTAGGCCACATTTTAAGAGGCTCTACTTGACTCCTGACATGGCCGTCAGCAATCAAAACATGTGCGTTCGGCGTATATAGACCCGGAGAAGCGGTGTGTATTGATGTTTGGCTCGATGTGTGTGTGACAGCAGTCTGACAGGAGACAGACAGGTTCACTAACTACTGCACAACCTCTGTGGTGGTTCCTCTGTCCCCGGGCCGGACGCTGCATGGCGATGGTTACCCTACCGTGATGGAGATGGATCACTCCCTCTCTCTCTCTTCCTTCTCCTGTGGCCCATTTGCAGGAGCCCCATTAGCTTTATCACAAGTGTGTGTGTTTCCTCATTGGGAAAGGTGAAGGGTTTAGGCCTAGCGTGTCAGAGTCGGTGCGTAATTGTGTTGATGCTTTTCTAATTGCTCGCAGAAGTTGGATGTGGTAAGCTTGTTTAAGATCTGATGTGTTTGTGTTTCTAATTTCACAGACAGGATGCACATGCGCTGTTTATCTCACTCTTGGCCTCTCTCCCTCTCCCACACACAATATGCTTGATAAAATAATATCAAAATCACTTACAGTCTTTTTTCATCTTTACATTTTTTTTTTTTTTGAATGACAGAAAAGCAGCAAAAGAGTCAACCTCAAAATGTGAGCTAACCCGAGGCTGTCTCCTGCCCCGGTCAGTCTTTTAATGAGGAAGCTGACAGCATATTCCCTAAGGCAGGGTGCTGCTACTGTAGTAATAGCCCTTCATTGCTGACAGATTCATGCACACTCCTCGTTTGATGTGGCTCTTTCCTTCTGCTCCAACCTCGGCTCGTCTGCTTTTGGAAAATTTTCTTCCAAGGAAAACAGAGCTTTTCAAAGGACAGCAACTGAGCAATTAAGGTCCTCTTTAACCTGCTTTACAGTGTGGTAATGCGACATACCTCTGGGTGTCTCTGACACTAATATAGACATGTCTGCTCTCAATATGGCAACAGAGGCATGGTATTGTTGCGGTTCAATTTTGCAAAACAAAATATGATTCAGATAATCAATAACATTTCAAACCAGAAACAAAATAAGAAGAGGAAAATAACAATTCACTCAGTCTTAGGGACGGTAGAAAAACTAGTGGGAGCGGAGAGGGATAATTTTTTTTTTTTTTTTTGTGCTGAAGAGCAGGTAATCTGAATATTTTTGGGAGAGCAAGGGATTATTTATTTATTCATTTATTTATTATTTTTTCTCATCCCAGGTTAATTCTCCCTTTGTGATATTTATTCTATATTAAAAACATCAAATAGATACAAAACAAAAATGGCTTTCCTTTTGATATTTTATGCTTTTATAAAGGCTGTCTGGGAAAACACTTATAGCCATGTAGGGCACAGTCAGACATACAGTATTATTTGATCCAATACATCAATGTGATCTCATCCCTACTTTGTCATGTTTTTGCTGCATGGGCAGTATCCAGACGCAGAAGGCTGGCATGTGGTTAACATTGTGAAATGGTCACAGTTAGGTTTCAGCAACAAAACTACATAGATAGGGTCATGGTTTGAGTTAAAATAAGTCCACTTATAACATGATATAAGCAACTGACTTAATGTCATCAACTTGCCTTTTTTCTAGTAGCCAGCAGGGGGCGACTCCTCCGATTGCAAAAAGAGACCTGATTGTATAGAAGTCTGAGAAAATGAGCCTACTTCTCACTTGATTTACTACCTCAGTAAACATTGTAAACATGAGTTTATGGTCTCATTCGCTAGTTTCAAGTCTTCTTCAATACAACATGATGTTTACTGACAGGTCACTATGACAACGTCAGTGTGTTTTCAGTTTATGAAAGTAAATTATAACTTCTCTGGCTGCCTGTCAGCACTTACCTCCTCCCTCTCGAGTCACTTCTGGTTGCAAAAAAACAAGATGCGATGGCTAAAATGCTTAACTGTAAGCTTCAAAACAGCAGCCCACAAACCAGAGATTGACGTCACTGTAACTACTTTCACTTATCAAACACAGTTTATGGTCATAAGATCATGTGACATAAAATTAAATCACTAAACATTTGATTTCACAGGGGGTCCTCTGAGCAAAAGTCTGTATTTGACACCTTGGGAGTGTGGCCATGCTAAATTCATATATATTTTCATTAAGTGAAATCCGGGCTCAGAGCCACAGAGCTCACTCTGCGGCTGTAATAATCAGCTACACACAGTTGCAGCTCTTTTTAAAAAATAAAGTTATTGAAATATTCACCATTTTGTTATGTTTTTCATAAATATATTATTTCGCGATTTTTTATTTCCTTTTTGCTTTTTACAAAATGGCTATGTGATTCAACACCCCTCCCCAAGCAAGTAATTTGTGTACGGTCCCTTAGCTGGTCGGAGTTGGAAGTTGGGAGTCAGGGCTGGAGGTCAGGGTCGATGTTTGGGCATGGAGGGACTGAAGCTGGGCGGATAAGTAGGAGGTTGTTGGTGGAAGTCTTGTCTGGGGCCTGTCTTCACCAGTCCACCACCCGACCCCTGTATTTGTACAGGGTTTATTTTCAGCCTCTGCGTCGATGTTTAGCACGAAAGGCTGCAGTATCCCAGCGCTGAGCAGCAACGGTGACATGTGGCCACCAGACTCCTTCAGAGCTTTTTCCTTCTCTCTTCCCCTCCGCCCCCTCCGCTGCTCCTGCTGTTCCTCTGAAAACACCATGTCCCATGGCATGAGCAAACATGCTTGGCCATCCTTCCTGTGAACCTGTAGGACGGCAGGACCCCCTCTCTTTGCACGGCCCATCAGGCACCCCGACCTCCTCGCAGTGTAACTCTGAACTGGTGAGACAACAAACCTTGAAGTTGGCTTTCTGTGACCTTTTAAAGGTATTTTAATGGCCCTATCTCCCCACTATTGAAATATTTTGTGGGTCAGGGTACTTATATCTCTGTGAAGTGGAAAACAGCTAATCCTGCTTGAATAGGCTACCCTCTAGTGTTTAAAGCCATTATGGTTCATATCAAGTCTCCTTCCACATAAACTAGGATTAAGCACTGCTCAGTAGTGTCATGTTTTCACACCAACGTTGCATCTCAATTATTACTGTCAGAACTTGCAGAAGAAAACCACAAATAACTAAATCTAAATAATTCATGGTTATTCTTACATGCAGTAACAAGAAGCTATAAATCATCTATACAGTAGAGTAGTTATATTTGTTGCCTTCTGTTGCAGATACTGAGAAATTGATGAGTTTTTCCACTTTGTTTTTTCATTCCTAGTTAGGAGGTCACCTTTGTATGAGCCTTACCTCACGTTCACCCACCAACTTGCTGTACGTGTTTGCCTGATGATTGCTTTCCAAACAGGGTTTTTTACTCATATCCAAAATAGAGAGCCTGCAGAGACTGAGAAAGTCTTTCTGCTCTGGCCCAGACAGTGTCAGAGCAGAGTCAGTAAGGTCACACAGAACATAAACATCACATGTACATACATCATTTATTTTATTACACTGAGTTAAGCCTCTCATCTCTCTCTTGGGTACTGACGAAGAGAAGAGCAAAGACGAAAAAGAAATATGAGTCAGATCAGAAACTGAAGAAATAGGAAATGGGAGGGAAAAATGAGAGAACAGGATACATATAAAATAAAAATTCAAAGGGTCTGTTCACATAAATCAAAACAAAAAACTTTTTTTTCAGTAATTCAAAGTGGTGTCTGACCATGCAGGTAGTTTTGATTTTATTTGCCCAGATTTTGAGATATGAGGATTTCATTATTATTATTTTATATAAATTTTTTGTATGAACAACTGAATTAAATGACATGTATAATGTGAAAGGTGTCACTCATGTTAACAAACTCCCAGGGGGGGCCCTGCGAAGGACTGGCGACCTGTCCAGGGTTTTACAACGTCACTGCTCCACGGCTCCAGCCCACCCTCGCCCGCGACCCCTAACGGGATAAGCGGTTGACGATGGATGGACAAATGACCTATGGGGACGGACTGAAACAATCTGCATGGCTAGATATGTCTAGTGGTATAAAATATATGTTAATTTCTAGGAGAACTGACCCTTTAAAGATATTCTCCTTTGTTTAAAAGGCACATGATGCAGCTTTATTGTCCACCTCTGTATGGATATGTTTGTGTCCCTGTTGCCAAAATTATTTCATTTCAATGGCAAAAGAGCTTCCTGCGTGCAATATGTGCACTGGGTTCAAATGTATTTCTACAGCATTCAATAGAAATGAATGACCATTGCTCAGACATACAGTATGTAAGATATATGTGAGGGAAAAAAAGGCACAGAGAGAAGTGCTCACAGCGTTGTGTTTGCTTTGGTCAGTCTCCCATGGACGCTGGACGGCTGTGTCACACCGTCGGGCCCCAACTCTCAAACCAGGTGATGACAGCATTATTGTAGTTAGGTCCCTGAAGGGTTACGGTCAGTGTGTTAAAAACATTATATAGGCCCTGATGGTCAAGAAGTGAGAAACAGCTCTTTTCACCTGCTCTGGAAGCAGCAGACTCCCATGGTTGTGTGAGGTCTTATGTCGAGCTCTTCATTTGTCTCCCTCACCGTTGATAGTGGAATACAGTAAATATTTGAGAGAGTTATTGCCGGGTTCGGATTAATTACATGCAGTCTTGAGTTTCTGCAATGTGTCCTTTGTTCCTGGAGAAGTCACACAACATTAACAAGCTGTCAAGCTGTGAAGTGACATGGTTTGTCTCAGTGATGCTTTGGTTTGCCTTAACATCGGCTGTGTGTATGAATGTGAATGTGTCTCTATGTAAGCACACAACAAGACACTTATAATCTGTGAAGTTTCATGTCCAGGAAGTTGAGTGGAGAATAAGAGAAGGAGACAGTGACAGTGAAACAGCGCGAGAGTAAGGGGGGAGTAATGGAGCTTGACTAAACCAAGCGCTTGTACATAAATTGACATGTGCAATTAGGGAGATGTACACAGTCCCCCTGGTCTGTTTAAGATCTGAAATAGTTTCCTAACAGCTTCAAGATGCCCTGTTTTGGCTTTGGTTGCAAATCTAAATCGGGTTTGACCTTGTTGAATAATGGTTCTGGTGAAGTTCCCTCTGTTCTCTTTGGCGAACGTCCAACTCCACACCATACATGACGGCAAAACACAGGGTTTGGCTTCGCTGGAATCTGATGAATGGTGGAAGAAATTCTGACCTGAACTTGAATTCCTCACATTGGATTTCACAAGGTGGTCATAAACACTTTTGGTTTCCTGTTTATATGGTGTGTAAAGATGGAAGGGGCATTAAAACTGGAGGAGCTGAGGGTTTAGCTAGCATACTTGGCCTGGAACCTCTCAGGATGAAATGCTTTGGGCAGCCCTTGCTCTTTTCTTTCTTTCTTCTTTTGTCTTTTTCTTTCTGCTTTTGTTTCTGCCTCTTCTTTCAAGCACTTGTACACACCTTTTTTGTAACTAACCAACCTTTATCAGCAGCTATTAGCACTTTACATAGTAAAGAGTGGCAGACTTGAACTCCAGAGTGGCATCTCACGGGTTAAAGACAGCTGCCAACATCTGTAGCTGTGGTTAGCTTTTAATTGTGAGGCCCAGCAAGTGAGCGAGCAGCATGGTGGAGAGGGGGCTGGCAGGAACCGCATATTTCAGCCGAGTGTTCACAGAGCAGCTTTCCGGCCCCGGCCATGTGGACTCAATGATGGCGTCCAGGGGTGTGCTGTGCTCCTATGAAATATTAAATCTGCTTGGCCTCCGAGTGTGGACAGACCACCTGCAAGCAAGCGTGGCGTGCGGCGAGCCCAGAGATCAGATGTCCCTCAGCAACGCACATGCACAAACACACATGTATGCATGAGAGGAAATATATATAATGTCCCCACACAGGATAAATCTGTAGGCCTGCACATGCTTACACTAATGGACATAAACACATACAACAAAAAAACACTGAGAACATGGAAACACTCAAGCTGATGTGGGCAGAGAGATCACCAAAACATAATTCCTGCATGTGATAAAGACAATGTTTTTTAGTTATTTTTTTTGCATATGCTAAGATATATAGGTTTGAAGCCATGATAAAATGGAAAGGGTAAATTCACAAGCATGTACTTAGCTCCAGTGAACGATGACTACAATCAGCAAAAGCAGTGAACAATGAAGAACAAGCAAACAGAAAAAGAGAGAGAAAAACTTGGAACTTTCAGTGTCCAAAAAGAAACTTAAGCCTCCTTCGAAAAGCAGCCAAGAGGACAACGGGTGCTTGTCGACCGCCGTCCCCTTCAGGGCCTCGTTCATTTACACGTCGTGCAGTCGGTCCTCGGCCTCCCCTCTGCTCCCCCGAGGCATCTCTGCCTGCCCAGATGTGCAGCTGTTTATGTGTAACAGAGCTAAAAGCAGCTGGCCTGACCTCCACAGCCTCAACATGAACAGAGGGGGTCGCCATTCTCCAAAAAACACACCTCTTGAGGAAAGAACTGATTCAGATAATCCAAATTCACTCACAACAGGGTCAGGAACAGTTTTTTTAATTTTTATTTTATTTTATTCTGTCACTACTCAATCATTTAAAATCAGCCATGGCAAAATGATACTGCCTGTAAAAATGATTTTAATGTGAAACTGTTTTTTTATGGACCTGTGTATTACTGTTTATTAAATGTTTTCCACTTTATGATTTGAAAAGTACTGGAAATATTGTAATCAATACTGTGATTGTGGTGAGCATCAGGACTAACAGAATATACGTTCATTTCATTCATCATTTTTATGGACTAATCATTAAGCAGAGACATAAAGAGTGATTCATTACATTAAATACAACTTCTTGTAAATATGAAAACTGAATCCTGTAAATTAATTCATTCCTAAAATGTTCCTTATTATCTTATATTATTACTTTATAATAATAAATAAATAAATAAAGCATTTTTTTCACATACTTACTATAATTACTTTGATAAACCAGATACCTTGATATTGATTTTGAGAAAAAAGCATTTTGAATTATATTTTTATTCTCCACTAAAATATATACCTATCAAAAAAATAATAAAAATATTAAAAATCCAATAATACATCCAATGAGATTCATAAACTGAAATGATTTAATGTAGCAACCGTCTGAAAGCATATAGCTTTAAGCAGCCCAGTGGTATTAGGTAACATTTTTAAAAACACAGTTTGCTCGCCAACTTGTCCTCACAGTGTTACTGAGAGTACTGTAAAACATTAGTTTAATTTAGTGACTGTTAAATATCAATATAACCTTCATAACATCAGTTCTAAAGGTACCTGATGGCCATTTCAGAGACACTAGTGACATCCTGTGGTCTTTTTTTGTCAATGGAACTTTTAAAATAAAAGTTTTGTTGTCGTTTCTCCATTTCTTGTTAGGGGGTGCCAAACTCTGACACAGCTGCTCATGAGAGATCCATTTATAATATCAAATCCAAATCAGCAACAACAGTAAAAGAAGCCCATTCTTTTATACACAGTGACATCTAACTATTTGATAATAGTTAAGGTTAGGTATTGACCATGAATGGTTAAGTGAATGGTTAAGGTTAGGCATTGACCTTGAATAGTTGGCTAGTTAAATAATCTTTTCAATCACTGTGATTCTAACAAAGGAGATAATTGTTGTGGTTGATTTTGATATTAATTGGAATGAAAAGAAGGAAAGAAAACATCTTCAAAAGATCACTGATCACTTCAATCTCAACAATCTTGACAATCTTTAAAAAAACAGCTAATACAACAGCCTACTGATAGAGCTTGATTGGGGTAAAGTCTTCGTAAGTGGGAACATAGAGAGTGGCTGTGATTCGTTTTGGCAACAGTTAATGATGAAGTGCTGGCATCCTTCGCCAGAAGGGCGGGTCAAAGTACAAGAAAGGGGAACACTCTGCCCTGGCTGAATGATGAACGTACAAAATTGATGAAAAACAGAGATCAACTGCCCTAATTCATCTCAGTGAGAAACAAGGTAAAGCAGATTATAGGACAGGTCAAAACAATTTTATTTATGAAGGTGCAAAACGAAATGGAAAAATGACGGACTAATCGGTAGACAAAACAAACAGGATAATAAATAAACTAAAAATGAATAATGTATTAATTAAAAAAATCAGATTACCCTTGCTATCAGTTTCAGTGCTTATTTTTTATATTCGGTCCATGAGATAACCCAGCTTTTTAACTCTATCAGACGTCACCCATAGTCTTATTGATCATGCACTAACTATTGTTAAAATAGAGGAAATAATAGAACCAGAAGTGGACAACATTATCAGTGCACTGAAAAGCTCTAAAGGCAGGCCTACGGGCTCAACACCAACTTCCTGAACGTACATAAAGACTCTTTGAGATGCTCAGCGACACACCTGGTCAATTTATGATTTAGGCAAACAGTCGTTCCATCAGCTTGGATGGTGGCCAAGGTTTACATCCTATATTTTGATGTCCATTAATGTGTAATAACTAAATAAAATGTTGACTTAATGCAGATCTTTCAGTGATGATACTTTCTTTTTGTCAGGAAGGACTGTGTGACTAATTTGACAGCTTTTTAGTTTGTCCTTTTGTGAATTCAGTTTTCTTGTTACTGATTATTTTATACACCGTTTGGTTTGACTCTTGCTTTTGGCTTCAAAGGAGGCCAAATCCTGTCTTCAACCTTTATTAGAAGTGTATATAATACAAATAGTTGATCAAATGTTCATAATCCATCGTTTCTGCCGTTTTCCCAGACTGTCACATGCACTATCACTGAAGCATGTTTACTCTTGACACAAGACTCCATGGGTTTTTATGGCTATTCCATTCAAGCAAATGGAAATACTCTCGCTGTCTTGTGCAACCCTTTATACCCAAAATTTAGCCGGACATATCTGGTGGATAGAGTGGGATCTCCACTTCAGTGGGTATGACCAATATTTGAACAAACATTTACAATGGTGCAATAGTTGCATTTTAAGGGGTTGAAGAAAACTCTTTGTGCAGCATTTTTAAAACAAGATTCACTAAATGCCCTCTGCTAAGAGACTTTAATAAAGGGCATTTTGCAAACTGCCAGATTTGCTGAAGCTGTGAGCTGCATTTACAATGTCAGTTTATGCCACCACAGAGATATTGAGGGACTATTTAATGATTTACTCTTGATAATATGTCTTCTCCAAAATTATATTTTTTTTTCCAAAAGACTTTATTGGAAGTAACATCAGGTGTACTGAAATATGCAAGCAAAGCACAAATGTAAATGACTGTCCCTCTACATTTTGCTATTTTTCTCCCCAAGCTACCTCCCAGCCAACCACCACTCACTGCAGATGCAAAAAGGATAAAGAGCAAAGAGCTACATTAAACTGAAAAGGGAAGAAAATGAGATTTAAAAGTTGAATAAAAATAAAATAATTACTCATAATAAATAATTACACATAGAGTACACGCTGACAATAAAAACAACTGTAGAGTAAATCCGAAAACTATGGGTAAAATGGGCTAATAAACTTCACATCAAATATTCAGTGCTTCAAGCAATTACCAAGCTCAGTGACATCAAGTACAAAGCACCACTTACAAATGGACAAATTAAACCTGCAGTATGCAAAATGTTTTTGGCATCATTTGGTAAAAACTCCATAATAACCTGTTTGTTGTGTTCTGAGAGAAAACTAGACTTCTGTATCTAATCATGGCTCTGTTTTCAGGCTCTAGATAATCTAACCTGAGGCTTTGGTCAATCACAGGTCATAGGTCAGAGAGAGAGCATTCCTATTGGCTGTGCTCCTGTTGGTGGGCGGTGCTTGGTATTTCGTCAACTGATCTCAACATGGCTGCCGGGTTACAAACTCTCATTTTACCGCTAAACACTAACTACAAGATGTTTCTGCAAACATTTGAGGAGAGAAATAGTCAAAAGTAACAGAATACTGATTCATATTAGATCAGTGCTGCCTAGTTTGATCATTTGATCAGAGTTTGTGAGTGATTGACAGCTGATCAGACGACAGGCTCCAGCTCCACTCTGATTGGTTGTTTTCCTCCGGTCTGTGAAATCTTGCATTTGCCATTAGGAGCACCAGAGGACACACAGGAACATGTTTTTTTTTTTCACATTACTTGTCTCATGTACTACTGTGACCATTTTATAAAAATGTTTTTTTAATCATATTTGCTCCATTTCTACCCACTACAGCTTTAACTGTTACTTCTGTTTACATAATTCAAACTTTATGATGTCAGATTTTAAGCTGATGGAGAGAAATACCTCATATGCCATAATTAGTCTGCACAAATACACTACGTCCAATTAAAATTAAACCAAATACTGCAAACAAATACTAGTGGTATATACTGTAATGAATATACACTGTATGACTCACTGTATCACTTTGGCTCATGTTTCAAAACAGTCTTAACTTTCTCTAAACTTTAAGTACAAATGTCACAACAAATTACAAGTTTCAATACACAAGTCTGTATTTTGTTCTACTTTCTGTCAAAACTGACTACTTACTGTACTACACAAGAGTGTGAGTTTTATCTCAGTGAATGCTGTTGTGTATCGTACTGAGCCATTTCAACAGTAGGTCAAATACTCCACAATACTGTAACAGTTACACAGAGAAAAAGGATATATACAAGTGTATGTATAGCAATGTGTTCAGTTTTGATAAGCAAGACACAAGCAAGTGGTTATTGTCTATATACTTTTGCACAAAACACACGCAATTCGCTTAAATGAATGAGCAATTCAAATCTGTTGCGAACAACAAACCCAACAACAACCCAACAACAATAAACCCCTGGATAGCCCCAGTGGCCTAATGGATAAGGCACTGGCCTCCTAAGCCAGGGATTGTGGGTTGGAGTCCCATCTGGGGTGATTAATTATGGGGGCGGCAGTAGCTCAGTCTGTAAGGACTTGGACACGTCAAGACCCCCATGGACCAAGACCAACTGGTTGCTGGAGAGGTGCCAGTTTACCTCTTGGGCACTGCCGAGGTGCCCCTGAGCAAGGCACCAAACCCCCAACTGCTCGGGGCGCTTGTCAGGAGCAGCCCCCTCACTCTGACATCTCTCCATTGACATGTATGTACTGTGTGAACAACAGAGTGTAAAACTGAATTTCCCCACTGTGGGACTAATAAAGGAATATCTTTCTTTCTTTCTTTGTTCAGAGATCTGAACTTAAAAATATATATATATGTTCATTCAAGAATTGAGCCGAAGTGAATGAGAAAACTGCATTATGAATTAAAAGAGCTCAGCATTGGTCGGTCACAAGGTGGCAGTAAAGCCTGCTGGCTTTTTACTACTTTCTACCACTAAAACTGCAAAGACTCCCCGTGCACCTGCTTCCTCTGAACCAAATGTACATACAGCACTCTGGGTGCAGGGAAAAAGACAACTGGACATTTTATAAGGTGTGAAGGTCAACTATGTCCTAAAGGTCCTGACCACAACATAAACACAGCCAGGTCCTGGAACTCAGGCTTATTATACTTTGAGGACGCCATTCTTAAATTCATGTTTGGTTGCTTGTGCATGCTTTGTTTTACATGGTAGCATATATTAAAGGGCAGAACCGTGCAGGGGGATCATTCATTGCTGCTGCAGACATTGACTTGCCCTTGGAATATATTTGTGAATGAACCCAGGCAGGCAGAGGAGCTCTCCTCATTTGGATAAATGTCACGGATTACCTAACAGGCGAATCAGTGTGGGTTTTTTGTCATTCAAAAAGAGGAGGTAGGGCTGTCATTTTGTTGCCTTGGAGACTACAAATCAATAGCATCATGCAGTATCTTCTTGTCCATTCCCAATGAGAGGCTTCAGTCGCTGCTGTCGTCATCAGGAGGGAGGGAGGAGGGAGGAGAGGGGGGGGCTAGAGTCACCTGCGCTCTGATTGGCTCCTGCTGATAACGCGCTGCCATTGAGGATTTCTAGCCCGTGCGAGAGGAGGTGTGTCTCCTGCTCAACAAGCCCACGCCTCTCGCATAAATACCCAGCTCAGCTGAGGTGATGAGCAGACGCACCAAATGACAGAGCTGCGTTTTGGACCCAGACTTTCAGTTACTTTTGGTTTACGTGAGCGCGCCGTGCTGCTGCTTTTGGAGAGGAAACACAGACAGAGAGAAAGACAGGAAGAAGTAGAGAGAAGAAACTAGATTCCCCAAGCAGCAGAACTGACAGCAGGTGTGAATTCATGTCTGTATTTTCCCCGCAGATATACTGGTGAGTACTCGCATCTCTGCCTCTTTCACATGTAAGCTTTGATAGAAATGGAATAATAGTGTTGACTTGAACAATGAAGTACTGTTGTGGTTTGTTTTGCTTGGTGATTTCCCTCTCAGCCACCTTTTCTTTTCTTACACCCACTCTTGTTTCCTTTTGTGATCATTTTTTTTTTCCTGTGGGGTGTTGCCCCTGAATTTGGAAATGTCATGACACACTGAATGGGGACAAAAAAAAAGGTAGAAAAGATCTAGGTCTCCCCTTTTTTGTAAGCAAATGGCAAATTTCCGCTTGAAAAATGTTGCTGCATGTGCCAATTCAGAAAGGTCACCGTGGTCACACAGTCAGCTATTCTATTTAGGGATGAAATGCACCTTTCCTTTTAACCTCAAAGCATGCAGGTTTACTTGTCATTCTTTGGTATTTAATACTGCAGGTGCAGTGTAATTGGAGAAGCACAGATGCACTCTGCTTCTATCACTTACTTCTATCTATTATCAGTGGCATGCTTTCACATTTCCTTCTGGCAGTTGGTACCCTAACTGGTTGATTTACTTTTTCTTGACACAGGAATGGGGAGTGCATCTTGTGCCTTTCTGTTCTCTTATCTGTCAAATGTTTTTCCTGTTTGTAGAGAGGATATGCAAGACGAAACATTGCTTTTCGAGCACTGCTGAAACCTCAGCAGGCTTTCTGGCTTTCTCTACCAGGAAGTTCAGACTCGACCTCTTTACTGTACCCACACTTTGCTTTCTTGCCTGTATTTTCTTACAGTATGCTTCTCTGTTCTATGATTGTTGCTTTTAAAATAAGAAATATGAGAACAGGCTTTTATTTAAAAAGGTAAAACTATGAAAGTTTATTTGAGCTGGGTCTATGTGCTGCAAGTTCAACTCCAACACTTTGCACTGTGGCTTTCTATCTGTGTGAACAGGAAGACATGTTTCTCACCACAATAGCTGGATTTCACCTAACACACATACATAACAGCATATGTAGAAAACTTGCTACTAGACATATAAGGTCAATAAAGTTTTCCCTCCCACACGCCATCTCTTGGAGGCACTGGAGTGGTAACTGATCCATGATGTGTTTCCAGTGGCACACTCAACCCAAAGGAATCTGGATACAACCCATTCATTCC
Source organism: Pterois miles (assembly GCA_947000775.1). Taxonomy (NCBI): domain Eukaryota; kingdom Metazoa; phylum Chordata; class Actinopteri; order Perciformes; family Scorpaenidae; genus Pterois; species Pterois miles. Next base: position 456,673 of record CAMQGK010000001.1, read on the forward strand.
AACACTCCTCCTGGGGGTCTTTACTCGGTCTCTGCACCACCCACATACCTGTGGAAAGCTCAGCGCTGGCTGGCATGGAAAAGTCAGCAGCTTTGCTCTGTCGCCACACAGGCTGAGATTTATGATGGTAGTAGTAGTAGGAGCTGTGGGGTGGCAGAGGGGGAAACAATGTTGATAGCGCAAGATACATAGTCACTTGAGTTCCTGTCAGCACCACTTGACAGGAGCTGGCACGGCATTGGCCTTTCATATAATCTTGAGACAGGTGGATGAACCTGATGTCATGCTTAGGTAATAGCTGTCAGTCTTTAACTTAACGACCATCATAAATGAAGGTGTAAAGCCAGTGTGGCAGGTGGTCTTAGTGAGTAACAGTTTGCTCTGTTAAAATGTGACTTCTGCCTATATCATTGTTTAGCATAGTGAGGGCTACTGGGAATTCGGTTACTTATATAATACGGCTGGGTAGATGTTTTACAAAGCAGAACGTCGAGAAGCTGCTTAACCCGGCATGTCCGCTCCTCCACTGGTGGTCAGTGCATTTGTCTGCCCCTCCAGTGGTCGGGTTAAAAATCAGAAAATATCACATTATGCTCTGTTTAACTCTGTTACCTTTCCTGCAGCTGTATAGCTTTTAAAATATAGCATAAGTCAGTTCTAGTAGGGCTGCAGCAAACCACATGGTCTAAGATGACGAACAATACGCAGCAATACAACGATATATATCATCAAAATGATAAAACTGTGCATCATAGGTATTTTTCTATATTGTGTCAAAAAAAAAAATATATATATATATATATATATATATATATATATATATATATATATATATATATATATATATATATATATATATATATATATATATATATTTTTTTTTTTTTTTTTTTTTTTAATTGTTGCTGATACATTTTCTGTTCACCTAATGGACAAACCGTTTCAGCCTAATCTAATCAGATTATGTGATATGGATACACCGTACATGATAGTCTTGTACCTGGCATCCATCTGTGTTGTGGCTGGATGTGGCATTAGGACGCCGGCAGGACCGGGTGTGCAATATCTTGACTGGGTCAGGAGGTAAAGAGGTTTGCTGTCATCTGCCACGGCCATTTGTCTTAAAGCGTGTGCTCTTATAGGCGTAGACTAGCCGTGGTCCATGCTGATGTTATGTCACACATGTACAGGTTGATCGTCTCCTCTCTAGGAATCAAGTATTCCACTCTGTGAGAGGGACACTGTTCATTATGAAGCACTAATGGATGTGATTGTAGTCTGAGTGTTTGTTTCCTCCCAGGTTGTTACTTGTGCACCCCCACTTCCTCCTCATTGTGCCCCCTTTATGTTTTATTAGGCCGATGTTCTGTTATTCTTAGCCGAGCAGGATGTTTATACGATCCCCGAACAGAAATATGACTGGCAAGGCCTGAGTGTTTATCTTTCTCTCCCTTCCCTCCCTCTCTTCCTCCCTCCTCCTCCTCCTCCTGCTCAGGTCTTCACTGTCACCGTTCAGCCCTCCGTCTCCACCTCCGGCTGCTTTTTGCATGCCTGCCTCACCCTCTCTGCATCCCACTCAAAGATGAAATAAGCTCAAGAGCAGCCTCAGCTGACATTTATTTTTTCCATGTCAAACCTTGCGTATCCCTCAAGCCTCCTTTTTCTTTATTTTTGGATATCCATGTATTGTTTCAGCTCAAGTATGCCGTGTAGTCCAACTGGTTACTTTTACGGTGATTCAGCTGGAAGCTTTTCTCATTTTCAGAGCTGCCCTACACCCAGCTGTGTGTCAGTGTTTCCTCATGAAAGAGATGAGGTGTGTGTGTGTGTGTGTGTGTGTGTGTGTGTGTGTGTGTGTGTGTGTGTGTGTGTGTGTGTGTGTGTGTGTGTGTGTGTGTGTGTGTGTGTGTGTGTGTGTGTGTGTGTGTGTGTGTGTGTGTGTGTGTGTGTGGTGGAAAAACTGATTGATAAATGCCATTGCTTCAGGGGTTAATTATCTCCTAGCTTTGAGTGACTCATGTCACGCGATTCTCTCCTCCTCAGGATGAATTTGTGTTAAATGGGCTTCTTTATCGAGTCAACGTACAGACTGCCATGTGTGTGTTTCAGATTGGCAACGTGATCAACAGCGTTTCAGAAAGCTGAAGATGCACAATATGGAAGCCTAGAAATCCTGCAGGTTTTATCAGAAATCAATGGATGGAGCCCTAATCTCCACAGATTATGGTTATTTTGTTGAATTTAAAGTGACTACTTTTGGTGAATGTTGTGTGTAGCTACACGAATATAATGTTAAATGTAGTGCAGCACAAGTGCAGAACAGTCTGCAGACTGCCAATTACAAAGCAAGGTCTATCTAAAGCTTGCTTACATTAGTTGCCATAAACTACAAGATTTGATTGCTTATGAATTCAAATTTTCATTTCTAAGAAGAAGAGTGTGACTTTTTCTTTCAAAGGTTGCATATAGTCTCACTTTACAACAAAGTTCAAGCCTAAATAGTGTTTTTTTTTGCCCAACATAGTAGGTCAGGTTATAAACTGAATTTCCAGTGTGACAGGTTTATTGTTAATATTTTTTTCTGGCAAACTGTTTTCAATTTAAGGTAATTCATGTGCCAGTAAACATGGATATTTATAGATGTGTTTTCAGGATGACGAGTCTTGTGTGAGTCATAAATGCAGACAAAAATAAGAAAACTGTGCTTCACTTAGAAATCCCACAGACTGTTTCAGGTTGTAACTGCAGATGTTTATTTTTAAAGGGAATTTAAATGTTTGTGTAACATTAAAATGATTCAGTAGTTTTGTACTATTACATAATAGACTTTGAAGCAAAGGGTGTTTTTGATAGATGATTAAGACTGCGGCGAATGGTAAAATTAATTCTGTGGAACACATGTTTACATAAGCGCTCCTTATTTTAAAACCATGTTTTAATCGCTGCCTCGGTATAATTCTTCACCATTCTGCTGCATCCAAAAATAAACATTTTTATTTAAGATTCAAAAGTAGGTCGAGCAAAAGCCCACACATCTCTTTCCCCCAAAAAAACCTAAGTCCATTGAGGCAGATAATGTGAGGATGTGTTCTGTTTTCCTTGTTCTATATAGCCAGTGACCACACAGACCACAAGCCTGTGGCCGCTGACCACAAGGCACCGGGCTTTAAATAGAGAGCGTGAGAAGGCCGCCCAGCATCTAGTCTCAAGGCAGCCAGTCCTGGGACCTGCTTCAAGTCTTTTTTTTTTTTTTTTTAAACTTTACTACAACAATGCTCAATGCACTGGACGCGGATAAACAAGCTCTTGTTACTTTAATCTAAAATGGAAAGTTTGGCCACGCTTTGATGGAACTGAGTGCATCAAGTTCCACCCAGTCAAATACCACAGCACGCCCCCAGCACGCTCTCACAATGACTGTGCTCTCTGGTTGCTAGTGCAAAGAGCACATCATCCTGCATTTAGAAACGGCCATCCTATGCAAGCCACATCTTGAGCTGTGCTGCTTTGCAGTGCGTTAGCACAGCACCGCAGAGCACCAGCTGGTTGCTCGCTGTGTTGTGGTTAAGATGTGCGTATAAACAAGATATGTGCAGCTAAAACAACCATGACTTCCAGTCTTTGACTGTGTGTATACATATATAATTTTGATTTGATTTGTTATTAATAATTTTTAGTTTCTGATAATATACTGTCCCCCAATAATGGTTTTCAAAGTGAGGGGAATAATTTATTATACGATTTATTTTTATTTATTATATTTGTATAATCTCACCCATAAGTAACACAATGACAGAATGTCATGTTGAATATATATTACTTATTTAATATCATTTTTAGTATTACTCTCTGTGTCACGCACAAGATTACTTTTCTGTTTAAGGTCTGTCTTGCTTTTATTGTTCAATGGGGCACAGATGTTACTCTTACCACTTATGCACTTGATATTAGTGTTTTGTTTTGTTTTTTATTTGTATGTTGTAATTTTTGGGCCATCTCTGGAAAAAGGATTTCATCAAAGTTTTATCTTATCTTATTTTGACTGTTTTGGTCGTGGGTTTCACACACTGTCTGTAATATAATGTCCAAAAGCAAAAATCCTAGAGGGGCACCCTGCGACATTTCTGTCAGTTTAGAGGTCCTTGATGTGGAAAAAGTTTGGGAATCACTGCCCTAGTTTAGTTTACTACAAAAAAGGGACCACATGTATATTAATTGTAAAATATTTTTGTTAATTTGTGAATCAGCACTATGAATCTTGTTTTTTAGTGCATACTCCACATTTTCTCTCCCCACATAAACCGCGAGCACCATTGCGCGGTATCTAATCTCACTTCTCTTCTTCCAACCTTGCAGCCCAGTGTTTGTGCCCAGCCGAGATATGACTGAGGTGATGATCAACAGCACCCCTATGGAGGACATGAGGCTCAGCCCCAGCAAGGACAGACTCTCCTTCCAGGTAGGACAGTTAATCACACACATGTGACATAGAAACACCACTTCCATCCCTGTATGTGGCATGGTCATTTTACACCTGTCCTCATCCATTCATTATCATGAATTGGATTGACGTCAGCATGAACAGGAGGGAGCCGCCACCGCATTTTGTGATTTGGGAATGAAAGCTGCATTTGGTATGGGATAGTAGAGATGTCGGCCTAATGAACAGTATATGAATGCAAAAACATTACACAACGCAACACAAATCCTTAGATTTCTCTTTTGTTTAAGCTACAAGACGCCAAGCCAAATTGCTTTTGATTTTTGTCATTATTGATTAATCTGTTGATAATTTTCTCGATCAATCAAATAGTTGTTTGGTCTAGAAAATGACAAAAAAAAAAACTGTTTTCCCCAAAGCCCAAGGTGACATCCTCAAATGTCTTGTTTTGTCCACAACTCAAAGATTTTCAGTTTACTGAACCAGAAAATATTCATATTTAAGAAGCTTTCTTTAAAAAATTACTAAAATGAATCAATGATCAATTTAACTGCGGATTCATTTACTAGTTGACAATTTAATTGATTGTCGTTGCAGCTCCACTGAAGAGTAATAGCATGACATGCAGATCTGACTGGTGGTGAAGTATGAGTAGTTGGATGGGAACACGTAACATGCAGTTTTAAAAACTATATACATACATATAAATACATTGCAAGGCTACAAAAACATTACAGAAAAAAATGTCCCTCACTTTTTTCCTTCTCTGATATGTTGGAGACACTGGAGGTTACAGTTGGTCACAACTTTAAACATACAAAGGAAACATATGTGGGGAAACTCTGTGTAATTTACTGCAGCCTGTCACTAAAATAAACCTTGCAGATTGAGCGAGATGAGAGAAGCAGCCATCAGGTGGTCTTGACAAGGTGTTGCCAGCGGCTTTGTTTTACTGTCAACTCAACAGGGCCGTCCTGGAAACAAAACTACTTAAACACACAGCTGCTTGCTTATTTTAGCGTCACATTTGTATCGTGGGTGAAAAAGAGAGAATTAACGGGCCCTATGTTGATACGTAAACCATTTTTGTCTGTATAATGATGAAATAATTAAGTGGAGACCATTTTAGACAGGAAGTTGGTCATGGGTACCAAAATATTCTTGAGGAAGTTCCACCTGCTGAGGCTTTTATCGCTCGCAAGTAGGGGTGTATCCATACATCAACCTGGATCGATATATTGATTCAATGAGCAACGATCCAATATCATCGATGCAAAGTGAAAACATTGACACATCTTTAAAATGTACCTTTATTTTGAAATTCCCATGGCACATCTGTGGCCCAATTTCCATCTAGGTCCACCTTCTTCCTACACAGCCCAGTAATAAAATTGTATTTTAGGTGATTTTTGTTTTTCTTTTTTATATAAATGTAGCTGAGCTGCACGGTGGTGCAGTTGGTTAGCACTGCTCAAATCCAGCTTGGGGCCCTTCTGTGGGGAGTTTGCATGTTCTCCCTGTGTTAGTGTGGGTTTTCTCTGGGTTCTCCAGCTTCTTCCCACAGTCCAAAGATGCAGGGTAGGTTAATTGATTACTTCAAATTGCCCATAGATGTGAATGTGAGCATGAATGGTTGTCTCTATGACGACCTGTCCAACGTCTACCCCACCTTCGCCCACTGCCAGCTGAGATCGGCTCCAGCCCACCCACGACCCCTAACGGGATAAGCAGTTGCAGATGGATGGATGGATTGAAACATAGTTAATTGTGTTTAAATACGCATATGATATTTGTCTCGTATCGATCACAGGCCCCGGAATCAAATCAAAATCGTATCGTGTTAATACAAGCCATTTTATGGTTAAAAACTCTTATATAATTTCATAAAGATTGATGCAATTTATTAGCATGAAAGGTCTGCATTCATAAACCTAATACAGAAGCTTAATGCCATGCTGTGTGTAGACGTTAACTCTGAGAGGATGTAGACTGACCTAGAGGAAAAGGCTGGTTTCCTCCGCCCATAGTTCACACCCCAGCTGTGAGTCTGTCTGAGAGGATGAGAGCAGCGGATGAAGGGGGGAAACGGGAGAACAGGAGGCTGCCACTTCTTCTCCACTCTTTCCATCCCCACTCTGTATTTCACCTCGGCCATATGCCCAAGGTCTCAGCCATTCCTTAGAGAAGCTCTGTACGAAGCAGCCACTCACTTCCTCCATCATGGGGGCCGGCCGGGGGGGTTTCTTTGACACAAATTGTGTGACTATTAAATTCCAGCTGCACCTCTAAAAAGGTATTGAAATGAATGTGACCTAGTAGTAGAGAAGCAAATGGTTACTGATTCATCGTATTATCATCTCAAAAGGCATGACATTCATGATTCAGGCGTGCACCCACCACGCACCCCAGAACATCCTAAAATAGCTCGTATTGTGCCTGGCTAATGTGTCGTCTCTTCCTGCCACTGGAAGTGAAACAAGTTATGACATGTTAGCCAGGGGTCCAAAGGCAAGGTCATTTACTGCCTAACTCCCCTCGGTGCTGACGCACAGCGAGGATTGGTGATGCAGGCCAGGAAATGCAGATGCACGCAGGCATTAGACGAGAACAGACATGCACAAACACTCATATAATCACACCTCTTGGCGCGATTCTATACGCAGCTGTTTTTCAGAGAATGTTAAAGCTGCAGACATACACATGTTTTCATAACTTGACAAATTCTCACATACATGAGGTGTATTTATAGCTTTTTGTCTTTTTCCTCCCTTCTCATCTGTCTCCTATGGAATTCATGGAGACTTGGACACAGCTGGATCCCCTCTATCTCTCGTCTCTCTCCTGCTTCATCTAAAGCTTTCTTTCCACTCGGCTCTGTGCCCAGACAGCGACAACCCCCCACCCCCACCCAAAATGTCTTGGAGTGAAATATGCAGGTCTAAAAATATTCATCCACTTTATCCAAACAGCGAAAAAAAAAAAAAATGCTGTTCTTGGACCAGGAGTGGCAGGCCTTTTCCCCTGGGCCTTTTCTCTGGTTCCTGAGAACAGAGAGGCTGAGGTTGATGTCCAATCTTGCCAGGACAGGGAATGCATGTAATCTCTCTTGTCAGAATGTCTCTCATGCCCTTCAGTTTAGATCCAAACATTTGAGTGTGGCACGCTGCGTTTATAAGCAGACGTATCGGTCTGGATTTGCAGATAACACGGCTGATGTCATGTTCTTTCCTAAACCTTTTTTTCTAACTCTATCTCCACAGGAATATAAAGTATTCAGCACTAAATGCTGACTGTTATAGGGCATGGATGTTTATATAAACACAAATCATGTCCCAGTGAACCCTTCACCTTTTATTTATTTCTTTATTTATTTTTACTTTTGATTTGAAATGCCCTGATTATGCTCTTGTATAATCTTCTGAGCAGTGCGGTGCTGGATGAGTTTGTAAGCAGCTACGAGCTGCTTGGCACAATGCCTCCCAAAGCATTTAGATTAAACATGATGCAGCATTTACCGCAAGTCTCGCTAGACATGCCTCATGTACCCATACACAGTGATACTGATGTAACAGTTTCTTGTGCCATTTGTTTTTGGGGGTGAGCATCTATTTGGAAAGCTAGCTTAGAGGAATGTGGGCTGGGCAAGAGCAGGTATGCCACTGGGATTTTAAGCAACCCCTTCCCATCACAGATGTTTAGTCCTCACATCATTTCCTTCACAGTTGTTTAGCCTTGTAACGGTGCCTGCAACACTTCTACGAGGCTCAATAAGATCTGGTAGCCTACCGCACACTTAGCACTGATCAGAAATATGCTCACAAATCATTTCTTGCCTTACAACAGCTGACACACCGAGCTTGAATCAACTTGCTCTGCCTTTCAGAAAACAAGCTTTATTCATTTTAAGTAGGGCTGTCCATCAATTAAAGTGTTTGATCGCATGATTCAATCACGATTAATCGCACTTTTTAAAAAAAAATTTAAGATGTATCGCAAAGGGTGATTTGCGTGGTATTTAATAATTTTATCAAATATGCTTTATACAAATGTATGTTTATTTATTATTAGAAATCAATTAACAATACAAACAATGACAGATATTGTCCAGAAACCCTCACAGGTAATGCATTTAGCATAAAAAATATACTAAAATCATAACATGGCAATATAGCCCAACAGCTGTCAGTGTGCAGACTTGACTATGACTTGCCCCAAACTGCATGTGATTATCATGTCTGTAAAGGGGAGACTCGTGGGTACCCATAGAACCCATTTACACTCTCATATCTGGAGGTGAGAGGTCAAGGGACCCCTTGAAAATGGCCGGGACAGTTTTTCCTCACCAAAAATGTCGTATACCATTGGAGCGTTATTTAGCCTACTCCACAACAAGCTGATTTTGACATGATTGGTACCAACGAATTCCTTAGGTTTTCTAGTTTCTTATATTTTGACTCTAGCTTTGAAAGTGAGACCCCTACAACAACTAACCAACTAACTTTGACAACCCTAAGTTTAAGATCAATCACCAATATTTTGTCTTTCCCCCTCAGATATTCCCCGACCCCTCAGACTTTGACCGCTGCTGTAAGCTCAAAGATCGTCTGCCATCCATCGTGGTTGAGCCGACGGAGGGAGAAGTAGAGAGCGGTGAGCTTCGCTGGCCTCCAGAAGAGTTTCTGGTCAGTGAAGAGGAGGAAGAAGAAGAAGAGGAGGAGGAAGAGGAGCAGAATAATGCCAACATCCAAAACGGACAGCCAACACAGAATTCTCAGCACTAGAGGCTGTGTTGCAGCACCCAAACTCCCTTGTTTCCTCTGTTTCTTTCTGATAGACTCTTCCATTCCCACACTGCACCTCAGCACTCTGGCAGACACACATTCAGTGTTTTGCGATGCCATCTCGTTGCCCTTGACACCAAAGCATCAATCCCACAAGAGAAGCAATACACAGCTGGCAACACAGAATAACGTATCCCCCTGGACTGCAAACCCGGCAAATCCCACTTGAAAAGAACAAACACGCACACCTCTAACCACCACTCATTTCCTTCCATGCCTACCACCACGTGTGTCTCGGCCCAGAACGGACGTCCCGTCGGACAGCGGCGGCTCAGTGCTCCATGGACAGCTCTTACACTGCAGGGGGCTGTGACTGCTCTGTACTTTACTCCAAGATGGCTGGCGTCATGACCCCAGAGACTTTCATACTCGCATACAGAACTATTGTGGTACCCGTGGGGATTTATCGTCTACAGTAACGCTGTCCATACCCGTGTTCAGTGTCTGGATTTGATATGTTAATTATTGTGATTGCCACTGCTGTCCATAGATGTGTTTGTTTCTGAGAAGTGAATGTTTTTGTGATTTGTCTGTTTTTTGAGAAGTGAGTAAAATGTCCCCCGTCATCTAAAAGGTTGTGTGTCAGGCATTCACAGTTAAAAAGGCAACCTGGAATCATTTTAGAGAAGTGAGCAAAAAATAAACCAGCACGCCCCATTATGCTTCTGCATAAAGTCATTGTACAGTGAGGGCAACAGTCACGCTATGATCCTGAACACATTGGCCTCCTATGAGCCTTCTGACAAACAGTACTTGGATGATAAAGCAGAATAATACAACATCGACAACATCTGATGGAAGCAGGTTTATTGTTCAAAAGGGCAAAGCTGAGTAAGGACTGCAAATTGTAATCTTTTTTTTTTTTTTTTTTAAAAGCAGTTGATGAAGCAATGTACAGACCCAATGAAGGATGTGTAAATACTTGTTCCCAACGAGCCCACCCCTGAGGCCTTGTAGTGCGCTGCTTTTGTTTTGTACTATGGGTTTGGTTTACTTTTTAGAAAGGCAAAGAGCTGTACACACCTGAACTGAAAGTCTTTCCTAGTCTTCCTCTTTCTTTTTGAAAACAGCCGTACGTTTGACACTGTAAAGTTCAGATCATGGAGAATTCAGAGCTCACAAATAAGGTTATATTTGACAGTATTAAACTCTCTCACAATGAAATCAGTCCTGGTGTTTGCCATAAGCTGGTGATGGGGAAGTCGTATTTGTTCTCTGGTAGTGACGTCTGTTTAATTCGTCTGTTCTGCAGTGTTCACTGTTTTAAATCACCACTTATTGTTTGTGGAACAAGTCTCGTCAGTCGGGTTGTAGAAAACACAATACACAATATGAACTCCTGTTGTACAAGCATGATTGCGATATGTCTGTTGTTTTTGTGAATTCTCATTTTGAGTGGCATTAGGGCTGTGTACAGGACATCTCTCTTTCTCCCGTCTGTCACCTACAGGTCCCACATTGTTTTTGTAAAGCTCAGGGAGATTAGCCGCCATCTTTCTCTTGTTTTTTTTGTATGTAGACCACTTTTTTTTTTTTCTCTGTGACGATTACAGAGGCTGTAAATAAACATTTGAATTTGCTATCCAACTGTGTGACTCTGCTGTGAGAATAATTGAGTGTGAGGAGTTACTGCCATTTTTATGGTACAAGATGGAAGTAAACGAGTCTTTCACAGGGGTAATACTTCAGTGCATATAAAGTATTGTTTCCAAGAGACGTCTTTGCTTACTTTCATTTTCCCTTATGTGAACCCCCTTCTCTCTTTCCCCATCTCACTTCACCTGCAGTGGTTACAGAAAAGCAATATTGCTTCCTGCTCTGCATGTCTCGCATACAGAATCTCACTCTCCACGAATACAGATGGCTATATGTAGAAGCGAGAACAGACCACATGCTATTTCCTGTCTTCAGCTTGCACACGCAATCTGACTCCTCGTTAAAGCAAAACCTAATTCCTGAGCACTTAACAGCTTTCATTTTTAAGTTAAAAATATGTTTAAACATAATAAAATGATGCTTCATGGAGAACATCGGTTTGACCTACCAATCTTTTTACAATTACAGAAATATTGAGGATAGTACTGGGGTATAAAAGTCTGTGGAAGCAGCTCCTCACGCTCTGCCCATAAACACTCACCACAATGATACAAGACTAATAAAATGTGGTTGAGTGGAAAAGCTCTAATGGGGAACTGGGGGATTTACAGGAATAAACAGAAAGCTTTCTGATCACGGCTACAGTGGAAACTTCTCAGGTGATTTGCTGCTTTGTCCTGTATTAGTGACCCTATAGGTCAAGTTAGATTGCCGAGTACCAGGAACAGTCCATCAGAGTTGCTGCGGTAGGGCGTTTGGGGGGCCAAGAGCCTGACACGGTGGTACTCTCAGGGCCTTACGGTCACTTCCTGGAAAGGGGAACAATGAGCTGACATTCAACCCTGCTTCCTTCTGGAGCATAAAGAGTTATTAATACCCCCCCAGCCGATAACGGTGGTGAGCAGCAGAGAGTGTGTCTGGCCCAGCCTTCTGAATAGGTTAGGAGAGGAATGTCCTTTGTCCCTTTATGAACAACTGCTCCTTGATCTCAGTGGAAAATGTCATGAGATCATGGAAAGAAGAAATCACAAGAAGTTAGAAAAGGACGACCGCAGTCCTTGGACAGACTGCTTGAACTTGCATCCAGATACGCAACCATGTGACGTCAGCCAGACACCTCTGAACTTTGCGCTGTCTTTCAAATACGAAAGGAATCGCGAGAAAGCAATATGCTTCAGTTTTAATATGTGTTTCTGCGATTTGAAAGGAAGCCCCTGCAGCATCTTTCCATAGCATTTTGACATTTTGAGCAGCAGCTCTTCTCCTTCAGCCACTTCTCAGCTGATTAACTCAGTCAGGAACCTTTGCAATTAAAGACTCTTTTAATGAAAACGGTAATTGAAATTTGTTTTGCCCCTTGAAACCTGATTGAAAGACTAAAAAAATATATGTTTCCATCATTTCAGTTGCAACACCCAGCAAGATCTTTCTTTCAAGGCCCTGAAAACCTATTTTCTCATTCAGCTTCTTAGTTTGAATGATGGGGTCTGACATCAAGACAACATTGTCTGCCAAAGTTAGAAAGGTTCACTGTCTTTATGTTTGTTCTGTGCATTTCTCACTGCTTTGAAGTGGGCAGGGCTCAGTTTGAAAAAGGTAGGTCATGTCCAGAAGGCACCCCAAAAACTGTGAAAACTGTTGTGAGACTCGCTGCCCAATGACCTGTCCTGACCCTAACCATTCAAGGTCAATGCCTAACCTTAACCATTTGGCAAGAGATTCATATTCTAGCCGTGACCAAGGAGGTAATGTCATATACCTCCATGCACCAATCAGGATTTTGCAACATATGAATTAGGGCTGTCACAATACCAGATATTCACTACACAATTGTCGTGGCCTAAAGAATAGGATTGGATTATTTACATAATATTATCGTGTGTATTAGAAATATTCAAGTTATCACAGCTGTCGTCAACACCAGTATATTGTGACAACTGTGGCTCAGATGGCAGAGCAGGTCGTCCACCAATCGGAAGGTCATTGGGTCGATCCCCGGGTGCTCCAGTCACATGTCTAGGTGTCCTTGAGCAAAACTCTTAACCCCAAATTGCTCCCAAAGGCAAAGACATCAGTGTGAATGAGATTAATGCATATTTAGATTAGATCCTGATGGACAAAGTTGAGTTGGCGCCTTGCATGGCAGCCTCTGTTATCAGTGTATGAATGTGTGTGTGATTCGGTGAATGCTGACACGTAGTGTAAAGTGCTTTGAGTGGTCAAAGACTAGAAAAGTGTAGTATAAATGGAAGTCCATTCAGCATTTAACGAGTTATGTTATAATATCCAAAAACTGCTAAACTGGCTTCAGTTTCATATTTACAGACCTGAGTCTATGAGGATCTTCTTATCTAACTCTCGGCAATAATGCAAAAATATCCAACTATAGTGCCTGCAGGAATGAGTCCTGAAACCTAGAAATGAGTTTGCATTTTAGCACTTCAGGTTTCCTCGTCTCAAAGTCAATGCGTTTTTTGAATGGGTTTTTAGTTAGATGCCTGAAAAAAGGTGTGCGGTTAACACAAACTTGAGAGATTTTTTTAAGCTTTTACATGTTTTAAAAAGCTGGTTGCTAACAAGTGGCTAAATGAGAGTACAAAACATCATCATGCTATGACGTTTACAGTCGTTAACATTAGCAGTCTATTCCATCACACTCTTGGTAAATAAATTTTAAGGATGTTTTCCCCTAACTTTACATTGTATCGTTGCTTATTTAGTCATTTAGTCATATTATGTTATAGACAAATTTAAAATGAGCTTTTCTGGAGCTTTAATCTGTGAACGTGCCCTCATGTTTTAGTGCTTTTCAGACTGCAGATTTTAATACTTTATCTCTTGTGTCTCTTATCTTTCCACTGTTTATGTGTTTGACAACCACTCTGCTGGTGGTCGAGTGGGAGTCACTGAGTGCTCGGTGACATCGGGGACCGGAGTGTGTCTCACACACCACTGTTGGCGTGAGACACAGTATCTTTAAATGTGCTTGTGCCTGGCTCTGTATTAAAACTGTTGTCAGAGCCCTGTGAGTGAAGTCACTGATAGCTCTTCTAGCTCATTCTTGGAATTCTTTCCAATGGAAACAATCCCATCACTGATCCCAGTGTGTCAGCAGAGTCTGACCTGCCAACCCCTGAATTCTCCCTGACTCCCAACTATAGTCCACATTAACGCTGTTTCACCGTCACCCCTCTGCACATAAACTCACACCGTGTACCCATAAAACACCCCCCTCCCTTCTCTCTTCAATCTGGTATGTCATGAGGAGAAAAGTAATGCTTATCCGATGAACTCTTTTTCCACTCCGTCTCCTCATTTCACTTTTTTCCCCTCCGATGTAGTTGTTTTCTTGTTCTTTCTATTTTTCGCTGTCCCAGACTTCTATCCCATTCTGTTGTTTCAGCAAGTTTCCCATACTTATATGACAGTAGAAACGTACTCTGCCTTCCCACAGTGCAGGTTATGTAATGTAAGTTAACATTTCATTATAAACAGTGCCCCTGTTCGTTCGTATAACCTTGCTATTTCAGTGCCGTAACCTTATTGTATAAGCCACCATTCTGCCTGTGCATGCATAACTGTATGTGTTTGTGCAAAGCTTGCAAACGGGTGCACAGAGGTTTTATGTATAACCGTGTCTGTTATTATGATGAGTGCCATGTGCGTAAGGGAAAGATTCTTTTCCCATGGTTCCTCAAGTGTGAGAAGAAAGTAGAGCTCTCAGGACATGAAGCAAAAAAAAAAAACCTCTGCTAGTTATTTATAACCTGTCTGGAGACGGCCCACCAAGAGTAGACACATATCTGGCACCGTCAACAAGGGAAGAGCTAGAATAAGATACGCTGAGAGGCATACAACAAGTAGGGAGGGTAAAAAGGTGAAGGGGTCAGAGAAGGAAAACAGGGGAGGATGTTGAGGATGTAGAGCATAAAGAACACCTGCACTGTGGCATGGATGTGTTGTAATCACAGGTTACAATCTCTCTTGGTGGCAAACTAAGATAAGACTTGATGAGATGCAACCATAGCAAAAAATGACACTTGGGAACTTGCTTAGTGTCACCCTCATATAATGTAGCTAGCATACTTTCCAAATGACACTACAAACAGTGTGGATGGAATAAAATGAAAAGGAAGAAATGCATGAGAGCTCCTGAAGTCAGTGAGGTAGTTCATTTTATTGAAAACCCCACGATGTGATACACCAATCGAGAACAGAGCACCACAAAGTAGTGATTGCTATTTAAAACTATGCTGTCAAAGTAAATGTGTTAATGCAAATTAAACACCACTAATTTCTTTAACATATGAATGCTAATTAATGTTTTCACAGGCCACCATGCAATCGTTGTGGAGGAAAACCTAAAGAATTCATTGGTACCAACCATGTCATATTAACTTGTCACAAAAGAGGTTAAATAACGCTACAAACATATGCTAAGTTTTGGTGAGGAAAAACTGTCATGCCCATTTTCAAAGGGGTCCCTTGACCTTTGACCTCAAGATATGTGAATGAAAATGGGTTCCATGGGTACCCAGAAGTCTCCCCTTTACAGACATGCCCACTTTATGATAATCACATGCAGTTTGAGTCATAGACAAGTCAGCACACTGACGCACTGACAACTGAGTTTGTCATTTTATGATTTGAGCCTGTTTTTATGCTAAATGCAGTATCTGTGAGGGTTTTTTTGTCATTGTTTTGTGTTTTTAATCGCTCTCCAGTCAAATATATATACTATACAGTATATACATACATTTGCATAAAGCATAAATTTGCCCACTCCCATGTTAGAATTACCTGACAAATCTCCCTTTTAGGTAAATGTTGAACAGATAAAAAGTTGTGATTAATTTGTGATTAACAATGGACAATCATGCAATTAATTGTAATCAAATCACAAATTAACCACAGACAAGCTGCCAAGCTGACGCCTGTACCTGCACGTCACCTTTGATGACATAATGCGACTGCTGGACTCACAACCACAGCACATATTTGGACGGATGAGTCTAAGCACCCATGGGGACTCGTTCTCTATTTAACAGCTACAGCTCCATCTCATCCTCAAGCTTTCAAAGCTTTGATCAATACATGTCTCCTGGCATCCGCTTCATTCTGTAGTTTTGAGTGTTAATGTGCTAAGCCACAGGCTGCTGCTCTTCCATAGGTTGTTGTTGATATAAATAGACAGCTTATGGCCCCGCCACTCTAATCCTTATTGCCTAGAGACCAGGGTGGAAAAAGGGAGGAAAGAGAGAGGGGTATATAGGACCAGGACATAGATGGAGATAAACACATCGAAATTAAGATGCAAAACCGGAGTTTTACAGTGCTGTTAACAGGTGTGATCCATGTTGTCGATGTGAAGAGGAAGTGAAGTGAAAGAGAAGAAGTTAAATCATCCATGCCCCCTCTTTGAACCACTACAAAAGCACAAGACGTCATTGGAGGCAAGAATGTTTAAAAAAACAAACTTTTTTCCAATAAAGCCTCATTAATGTGCTATCAATAGACTCTGTTTAAAAAAAAAACACACACAGTGTACAATGCCCGAAAAAAACCCTCTCCCATGTGGATCTGTGTAAGTGGAATGGCATGTCTAATGTGAATTAATGTTGTTGCTCTCTAGATTTATCTGTCTTACCTCCCATGTTGTTTTTTATCAGCAAAGATATAAGAAGACTACATGTTTTATGTTTTACATGGATTAAAACAATGTGATTCTTACCAGAGGGCTTAGATATTTTGAATTGTCAAAGGGAATATGATTAGGAGAACCTGATCAGATTGTTTTTGCTAAATTATCTCGGACAAGCGTCATTAATCATGCGGACGTGCTTCCCTTTTGAAGGTGAGTTGGCACTGAACTGAAAATAAAAAAAAGAGAGAGCTTGTCTCAAAGCAAAGTTTTTTTCCGTTCCCCTCTGAAGTGATGCGTTGACCCTTGAGAAGTTTATACTGACAAAGCTATACAGTTCACTCAGTCTCTCAGATAGAGTGCATGCCATAGGGAGCAGGTCATGGAAAAGTCTTGAGTTTGACTAAGTGCACTCTCTCTTTTACCTTGTCTGTCAGTCCGTCTCGACCTCACTCACACACACACACAAGAGCACATGAGCATGCTCGGATACGCTCAGACACATTGACCAATCTGCACACACACACATCACTGAATGCTGAGGTAATTTGTAACAGTAGAACACCTCATAACTGAGGGTAAAAGAAACAAATGACACATGCCAGGATTTATACTACTTTAAAAGGCTATGTTGGGGGACTCGGTCTAGAAGTATATCACCAATAACATACTTGAGATTTGAATGAGTTCTGACATATTATTGACATGGGGATCTTGAGGAAGAACACTGCAACATGAGCAAAACCTCTCGAGCTCTGAAAAGAGGATTAGTGAGCACAAAAGTAGTCACAGAAATAGACATGCCTTTCTTGTGGCAGCTCATTTCAGTGAAACATGATGTATCACTGCAAAGGATACGCTTCCAGAAATTAAGTATAGTAGGCTATAAGGTGGAGTCTGTTGAAACCATGTGAAGCCAACTGGATATTTACCCTTGAAACACTTCAACCAAAGGGCACGATAGATGAAATTATTTTCAGTGGTGTTGTAGGCTTGTCATGTTCATGGTTAACCTGTATAGGCCCCTTTCCCAGAAGCCATTTTTACGAAATGAAAATGAAGACATAATGACAGAGAAGAAAGATGAGGCTGTTGGGAATATTAACATTTTCCGCAGACATATAATAAAATTACCAAGAAAAACAATATTTGACTAAAATTACAATATACTGTACAATAATTAACTTATTATACGCGTCACAAAGTCGTGAACGCTGAGCTTTCAGAAACTTTCCACTTACGAGGTTGTAAATACAACATGAGGGGGGTATTCATATGGGCCCAACTCGTAAACACGGTAAACACGACCGCATTTGAAGGCATCATTAATTAATCCTGCATGCTGATTTTTTTTTTTTTTTTTTTTTTTGTGTAAATTATTAAAAGCATAATTTGAGTAGTTAATTGGATAAAGGACTTTTTAATCACCTGGTTATAAATGTTAATGTTAATTCAAATGATGAGATTATGCTTACTGACTTTATCCTTATCTTGTGGTATTTGTTCCTTACTCAAGTATATACTGCACTTTATTGTATTCAATATCATTTTTTATTATTGAAAATTATTATTCATTTATTACTTTACTTTGCAGATTATGATCTTTTTTTTTAATTGAATATAATGCAGCATTACATGTTGAACTATCAAACAGTATAAAGCAGAGGCTCCATCTCTGCCAGCTAGAACTGTGTTAATAATAGGCAAATAATATGATAATAATACAACACTCACTGGGGCCATTTTCCTGCATAATGAGCACTTTTACTTTTGACACCTTTAAGTAAATCTTCATAATAATTTTAACTTTGATAAGCTTTTAAGTGCATGACTTTAATTGTGATTTTACATTGTGGTATTAGTACTTTCACATAGTTAAGCCTACTTCTTCCACCACTGCAGCTTGCATTAGCAGTGTATGCAGGCGGTCTTTTCCTCTCGTTGTCTACCCATTATCCCTCACTTTGCATCTCCTACAAAGACTTTATGAGTGCTGGTAGTTTGACTGCAATATAATAAAAAATAGCCTCCACATGCTGCTGTTTACTGTCATCAAAGGTGCTTTATCCTCGACGAGTGTAGCTTGCACTAACTGCGCCCCCTGTTGACGGGCAGGTGTAACGACAGGTGAGAGGTGACAAGTTGAGAGGTCGTGCTAGTAGAACGGTAGGAGCGGCTGCACTTCTGCTGCAGCCGTAGCGAGCAAAAGGCAGTCAAAGAAAGCAAAAATAATATCTCGCGAAAAAGAAACTGCAGGCGAAACAGTTTCAACCGGCGTCAGCTTTGAGGACTGGGAACGCTGTTGTTGATAAGCTTTGCCTGCTAGCTAGTTAGCTAGCGTTAGCAAGCCAGCTAGCAGCGTGGCTGCTATGTCGCAACCAAGCTGTTGGACTTACTGGAGCTAACATAACTAGCTCACCTCACTGAAACTAACTTTGGTTCTGGAGGAGAAACACGAAAGGTGGGTATGTTGTCGCCTGGCAGTGTGTAATAACTATTCGACAGTAGTCAATGCCTTAGTTGAAACGAGCAGGGTAACGTCGGCTAACATTAACTAGCTTCTGTTTCATGTTAGATGTAGCTTGCTAAATTAGCATGTTGTTCTTCTCAGCCTGGTTTTGAGTTGCACATTAGCTCAAGATAACCTGCACTGATAGCAGGTAGCTTTCTGTTTAGGTATTGTTTCGGTGACAAATTGTGTGACCACTTTAGAGCACAAACCGTAAAGGAAACTATCATAGCATGAACTATTTATTTATTTTCAGTAGACTTTCCTTTAGCTTTGTCAACAGTACAATTAAATCAATACATAGGTGAACAATGCATATAAAGGAAATAAAGGGTAAATAAGATAAATAACAATAGGAACTTAAGTAAAACATTAAAATGGAGCATAAAGTCATCGTTTTACAAGCCTTTTTTGTGCAGAATAAATTACCTTAATATATAGTTCAGTTTCTTTCTTAAAAACATCAAAATGAGGTTTAACTCTTGCAAATTTGCATTTATGAATGTAAAACTTTCCATTTGGTATTCCATAAGCCACTCCTCTATGACTCTACATCATCTCACCACCTGCCACAGGGTTGTCACTTATTTGCATGTAAGTCTATGGTTAAATAATTATTTACAGAGCAGCATGCTAACCGAAGGGATGATTATTTACAGACAGAACAAGGCATATTTCATTTAGAGGCTGTTTAGCTTGAAGTTAAACTTTTGCTAGCCCATGTTGTATTTCCAGTTTAAGTCCTTGCTCTGTCTTTGAGATTATTAAATATGATGCCTTGTTGTTTTAATCCATATGATAGATTGGGAAAGTCCATGAAGCAAGCAGCCATTGATATGCACCATCCTCCCAAAATCATTACTCATCCACAGAAATATACTCAGAGACTATTAAAATGAGTCTAATTAAAATGTCATGGTTTTTGGTGGCAGAAGCTATGGGACATTCATTTTCCCACCTGTGTGCAATAGACCTTTTTCACACCAGACATTGTGATATGTTGAATGGTGCCTTCAAATGGGGTCGTGTTTACAAGTCGGGTCCATATGAATGCCCCCCTCATGTCACATTCACAACCTTGTAACTGGAAAATTTCTGAAAGCTCAGACTTGTGACGTGTTTGTTGACATTGTGTGAAATGATGGAGCCCATGGAAGTTCATTCATCTGTGCATAATAAGTTAATATTGTACAGTATATTGTAATTTTAGTCATTTTGTTTTTCTTAGTAATTTTATACAAGGAAAATATTAAATTCGCAATGACCTTATCTCTCTTCCGTCATGATGCCTTTACATTTCCTTCATTATGTTACCCACTTGCTAGCTTGCTAAATTGTTCTGTCCGCTGTGGCTTTTAGACTCAGACGATAACGTTAATATTGCCGTTGCTTAGCAGCGGTGTTCTTCACGATTTAACCACTTGAACACCACTCGCATCATGTACACAGCCTCAATTGAAGGCACCATAGGACACTTAATGGAACTGACCCATCATTAATGTTATCAGTTTCACCTGTGCTTGTCCTGCCATAACAAGTCATAATGTCTGCTGTGAAAAAGGTACATTTGAATGCGTACACAACACATAATACCCCCTTTACCTGCCTGTGGGGGCTGCTACTCCAGAAAACCAGACAGTTATACAGTTATCCAGTTATACACGGACGTTGTTGAGCTTTTCCAGCTAACTTTGACCTTCAGTTGTTCAGTTGAAACATGATGTGTCCCACGGTGTTATTGTGTTTCATTCATGAAAGATAATTTCCAGCTGGGGATTAATAAGGGTTCATCTTATCTTATCTTATCTTTTCCACTCTTACAATGAAAGAGCCAGGTTCTTGATGGCTACAGACCGAATGAGGTTGTTTAGCCATGTTAGATATTGCCCAGTTGTTTTCATTATTTCTCTTTTTTTTTGTCATTTCCCGAATCACATCCCGAATTTCCCTCTGGGGATTAATAAAGGTTCATCTTATCTTAGCTTATCTTATTTAGTCTGTCACACTTGATCATATACAGTATCCACACATACTTATATCTAATATAAATTTGGCCAAGAAATCATATTTGGACTGTCAGTCAGTTAAATTATGTAATTGCAATTCCTTAATTGTGCATAGTTAATCCTGATTAATTACAAACGAATCCCATATTTTTATCTGTTCAAAATGTGGTGGACAAATATGCTGCTTTATGCAATTCTATGTATATAATTATTATTGGAAATCAATGAACAACACATAACAATGACAAACATTGTCCAGAAACCCTCACAGGTACTGCATTTAGCATAAAAAAATATTCTCAAATCATAACATGGCAAACAGGTGTGTCAGTGTGCTGACTTGACTATGACTTGCCCCAAAACTGCATGTGATTATCATAAATGTGGGCATGTCTGTAAAGAGGGGACTTGTCGGTACCCATAGAACTCATTTTCATTCACATATCTTGAGGTCAAAGGTCAAGGGACCCCTTTGAAAATGGCTATGACAGTTTTTCCTCAACAAAATTTTGCAAGCTTGGAGCATTATTTATCCTTGTTCGCGACAAGCTAGTACGGCATGGTTTTCATATGATACCAGTATATTTGCTCTAGCTTTAAATCTGAGCCTGCTATGACCTAAAAATTGCAAGTTGTGTTAATGCAGTAAAGAAATTAGTGCTGTTTAAGTTAATTTGTGTTAACATGTTATTAACGTGTTAGCTTTGACAACCCTAAATCATGTACATTTTAAAAATGAGTGATGGGAGTAGTGTTTTGGGGTATCACAGCAAGTTGGAGAGAGATGTTCAGTTCTGCAGGCATTTTCTTTCTTTCCTTTTGCCTTCTAGGTTGTAAAATAAACCTGCACTTAGTGTTTGCAGTTAATTTTACAGCATTATCTGTTTCATTCTTCCTCTCTCTCTCTTTTCCTCTCTGTCTGTCTCTTAACACACACAGCACTTAAGTTCATTGTTTAGCTTGGACATGCTCGATCTCTTCACTGCTCTTCTCCGTCTGGGTGTCTGGTCTTGGCTTAAAGTAAAGAATGCAAAATGACTGCCAGAGAATGCAGACTTGGACTATGAGGAGTGTGCTTTGCATTGCGTGTGATGGTGTGTTTGGGGGAGTGCTTTCAAGATCGTTGTTATCTTGATTAAATAAAATGTTAAGCCAACCGAAGTTGATGGGACTGAATCAATCCACAAGTGGTACTCGCTTTGGAGTATGGAAACATAAGTGTTTCCGTGGATGCAATAAATAGCATTATGTCCCAGGTGTCCATGCCAAGCGGAAGAAAAACATGTTTATTCAACACTTTAATGTCGGTAATTCCATTCACTTCTCATATTGCTGGCTCCAGGTGTGCCATGCCTTTTTGCTGCATGTATGAATAGGCTCGTCTGCTTGTTCCTGGAGCCACCCAAGGGTGTGCTTTTTGTGTACGTGGGGACACAGCCGTAATTGTGCTGAGCAGGCGTGTTTTCTCACCTCTCTCGTGCCTCACTTTTTCCGTTGTTAAAGCCAGTAACCCATAAACCCTTATTGCCAGCATAATCATGCACGCAAAACACACTTGCATCTTTTTAAGTGCACCTTCAGCCACTTTGGTCTCTGCCGTGAGACTTGCTGCGTCATGGTGCTGCAGAGGGTGTCAACGAGGGCAAGATGATGGGAGTGCTGGGGGCAGGTAGCCTGAACTAAAGGCTTGTGCAGTCATAACAGTAATTGAGGTGGAAAGTGTGAACCACAGTTCATATTAGGAGAAGAAAACACCTGCTGGATAAAAACGGCTCCCTGTAGCACTCCCTGCATCAGCAAGACCAGGGCCTAATCATATCAAGACTCACTGTATTTCCACTTTTAGCTTTTTATCTCTTAGGACTTGCTAATTGACTTGTTCTAGTGCTGCTAAGCATAAAATTAGTTAATTGTATTATTTACGTTGTTTAAAAAATTAGATTTTTCTGAACATCCATACAGTTTTTTTTTTTTTTAATTTATTGACATAACCCTTCATTAAAAGTGTCTCAGCATATAACAAGTCAGCCCTGTCTCCTAAAAATTGCATTCCCATACAACTAAATTGCATTCTCAGTTACGCTTAGAAGAAAACACATTTTGTCACAGATTAGATGTTTTTTTTAACATATCCCAAATACCTTTTCTAAGTTTGTGGATGGCCGCAGCGAGTGACGAAGTACACAGAGTGAAGCACAGAGCATGATATAGTATATTAAGCTACCACAAATGAAAATACATTGAATAAAACTGTTATTGAAGTCAACACCGGACTTTCCCCCAGTGTTCATGTCCCATATAAAACAGTAATCTCTTGTGTTTTCATTTGGTTTTTAAGTAATTTTAAGCCAAACTATGATGTTGTAGTTTTGTTGCGTTTTTGTTTTGCTTTATTGACAATATTAATCACTTCACATGTTTAAAACTGAGACTGTAATCCAGGAGGAAATACATTTCCCTCAAAATGTATTTTGGTTATGCAGTTTACTGTATGGGAACGTAATTTTATGGTAGACAGGGCTGAACAACTGTAGCACATCAAAACATTTCACAATAAGTGACTTCATCAAGGGGCAATTTGACTTGGTTGCAGAGAGTGTAATTTATCAAGCCCCAGATTTTAATCTTTTGATTTGACTACATGGAAATAAATCTGTCTGTTTGGATGCTTAATTTGACTTAGTTTAGTTGCATTTCAAATCATTTTTAAAAGACCAGCACACCAACATAGGTGCTTTTAAATTGGTCTGGCTACTCAGATGGAGCCATATGGTGCCTTCAAAAGGCATTGTATTGTGTTCACGATAAGAGTCCATATGAATGGCCCCATCTTGTGGTGTTCACGACCTCATAAGTGGAAAGTTTCTGAAAGCTCACAACTTGTGACATGTTTGTTGACATCAGAAATGGCGGAGGCCGTGTAGGTTAATTCTTCGGCTCATGATCAGTGAATACATTGGAATTTAGACATATATCGTTTGTCTTTGCAATTTCATAACATGTCTAAGGAAAATGATGATATTCCCAACAGCCTCATCTTTCTCCTCTGTCATTGTGTCTTTGCATTTCCTGTATTATGTTACCCACTTGCTAGCTTGCTAAATTGTTAGCCTCTGTGGCTTCTAGACTCGGACAGTGGCGTTAATATTGCCGTTGCTTAGCAGCAGTGTTCTTCATGACTTAACCACTTGAATGCAGCACATATTGTTTTCACGACTTCCCATCTCATAAACAGAAGTTCATGAGTTCCCTTTGAAGGCACCATTACTAGGAATTGCATAAGACATAAGTCCATGTACTAATAAGGTAACACAAAACAGGTGCAACAAAATGAACAGGAGAGAGGGAGATTCCAGTCGAGCTCACAGTCATGATGATGAGATGAAGGCTAATCAGGC
Organism: Pterois miles; assembly: GCA_947000775.1. NCBI lineage: Eukaryota > Metazoa > Chordata > Actinopteri > Perciformes > Scorpaenidae > Pterois > Pterois miles. Next base: position 481,105 of record CAMQGK010000001.1, read on the forward strand.
AAAGTAAGTGACAACACCTGTGTGTAGGTACCATATAGGGGGACATGTTCAAGTGGTGTTACATTACCATTGGAGGGGAAGTGAAGTCACTGACATGGCAAGGGATCCCCACTGGCATGTCCAGATGAGCCCCATTTAACGTATCTGATATGTCATGGACAATTGAAGGTCCTTGACTCCTGTTACTTTGTTTAGTATTTCAGAAGGCTCACAGGCTCAGTTCACTTCCCTCAGGGATCTAATGACCATGTGGTAAATATGCTTAATCATGCTTATTCAGTCTGCCATCTAGAGCATTGGTGGCATTTGTATGTATGTGTTTTTATTTCACACCAGTTGGTACATAAGTTGTTTCCAAAATTGTCCAGTAATGCCTACACTTATGTGAATGATAATTGTTTTACAGGCCCGTAATGAATCATAAGGATAAATATCAAACCAAGGATGTAATCAACTTCTTCGTGTCTTTATCAAAGCACCATAAAGTTTAAGTTTATCAGTTACTTCAATTGCACCTTCATTAGTGTGTTATCATATCATTTTTTTCCATTGGTTCTACTCCTGGTATCAGTGATGATGGCACTCAAAGTTCAGGTGCTGGTGTGCTCTCCCATCACAGATGTGGACCTCTTTTTACAGAAGTCATTCATAAAAGGTGTTGCAGAAAGCAGAAAAGCAATGTTAAAACAGCTAGTTGGATTAAAAATTCCTTTATTGATGTTTTTTACATGGATTTCCTGCAATATCTAAGAAACTATTTATGGAAAAATATCAAATATTTCCCAGCTTTTTACTTTTATCACCTACACCTGGCTCCATGTTTTAGTAGCTTAATTGCGAGCCATTATTTAAATTTTCAGTTACACGTAACAGTTACTGACAGGTGATTATACAGCTTCAGTGGATATAGTCGGGATATTTTACCACCATTTTTTAAATGTCATGAAAGTGTTGCTAACGATTTATTCCGCTGTACAGACTGTACAGCCGCTCTTGATTTAGTGACCATGCTCCCACAATTTGTTACCCACAGTCAAAAAGGTTCCCCTATTTACATTCCACACTAGGTATGTCTGCCCTGGATTTTCCACTGTTTGTGGGAAAATATGTCAGAGGAACAACAGCGGCCTTTGCTATTGATGAGACTGTCGATAATCCCATTTGTTTCATGTTACAGGGTTGCTCCACTTCACCTACTTTCCATAGAGGAAATCCAAGTCAGGAATTGGTTCCATGAATGTCATCGTTTTTTTAATTCTGCTCTGTGGACTTAAATTCAGGTTTATCTCCTTCATCTCTCCACAGATGGCTGTGTCGGTGCGGGGCCTGTACTTTGTGGTGACCCTGTTTTTGGGTAGTTTCTTTGGAAGTGTCTACATGCTGGGTCCAGTCTTGCCCCTCATGCTGCTGTCTCCTGCTTGGTACCGCTGGATCACTGATCGCATCGTCGCCACCTGGCTCACCCTGCCTGTGGTGTGTGCACCAGCTTAGCCTTTACTTAGCCTACTAATGTGCCGGCCAGATGGTCTTAAGTTACTTGTGTTTGACACAGACACGGTAGTCTGCGTCATCTCAGCCTTATTTATGCCTCCCTATGTAATCAGATTTTGTTTTCATCATAAGTAAACTTCATTTAGATTGCCCTTGAGAACAATTATGCGAATGTTGTTTACAGTGAATTGATGGCATTATTTATTTATTTTCCTCTCACTCTCTCATCTCTCTTAAATTTATCTTTCGTCTTCCCAGTCCCTCCTCTCTCCCTCTACATCCTTTTTCAATGATCATTCTTGTCTCCCCTCGATCATCTACCTCTCTTTCTTTGCCCTTTCCATTTTTCCCTCTCTTGTGCTTCTTCTTCATCGTCCCTCCATCCCTGCGGCTCTCCCTTGTGTAGTCGTTATTGGAGCTGGTGTTTGGGGTGAAGGTGGTGATAACGGGTGATGGCTTCATTCCTGGGGAGCGAAGTGTGATCATCATGAACCACCGTACCCGCCTGGACTGGATGTTCCTTTGGTGCTGCCTGCTCAGGTACAGCTACCTTCGTCTGGAGAAGATCTGCCTCAAGGCTGCCCTGAAGGCTGTGCCTGGCTTTGGTGGGTATACAGTAGGTGCTCTGCCATTTCCTGTACATGCACAGACTTGCACACCTCTGCATACCATAATATAATATGTGCTTTGCAAAGCACTTCTAAATAACACCATTGCATCATTGCAAAGCAGTTTACTTTTAATAGAGGAGAGATAGCTGCATCTAAATATAAAAGAGGAGCAGTATAATGCAAATTCAGAGGACTAGCATGGCATGAAAAACATCTGTTATTTAGCCTACCCTCATCTCATGGAGAAAAATAATAGAAACTCATTTGTCAATTCAACAGCCCACAAAATACAACCTCCGAAATGACCATAGAGTTGAATAAACACCTCTCTTAAACAGTTTTAACTAGGGATGTTTATGATTAACCATTTAACCGATAACTGACATTAAGAATTTTAACTGATTAACGCTATCGGGTAAATGGTTAAAATAAATATGAATAATTAATTTAAAAATGGAGAAAAACGCAGAGGAGTGACTCGTCCCTTTAAGGAGAAAAGCTGGTCCACCTTAAGAGAGAGCCGGTGCAGATACAGGAAGTTGGTTCAGGACTTCCAGCTGAGGAGTTGTAGCTTGTAGCCTCATCACATTTATTCACCAACAGATAAACTGTACACACACTGTCTGCTACAGCTGCGTTCACAGCTATATCGCCACCAACAAACCCACACTCACCACTGCTACACACACACACACAGTCTGTTGGAAACTCACTGAAGTTGCACTACAGCAGGCACAAAGCCACCGGCAACACTAGCAGCTAGTAGCTGCTAAGGGAGCACAAACACACTGTTAGATGACCGCTGTCATTAATTCAGGCAGACACACAGCTGACAACCTATGAATGTAAAACACTGGTATCGTACTGGTTCTCGGTATCAGCCGATACCCAAATCCCTGGTATTGCCATTGGCATCTGGACTGAAAAGGTTGGATTGGTGCGTCCCGAGCAAAGACTTTAAAGAAGTAATCAGTTACACAAGTAAAGTCTTTTTTTGTGTTTTCCAGGCTGGGCAATGCAGGTGGCCTGCTTTGTCTTTATTCAGCGTCGTTGGGAGGAGGACAAGAAGCACTTGGAGAACATGTTGGACTACTTCTGTGACATCAGAGAACCCCTGCAGCTGCTTCTGTTCCCGGAGGGCACAGACCTCACCGGTAAGAAATAAATGAAGCAACACTTTGACTACATTTCAGTTGTTATTCTCAGAATTTGTTACCAGCCAACCAGTTTCCAGAGCTCAGTGCGGCCCTACACCTGTCTAACACCTTTTGCGCTGACACTGATATGCAAACACAATTTCCAAGTGATAAGGCGTAGCAAAATCCCTCGACACACGCCCCACACAGTCATTTCTGCAAGAATGCTCTGATCTTTCAATCCTAGCACCAGCGACACCGGTGTCTAAAGCCCTTTCAGACCACAACTAAGCCAATCAAAGTCCCGAGTAGCTTTACTGTGGGAAGCTTAACTTCTCCTTACATATCATGATGTCATGAGGGGTCCAGTGAAGTTACATCATAATTGGCTAGCAGATTTAGGGCTTTAAAGATCATTTTACTTGTGGTGTTGTGTTTGCACCTGTGCATGTGTGTTGTCTGCATGCGCACTCACGTCTGCATTTAAGCCTCTTAAACCTCGAGGCTTGATTTGACGCAAATAAGGGGACGTATACAGAATGTTCTGATGTCTTACGTGAGAGCTGTCCTGTTCTTTATCGTGGCGTACATGCAGACCTCCATCTACAGGATCAGGTCCAGAGTGCACTTAAGCCCCTCTAATCAATTCCATGACCCCTTTTGAAGCTTGTAGAGCTTGTGTCAATTACATGAATGATTGTATAAGAATGACAAGTCACAGCTTTGTCCTGATCAACAGAGGTCTGTCCATAGTCCTTTTGTCCTACAAGTCGGTGTGAACAAGCCACTTGTTGCATAATATGACTAATGAGTCATGGTATAGTTTACATGTTCCTGCAACAAGTTCCTGAGGAATGTTTGGTTAATAAACAGTCATCTTTCCTGTGTTTATGTCCCTGTGTTTTTTACAAATGTGTAAGCGTTTGTCACTGGTGGATGTACAGTATTTCAGGAATGTGGTCATATCTCACAACCAACATCAGGATTGTTCAGCAGCTATTTTTATAATATGGCTATATTTGCTATTGTATCTCCTCTCAACCAAGTTCTACTTATAAAGATACCATACATGAATAAATAATCTGTCTTTCACAGTTTATGTACATTTAGTGATTTCTTTTCACAATACAGATTAGATTATATTGTATAGTGTGTAAGCAGATGCTAAGTAGAAAGTCAACATTAATCCAAAGCGACACCAAATGTTGCTGGGTTATTAAGAGTCATAAAATATAATATATATAATTTATTTATTGTATTTAATATAATTTTGCTCTTATTACAAAATAGAGTAACAGGGTTAGTCTTATTCTGATTTTTTTTTATTTCTTGAGGGTACTTAATTGATAAGAATACAGGTTTGGATATATAGGCATTTTGCTTCTGCCTGTGCCCAGTTCAGTCACTACTTAAAACAGAGACAGTTGACTTTGTTAATACTGTTTATACGCCATAGTTATTGATTATGTGTGCTGACCGCTATAAAAATACTACTACTACTAATCCACATGGAAATGTGTAATTTTAGTTGGGTTTAGGACATGTATTTTGGGGATCTATTAGGAAATTAAATATAATATACTATGTATTTGTATAATAACATGAAAATAGGAATTGTGTATTTATTAGCTTAGAATGAGCCCTTTAAATCTACATAGGGAGTGGGTCCTCTTCATGAAGTCTGCCTTGTTGCCCATAACAGAAAAACCAAACACTGGCTTTAGGGAAGCCTTTCGCATTTTTCTTTTAATTAAAGGGGCGGTAAATTTTCCAAAAACTTATTACAGAGTTAACATATGGTGAGTGGCAACGGCGTTACCACGGTTTTGACTTGACGGTTTATGTTAGTGCTGTCTGATAAGGGGGGAATGAGTGGAGGGGTACTGATTGCAATCTGGAGCCACACCACTAGATGCCACCAATTATTACACATTGTCCTTTAAAGATACGTCCCCACCCACCCTTGTGTCTCTTGCAGAAAATACAAGAGCAAAGAATTATTTTTCCCATAGTTAATTGCTCCCCTATAAAATTTCCACATACAACATATAACATAATTTACAAGTTAACATATGGTGATTGCAGTTACCGGAGGTTTATTGTGTGTTTGTGTCTCTTGCAGAAAATACAAGAGCAAAGAGGATGCGTTCGCTGCCCAGAACAACCTGCCAAAATTCGAGTATGTGCTGCATCCCCGCAGCACTGGATTCACTTTCATTGTGGACAGACTACGAAAAGGTACAATCATTACTCAAATCATGAAACGTGGACTTGTAACAATGATATAAAAGATCTTGTTAGTTGGCAACCCAACAGCAGCACTTTCAGTGACTGGAATTATTTGGTCACAGTCATCGTGATGGAAACATTATATCAGCAAAACCAAGGGTAAATTACATGCCATCATGATGATTGTAGTTAATCCAATGACGCGGTTTGCAGGGGAGGGATCACTCCTGTTATCCGTCATTCTCAGACCTGCGCTTCATCCTACTGCCAGCCATTACAACACCTCAGAGACTCTCATATTTCCCAATGAGCTAATTCTGGCAGTCCTCCAGATTTCTTAAATACCACCTCTGGCCCTGCCGTCTCATCCCCCCACCTGCTCTGGATGCTGAGCACGGCACTAACTCAACAAGCAGTTGTTTTGAACCAGTGTGATGTCATCCGACTTAGCTAATTCTCCGCTCCCTCTCTCTCTGCACTGCTGACTGACATGCTGTGCATGTCCAAGTCCGCCATGCCCCTCTCGGCTCTATTTTTACCGTGGTGGAGCTGAGCTGAACAGGAGCAGGCGCTGGCAGGTGTCATCTTGTCCACTTGATATTTCATTCAGTTCTATATGTGTGTTGTAAGGGCACCGCAGATCAGTGACGATGGCATAAAGCTTGTGGTAGTTTTGAAGTCAGAAAGGGGATGAAGCTCTAAGCTCGTGGATAATTAGAGGTACATATGTAATGTAGCTAAGAGCTGGGATTTTGAAGGGTGCATAAAACAGTTCCAGTAACCAGTGTGGGTGTGGAAAAAGGATAATATTAAGTCTCCCTGCAGAGTCATGTCTGAGACTGTGTAGTTTACAGTAAGCTGGGACTGTTAAGGAGTTTTGAGTGATGAAAATTAAGTATTTTACATAGCTTTTTTAATACTTTTGCAGTCTAGTTCAATGTCTCATTTTGGTTATTAGACTATTGTGAGCATGTAAAAACTGTGTCCCTTTTCCTAGGAGACAACCTGGATGCCGTCCATGATATTACAGTGGCATATCCCAAAAACATCCCTCAGACAGAACGCCACCTCATCCTGGGGCTTTTCCCCTGCGAGATCCACTTCCACGTCCGCCGCTACCCAGTGGCTTCTCTGCCCACCTCCTCCTCTGACCTGGAGTCTTGGTGTCGAGAGCGTTGGGCTGAGAAGGAGAGCCGTCTGCGGGACTTCTACTCGGGCCAGCCCCGGGGCTTTGACAGGGACGGCGTTGCGCGTGTGCCACCTTGTAAGACGGAGCTGCGAGTGACTCTGATCAAAGCCGCCTCACTGCTGTACTGGAGCAGCTTCATCGCTCTGTGCTTCACTGGCCTGTGGCTGTGGGCTCCGTTCAGGCTCTACTTCCTGGTCATGGTTGGAGTATATGTGGCCCAGCAGAAGCTGATTGGTGGGCTGGAGCTGTTGGAGTTGGCCTGCCATCGATACTGGAAGTCCATGGCTGCCGACGTGGGTGAGAAGAGTAAGGTGCTGGATGGGAAGATGCAGTGAGGATGGAAGATGAGGTTGACTGGACAATATGTTTCTACCTATGCTCAGCAAGGACACTGAGGACTCAGTTGTCTTGACCTGTTCAGTCCAGAGGGCAAGAGGATCCCTTTAAGGGACCCGATGCTCCACGCCTTAGAAAGGAAGTTCACTTCCTGACGGTATGCATGGCTTCAGTGGAGAGAGAGCTTACCTTGAACAAAAATAGGAATGTTATTTACATTTATCTCTGTTGGATTCAAGGAATTCACTTAATGCATCACTTGCCATTTGTATGTCTCTCCTTGTATGAACTCTGTTATTTAGCTTGCTGTCAGTGCATTTTATCAAGATATGTTGTTGGTGTTTTATTGTGGTGGATTGTTTGGAACCTCAGTGGACGTGTCATGAAACAATGCTGTTAGTATTTCTTATGCTGTTGCCATCAAGTCTTTGAAAATGGTTTTATTGTACGCTGTGTTGCCCTTGTTTTATATATCCGTGTCATAAAGTATGGAGGAGAGCCATAGTACAGACCACCTGTACATATGATGACTTGACTTTCACCAATATTCAAATCAATACTGTAGTTAGCTGGATTAGACTGATGGGACTAGTCAAATGAATCAGTTTCAATCGAGGAAAGAAAAGGATTGATATGATTCCCAGATAATTGCTAAGGAATATATAGGTATATACTCTATGTGTACCATAGTTTACCTTTATTGGGTCTAATTATGCTTTTATACAAGGAGGTTTCCCAGTTAGTCCGTAGCGATAACTTGTGAGATTTACTATTTAGGTCTTGAAACATAAACTGTTATTCTGCTTGATTGCTCAAGTAGCTTTTGCACATAAAAGCCAAAGGTGAGAAATGCAGATGTGATTTTATAAAAGAAACCAAACAGAATGTAGTCTGTCTTTGTTAGGAAAGGATACTGGCAGGGTTACCCACTGCGACGCTGAGGTAACACTTGTGATCATCAACCCGTCAAGATCTAAGATCTGACTGAGATGTTACGTCTGTAGAAGCAGATGAGCTTTGTGCCCTTTCTGGGAATGAAGGGATGCCTTTTAGAGGCAGGATGTGGGTGGAAGAATGTCCTGTTGGGACAACATTACCCCTCGATGTGCAGGGTGGCATAGAGGACCAGACTTGGAGTGGAAAACTGGCCATGAACTCAACCTAATCCAAAAAAGCCCTGTAATGCCCACCTCTGCCTGTGTCCCTCTCTAGAGGACTGGCATTGATGCGCCTACTAAACTCAATTAGCAAATGACAGCTGAGAAAGCTACTCCAATTGTGCCAAAAAAGGACAGAAATTGAAACAAGATTTGAGTGGTGCTTAAGCCACACTTTTAGCCACAGACTCTCCGTGCCACTCGATACCATTTCAAACTATGTTCATTCTGGGAGTCCGGAAACATTTGTGCATTGGGACAGTCTGTAGCACCTTTTGTACCACTGTGTGACGTGTGATGACCACTTCAACCCTATTTGTCTTTGTTTCTATGAATCTGAAGCTCCTGCAGTTTTAAGTGTAAAGAGGCTGTTTCCAGTCACTGTGATCCAGCTGTGTTAACTGTACCATCAGCATGTAGTAGAGTTTACCAAACATGGTACTTTATCTGTTTCCTCAACTCTGAATCACCATGTATTACTCTTTCACCTGTGCTGTTTTCTGTTGCTTATTTTACAATCACTTGCTGATGCTGGACCTCTTCAAAGTCACTGTCCTCAGGTAAACAAGAGTCAGTCTCTTACGCAAGGGAATATATTATATATAAATATATACACACACGTACATACACACACATATATAAATAAATATAATATATCAGCTCATTCAGTCCTTGTTCTTTTGAGTTTTGTGGCCATCCTAGGAAATGTTCTCTACTCACTTCATAACGAATACATGCTTGTAATCTCACTTGATCTTTTGATTAATGCTGTAGTAGCTCATGTCATTATATTGACAGCAACATCATCAAAATGTCAAACATTGCTGACATTATAATGTGACGTTATGACATTACGCAGGGACTGTGACAGCGCGTTTTTCTCTTTTATTCGTCATTCCACTCGTGTCGAGCATTTCCATTACACTGACATTTTAATTGACGCGTACCATCTCATGCATTGTCTCGGCAGCCCTTTGATCCCGAATGCATTTCCAACAATCGCTACGCTGCAGCGAGTGAGTCAACAAGGCCTTGAATGCTCGTGTTACACAACACTGGGGCCGCAGTTTGCACACACACATTCTAGTCTACCGTAGACAACCAAAAAGGTCAGGAGCTTTGAAGGTGAAGTGCAGTCGCCATAGTAACCAGTGTTGACTCCCCTGTCTCCTAGCAACGGAATGTGGAGTGATGTCAATGGAAAGCATGCTATTTTCTCCTGCTGACAGAATGATGTCACTCCTTTGTGTGTGAAGAGAGTGGTGGAAAGATAGTTTATTTCTATATTCTATATCTCTGCTCTCCTGTGAGGATAGAGGGGGTGTGACGCTGACATCCCATGGAGTCAAAGACAAAGGGAGAGGATAAACCAAAATAGCCGTCCGAGGACGATGAATCATGGGCCAATTAAGGGTGCAATTATGCTCCCGGTGCTTTTTTTTTTTTTATGGCACCCCCCCTCCCTCACTCCAAATCATCCGCTGCATCTGAATATAACTTCAAATTTGCTCTGATAGGTTTGACAGTGGGTGGAAGGAAGATGGATGATGCACACACCATCCACATGAGAGCATCACTTCACTAAGTGTGTCTGTTTTTCCTGTTATTAGATTTGGTCCTAAAAGACTGCATCTCTTAGTAACAGAAGAGTTTAAGGTTAACGTCTTTAGGGAATCTCAATGCCCTGCCAAGGAGCACTGTGGACGCGTCTGAAGGCTAGCGGAAAAATAGCTCTTTAAATGCACTCGCAAAGACTGTCACATCTAGATTTGTGCCATGTCTATCCAATTGCATGCGGACTAATAGGATCAACAAGGCAGTGTAATTATCTTATCTGGCCATGATGGCTTTTTCAATAAAGACAGCAGATAATCCTGAGGTTACGCAAGGACAACATCAACTATGAATTATAAAGCAGGACATTGAGCTCTGTGGAGGTGGAGCCTTTTTGCCTCACTCATGTCAAATATATATATAGTCAGAAAAAAAACAGTCTTCTCAGCCCATTAATGCTCTACATCCAGTAAAGAACAAGCAGTGGATACAAAAACAGCTGTGACCAGAACAGTTTGTTGTGTTCCAACAGCCTTAATTAATATTTGTCTGAGCTAACTTTAGTGCTGTGTGCTCACTCATAGGGCGCCTCCAGGAGTGACTGCAGGAAAGCAGTCCTGTTGTTGAATCCACCACTGTGACACAGACACCCTGACAAAGAAGCCTTCCAACAGGATCGCAGCTATAAATAACTCCACGCAGCACTGCAATATTAGTGGGTGGATTAGGAGAGAATCGTCACCGTCTATTAATAAACCCAATGCAGTCAAACCTCTTCATCTTTGGTGATTCATGGTGAGTACTGAATAGGTAGGAATATAAAGGAACTTTTAGTTTAGATGTGTCGTAAATATTTGCTCTTTCATTCCATATTTGTCTGTATTTGGGTATTTATTGCAATGCACATGATTTAGTAAACATTTCTGTTCCACTGAGTAATATAACTGACATATATTTCCAGACTGCAGTGGAGCTCTACAGATGCTGTCGAGCGACTAACCTTAGAGGACTCAGCATTATGCATCCAGGAGGAAACATCCTCAGAAATCATCCTGTCTCCCAGTATCCTGCTGCCACCTAGAGGTCTGATGATCCCTTTAAGGACGTGAACATGACAATATTCAAAACACCAAGCTGTGCTTATGTCCAGATTTGTCGTGAGGACCAGTGAAGACCAAATTTGAAATCTAAAATGCAAACATCATGAGGAAAGAAGAAACAGACTTTGGCAGTAGTCATAGCCATGTGTTCAAACATCTGACTACTCTAAGTGTTTTCACAAACATTATAGATTATTATCTGACTCTATTGCACTTACTGACAAAATATATTCTAAGCTAAAAAAAAAACAAGACAAATAAGTTTAACCCAGCAAGACTAAATGTTTATTTAGAAATCACATCAGAGAAAACCTTGCTATAGCCACATGAAGAAAACCATTTTTCAATCCTCCAATCAAGAAAAAAAAAAAAAAATACTGTAAGATAATGTGTCAATAAAATAATAATCATATAGAGTAAAGCAAATAAAAACAATGGCCTATCAATAAAATGGTAAAAGTGAACAACAAAATTACAATATTCTGTCACAGCCATTGACTGTACACTGCATTGACTGGGGGATATACTAAGATGGTGTCAGTGTCCTGTTTTTTTTTGTAGATTACGACAACTCGCAATGTCTTGCATGACCTTGTAATATAAGCACAAACATTAACAAGGTCATTGTGAAGGTTGGACCATTGCGGTAACGCCTGCAGGCATGCACACCCTGAAATGGCACGATGTTACACCAGGGCCATGATACTACAACCCACTGCAAAAATAACCTTGAATATCATGGAGACTAGATGTGACATTTTGATTGAAATCTTCACAGGACACTGATGATATAAAACAGAGGCTCTGGCATAGTCAGAAGACAAAGACTCAACTGTAAAGACTAGAACTGCATTAAAGCTTGCTTGGCTTTGTGTTGTAAGATACAAATGTGGCCAAAGCTTAGGATTATAAAAAGAGGATGGGTCACCTCTAAAGTAGAAGAGTAGGAGACGGCATCCAGAGTCAACTGTTAAATAAATAAATGGAACACAGTCAAACTCAGTGTGTCATTTCCAACATTATAATGTATTAACTGCCCTTGGTGATTTTTCCAGAGGCCATCTATAAACTTGTCTTACGTTGTCTCCCACTGCTGGCTACTTTCAAACGCTTGTATGACCCATCCTCTCACAATCCTGTCCTGAAACTGGCAGGCAGCCACAGAATGTCTCCATCACGTCTCAGACAAATTCGTCCTCCATCACACTGAAGACACATGGCTGGAAGGTAACACGTTCCTCATAAGTCACCGAAAATGACATGTTGCTCTTCACACGGCACACCACACAGGCACAGAAACCTTGGTAACAGATGGAGAGCGGCAGAGCTCAATTAAATTGTAGGATAAACTGTACGAGATCACCTCCACACTACGAACCGTAAGAATGGGACACTTAAAGCCACTTTGTGTACGTTTTCAAGAATGGCACGTCAATCAAAATAAATGCACATCATGTGAGCCAGATCTAAATAAAACTCCCATCAAGGTCAAACACTACAATGAATACTTAAATATGACATCAATCTGTGCGGCCCTTACGGTATCGTCATGGACTTGAACATAGATTTTAAACACTATAACATTCATTACATTACTGACTAATAAAAGGTAACTGATGTAGAAATAACAACTACTGTGGTCTTAATTGCATTCAGTGCTCACCAGTGACAAATACACTGAGACAAAGGTCACAACACAGAAGCACAAAAGCAATATGTAGAGCGACAACTCCCATCGGTTCATTTAACATTGCCGTGCAAAGCGGGCTGCTTCTTTGCCCCCGTCTGAATGACGAACATAGTCGGCTCTACTGCCTTCAGTTATCTAAATAAACAACAACTAGGTGAGGTTTTTTGTGTACTATCATGCATGTGTTTAATTACCATCTGCAGAAGTGTTTGAGCATGCCTTGTGAGGTGGTGAAAATTCGGTGTGACTGTGCATGAACACACAAACAAGTGAAGTTACAACTCTCTATCGGTGTCCCCAGCTGTTTTGGGGTGGTGCCCTGTGACATATAAATCAGAAAGTATTTTGGGGAAACCTATTCAGCAAGAGTAGAGCCAGCAAACCAATCGTCTAATCAGCAGAGGTCTAGGCCAGAGACAGGGAAGGGATATGGTGGTGAAGCCAAAACTTCACTGACCACTAAGTCTGCAGGTGGTGGTGCGCAGTGCAGAGGCAAGGGGATATAGGACGGGGACAAGAGGATACAGGAGTGAGATTTCCCCACACAAGTTAATCCGAGGTTAGGGGCTCATGAGTTGTCTGAGGGGACGTGCTCCTCAAAGCCCTCGCTCTCCCTAACCAGCGCCCTCTCCAGGATGACACGTCCCTCCTTGTACCGCTGACTGTCCTCAGTGGCAAACTCATAGATCCAACCCAGCTTGCTGTTGCAGTTCTTGCAGCTGACGTCCCTCACCATGTGTCTGCCGGTGAGCATCACTCTGTCCTGCACCTCGCTATACTGGAGGTTCACCACCTGTGGAGTTGAGACACAAGTGTGCACACACATTTTGAAGCACGGAACTAGACAGTGAATCTGTGTACACTGCTTGATTTAGAAGTGAACTTTAACACTAATGTCTTTGTACCTTGTTGAAGAGGAAAGCTCTGCCTGTGGCTCCTGTGAAGCGTGTTGAGATAAGCTCAGACCTGTTGGTCAGGATGGTGTCACAGTTGGCACAGGAGAAGAGGCGAGTTCCGCCAATGTGGTCCAAGAAGATGCGTCCCATTGTCAAATCTATGGGGAGCAAGTGAATTAAGGAAACAATAAGATAGAGGAAAAAAAGAGCAAATTATTCATGTCGGAAAATTAAATAAAAATAGGACTTGACTATATACGTATATAAGCTGTAACACCATACAACCCTAATGTGAAAATGTAAACCTAAGTTAAAATTATGAGAGGTTTTTCCATACCGTTTATAAGGTGGTGGCTACTCCTTTCACATAGCTGGGTGTGTGGGGCTATTATGGGCAATGTTGTAAATCAAAGAGCAGTTTGTGACTGTTTTATGGTCACAGTGGATTTTTAAGTCTGTGAAGATTCTCAGTCATCCAGGCTATGGGATATCTAGACATGCAAAGTCAAAGGCACTTGCTGTAAGTAACCACACTGAAATAAGGACTATGTGCAATTATTTTGGATTCCTTTTAGTTTCGCTTTTATGTCTAAACTCTCTCTCACGCTCTCTTTTCTCTCCACTTTTTTTCTTTAGCTTATTTCCTAAAAATACTATGAGGCTTTTACTTATGTTTTGGAAGGATAAATAGAGCTCTCCTAAAGCCATGTAAACCTACAGACAGACTGCAGCTTGTAATGCGCCACCTTATGTATTCACTGCCTTTCTTGTGTGTGGTTAAGAGGTTAAAATATACTACAGTGCGTCAAATATCTATCATCACAATATATAAATAACATATACTTAGATAAGAGGATTTTATCCATATCACTCACCCCAACAATATCACTTTCCTTTGTTTAACAAATGTCCTCATTTCTGTCCTGTTTGTGCTTTTTTACTCGAGTCAGGTGTTTGTGAACAATGCAGCAGAAATCTGTCAGTGACCATCTCTTAAATGCTGCACTACACATGTGAACTGAATGTCAATTAGCAGAGTTTATCTTTAACACACGTTACAAGCTATACATGGTAACATAAGGAAACTTAGTAAAGTACAGACTACCATAACGTTGACAGTCTCAAAAGAAAAACAAACATTATGAGCTCAAATTAGTCGTAGTAGCGTAGTAACGTTAGCTCTTGGTTGAGCATTTTAATGAACAAGTACTTCTTGTTCCTGGCTGCTGACTACTGTTGGCAGTTCAGCTTTGAATGGTACTGAAAATTAAAGCCGTTATCAAGAAAAACAACATAACGTCTCTTTAAAAGATAAATACGTTTGCCTAACTGACAAAAGGGAGCACGTTTGCTGGTATCTACCGAGGCTTTGGATGTGTTGGCTGAATGGTGTCGTACTGATTTATCAAGTCAAAAGACGCTAACGTTGCGTTAGCCGTCAAGCTAACAGCGAAAACGGCGACAAACTATGAACAAGGCGAAAACAACAAAGCGTATATTTCAGCTTAGCTCCAAATGACGGCTTCCTACCTTTTCAAATTTGTTTTAATGGCACAAAGTGTTCTCGCCAGCGATAATGTCACCGATGTTTTAGGTTTATTTTAGTGGCACATCTGTTGTTTTCACCGTCGTCGTCGTCGCAGCTTTGTTGTTCTTTTTCAGCTGTTCCTGTCTGCGCTCTGTGCTCCAAGCTAGTATCAACATCCGGTCGTGACGTAGCAGCCCCTGCGTGCCGCAGAGGCTCATGGGTGCGCCACAAGGTGTCAGCAGAGCGGAGGAAAGCCATGAGGAAAACCTTCACGTGAGTGAGCATTACAAATATATCAATAAAACTTTGCATGTATACACCTTTTAAAACTTGACAACATAATCATTAATAATGGGTCCCTTTGTATGTACATGTCAGTTTATGCAGTAGCTGACAGGAAGTAGATTTGGAACAGAGTTGTTGCCCTGGCAACAGATTGGCAATGAAGAAGTACCTCAGACTACTCAGATATTTTGCTTAATATACAATACTACAGTACAGTGGTAGCCAAGTAGCCAAAAGGTACGCAGTAGCTGAAGTAGGCAACAGTTTTTGGCATCATAGGGCAAAAAATCCATAATAACCTTTCAGCATATTGCAAATGAAGAAGAAGAAGAAGATAGTCCTTTATTAGTCCCACAAGGGGAAATTCAATTTTTTCTCTCTGTTGTTAACTTATACACGGTACATGCAGACCCGAACACACACATGCACAAACATGCAACAATGGAGAGATGTCAGAGTGATGGGGCTGCTCCTGACAAGTGCCCTGAGCAGTTGGGGGTTTGGTGCCTTGCTCAGGGGCACCTCGGCAGTGCCCAAGAGGTAAACTGGCACCTCTCCAGCTCCAGTTCACACTCAGTTTTGGTCCATGGCGGGACTTGAGCTGGGACCCTCCGGTTCCCAAGCCAACTCCCTACAGACTGAGCTACTGCCGCCCCCGCCCCCAAAGAAGTGAAGTGAAGTCTTGTTTTGAGATCAGTTGAGGAAATACCCAACACCGTCCATTACAGTGACAGAAGACCAAAATCTCCTGTCTATCAGGCTAGATTTTCTAAAGCCTGAAAAAGAGCCACGAGGAGCTGATAAAGTCTAGTTTTCTCTCAGAGCACTTGAATAATAATATGCTGAAAGGTTATTATGGATTTTTTTTTTTGTCCAATGATGGCAAAAACTTTCTGCCTACCCTTACTTTATCCTTCCATTCATTATCTGTAACCGCTTATCCCATTCAGGGTCACAGGGGGCTGGAGTCGATCCCAGCTGACATTGGGCGAAGGCAGGATACACCCTGGACAGGTCGACAGACACCTACAGGCAATTTAGAGTCAACAATTAACCTGATGTTTTGGACTGTGGGAGGAAGCTGGAGACCCTGGAGAAAACCCACGCTAACACAGGGAGAACATGCAAACTCCACACAGAGGGGCTCCAAGCCGGATTCCAACCTGTATCCTTACTTTAGTTGTTGCTAAATATGTATTTATGAATGAAATATTTTGCTATGATTATCAGCAAATTTATCATTAAACAAATGTCTTCTTTTTCATCATTTTCCCATGATAAACTTAAGTCTAAAAAATAGGGTCAAAGTCAAAATCTTATCTTATAAATATACTACCAATGGTAAAAGTTTGTCATGACTACTAGGACACTATATTGGAACTGAGCCATTGTTAACATTATTAGTAACACCTGAGCTTTTCCTACTATGACAAGTTAAAATATCTGCTGTGAGAAATGGTGCCTTCAAATGAGGTTGTGTTTATCGTGTTTACGAGATGGGAAGTCGTGTACATGATATGCATGTCATTCAGGTAGTTAAGTCGTGAAGAACACTGCTGCTAAGCAACAGCAATATTAACGTTACTGTCTGAGTCTAGAAGCCACAGAGGCTAACAATTTAGCAAGCTAGCAAGTGGGTAGAAGAAGAAGAAGAAGAAGAAGATCTACCTTTATTAGTCCAAATGGGGAAATTAATTTCACTCTGTTAAACTCGTACATGGTACATGAGACCTGAAACACACATACATGCATTAATGGAGAGGTGTAGAGTGAGGGGGCTGCTCCTGACAAGCGCCCCGAGCAGTTGGGGGTTTGGTGCCTTGCTCAGGGGCACCTCGGCAGTGCCCAAGAGGTAAACTGGCACCTCTCCAGCTACCAGTTCACACTCAGTTTTTGGTCCATGTCGGGACTTGAACCGCTGACCCTCCGGTTCCCAAGCATAACATAACATAATGGTAACATAACAAAGGGTAACATAATGCAGGAAATGCAAAGGCATCATGACATGAGGAGAAAGATGAGGTCATTGAGAATATCAGCATTTTCCTCAGACATATGATAAAATTACCAAGAAAAACAACATATGACTAAAATTATAATATACTGTACAATATTAACTTATTATACACTGATAAATGAACTTCCATGGGCTCCACTATTTCTCACAGCGTCAACAAACACATCACAAGTCGTGAACTCTGAGCTTTCAGAAACTTACAAGGTTATGAGTACGACATGAGGGTGGCGTTCATATGGGCCCAACTCGTAAACACAGTACCCATTTGAAGGCACCAAAAGGCCCAAGAGTTAACAAGTCCGTGTGAGGAAACACATGCAAAGTGCTAAAATATAAATATGTACAGATGGATGAAAAATAAAAGGAAAATTCATCATACTGTAATACAGTCGCTTAGTCGAGTCTTGAACAACTACAACATTTGGATGCACACCTGCTGCTTGATGGAAATGTGATAATCCCACAACATCAAGATAACTTGTTGTTTTCTCCCTCTTGACTCCAAGGGTCAAGCTATCTGCAAAGCCAATCTGAGGACAAACTCGTAAAGTATTTAGCAATCTAATCATATCTCATATCGCATCTCCAAAACTGAGCCTGTGCAGCTTTACTAAATTGCTGGCTGTTAACATAGAATTATATAATCCTGTCTTGTGAATCTGCAGCTCAAGCATGGTTAGAAGTTAAAGAGCAGCATATTAAAAATGATTTAAAATGAAATTGCACATGAGCATGTTATCCTTATGATTTTACATAGTTCTGTCAATATTATCAATAATGTAGCTTACGTCCTCTCAATAACCAAGATTATGAGCTTTGAGGCAGAACATTTATGGTTGTTTGAGCTTTTACACCCTAATGATTTTTATTATGAGGTGCAAATGTTTTCGTTTCCCTGGAAAATCACTCTGGTTATTATCACTGTGTCCATAAACATCCTATTAGTCCAAATGATGGAGTAGCTCCAAATACGGAGATGTTTATGTGGCCAAAATACAAACTCTCTGAAATAACAGTGAAAAAAACAACAATAATTTTTCTTGGAACCGTTGAATAGATAGGCTGAAAAGAGCAACATCTCATTAGATATGATTTTAAAAGTCATAATTTTATTTCTATATTAGGAAAAGCAGTGTTACTGTCTAGCTGCCAAAATATGGAAACATAATTTTGATAATTTATGTTTTATAGAAGATTGTGTGTTTAGTCTTTTTCACCCGTTCAACATATGATGTAAAGATTTATTGATGCTTTATGACATGGTCATGGTGAGAGCCATAAACACGACTTGACATCTCACTGACCTTCCACGTAGAGTCAGTTTGGGCTGTTGCAATGCATGTGGATATTCTTTAGATTTATGAGAAAAATGGCAGGTGACACAGACACACATTGACAAACAAATGCAGAGATAGCAAGGAGGCGTTGTGACTTGTAATGTGGCTGATTGTTATCCAGATAAACTGATAAGAGGATGATATGACTGAGGATAAAAGAGTGTGAGTAGGGGAAAAAAATCTCAGGAATTACCAGTTTTCATCGTGGTTTTTCCTCTTCTTTTCCTTTAAGTTTGCCCTCTTGGGAACTCTTTCCCTTCTCCACTCCGTTTACAGGTACAGTGAACTTTTAAAGTGACATTCTGTCTTTCTCTGAGGCTGTGGGGAGAAAAGAGGAGGGTATTATCACACAAACCCTCAGTGTGGAAGCCACTCAGTATCTCATCATGACTAGATCTGCTCTCCTGATTCTGGCAGCCCTTGTTGGATCCTGTGCTCAGTTTACAGGTAAAGTACAGGATGTGGTTTTATTCACATTTATCAGTTTGACACTGAATTATTTGTTGCAGTGATGTACCTTTAAGTGAAAGGTGGCAACAGGAACGGGATGATTTGGTAACTGAATAGCCAGTCTGCCATTTTCTGAAGGATAGTTGTGGTCATGTTCGTGTTGTTTTTTGGTGCATGTTGTACTCTGCTTTAGCACTCACAGGCAAAATCTGACACTTTAATTCTGCATTAGAAAGTATGAGCTTTCTCTTTTTTTTTTTTTCTCTTTTCTCTGTAGGATTACATGATGTAATATATGTTTTTGTTGTTTGTTTTTTTTTTTTTTGCTTTTGTAGTATAAAGAAAAGTTTACGGTATTTCCCTTTAGTTACATACACAGTAAATGTCCAGTGTGCAAAGATTAGTTCAGGATGCAAAATAAAATAGTCATAAAACAGGTCATCTGAGTCAGTACTGACCTCCGAGGTAAAGTAAATCGCAAAAAAACACAAGAACACCTTTATAGACAGTGTCCTGCCATGATTTAACGAAAGAATTATCTCTTTTAGACACTTCATCATGTTAAGTAAGCTGCTGTACTTTAGGGGAAATTGGAGGATGAAAGTGTTTATATTCTTACCTGTTAACATTTTTAACCATTCATAACTTTAAAGTAAAATTATGCCTCTTTGAGGTAATTTTGGTATTTTATAAATGCACTAAGCTACTTGTGTCACATCTAGATGCTGTCAATGCTGATGCTCGAGAAAATGATCTAACAGACAAGGTACAGTATGACAGAAATACTTGTATTTATAATGTGCTCTGCTGTATATGTTGTTCTGATACTGTCAGACTGTCTGAGAAATTGTTTTTCTGTACTACAGGCAGAAAGTTACATGCCGGTACTCTGCTCACCAATACCTTCCCCTGTATCCCCATCCCCGTCAGGTATCCTGCACCCAGCAATCACCATCGATAATCATATAATTCTGAATTGAGTGCAAACTGAATCTAGTGTTGTACCATGACATTGCTGACTTCTTCCTCTCCATCAGTTCATACTCTCACACCTGTTGACATCTCAGCTGTTCATGTCTTGGGAGCTCCACTCTCACAAAGGTAGACAGCTACAAACGCAACGCACATATACTTCAGTAATACACAAATGTGGCTCCTTGAGCTCCTTCAAAGTTGAAGCTATTATGTAAAAACCTTTATCAGTCCTCTCTCTGTTTTCATCATTAGGGATGAAGCATCCAGAGTGGTCAAGAGAGTCACTGGTAAGTCCATAAACTCACATGGCTTTCTTATGAGTGTTTCTTCAATCAAGTAGAAAGAAAGAGGTGTATAATCATCTAAAAGACATACAGATTCCCACTGTACTCTATCTATCTATCTATGGAAGATAATACTTTTTAATACATAATTTTACCAAACAGGCATCAGCACCTTCAGTTTTCTAGATTTTGATTTTTTATTATTATTATCATGTTCTCAGACCTGGTTCAGTTCAAGGTTGTAGACAGGACCATGTTACAGGATAATTCAGATACAGAGCTCCAGAGAAAAGCTCCCAGAACAATAATCTTACAGTTTTGTCCGGTTTATCTGTGAAGATAAGAGAGGGGGCCATAAACACGGGTTGTTGACCTTCATTTCACACAGAACTAAGCAAAACTGGCAACATGACTGGATGCTTTCAGCAGCAGTTACCACACAACTGTCTGCTTGTGTCGTAAGGAATTGTACATACTGTAGATTAAGTCTAGACAATTGTGTGTTGAACAGAGCTGCTGTCCATGTTTAACCCTGAAGTGATCGCTCGACATGTCGATCAGACCTCAGTGCAGCCCAGGTAACACACACATATTCCTGTGACACACATGTACAGTCACGCACATAAATGCTGTATAAGGACAGTGCTGCAAGTGTGTTATATGTGTTGCAGAAGCTTGTTGGAGGAAGCTGAGGAGCTATCACTCTCCCTTTCACATCAGGTACACATTAATCTCTTCATATCAACGTTAACAGCAGTTAACAAGACTCCAATTGTGTCTAATTGTGCAAGCTGTAAATCCACCATGTAAGAGGAGCGTATGTTCGTCTATTTTAGGGTTGCCAGATATTTGGAAAGGAGTGTTGGGGTGGGCGTGGTCACGTGGCCTCCAGTACATTACATTCAACAAACAGTAGTAATAGTATTATTCTTTGTTTGGGTCTCATAAGGCAGCAATGATCCACTGATAGTTCCTTCGCCTCGTACCTACTTGCAGTGACATTTTTGCTTTTGGGTTGGATGTTAACCCGGTCCCAGGACACCAGGGTCCATGTCAGTGATGGATGCTTTAATTTCACTCCGTAAATGTTTTAAATCAACAGTATCATAGCCCTGCATCACCGCTATGTGCAGTACTGTACACAGCTATAAAAGCACAACAGCCATTATCCATGTAGGTTACGGACAAGGGCAACACCAAAATAATGTTCTACATCAATCAGTATGTAATGTTTTATTAGGCTATAATTAAAATTAAGGTTTTGACAAATCTTTGGGACAAACGGGGCAGAATTTTGGATTCGGGACAACTGCTTGTAATTCGGGACTGTCCCGTTTTTTTTCCAGACATCTGGTCACTCTAGTCTATTTTTTGGCCGCAACAAGTCTCCAGGAAGTCACTGCGCCCAGCCAAGAAATAATCCCCTATATAACTTTTACAAATTGCCTTTGGATGGAGCCAGGTTAGCTGTTCCCCCTGTTTTAGTATGCTATGCTATGCTAACTGTCTCCTGTCTGAAGCTTCCACAAATGTCCATTTATCACCTTTAACCAAATTGCATTTAATGGCAGTGACAGACTCCATATTCATGCAAGTCAGTCTAGGAGATTTTCAAACATTTAAGATAAGAGATAAGATAAGATAAGATATTCCTTTATTAGTCCCACAGTGGGGAAATTTACACGTTACAGCAGCAATACAAATAAAATAAATTAGTATATACATAATAGAAAATAGAAAAAAGTAAAGACAGAAAAAATGTGTCCATCATACCAATGATATAATTGTACATAAAGTCCTTATTGCACTTGTGTTTCCGGTGAGTTTGTTGTGAATGTGACTGTGATTGTGGTTTACTGGGAGCAGTGCTGGTTGTGGAGTCTAACAGCTGCAGGCAGGAAGGACCTTCTGTAACGCTCCTTCGTACACTTAGGGTGTAGCAGCCTGTCACTTAAGGAGCTCTCCAGAGCTCTGATGGTGTCTCTCATGGGGTGGGAGTCCTTCTCCATCATGGATGACAGCTTAGCCATCATCCTCCTCTCTCCCACCACCTGCACTGAGTCCAGAGAGCATCCCAGGACAGAGCTGGCCCTTTTGATAATCTTATCCAGCCTCTTCCTGTCTGCAGCTGTGATGCTGCTGCCCCAGCAAACCACTCCATAAAATATGGCTGATGCCACAACAGTGTCATAGAATGTTTTCAATAGTGTCCCCTGCACTCCAAAAGACCTCAGTCTCCTGAGCAGATACAGCCTGCTCTGGCCTTTCTTATGGAGTGCAGAGGAGTTTGTTGTCCAGTCCAGTTTATTGTTCAGGTGAACACCCAGGTATTTATAAGATGTCACCATCTCAATGTCTGATCCCTGGATGTTCACCGGTGTTGGAGGGGGATGAGTTTGCCTGCGGAAATCCACCACCAGCTCTTTAGTTTTCCCCGCGTTGATCTGGAGGTGGTTCCGCAGGCACCAGTCCACGAAGTCCTGGGAAAGTTCTCTGTACTCCCCATCGTCCCCTCATTTTAGATGTCAATGAGAGTTTGACTAAATAGGCTGCTTGATCAGCCTGTGTCAGATGGTATAGATTGTATGTCTCAACAGGATAAACTCACTTTTACCCACACATTTCACAGTGGATGGAGTTTGCTCAGTCTGCTTTCTCTTGTATCTTTGCAGGTGACAGACTGGAAGCTTGTGCTGCTGTTTGTCCTGGCAGATTCCACGTGTGCCTGTTCACCACATGTAAGATGCCTCACAACAACAAAATCATGTTTGATGTCGCATACGTCAGTCAGTAATGGATGTTCAGAGCGTTTTACTCTTTCTTTGTTCCTCAGGTTGCTGCAGATCTTAAAGCTCTTGTGCAGGAAGTAGAAGCAGCTTTGCAGTTGTTGCAGAGAAGGGTATTGTACTTTTTTATTTAATACAGTTTTGTCATGTACTGTTAGAATGGGCAAAAACTAATATGCTGGATGATGTTTACAGCTGCATCGCACTTTAGTTCATGTCGCAGTCTGGAGCGAAAATCAGCATGACAAGTGAGTGTTGCATGACAAGTGTTTTGAATTTTAGGAATTAAAAACCTAGCAAAAATACTTTGTATAAACTATATTCATTCATTCAGTTTGGCATAATAAAAACCTAGCATGTTTCATGTACTGCATGCAATTTAGTGTTGTGATCCTGTTAAATGTAAAATGCATGTTTCAGTGATCTGCTTGCTTTTTATTTTCTAGGAGGTGTGAGTGTATGAGAGACGAAAGCATAAACCAGCGACTACATAAAGCAGCTTTTCTGAAAACACTGCAGGTAAGATACATGTAAATAAATGACACGTGTTCTTGTGGCTCATCTGAATCATATTAAACTACTTACATTCATTTGTCTTGTTTTCAGGACTCTCTAAGTCAAGTCTTGGAAACTCCAAAGTGGCACAGCAACAGGGCGGACTTCGCCATTGTGCTGCAGTCTGAACCAGTTATCCTTGAACCCATCACAGATTCTGTACGTAAAGAAAAAACGGCAGTTATAATCAACAGTAGTGTAACTAACAACTGTAAATTATTTAGCTGTGCTTCCCGTTGCAATGCATGAAAGACCCTTGAAATGGCTAATGTGTAACTAGCATGTATCGTGTGTTTCTTTGCAGGAGAGCACATGGTCTGACCAAAACCAAGTGGCTGTTCAGCTATGGACAAACCTGGTAGGTTCTCACTAATCAAAGCCCTTAATAACAATTAGAGTGTATTGTATATATGTCTGACAAACCTTTACAAACCTCTGAATGCTGTTCTGACACTGAAACTGACCCTGTGACTCTGTCGTAAAAATGAGCCAACAGCATTATCATAATCTCTCAAAGCAAAAGTAAAATGGAGCGATGATTACAGTGAGCGTTTACAACTCTGACCAGAGATTAGATAGGAGATGCAAAGATTAACCTGATGAGATTATCCTAGAGGATGACTTTCTCTGGGTTTGTTCATTCAGCATCTGTTATACAGACACAAGAATTGTGTAATCAGTACTGTTTGACACTGCGTGGTCACTGGCTGCACAGAATGGCCCCCACTTGAACCTAAAATCTTAATGACTTTTCCTCCTCCAGCTTCAGCCATTGACAGGTCAGGCAGAGTTCACGGACACAAGCGTCATTATCATTCCTTGCCCTACCCAGGTGAGGCACGCCATCGCTTCACACTGCTACGGAGAAATGCTTCACAAAATGATGCAATGTGTCGCACCAGCATTCAGTACTAAAGATATGATCGATATCAAGATTTTAAATCCGATACTATGGTTAAAACTTCAACTTCTTTGCCGCTCTCATCCCAGGAACGACCTTTTCTACGGACTCAGAAGAATTCCCCCTCTGAAACATGGGGCAAAGTTTACAGTAAATCCTCTACACTAACAGATCCTGTAAGACTTTCAACTCAACTTCAGCACAACAGTATAGAATAGCTGCACGTACACTTAGACTTATTTGAATGTACTGTATGTTTCTCAGGTTATGGGTACCGAGATACCTTGCACAGACCGCAGTCCATCTCCCACTACACCCACTTCAGGTAAAAATAAAGAAGACATTAGCTCTTATTCTCCCAATGTACTGGAAAATGTAGTTCAATCTAACTACTTTTTTTCTCTGTGTAGTTCATGAACTCAGACCTGGAGATATCAAGGTGGTGGCTGCAGTAGGCGACTCTCTGACAGTGAGTGTTTACCTAAGTACTGTATGTCTAAAAACATACTTATCCCACTTGGAATGAGTGTAGATTAAAGGTACAGTGTGTAGGATTTAGTGGCATCTAATGGTGTGGTTGCAGATTGCAACTAATAGAGTACCCCTCTCCTCACTCCTCCTTTTCCAAGACTATAATGTGAGCCACTTAGAGCAAAGAGAGGCCTTCCTTACCATAATAACACCACTTTAAGGCCCTGACTTACCGAACCTACAGTTGGCCATCTGACAGTTTGGGGCCATTGGTGAGCATTCGTCAGCCTAGTTTTTTCAGTGTGTCCTGCACCATCAGCTCTTGTCTGCCAGTGCCTGAGTTTTTTCAGCCGATTCAGGATGTTGAATCGGCGGCGGTGCCCGTCAGTGAGAGAAATCACTCTGGATGGCGGTTGAGCTTAAACGAATCAGTGCACGAGCAGAGAAACGGATGTGAGGAAAGCAAGCCAACGAGTGAAGCTGCTTTAAGTTCATGTTACCACAGATTCACAAGCGTGTTGGTGAACTATGGTGGCTTTAAGAAGACTCTAAGAGAGCTCTGAGCGCCAGTGTTTGGTTTGTCTGTTTTATTGTAGAAACATGGCGGAACAACATGGCAGACTCTGTGAAGAAGACCCGCTCCCTATGTAGATATAAAGGGCTCATTTTAAGCTAATGAAAACACGATTCTTAGTTTCAGGTGATTAGACACTAATGAAAAGATAGTTATGAATATTATATTCAATTTCTGATAATAGAGCCCACAAAATGTTACACACTGGTCTTTTAAAACCAGAAGTACAGTATAAAGAACAGAAAAATGTGTGAAGAGCTGTTGTGTTTGTACTGTTTGTGTGTGGATGTGTGTGGACATGCAAACACAACAACCAAGGGATGAACCACTGGGATTTAAGGTAGATTATAAAGCTTAACTTAAAAATAAAGGTTTAATTTTGATACTGAGAAATGACTTGCTGCCCCCCACAGCTTCTGGTTCAGTAAACACTTCCTCTGGTTCTCCTCTGGACACACAATCTCACGTTTGATTATTTTTCTGCAGGCGGCCAATGGTGTGGGCGCAAAGACGGACAACCTTCTGTTAGTGATTAATGAGTACAGAGGACTGTCATGGAGGTAAGATAAGCTGAAAGACACCGTTGTTTGAATTGGACAGCATGGGAAAGTACCTCAACAGTTCATTTCATTTGGTAATTTTGTGAGCTGCATTTGAAGCTAACAAGCTGTTTCTTCAATTTTCAGCATTGGAGGTGATGAAAACATCACCACTGTGTCCACTCTGCCAAGTATGTTTGACTCTTATTTATTTATTTTTAAAACTGTAATAGCATGGCCTAAAATCTAATGACATAAAAATACTCCTGAGGTTTATCTAATCGAATATCAGATGTCCATGACTGGCTAATTGTAGCATTGTGTTTGATAACGTCTATAATGATGGCGTCTTATCACCATCATTATACAGTAGGCTCACTGTTCAGCAGACAGAGTGACCTGAATCAACTATATATTTTAGGATGCCTTTTATTTTCAATATTAAGATGCCACAGCTTCAGTACGTCTTAAAAATTTGCAATAAAAGCTCTCAGAAGCTTGTTTAAGTATCACTAAATGCAATAAATCATAGAATGACATGATCAATTTAACTGGTAAAACCAAAAAAGTTGAGGTTACTTTACTTGATGTTGTAGTCTGGGGCTTTTCAACCAAGTCAAGTCAGTTTACTTTTGTGTAGCCCAATCACAATCATGTCTATCACAATTTTCAATTCAGAATCAACTACAATATACAGAATGTGCACAATCATGTGTGTCAGTTTCCATTTGAGTTATTTTCTGCTGTTCTCTGTTTGTGATCTGCAGACATCCTGAGGGAGTTTAACCCCTCGCTGACCGGCTTCTCAGAGGGAATAGGTAAGGAGGACTCACCTAAAGCCTTCCTCAATCAGGCCGTGGCAGGAGCCAAGAGTGGGTCAGTCATCATTTTAGTATTACTTACTTACCCTTTGAATCTCAAATAAATTTGTGGCCCACCACAACAAGAACTTTACCATCAAAACTCCCTCTGTTTCCAGTGACATGGTTCGACAGGTGCGAGTCCTTGTGGACAAAATGAAAAGCGATTCGGTAAGGCAGCGGTGGTAAACTACACATGCAAATAATTGTGCTCTCATGTAACCTTTGTCTCAGGTTTTATGTTGACAATTACCAAATTAACAGAACATTTACAGTTCCTCTTATCTCCTTTACAGCGCATCGATTTCCACAATGACTGGAAAGTGATCACCATGTTTATTGGTGGCAATGACATATGTGACTTCTGCACCGACAGCGTGAGCACTACTTAAGATTTTTGCAATAACTGTCATATTTTGTACTTAATCTTTATGCTTTACTTATATTGACATGACTGTTGTACATTATCTGCAAAAATATAGATTTAGGATTTGTTGACATTTCAAACAATATTGTTTAGGGCAGCAGCTAACGACTATTTTCATTGTCAATTAATCTGTCGATTATTTTCTTGATTAATCTATTAGTTGTTTGGTCTATAAAATGTCAGAAAATGGTGAAAAATGTCAATCAGTGTTTCCCAAAAGTCCAACATGACGTCCTCAAATTTAGTCCACAACTCAAAGATATTCAGTTTATTGTCATAGAGGAGAAAAGAAACCAGAAAATATTAACATTTAAGAAGCTGGAATCAGAGAACTTTCACAGTTTTTCTTTAAAAATTACTCAAAATAGTTGGCGATTGATTTAATAGTTAACTGACAACTGATCGATTCATTTTTGTAGCTCTCATATTGTTCAAAATCTACTTCATAGTTTCCTCATGATATTGAGAGCCACGATTGTCCAAAAATACTAGAAGCAATTTGTTTTATGACTGCAGCTTACAATTATGATCATTTAAATATGAGAAAATAGTGAAAAATGCTCATTACAATTTCCCAGAGCTGAGATAACATAATCAAATTACTTGTTCTGTTGGATCAACAGTCCAAAACATCATAAAATACCAAGACAACCAGAGAAACTTAACATTTGAGATGGAACCAGCCAATGTTTGACTCAAAAGATTAGTTAATGAAAACTTATGAAGTAGTTGCTTTTTAATGCACATTTCATGCTTTGGGTCTTGTGTACTTCCAACAGGTTCTTTTCTCACCCAGAAACGTGGTCAGTCGAATCCGCCAAGCTCTGGACATACTCCATAGTGAAGTATGTTTTCATCTTCTTGCACAAATATACAAGCACACTGTATGTTAGCAATTTCATAGTCATACCCCAAATGACAGACAGCCTACAAACATGATGTATTGTATCATCCAGGTTCCCCGGGCCATTGTCAATCTGATAGAGCTGTTAAACATTGTACCGTTGCGTGATCTGCACAAGGATAAAACTCTGGGCTGTCCCACCTGGTTTGTTAGGTCAGTGATTTTTTTTATTGTGTTATAAATAAAAACTAAACAAGTCAGTCTTTAACAGTTTTGATGTTTATGTTTCAGTTTAGTTTGCCCGTGCATACTGAAGCCGAAAGATGGTTCCTCTGAACTCCAGAAGGTCAATGACATCAATAAAGCCTATCAGGTACAAAACTAAGGGACACTAAAAGAAAGTTTAAGGTTTTTATTTGTACATATTCTTAAGCGCATTACAAAATTCACCAATCTTGAAGAACAGTGTGTAACATATCAGGGGATCTGTTATAATATTTGATGTTCTCCACGTATTAGCGTGGGTTTTCTCCGGCTTCCTCTCCGCCCAAAAAAAAAGGGGGTAAAATTAATGATTAAAAATTGTTTGTGGGGGTGAAGGAAAAAAAGAGGGGTGGTTTTTTTTTTGGGTGGGGGGGGGGGGGGGGAAAGTGTGGGGGGGGGAACCCCCCTTCCCCCAAAAAGAGGGGGGGGAAGAGGGGCCCCCCCGGGAGACCAATAGGGGGAGGGGGGGTGAGATGGTGGTTATAATCAGCTGAAACTATGATTGTGTTTTCGTTAGCTTAGAATGATTCCTCCCTCTTTATTTGGAAGGGCAATCTAACTAGAAAGGGGGGAGGAGGGAGGAGAGCTCCAAAGACATGATAGATGTCACCAAGATCCTACACACTGTACCTTTAAGTTGACTTTGACAACATATTGTAAATTTAACACCTAAAACAGATTTTCAACTCCTATTTTAGGAGCTAAATCATCATTACGTCATCACCATGACACTGTCAACTCAAAATATCTTTCACTGAAAAGTCTTCTTTATGTTTTGGCTGTTTTTCCATCCAGCACGCGATGAGAGAGCTAATTGACTCCGGCCGCTATGACACACACCACAACTTCACTGTGGTGCTGCAGCCATTCCTCAGGGAGGTTTTCCTTCCCAAGTTGGAGGTAACACACCTGAAACATTAAATATACCTAATGAATTCATATTTTATTCATTTGCGTTAATTATTTTTTCCTTTTTAAAGGATGGCCGGCCTGATCGCTCATACTTTTCACCTGACTGTTTTCATCTCAGCCAGAAAGCTCACACTCTCATGGCTCAGGCTCTCTGGAACAACATGGTAAAGATTTGCTTTATTCAAAGACATTTCCCCGCATTTATATTTTGGCACATGTGGTTTTTATTTCTCTAAATGATCCAAAATAAATCACATGGCTTTTACAATTTCTAGTTAGAGCCAGTGGGCAACAAGACGTTTACACAAGACTTCTCAGCTGGCATTGACCTGAAGTGTCCCTCTGAGGTGACCAATAATTTATTAAAACTTATACATCACATTTTTTTTTTAATTTTGTGTATTCATGTGTTTTTGATTATTTCTCTGTCAGACCAACCCATTTATTAGGACTGCTGTCAACAGCAACTACAGCTTTCCCGGCCCTCCCCCGACTCCTGCCCCCACTACAGTAGGTCACAGTTTCTGTCTTTCATACACAATACAACTATAAAATGGTCAAGTCATTGTTATTTATGCATGATGCCAAGTCACCTATAAAGCCCTAACATATGTCTCTGTCATTCTTTAGAACTGGGGCAGTGACTTTTCCTGCATTAACACAGCTCCATCCAACTCTGTGCCCACTTCAGGTAAGCTGTTTCGCTGTTACCTAAAGGGGAATAGAAATGTTAGATGTCAGATATGCTCATGTTGATCTTTGTTAGCTCACAGGTTACGACCGGCGGACATCAAAGTGGTGGCTGCTGTGGGAGACTCTATAACGGTAAGTCTGTACACAAAAAAACTTTTGATTGTGTCTCAGTCTTGACTTGATGTTCTTATTTCTCCTTGTTTTCTATGTTTTGTCTGCGTCTTTGAATTCTGTCTTCCCCTTTTATTCTGTTTTGAAAAGTAAATTAGATGTTGGAAAATGTAATGGCGTCCCATTATTTTTTTAAACAATAGCGTCTGTCAGCATTGAGCTATCTCATGTAGTAATATCCAGCATAGTCAGATTATACCTTTGTTTAAGCTGTTTCACTTAATATTAGTTTATTTGTATAATTTCAGCTCTCTGACATCAAGCAAATTTCCAGCTCAGCTAATGGGGCAACAAACAATGCAATAATGATATTGAGGGACATAATAGATTAGTTTGTGGAAGTAACAAGATTATATTATTATTGTTATTATTCATTCATTCATTCATCGTCAACCGCTTATCCCGTTAGGGGTCGCGGGGGGGGCTGGAGCCGATCACAGCTGGCATTGGGCGAAGGCGGGGTTCACCCTGGACAGGTCGCCAGTCCATCGCAGGGCACGTAGAGACAGACAACATAGAGACAGACAACCATTCACGCTCACATTCACACCTACGGGCAATTTAGAGTCATCAATTAACCTAAACAGCATGTCTTTGGACTGTGGGAGGAAGCCGGAGTACCCGGAGAAAACCCACGCTTACACGGGGAGAACATGCAAACTCCACACAGAAGAGCCGCAAGCTGGAATCAAACCTGCGACCCTCTTGCTGTGAGGCGACAGCGCTAACCACCGTACAGCCAATTATTGTTATTATTATTTTTATTATTAGTAGTAGTAGTAGTAGTTTTTGTTTTTTTGTTCAATTTTATTGTCCGCCGTTTTAATTTTTTTTATTTGACTGATTTCTGTAGTTTGTTTTCTTTTGTTTCATTTTTTACTTGTTATTTGTTGTTGTTATTGTCATTAGTAGTTTTTATTATTGTTGGTTTACTGATTCTTGTAGTTTGTTTCTGTTACTGTTGTTGTTGATTTATTTATTCTTCTAGATTGGTTTTCATATGTTTTAGCTCCTCTTTTGCTTTGATTTGATTACACATTTGGCCTTACATTGTGATGTAGTGTTTTTGTACAGACCCCAGAAAGAGTAGTTTCTGTCTTGATAGTTTGTTTATTAGCAAGTGCTTTTATAGCATTTTCTTGTCATAGGCATCATTTCTTCACATTTTCTGCAAAATCTGGTTGTCATATTTTGTGTCTTTTGTATTTTAGAGAGCATTATTAGTTGAAGGAGTCAGAGAGACAGAGAAATAATTTTGTAGTATAACCATCTTTTTCTGCATCTTTCTTTTAGGCCGGCTTTGGCGCCAAGGCCAAAAATCTCCTGCAGCTAAGAACTGAGTACAGAGGGGTGTCATGGAGGTGAGAGACTGCACACAAACTATATACGTAACACATTTATGCACACTTCATTGTGATCATTTGATTTATTGTTTGTTTTAAAAGCATCGGAGGAGACAAAACTCTTGAGACTGTGACAACATTACCAAGTAAGTTCCGAGCCTTATCTGTCCTGTAGCTCTCTGGTCGACCACTAGATGGCACATTTGGACTGTAACAAAACGTCCCTTTTTCTTTACACATCAGATATCTTGAAGAAGTTCAATCCTAAAATCAAAGGGGTGTCAAAGGGACAGGGGAAAGGGCAGACTGGCTTCAACATGGCTGTATCAGGAGCTAAAATATCGTGAGTCTGAATATTTCTCTGATCATGGTTCACTTTCATGTGTTATGTGCATTTTGCATTGCACTGATAAACAAATCTCACACAGAGGAATCCCTGGGCAGATCCGACGCCTGATTGATACCATGAAGAATGCCTCTGTGAGTTTAATATAGGGTGCTCTACTAATGCAAGCACTGATGTTGTTTTGTGACCACAAATTTGAAGGGCACCTTTCTTGTTCTTTCTCTTACTTTTTGATCCTTTCTCCATCATTTCAACAAAAACAGTCGGTGGATTTTGAGAATGACTGGAAGCTGGTGACCCTCTTCATTGGAGGCAACGACCTGTGTCAGTACTGCAATGACCGGGTGAGTCGTCACATGGAAAAAGCAGGATGATCCAACGGATGAAGGACGTTCCCCTCACTTAAAAGAATCTCACAGTGGCCAAACATCCTGTATAGTGTTGTGTGATGCCCTGTGTAGAGCCATCTCATGATATCACTGTCCAAACGGGACGATGCACCGGAGCAGAATAATCAAGCTTTGTGAGCAGCCCTCCCCTGATTGTTTTATTGTGTCAGAGTAAGATGAGAGCAGACGTGGTTTCTTTTCAATGGCCACATTCTGTCACACAAATCACCCCCTCTCCCTCCTCTATCTCTGGCCTCTGTCTGCATGAAACAAGCACACGAGGGACAGTGACAGGCCTTGTTCTCTAAGAGGCATAAACAACACAGAGGTCAGCCCAGACTCTCTTCATCCTGTCTCACTCCCTCCTCCTTCTTCTTCTCTCTCTTTCTCCTTTTGCCTCCATTTCCCTTTTTATCTCCCTCTCTACATTACTCCCCTCAGTGTTGTCTCTCTTTTAATGTTTGTGCTTTGAAGCAGAATATCAAAGCACAGCATCAATTTAAGATGAGCTCTGAGACTGTGGTAGTGACAGCTTAGCTGTTGCTCCTGCACTCATACATGTTGCATGGCGTGGCGTTGGCGGTTCTTTTGGTTGATATGCACTTTTTAGCAACAATCTTGGACAGTTTCCACTGAATTGAATATTCTTCCTGTCTGTGGCCACAACAGAACAGGGCTGTTAATGAAAGACAAGGCACAAGAGTACATGTGTTCACTGTGGATTGTGTGTCATGTCATTATTCTTTTGTTCTCAAAACTACAGGCCTCTTTGTCACCTCAGAACTACAGTCATCATATGATGACAAGCTTGGATATGCTTTACCAAGAGGTAAAATAATGATGTTATTTACCAGGAAATATCTGTTGATTGTGCAAAAAATACCATAATGGACTGTAAAATAATTAAAAATGTGTAGCTTGCCCTCCCAGATAGGTTCACATTTTCTTCCCTTAAATTATCATTGACAAAAGAATCAATTCTGAATTTTACTCTGAAAGTGCATAAAGGTCATGCTGTTTTCTTGCTTTCTGGTTGTAGGTTCCCAGGACAATTGTCAATGTCTTGGAGATCCTAGAAATTGAAGGTCTTCGCAGGATCAAAAGGGATAGTCTCGGGTGCAGTGTGTTACAAAAGTACGCCCATCGATCCACTCATGCCAAATCAGTTCTACATAAATTAAGACCACAGAGTCCAAGGCAGATTGCTCCTTTAAATCAACAGCACTTCTCTTAATATTGATCCAGCATGTAGTCAGTCCAGCAAAGAAATTTATAATAGTTTAGTGTTTATTGAATTATGCCTCATCCCTGAATCAATTACAAAAAGTAGCATTATTCAGTGCTGATTTACCAGGTATTAAAGCATTTTATTTCCCTAGATCAGCTGTTTATTTTCACCCTTGATCCTCAGGTATGTCTGCCCGTGCTTCTTGTTGCCAGGAGAGGATTCCCCAGAGCTGGCTGAAGTAAAACGGATCAATCGGGAACTACAGGTTAGCAGACTGGAACTGTGAACTCTCAGAACTCTCTACTCAATAATTGGTTTTGCTTATTGTTATTCCACTCAGACGTTTGAGCTCCACTGTGCAGACTGATGTTTGTGCAGAGATTGAAGGGGGGCGTTCTCTGTGCTCACCTTAAATCTGTGTTTAAAGCCTCTTTTTGACCACAGGAACTTTCCCAAGGGAGTAGGAACCCTTTGAGGAACTCTGTGTGTTTCGACTGCATGGACCAGTCTCTAAATTAAGTTCTGGGGACAATTTACACCCCCAGAAATGGTCCTGGTCTAGGGACTTTCTGAAAGTACAGGGACTTTTGGGTTGTGATTTTCAGGAACTGATCGCTGCATATCAAAGCACATGATGTAAAAGAAAATGTGATTCATCAGACCGGGCCACCTTCTTCCATTGCTCTGTGGTCCAGTTCTGGTGCTCACATGCCCACTGTAGGACATGGGTCAGCATGGGCACCCTGACCGGTCTGCAGCTACACAGCCCCTTATGTGAACCAGCATTAACTTTTTCAGCAATCTGAGCTACAGTAGCTCTTCTATTGGATCTATTGGACCTGTGCTCCCCATGTGCATCAATGAGCCTTGGCCACCTATGACCCTGTCTTCACTGGTTTTCCTTCCTAGGACTACTTTTGGTAGGTCCTGACTACTGCAGACTGGGAAAATCCCACAAGAGCTGCAGTCTTGGAGATGCTCTGACCCAGTCATCTAGCCATCACTATTTGACCCTTGTCGAAGTCATTCACATCCTTATGCTTGCCCGTTTTTTTCTGCTTCCAACACATCAGCTTCAAGGACAAAATGTTGACTTGCTGCCTAATATATCCCACCCACTGCCAGGTTCCACTGTAACAAGATTAACAATGTTATTCACTTCACCTATCAGTGGTCATAATGTTATGGCTGACCGGTGTGTATAATATCACAACTCCAGCGCAGAAACACTGGAGATTTAATTGATAGTTCAACATTTGAAGCGAAAATATTTTCGTATATTTTAGTAGATTATGGATTTTTACATGAGGGAGAAGTAATAGATTGAATTTGAATTGTCTGAACTAATTGAACTCTTGTGGTCTTTCTATCAGGTTGAGACAGAAAAATTGGTGTATGGAGGCCGCTATGATAAAAGAGAGGACTTTGCTGTGATTGCGCAGCCCTTTTTTAGGAACACCATTGTCCCTTTGAATGCTGTAAGTCCTGCATGTACCCATGAGCCTCCACTACATATACAAACATATACACTTTGGCACAGTAACAAGCTATTTACGTCAAAGCACATGCTAACACTGATGTGTTGTATTATTTCTTCTTCAGGACGGCAAAGCTGACACCACCTACTTCTCTGAGGACTGCTTCCACTTCAGTGAACGGGGACATGCAGACATGGCTGCAGCTCTGTGGAACAACATGGTGAGTCCAACAGTTAATGGCTAACTGCTTGACAGAGGGAGCATTGCAATTTAGTCACGTGCTGAGCAAAGATGTACTCTGTTTCATCTCTAGTTGGAGCCAGTGGGTAAAAAACAGACATACAACAATTTCACAAATGCCAGAAATAACATCAAGTGCCCCACTGAGGTAAGCAAGCTGCCACTGAGCCACTTGGGATTTATCTGCATGAATGGTTCATACAAGTGGGTGTGGCTGAATAGAAGACTTTGGCCCTTGTTTGTTGCAGGAGCATCCATACATCTTCACAAAGGAGAACAGCTTTCCCAGTTCAACCACCACCACCACAGCACCTATAACAAGCAGCACAACTTTACCTCACAGCCACGATTGCAGTGACGACTTGCCAGTGTGGCTTGCTGCTGTGCTGGCCGTGACAGGTCTTCTGATTGGCTGGGCTGTCACCTGGCTCCTCCTCTCCTGCAGAGCCAAGAGGAGCAAGCAGGTGATGACGGCTGCAGTGGAGATGAAGGGCACCGTGTTTTAAAGTGCTACTTACTGTATTTTTTTGTACTGTGCTATTCAAAGGACCACAACTACAAAACAACATATTTTGTGGTTTTTCATATCAAGATATGATAAGATAGTTAAGCCAATTATTGTCCTTGGACCATGGAAAATATTACTGGATGCAGAGGTGGAAAAAGTACACCAGCCTTTACCTAAAGAAAGTAATGAATAAGACAACAGAACCACACTCCTGCATTCAAACTACGTTGAAGTTAAAGATGTACAGTATTTAAATGTTGTAGCTGGTCTAACAACTTGACTTAATGAGACAATGCACCAACCACTACAAATCAAGCACAGTGGACTTCATGTGCAAAAGTAAAAATTACTGGCTGCACATTAACTTTTAACCTCTGTTATATATTCAATTATATTAAAAGGGTCTAAGGATAGACGGTATCGTATGCTGTACAGATTGTAAAGCCCCTTGAGGCAAATTTGTGCCTTAAAATGAAGTAGAAAAGATGAAGTATTTGAAGTCAGTACTGTCACTTTTAACCAGGGTTTTCAGATAAAAACTGTGGAGTACACTCTTGCTAGATATAAATATGAATCAAACATTATGTATATTTTCTTTCTTACCTTAATGCCTTTGTAATACTTGTAAATATTTTTGTTTCATTGTTTGTTTGTTTGTTTGTTTGTTTTGGTTATTTGGAATAAATAATTTGCAGTAATTCATATAAACTGTGATCTAGCCTGATTGTTCAAGTGACATCCGGACAGACAGACACCAACCAGTCCTGACATGTTGTCCAGGAAATCACCACCATTATACCCTAATGGTATTTATTTTAGATACACAGGGAATACAGAGTGCCACTATATCATAAATTGCACAAACCACCCATGCACAAATGATTCTGCTTGGATCACAGCACACATCAGCCTGCACGCATTACCGTCTTCATTACCACCAGTGAGATAGCCCACTGATAAAACATAAAAAGGGATATTTTATGACCTCCTTAGAGTGATGAAAGCTACCGAACACTTCTGTTGATTATGTTGCAAGAATACAGTCATACAATACAGTCAACACATTTATTTGATTTGACATTTAATGTAAATTTCTCCACCGTGGGACTAATAAAGGAATATCTTATCTTATTTGGTAGCTGAAGTTATTAGATACACTAAAGATTTCACCAATAACACATATGATCACTTTATGCCATATGATGTGTTGGTACTCTACCCAAATACATATACACATAAATACATATAATAGTTAAAATTAGCTCCACCTGAACTGGTGTTACACCTAAATCTGTGACCAGCAGAATCTGTGACCCTTAAAGTCACCATTTCTGACCCACTGTACCTGTGTAACGAATGAGGCAAATACGTGAGAGAAAACATGCTTTGTTAGAAAACATAAGCCTGTATGTATTTTAGTACTTTTAATTTAAATATATATTCAAAAAACTCTAAAGGAGAAGCAAAAGATAGGTACAGTGGCATCACAGATTTCAGTGTAACACGTGTAACAGGTGGGTGCTATGCTACTTTTACTTTTCATATTTCAAGTACATTTTACTGATAATACTTTTGCTTCAATAAGATTTTAAATGCATGACTTTTGCTTGTAAAATTAGCATTTTTATATTGTTGTATGGCTGAATGCTGAATGCCTCTCCCACCACTGCAAACATGCACACAAATTGTGTTTTTTTTAGATCAGTTTCAAAATAATGACAAATGAATGCAGGGTGACATTCAGTATAAGATATACAGTATGTCTGTCAGGCTAAAATCACGAATAAAGACATTTTATTTCATATAAGGGTGGTTAAAGCGAGTCACTCTTCACTACCCCCCCCCCCCCCCTTATCATCCCTGGTTACTGTTTCCTTGACAACAGCGCCTCCTGGTGTCTGTAGGGGGAATCGTAACCGGCCACCACTACCACATCAGTTTGAAGATGGCGGAGGGTGAATTGAACGTGGACAGCCTCATCTCTCGGCTCCTGGAAGGTGAACTATTTCAATACAGCCTCTGATGTTACACACCGTCGCCTGTTTCTGCTCGTTGCGCCTGGTCTGTGTCGTGTTCCGTAGCTACCGCGGTCGCCTCACAAAAACGCAGTAAACATGTTAGCTTGTTAGGCTAACGCCAGTCAATCGTAACGGTGTATCCCCGGCTAGCTCTGGCTAACGTCTCTGTTAGCTGGCCGTGTTTATAAACACTGTCAGCGGTGAACGCCTACATTTCTCAGTTTTCGCAGTAATTGCTACGTTAGTCTTGGCGAGTAATTTTACTGTGTCGTGGCATTTATTTTAGCGTGTAGTTAAACTTTCTGCTTGTTATTTTTTTAGCTGTGTTCCGGCTCATTTATTTTATCCAAATTATGGACGGCTGATACGTATCGAGAAGGAAGGGCTGGGACGTTTGTCCTGCTCGGTATGACATTAAAATATAACCCAGAATCATCTGTCATAACTCTAACGGTTGTGATTGTTGCCTACGTTACTATCAAGCTAGTTAATATTTGATATTTAAAGGCATGAGCACGTTTTTCATCAGCGCCCCTGCCCTTGAGTTTTGCTCCATATCCGCGGTGCTGTAAGTTGTCGCTGCTCTATTTCTATTAAAGGGATTTTTTGACAGATTGGTCAAAGCTATTAAAAAAGCATACATTAAAAATGAAAATACTAATGTATGAATAACCCTTTCATGTGGCATTGGATGCCCTTATGACTACATCCTAGGCTAATTTGAATTGTGAGATAGTAATTTTAACTTGTAACTAACTGGGTTTGTTTTTAGTGTGCATGTTGCTGGGATTCAGTGTTGTAATGCAAACACGTTCCCTTTAATTCTGGTAGTATTGTACAGGTGAGTTAAAAAAAAAACACGCACAAATTGACATTGCAAAATCAGGAGAGAAACAAGAATATCCACAAAAATGTCCTTATCTACAGTTTAAACTATCATCTCGTGTTCACAATCTGTTTATTGCTTTCATACTTGGTAAACAAACAGAAGTGTGTTGGTGTTTGAGGAGCAGGTTTTGGCAAGGATGTGCCAAAATCCTTTTGTGTTGGCCGTCCACCTGCTCTAAAGAAAGCGGGGAGTTTTCTGTTCCCTTGTGATATATCCTTTGAGTCAGACCAGACCACTAAGGCAAATTCAGCTGTCCTTGGCATACTTTCCACCAGTATATCTGAGACTCTGTTGGAGGGATGAGACACCAGCATGCCAGCACTGAAATGCTAAGATTTGTTATTTATAGTAACTGCTGGAAAATGCCATCACACTGCAGCTGCTTTGTGTTTCGTGCAGTTTCATTTTTATGTTAACATTGCCACCAAATGGTGAAATTAATTAAAAACAAATGATATTATTGTTTCACAGCCTGTAATCAGCTTCATGTTTGTTTTCCACTCGTGAAGCATTTTTTTTTCCTCAGCTGGAAAGCTTGTTGATCCTTCACACACTGTGTTTTCCTTGTTTCCCAGCTTGGACTGCAGTGACTTGTTGATTGCTCATATTTTGAATATGAGTTGGCATCTTTCATAAGTGGTCAGATCTTGTTGGTGCAAGATGGCTCTTAAAACAAGTGACTACACATGACTAATTGGATGTTGTTGTTTCATAGACTTATGATGATAAAAAAAAAAAAACAAACAAGAAAATGTCCATTA
This sequence comes from Pterois miles, assembly GCA_947000775.1. NCBI lineage: Eukaryota > Metazoa > Chordata > Actinopteri > Perciformes > Scorpaenidae > Pterois > Pterois miles. The sequence continues at coordinate 520,567 of CAMQGK010000001.1, forward strand.
CAAATTGGCATCTATTTTGATTGTTTGGAGGACATTTGTACAGGTGAAATACTCTCTTCTTTGCTTCTTTGTGACTATGACGGGGTGGTGATTTTGTTTACTAAACTAGTCTTTATCAGTCTAAAATGTATGCTGAAGGGTTTATTGGTACTAGCCCATGAAATGCACCCCACACCTCAGCAAACATCAAAGCCAGGCTTTCATTAATCCAGGTTTTTATTCTCCCAATATCCAGCTCTAGGTCTGAGTGTCTTTTTCAAGTGAGGCAGTACTCTATTTGCTGTACATGATTGCCTACAATAGTCTTTTTTTCATGGATTTAGCCTAGGCTATATGTAACAAAACCAGTTTTGATCCCTAACACATGCTCATATTTTTGTTGATATTAATTTCCAATGGTCAACGCAGTTATCATAACAAAATGGTAAAAATTCCCTGGTGCTTAGCCCCAAAACCAGATAATTTGAAAGGTCTTGAGCCCTTTCCCAACATCACATAATAGATTTCTTCATGTTTTGCCGAGTATAGGCGAGAATGTTCATTCACTGGAATTAAAACTTGTGAAACACTGTGCCACATTCTCCAGACTTGTGTACGGTTTTGCACACAAACAGCGATTTGGTTTATGATGGTTGCAAATCCTTGCCATTGCTTCATTTTAGCCGTTCTTAAGAGCGTAATCTCTTTTAAAAGTGCCAGGCTGCAGAAGTGCAAACAGTGAAAGGTTCTGTCTGTGTTAAAGCCGGGTGGGCTAAGCAGCATCCGAGCTTAACTCGCTCAGCTCTGATGAGGCCTAGCCGTGGAGTGAAGAGCCCTACTTCTGCAATTTCATGCTTCACACTGTGGCGCATGGGTCTATGAAGCACTGCAGATACTGTAGATGGATGATAAAGGAAACTGATGGTGTGAAATCAATGGTGTAAAGCAACACTTATAAGGTTGGTGGAGCCGGCTAGAATAGTTTTTGGCGCTCGGATTCACCATCTGGTAGGATTCATATTCCTCTGGTAGTTCACTCACTTCTCTCAGATTTGATTGGATTACATGACTAATGAGACAGTGAGTACAGTGTGTAAGTAGCATGCGTATGCACATGTGTGCATTTATGTATGCACAAAAAAAGCATGCACTTAGCTTTAGAAATTACTCCCCAGTACATCAGTTACAGGTAATCCATTTTGAGCAGCTCCCTGTTTGATCGTTCAAGGCTAATTTGTCATCCTTTAAGGAAACAAATAAGAAAAGTGTTTAAGGAAACCGACTAATGCATCTTGGTTTTACTAGGCTTATCCATTTTACAATGTCTTTCGTGGGTGTCTAGCTTTAAGATGGTTTGTTATTACATAATTCCTCAGTCATGGATTTGCTCATCTCTTTTTGTTTCCATCGTCAGTGGTTCATCTTAACGCAGTCAGTGTTTGATTTGCTTTTTGTGATGTCAAACTGCGACTAAAGATGGTTGTAAAAGTGTGTCCAGTTACCAAGCATGTATTAAAAAAAATGACACAACACAATTAGTCACTATTGTGTCACCACTATAATAATGATAATAGTAATAACTTTATTTAGTTAGTTTAGTTGAAACAAAGTTATAAAGTGCTTAACAATTAAAACAAATACTATATATAATCCAAAATGTAAGCTATAAAACAAAATAAAATAATTACAACAAATACCATCAGTTAAGAAAAAGCCATAAAAGAGGATATTATGTTTGCCTGCCTGAGCTCCTCCGGTCACAGCAGTGATCGGGCTTATAGGGAGTCAGCAGATCACAGATACAGACGGGAGCCTGACCATTCAGGCTTTAAAACAAGCAGTAAACTCTTATAATTGATTCTAAAAGGTAACCAGTGAAGGGCAACAAGGATCGGTGTGATGTTTTCACTTCTCTCAGTATGACTCATAAGCCTGGCAGCAGCATTTTGCATAAGTTAAACTTTGGATGTTTTGCCTGCTGATACCAGAAAAAAGTGTGTTGCAATTGTTTATTTTTTTAACTTATTTATTGTGGGGAGACATTTACATTTCTAAAATCTTGGGTAAAAATGGCAGCTTCGAGATCATTCTAAAATGTGTCAAAACAGAGGGAACCAGAGAAGAGGTAAATAGTGGATGTTTAAAATTGGAGTGCCAGTAGACAGCCATTATTAATGGTTAAAATGTCTGGACCAACTGTCTGAACTACTCCTTTTAAAAATCCTAAGATTATAAGTAAACAAAAAGTAAATCATAAGCCTATATTTATTTGTATCTCTGCGTTTTACACTGGTCACTTTTTGCATAGCTGTTAGTTCATGTGACGGGGGGATGCAATCTTTCAGATACATTGCACCAATTCAAACACAAATATATAAAATGCAGACTTTTTAAACTTTAGTCTCATGCAAGCCACAACGTACCAAAGAAGGAAGCCTTTTTTCTGTATAATCTCACTTTTCATATCTCTGATTATTTCAACTGCTGACTGTAGCCAACGTTTGCAGTTCTCACTTCTCTTTTCATCGTTGTGAGATAAATCTGCTCCCAGAGCTGTGGCAGAACGCCAGAAGGTAGGCTTAAGCGAACAGTGCAACTACACAGCCAATAAACCCACACCAGTGCTGAAGATGCAAGCTGTTCTCATAGTCTAAGTAGTGGGTTTCTTAAGTATGGCTGAGACTTAGCAGCTATGAGATACAGAGCCATTACGCCCACAGCTCATCAGATTTTAAGATCGCCTTGTGATTCTCCTCTAAGTGTGTTTTTCCCCGTAGGTGAAAAATTATTGTATCATGGCCTCGTTCTGATGTAGTTTGTGGTGTTGGCTGGTGCTGCAATTGATAACACTGATGGTGTCTCTTCTCCTCTGTCCAGTACGGGGATGTCGCCCGGGGAAGATAGTCCAGATGACCGAGGCAGAGGTGCGGGGCCTCTGCATCAAATCCAGGGAGATCTTCCTCAGTCAGCCCATTCTGCTGGAGCTTGAGGCGCCCCTGAAGATCTGTGGTCAGTGTTTTACATTTCTGGACTTATTGTAGGCTGTTTCCTCACAAGCTTGTGTTTAGTTTTTACTCTCTCATAACCCTCTGCACTGTATAACATACTCTACTGTGACATTTCCTCTAAAAGGTTTAAAAGTTTACTCATGTAACCAGGTCGAATAACACTGGCTGAGCCCAGCCGGGGTCACATAAAGTCACTGTTACTCTCTCAGCTTTTGCTATGTTATAGGATACATACAGTACAGGAGAATATGGACAGATTGACTAGTATGAACTCCCTGTCAACAGTTGGAATATTACCACTATCACTAGCTCTGGTTGGCTCCGGCACATCTCTGCACACTCCCACATGCTTTATCTTTTCCCTCCAGTGTAGCACTGCAACAGCAAACAACTCAGAACTGTCTAATATATGTGCCAGTCCTTGAAAATACAGTACACAGGCTCACATATAAGCTCAAGCCTACACATAGCTAATTTGTGTCTGTTTCCTCCCACACACTTTGAGATTGTTGTTATGTAGGCTTAATACAATGTCAACCTCAGATAGCAGCATTTGTATTTCAAGTGATGAATGTGATAATGGGAAGCAGTAATTTGATGAAATCCAATTGATGTTGTTTCTCGTCAAATTGCCCATGGTCTGCATCACAATAACTGACTTTTTAAACATGGTTCCTGCGGGGTCTTAAATAAATTAAGTCTAAACTACAATGACCTGAATTTAAGGCCACAAAATGTCAGAAAATCTCATGTAATGTCTAAAATCCAATTTTGGCTGGTCTTAAAAATTCATTAATGTTACTTTCGTTTCAACACTGCACAAAGAAATGCAGTATCTTGCTTTTAAAGGCTTTGTTTTTTGTTTTTTTTTTTAGCGCGCTGCATCAAAATTATGAAGCCTAACCAAAAGGGAATAGCTGCGTTCCCCAGACCCATGACACGTACAGTCAAGGGGAGTTGTGTGCTCATTATTGGAGAAACCTTGTGGAAAGTGAAACACTGAGTAACAACACTGATGTTTCTTTCGTCAGAGTGCTATCCATCCATCTATCTGCAACGGCTTATCTCATTAGGGGTTGCAGAGGGCTTGAGCCGATCCCAGCCGGTATTGGGCGAAAGCGAAGTACACCCTGGACAGGTCGGCAGTCCATCACGCTCACATTCACACCTACGGGCAATTTAGAGTTAACAATTAACCTAATCTTCATCTCTTTGGACTGTGGGAAGAGGCTGGAGAACCTGGAGAAAACCCACGCTAACACGGGGAGAACTTGCAAGCTCCACACAGAAGGGCCCCAAGCCGGGCCCTAAAACCGGGTAAAAAATGAGTAAATGCAAGTTCAGTTACCTATGTGAACAGTGAATTTAGTGTGTGGTTGAAGCCGGGGCCTGGAAACATAATTGAGGCCCGCTGCACCCTCTGCAAGAAAACTTTGAAACTTGGAACATTGGGCATTATGTCTTATGTCATTATGTAAGTCGCATGCCAAGTCAGGAAAACATAAATTGTTGTAAAAAAACAGCAGCAAACGCCTCCAATCAGCCAGTATTGTTCCACGTCGGGATGTAGAGCATCAACTCTAATCGACCAGACAGCATTTGGAGCTCCACCTACACTAAAAGCTGAGGTGCTCTGGACTCATGTAGTCACATAGCAGCAATGACGATACTGATGCTCCAGTTTTCTTACACATCCTTAGTACTTTCTTGCCAGTATGGACATGACGGTCATAAATGCATTCATAGTGGTCTTAAAAAGGTCTTTAAATGTCTTAAATTTGACTAGTTGAAACCTTCAGATACCCTGTTAAAGCGCCTTCATTCACATAGACCTAACCCTGGCACATGACTCTAAAATATGCATGAGATCAAGGTGGTGTTATTTGTCACTGTGTGGGGTTTCTTTGTCTCTCCTTTACTTTCTTTGTTTTGCTGCTCAACCCCTATCCTCAGAGTTGCCTTTAACCCACAGCGGCTGTGACGACAGGCTTTCAGAGCACCAGCGCTGAATAAAAAGACCGAACCGTGAACGTCTTTAATTATTCACTAGGGCCACATGGATCAGGTTGTGCTCTTACTCTCTCCCTCACTTGTTAACCACCGGCATACTTTTGCCCAGGCTGGCAGCTTTGACACTGTTTGGCATTTATAGCTACAGAATATTATAAGATATGATTTTTTTTTTAAATAGAGGTTTGTTGACAGTGGTGTTTCTTGTGCAGTGATATGGATGATGATAATCAAACCGGCTTTGTGAGGATGTGTTGAATCAACTGAAGAAAAACCACAAGCATGCACGCTATGTTAATACTGTTTCTGTGTAGGTTTGCATTCTGTTGTAGCATTTTTCATACATTTTCAAGCTCTGGGCGCAGTGTGCTATGTCTGAGTTGAACCTTTATTATTATTGTTTTTTGACCAGAAGTACTAACTGAAAAGCAGCACAAACAGTTCACAGACTGAAGTGAATGAGGTGAAAACATCTTAGAATACACTACAACATTTTTGAATGACATGGCATGACCGGCTGGGACCCCGGGAAAGACCCAGGACTAGGTAGAGAGATTATATCCCACACTGGCCTGGGAACGCCTCGGGATCCCCCAGTCAGAGCTGTTTAATGTGGCCCGGGAAAGGGAAGTTTGGGGTTCCCTGCTGGAGCTGTTGCCCCCACGACCCGACCTCGGATAAGCATTTGAAGATGAAGGACTGAATGAATGTGTATAATGAGGTTATACAGTATGTATTAATGAGAACATTAGTTTTTCAAAAAACACTTGAAATATAATACTGACACTGTTTTTATTAACGTTTGCCTATTTTGTTTTGTGTGTAAAGTGGATCCTTTGTTATTAAGATATTCTAATGCAAGTGTCATGGCATCTAGACATAGTATATTACAGTTATGGACCATCAGCCTGTCTGCTGAGTGTTTATTTGTTGTTTTAATCTTGAAATGTGCTCTGAGCAGCAGCAGTAGTGTTGTTATTCACTGTTCCTCCTCCCACTGGTGGTGATGTGTTTCTATGTGGGTGCTGTAGTACCTGCTGCTATTCTGTCTCTTTGTAGTGGGCTTAGCACAAGATACTGTTATCATATAAACTAGAAAACCTAAGGAATCCATTTGGTACCAACTGTCATACTAGCGCAAGGTTGGGTAATTATTTTTAATGGGGGGCCACATGAGAAACTCAGATTGTTGCTGAGGGCCAAACAAATACTGTCAGATGTAACCTCTATTTATCACTATAGGAAACTTATTGGGGCGGCAGTAGCTCAGTAGCTCAGTCTGTAGGGAGTTGGCTTGGGAACCGGAGGGTCACCGGTTCAAGTCCCACCATGGACCAAGAACTGAGTGTGAACTGGTAGCTGGAGAGGTGCCAGTTTACCTCTTGGGCACTGCCGAGGTGCCCCTGAGCAAGGCACCAAACCCCCAACTGCTCGGGGCGCTTGTCAGGAGCAGCACCATCACTCTGACATCTCTCCATTGACGCATGTTTGTGCATGTGTGTGTTCGGGTCTGCATGTACCGTGTATAAGTTAACAACAGAGTGAAAAAAATGAATTTCCCCTTGTGGGACTAATAAAGGACTATCTTCTTCTTCTTCTTCTTATTGTTCAGCATTTATTATACTGAAAATCACTCCAAACAGCATATTATGAAGAAAATTACATTATATACAGGACTGACTAAATTGGGTAATAATGTTTCCATTAACAAAACTTAACATTTATCTCAACATAAACACTTACATTTAACATTTAACTTAACATTAACACTTACATTTCCTTCTTTGTTGCATGCAGTTTTGTAAAAAGTCCTTGTTGCTTTTGTATCTTAGCCAGCAGCCCCTCGGCTGTCCTCTCCTGCTCATCCCCAGAAAGGTGTCTGTATTTCTCTGCCACTTTTGTTGCAAAGTGAGGGTTTAAGTTGTATTCTTTGAATACAGCCACGTTTGTTGCAAACTAGCTTTACCGCCAACCTCCGCCAAAAAATATTTAGCAGTCCATTACTTATTTTAGATGTGCTACCTCAGCAGGTGACGATACTTCAAACATCAGTCATGTCAAGACGCACACTATGAGGAAGCATGTCACAAAAAACGCCAAATAACGGTCCAAAGTTACATTAAATTTTTGCGGGGAAAAACTGGCTTTGCCATTTTCAGAGGGGATACCTTGATCTCTGACCTTAAGATATGTGGATGAATATGGGTTCTGTGGGTACCCGTGAGACTCCCTGTTACAGATGAGTCCACTTTCTGATAATCACTTGCAGTTTTGGGCAAAAACATTTTTTGCATGCAATACAAAATTTTTGTTTTCAGCTCTTCTAAACTGGTGTATTTGGATATTTCTGCATACCTTAACAGTCTTGGATTTACATAAATTGGGTATCTCTGTGAAGCTGAGACTCTTGTTTGTCTTCATGTGTGATGATGTTAGTCCCCATAATAGTCATTTTACATAGTGACTCAGATTTTATGCATATGGTGGTGTGTCTTTATACTGTGACAGTTTTCCTAAAATTAGATCTGAAAAATACATCGCCTTGCTCACAGTATTGCAATATATCACGATATATGGAATCATTACCCCGTATCATGATACGTACCCTATTGTTAGAAGAAGAAGAAGAAGAGCAACAACAACTACCTTTATTAGTCCCATGAGGGGAAATTCAATTTTTACACTCTGTTTGTTAACTTATACACGGTACGTGCAGACCCGAAACACACACATGCACGTGCATCAATGGAGAGATGTCAGAGTGAGGGGGCTGCTCCTGCAGCGCCCCGAGCAGTTGGGGCAGTTGGTGCCTTGCTCAGGGGCACCTCGGCAGTGCCCAAGAGGTAAACTGGCACCTCTCCAGCTACCAGTTCACACTCAGTTCTTGGTCCATGTCGGGACTTGAACCGGTGACCCTCTGGTTCCCAAGCCAAGTCCCTACAGACTGAGCTACTGCTGCCCTAGATTTTTCAGTGCATAGGAGCATGTCAGCATGATGTATAACATTGCTGAACAACACATGGGTTGTATAGCCATAAGATGCACCACTGGGTCCTTTTTCTGTTGTAGGGTTCTATCACCATTGCATTTATTGTGGTGTCCTCCGAGACAAATCATGCTCATTTATAGCACTGACCTCAGGTCCAGTGCTCCTTTTTTTCCCCAAACTTTCAGCCCTTTGCTCAGCTTTTTAAACCCTAAATCTCTGTGCTGCTATTCTCAGACTGTTTTACCACTGCAGAGGCAGTGCTGAGTAAATAATTCACTGTCATCCTACAATTTCTTTTTTGGGGGGGGGGGGCTGCCCCGTCGAAAGCCAGTCTCGGTGAAGCTCACAAATTCACATTTAGTCACGCAGCAACTCTTTTAGTGTGGAGTTGAGGATGGTTAGGATGGTGAAACTAACCTGAGGTCTGGAGGCAGACATTTTCAAACAGAAAATGGCAGCAGTTGATCCAGGTTTTGAGCCACAGCTCAACTGAAGGCAGCCCTGTTCTTACAAAGTTCACTCACCTCCAGCTGTCTCTGCAGAAATTATAGACTATGTTGCCATGTCTCCCCTGTTACCATTTTATCCAAATTTAATTTTCCGAGCAAACAGCAACATACTTGAGTACAAAGCTAATTGTTTATGCCTCATGTCCGTTTCTGTTTTGGTGCAGGCACAAGCAAGAATTACTGCTCTCTGTGTTGTCCTCTGTATTTACTCCGTTTTCTGTCCAGTATGTGTTGCTTTCAGCTTGCCAAAAACTAAAAAAAATCATCTGTTTTCGTCTAAGTAATTTTTATGTTGTACTTGCAGTCTTCAGATCTGTTCCCAGCTTTACTTAGTTCAACACAATGCAGACTTATGCTGTTTTGATACTCGTAGATAAAAATACAAAGATGTGACTAATTTTGCTATTGTGGTACACTTAAAATACATAATAAAATATTGCAGAAGGAATGTAGAAATCATATAGCTTTAAAACTGACACGTCTGACACATGGATCCCTACTTTTCACCTCCCACCGTATTTTCACTGTCTCATAAGAAGCTAAAACTCAACATAGGGACTGAAAACAGCAACTGAAGTCGTAGTTATGAGATTTTAAAAGCTTTCCTGATTTCATACTGGCAGCTTGTGACTGCGCTGCTGGATCTCAGCCTTAATACTTAAAGACTTGCTTCATTGAAGTTTTGATATTCTATTATTGATGTGAAAGATTGTGAAGTTGTTGAACATTACCAGTACTTGCATCAAAACTCTAGATGGCAAGCTGGGGCTGCGTGTCCGGGGCGAAGGAAATGATTGATGGTGAGACACAAACCAGCTGGCTAAGCACAACATGAGTGCTGAGTAGAAGACAGAGCTAGACTTCAAACACTCAGAACTGTCCCTTTAATCATTCATTTGCACGGGAAAAAAGTGTGCTTTTGCATGCCATCCTAAGACACAGGCAAAAAATAAGTACAGGCCTGTTGCCATCTAGGTTAGATGCCAGTCGTGGTTTGGGTTTGGTGCCTAGATCACTGACGGGCACCATGAAATAGAAAAAAAAAAAACTTGCCAGCCACTCTCATCATATAAAGTTGTAATTTTTGTTGGTCATTTTAATCTCGAGGCCAGACAGCTGCACATCTTAACAAGCCCTATTCTTTCATTTTAATTTGTATTTGGTGCCATCTTGTAATAAAGGCATTGCCATGAAAAGAGTGTGGCACATGAATTTGCTTTCCATTTCGGTCACAATATAGCCTGTTATTATTGTCCTGGTCTTTCTGGTGAGGCTCACTGCTGCACTGCACTCACTGCTGTCATCTCTGTCTGGAGCACTTAGCCCAAATTAGAGCAGCTCTTGAGTTTGTGCGAGAGGATATAAAAGGAAGCAGGTCTTGACTAGGTGATGTGAAGTGAGGCTCCCCTGCAGAGATCCTGTGCTTTTGGTGAGAGCTGCGTGAGAGACGAGGTTGAACCTGAATCCTGGGAGAGTTGTTCAAATTAAAATTAGTTTGTGTGGATAATATGTACGTGCGTCCTTTTTGTGATTAACCTGGATTGTCGGCATTCTCGCCCACGGTAGCTCATTTCTCATGGGCCATGGCATTGATCTGGTGGCAGTTGTAATGACTCATTATGTGTGTGTATACCTGCTGCAGTAGGCAGAGTCATATATCCCTGCCAACCTTCATGTCTGGCTGTGTTCTGAAAATCAAAATGGATTCAGAGAGATAGGAGAGTATGTGTACCGTCACCTCCAATACTATTGGAACAGTGAGGCCAAACACAAACACCTCTTATCTCTTGTCTCATATTCATCTTTTGATGTCAAACCCAAATGTTTTCAGTGTACATCAAAAATCAAGGAATTGGCCTCGCTGTTCCAGTAGTTTTGGAAGGGACTGTATATACGCGGGGGTGAAAATGTGGTTTGGAGATATAAAATGTTCTGTTAAGTCCTGTATTGGCTTTGATTTATACATCTTATCCTTTTCTCCACAAATTGAATCACCATTCTTTTTGATAATCTCCTCCCTTTCACTCCACTATCTTTAATTCTTCACATTGGTCTCCTCTCTAAGTAGTTCCCCCTTTCTGTACTAAATGTATGCAAAGCAGTCTGTCCTTGTGGCTGCATTTACAGTGAATAGTAGGGCTGTCAATCTATAAATATTTAATTAATTACTTGCATAATTGTCCATAGATAGTTGTGATTAATCGCAAATTAATCACATTTTTAATCTGTTCAAAATGTACCTTAAACATAGATTTGTCAAGTATTTAATACTCTCATCAACATGGGAGTGGACAAATATGCTGCTTCATGCAAATGTATATATTTATTTGTTATTGGAAATCAATTAACAACACAAAACAATGACAAATATTCTCCAGAAACCCTCACAGGTGCTGCATTTAGCATAAAAGATATATTCAAATCATAATGTGGCAAACTCGAGCCAAACAGGCAACAGCTGTCAGTGTGCTGTCTTGACTATCACTTGCCCCAAACTGCATGTGATCATCATGAAGTGGGCATGTCTGTAAAGAGGAGACTCGTGGGTACCCATAGAACCTATTTTCATTCACATATCTTGAGGTCAGAGGTCAAGGGACCCCTTTGAAAATGGCCATGCCAGTTTTTCCTCACCAAACTATAGCGTAGGTTTGCAGCATTATTTAGCCACTTTTTTTGGTTATTACCAATGGATATTCATATACCAGTATTTTAACTGTAGCTTTAAAACTGAGCCCACTACAACCTAAAAATGTCAAGTTGCATTAATGTGTTAAAGAAATTAGTGCCGTTACAACTAAGTTGCTTTAACAGCTTATTATCACGCTAACTTTGACATCCCTAGTCAATAGTCTAACTTGCATCTCTCCCCCTCTTTTAGGTGATATCCATGGGCAATACACAGATCTACTGAGGCTGTTTGAGTACGGTGGTTTCCCTCCAGAGGCTAACTACCTTTTCCTGGGTGACTACGTGGACAGAGGGAAACAGTCCCTGGAAACCATCTGCCTCCTGTTGGCCTACAAGATCAAATACCCAGAGAACTTTTTCCTGCTCAGGGGCAACCACGAGTGTGCTTCCATCAACCGTATCTATGGTTTCTACGATGAGTGTGAGTTGAAGTAAAATCCCCCTGCACATACACAAACAGCCCTGCAGCACATAATAGTTTGGTTTTAATACTGTTTATTTGTCCCACCAGGCAAGCGCAGGTTCAACATTAAGTTGTGGAAGACCTTCACTGACTGCTTTAACTGCCTCCCCATTGCTGCTATCATTGATGAGAAGATCTTCTGCTGCCATGGAGGTAAGACAACTGTTGGTACATATTTCCACCCCTCGTCCCAAATGTGTACCTAGACTTTTTAATGCCATGGTTGGAAATGTAATCATAGTAGTAACTCCAAACAAAAGTAGCCTCTTTTGTTTTCTATTTTAGGGCTATCGCCTGATTTGCAATCGATGGAGCAGATTCGCAGGATCATGAGGCCAACAGATGTGCCTGATACAGGTACTGTATGTGTCTGCACATGCTAATAGGAATAGTTCAGGTGTTTTGAAATGGGGTTCTGTGAGGTACTATACATAATCAGTGTATTACCTACAGTAGATGGCAGTCGGCACAGCCCCAGTTTGGAGAAGCAGAGAGGAGTTACAGCACAGAAGCAAAGCAATGTACTGCTGTGAATAGGGCCGACGGTAAAACATTTTTTGTGACCGTAAAAGAAAGGCTCATCTAAAAAAAATGAATATCAGTGAAACTGTTATCTAAGCTCTCGCCAAACAAACCAGACTTGATTGAAAAGTAACATTCATTTTACCTTGCAGATCACAGGAGTTGCTGGTCTACCGCTGCCTCAATTTGTTAGTTTGTTTGTGTTGGTTGGATTTCACCAGTCACACAAACAAACCAGCCGATCGAGACAGCAGTAGCAACCCCCATTTTCTGTGAGGTAAAATTACTGTTTTTTTCAATGGAGTCTTGTAGTTTTGATGAGAGCATAGATGGACACAACGACTTCAGTTCCCTGTTGGAAAGGGTTGTCTGTCAAGGTAAAGTGGTGATAATCTAATTTTTTTAGGTGAGCCTTTATTTTAGGTGGCTACAATATGTTCTGCTGCTTGACCCGCCCACAGCAGTACATTACTTTGCTCCTGTGTGATAAGCCCTATCATTTGCCGTAGGTAATACACTAACTATGGATAAGACCCTCATACAACCCCACTTAAAAACATCCAAACTATCCCTTTAATTGCATTCTCACATTTAGTACTGAAAGTGTTCACTTCCGTTGGATTTTCTTCCTGGAATTTTTTCCTGATTGAATGCGTATTTCATCAATAGATCATCTCAGCAAAGTCGGCTGAATCTTTAGCACATTCTTCCCTCCTCCCTTCTTTTTTTGTTTTTGATCTCCATCCGTCCTCTACGTGTTTTTTTCAGGCCTGCTGTGCGACCTTTTGTGGTCAGACCCAGATAAGGATGTACAAGGTTGGGGAGAGAACGACCGCGGGGTCTCCTTCACCTTCGGAGCAGATGTGGTCAGCAAGTTCCTGAACCGCCACGACCTGGACCTCATCTGCAGAGCCCACCAGGTAATTATGAGGGGAATGAAGGCCTGGATGTGGACTGCGTCAATGCAGGAAGTGCATGACAAGCATATTGTTTTTTTTTTTTTTTCTTTTTCTTAGAGACTTAAAATTGGTTGACCATGCACTTTAATGATAGCTGATGTCCATTAGTTTGTGTGTTTTTGGTTCAAATAATTACTGTGGCTGACGCAAAGACACAGACACAAGTGGTAAATCCCTGATTAATATTCCTTGTGCAGCAGTGTAGCCCAGTGTGGATATTTTTCCCTGATGTACTATTCATTATAACTTCATTTCGCACAGTTATTATCAGTCATTTTTTGCTGATGTAAGATTGTATTAAAGAGGATGAGAAGCTACTATTTGCATTTGAGACACTGACATCAAGTATATTTACCTGATGGATGACTAAAAACAGTTGGAATATATAACTCTTCTGTTATACATTAGCTATTTCAGCTCTGCGTTGGGCGTTTTGTATTGATTCAGGTGTGGGTGGTTATTATGGAGACTCAAACCATGATAGCATAGTTAGATTCTGAAACTAGCCGAAGATATGTTTCTTACTATTGATCGCTGTGGGCGGTGGAGTAATGTCATGCGTCTTCTAACAGGTTGTGGAGGATGGATATGAGTTCTTTGCCAAACGCCAACTGGTCACACTTTTCTCTGCTCCAAACTACTGCGGGGAGTTTGACAATGCAGGTGGCATGATGAGCGTCGATGAATCCCTCATGTGCTCCTTCCAGGTAGTCTAAAAACCAAAAGAGACGCATTTACATTCATGCTAATTTCCTTTTAATATTTGACTTAATCTTCTCTCTCTGTTTGTGTCATTATTTAAAGATCCTAAAGCCCTCAGAGAAGAAGGCCAAGTATCAGTATGGTGGTGTAAATTCTGGTCGGCCTGTCACCCCACCCCGCACCACCCAAGCCCCCAAGAAGAGGTGAACATGCAGCCTTGGCTCTCCCCTCTCCTTCTCCCCCTGTCCGTCCCTGGTCTGCCATCATGGCAACCCCTGTAACTCCCCTGTATAGCGAAGATACAGGGCTTATCTAATTGCCCAAATCTTTCTCCTCTTTCTTCCCCACTCATCAACCCCCTCCCCAACTCCACTGACAGCTCTTTTCTTAATGTGTATGTGTACATAAATTTGCTGTGACCAATCTGTTTTATTTTTTGCCTGTTTGTTGGTATTTTTGATATTATTAACAGATAATCTTTCTCGTGGTTTTACTTCCAAATGCCATTTGAGGTTCTCTGAGGTTCTGTGTCGTCTCTGTGTAGAGGAGCAAAGTGACTGAGCTAGAGGAATTTCTTTTTCAGTTTGGCAAGTAGAGATTGAACATTGTTTTTGCCTTGACCTCTCAAAAAAGCAGAGAGAATCCTTCCAATGAGACTGAGGTTTCCGTGCTAAATCCGTTGACACAAATAACATTTCTTATATTCGGGCTTAACAGTTGAAACACATTACAGCATACACTGTGCTCTTGCGGTTGTGCTGGCGCACATTTTATATATTTAACCATTGAAAAAGTGCACCTCCCCATGAGTAGCAAAGAATGTGAAGAGACCGGTTTGAATGAAATATAAAGGATAAATCGGACGCCGCTGGCAGTGGACACACTCTCCCCCGAACGCAACGCCCTCTGGGCATTGATTTCTCCACTCTGTTATGCCTCCCTGTGCCTCGACTCCACACCCACACAAAAACATGCCGCTCGTCTCACACAGAGCTGGTATCGACATTTTCCTGGGTCTATTTATTATTTGTTCTCATCAAGATAATTTCCCCCATATAATCCTCTTATTCTCTGGATATATGGTGTACTAAAAGTGCATTCCTAGTCTTTGTATGAAGAAGTGGTAAAGGATAGAAAAAAAATCTAACAGCACTGGTTGCAATTTTGCAAGTGTCTAATGCTTCTAAGCAGTACAGTGTTAAAAAGACCAAATAATTAAAAAGCAAGCTTCACAAAATGCTCCACAGTATTTGAGTTGTTTAGTGCTGAGCACACAACAAAAACATAATGAAGGAAGTATGCTCTTGGAAGCTTTGAAGTAAAATGCCAGCTATCCTCCTGTCACATCACCCAGTCTGTTCTGGTACAGAGTATAAAAACTGGAGGAGTCAGGAGTGGGTGGCAGGACCAGCAGGCCATTACGCTGTGTGATAGTGATGCCACCTGGTGTGTAAATACAGTAGTACAGTACGAATCAGATGTGAATTTCAAATTAGATAGCTCAGGATGGGCTTTTCATTACATTGCGAGTACTAAATGTTGTCATTCACCATGAGGAGGTACTGGTGGATAACTTCAGTCCACTGCGAATAAGATGCAGTTGACCCTTTGTGGAAAACAGTTGCCTCTTTTCTTTCTTTTTTTCTGCTCTTTGTGGTATTAATCTTTCTGTTGTATTTCTTTGTTCTCTATTCACATCATTCACTTTTTAATCAGCTAATTTATTTCCTAATACTGATAATAAGAAAACAATAAGGTGTTACCAAAAGCTGTTTTGCAATTTGTACAAGTTTGTTTGAAAGTCTATAAATTCAATAAAATGGATGGAAACCCAAATTGTTGCCCCCTCAGTTTTTACTGACATCTTTGCATGAATGTATGTCTCTGTAGTGTCAAGAAGCTTTGAGACATTGCAAAGCTGCTGTTCTCTACACTTGTTTATCTCAACATACAACCGATGAACAGTGAACAACTTTAAACTCAGGTGTCCTACTGGTAGAAATTAGCTTTCGTGCCCCATAGATGCTCTTTAGCCCAGTTCAGAGTTTGGTGCATCAGCCCGAGGATCAGTGACAGAAGAAAACATGGAGCGTCCATGTGGAGGTGGGACAAGATCCAAGCAAAGAAGATCCAAAGTCCCACTTTTACAAAGAGGAGAGTGTAGTAGATGATGCCCTGTGAGCTCTACATGGAGTTGCCCTGAGGAAAGATTTAAATGCATGATCTTCTGATGTGTATGTATGATTCCAGCAATAAAAACAGGTTATGATGTCTGATAATTTTAAGTTTATGGTATATCTAATGGGAATGGGAATGTTATGATAATAATAATAATGATAACAATAATAATAATTATTATTATTATTGTTATTGTTGTTGTTGTTATTATACAATTGGAATAATAATTATAATTAGATTATATAATTATCTGTTATTTGTTATAAAACAGACCGTTGCTACGTAAAGCAATGGGAGTCCATAGCAACCATTGCTGTGTGCTCTCACGGACCATTTTTTGGTCAAATTATTGATCATAGATAAAGTAGCCGTGTTATAAGCGGGATAATGTATAGCTACCTGGTCAATGTTGTTTCTTTCACATTGACCGGGTCGCTGTACATTATACACATTTAAACGTATATATAAAATGACACAGCTTTTTTATGCCATCGATTTATTGGTCCTCGTAATGAGGATTGTTTTGTGTAATTCCCCTTCCCAAACGAATGGCGGCGATAAGTGTCACTTCCAGTGCTTCTTTGACAGTTGCTGACGCAGCCGGACGTAGTGCGTAACATCAGCTCCATATACAACATGGATGGGTTACAGTCAGTGCGCAGGCGCTGTGGGAGAGTTTACAGATCAGCGCCGTTTTCCGGGACAAGCCACCGAAGCAGAAGTGCAGCTTGTGTCTCGTCCTCTGCGTCTCATGCAACGAAAATTATTTATAAAGAGTCGCGAAATAATGCATGAAGAGTCGTCCGTGCTAACATATTGTTGTGTTTAACACTAGAGGTTATATTTCAGTGGACTCAGTTTGGAAACGTGGGACGTGTTTGGCTGTCGGAGGATAAAACTAGCATTGTGTCACCCTGTTAATCTTGGCTGCTGTTGACAAGTCTAAAGTTCAGGTAACGTTATAGAGTTGAAGTAGCTAACGCTGTTAGCTTGCTAATTGTGTCTTTATGCTAAACTGTATGCTAGTAGCTATATGACATAGCATAGATAGCTTACTGTGACTGGTTGTGACTGCACACCTGACAGCACTTCCGCATAGTGTGCAGTCATTCAAAACAATCTAGCCTCTGTCTCATTCTGTTTTTTAGAGGTTAATGAGCCATTGATTTTGATTGATCGTTTACAAGTTTTACAACCAAACTGCCAAACATTTGGTGGTTGGAGACTCTTAAATGGGAGTATTTGCCGTTTTTCTTTACCTTACATCATAATAAACTGAACAAGAGCCACAACAATTAGTTGATTAATCGATTAGTCACTCCAGAGAAAAATCATTGGCAATTTTATTGATATTGTCTCAAACATTTGTTATTTTTCAAGCAAAAAAATGCTTTTCATATGTGAATATTTGCTACATTTTCTTGTCTCAACTTTAGTTTGTATTTGGGATTTTTCACTATTACATACATAAAATGATTAATCAAGAGTATAGTTATGATAATACTTGTTAGTTTTAATCTTAAACTGAGCATCTTTGGGTTTGGACTGGTCAGACATTTATCACTATTATTATTATTTTCTGACCTTTTTATAGACCGAATGATGAGTTTATTAATCATGAAAATAACCGTCAGTTGCAGCTCTAATGTTCTTTTGTAACACACTTTTATCCCTTGTGTCTTCAAACCTCCAGGCTGAAGAAAACCACGCTGACAGAGCTGCCATGGCATCCTGTCCAACACCAATCCATCTCAACAATGAACTGTGGAAAGCCTCACGCACTGCCTGAAGAATGGCAAGGTTTAGACGCAAATTTTGCTTCACATTAATTGCTTTGGTGTTGTTTGTGCTCATAGTAACGGTGGTCTTGAAGGCGCTGACACCAGACGACTCTCCGTTCGGCAGCCCTATTGGTGCGGAGTTGTTCCCGGACAGAAAGAATGACAATCGGGTCCAGAAAGAAAACAGCAATAAACCTGACCAGACCAAAATGCACGACTCCGCTCAGTCAGACAAACTGGAAGCTACACTGAGGAAGTTCCCTCCTCCCAACTACTATATCCATGCTTTCTACTATGCATGGTATGGGAACCCCAAGTTCGATGGAAAATACATCCACTGGGACCACCCGCAGCTGCCACACTGGGACTATAAGGTGGCTCAAGGGTATCCACAAGGGAGACACGTCCCACCTGACGACATCGGGTCCAACTTCTATCCGTCTTTAGGGGCCTACAGTTCCAGGGATCCCTCCGTTATAGAGTCTCATATGCAGCAGCTGCGCACAGCAGCCATTGGTAAGAAATTAAACCTAAACAGGGCTGGACAATAATACAACATTCTCTCTTGTCTTTTTCCAATGAAACCATTACCGTGATATTATGATCTGACCTGATTTATTCACATTTAATAGTTTCTTCATCAACATCCTTATAAAATTCTGTGTTTCTGCTTTGAGTTACATTCATTGAGCAGAGCTCCCTGGCCTCATGGTAGTGTACATAATGATGTGGGGGAGAAGGGAGCACTGGTGTAGGATCAGTACAATGTATCAGCAAACACCCTGAGTTGAGGTAATCAAATCTAAATCGTGAGGGGAAAAAGTCTGATGGGTGTTCTTATTGAAATTCACAATAAAAGTATTAAAAAGGAAACTTTCCAGTAGTAAAATATATTGCAATATAGCTGATTAGCATCTAGCTGGAAGTGCTACCCTTGGTGTGGCGCACTGCTCGACAAATCACCACAAGTTCCAATTATTTCAACTTTGACCTTGGTTGCCGTTGACCTCTCAAACACAACCAATGACATAACAGCTGCACCTGTTCTTGTCTTCTTCGTGAATGGCGATCCTTGCACCCCTTTTGATGACGTTTGGTGCCTTCAAATGGAGTCGTGTTTATCGCCCCCTTCATGTTGTATTCACGACCTCATAAGTGGAAAATTTCTGAAAGTTTTGAGTTCACGATTTGTGACGTGTTTTGTTGGAGTTGTGAGAATGGTTAATTTCTTTGTTCATAATAAGTTAATATTGTGCAATATATGGTAATTTTAGTCATATTGTTTTTCTTGGTAATATTATAGGTCTGAGGAAAATGTTGACATTCCCAACGATCTCGTCTTTCTTCTCTGCCATTATGCCTTTTCATTTCCTGCGTTGTGTTACCCACTTGCTAAACTGTTAGCCTCTGTGGCTTGTAGACTCAGACAGTAACGTTAATATTGGCGTTGCTTAACAGCGGTGTTCTCCATGACTTAACCACTTGAACACCACATGTAAAGTGTTCACGACTTCGCATTTCATGAACACAAGTTCCATTTGAAGGCACCATTATATTTTCTCTGCACCCTTCCTCACGGTGGGTGAAGAACAAATGTCTTATCATGTGAAGGCAGCTTTATGGTTTTGCCGTATATGACGATAAACAATAATAGTGAGTTACCACCTAGCCCTATATTATGGTATATAATGGAGTAATGATAATGAACAACTGGTTGTACAACTTGCAGATTTTTTTGTTATTTATGTGTCGTTTTAGGGCATCACACTTTACAGTCGTCTCATATTTTAATGAAATGGTCTTTTATCTTTGTAACTGAATAGGATTTTGTTAACAAAAGTGTAAATTTAAGCTGTGATTTATAGATTGCTAAATATAGGATTGGGGGCATTTCTAATGCTTCTCAGCAGCTCTCAAAATGGCCTTGCAGCTGCATGCAGGTATCGCCATTAACAACGCTAAACAGTGTGAAAAACAGTGAAAGTGCTGACAGAGATAATGTTGTTTACCTGAGGGGGAATTGGAGGGTGGGTGTTACGCTTCTGCGACAATGCCGTCAGTCCAGACAGCGTTAACAGCTGTAACTGCCATATGAGAGCAGTGCAGGACGGCGGCTGTGAGCTAGCCAGTGGATCACGCTCACATGTATTAACACACACTAAAAACATGTATGGCCGGCCCGGCAATGTCAACAAAGCAAGCAGAAGCTCTATAGCACACAGAGGGAGAGCAACTCCTCTACTCAGATAGACATTACTCGATATCTTTACTACACAAATAGATGTTTGCTGCTATATTAATGCTCTGGATATCCAATTTAGCTCCTTTAACATACATATTTTGACCTGTATCAGGAAAATTATTGTCTGCATGTTATTTTCTGCCTCTACTGTATTACTCGTACGACACGTTTAATGCCACTGCAGTACATTTACACTGTATGAATAACTTTATATGATATTTAGTGTTTTCTTACATGTTTGAACTGTTTATACTCAGGTGTCCTTGCTGTTTCCTGGTATCCTCCTAATATGAATGATGATAACGGTACTCCAGTGGACGACTTTGTGCCTTTGCTGCTGGAAGTTGCACATAAATACCATATTAAGGTCTGTATGGAGATAGTGAGTTTAGTAGCCTTTTTGTTTTGTATTTAGCTGCAGACTAAATGTTTGATGGGCAGAGTCCCATTAAAAATGTGAAAATGTTTTGAGAAACTCACATCAAGAATGTCTTGTGTTGCTGTCATTTCTGTCTTTACAGGTAGCGTTTCACATTGAGCCATACAAAGACAGAGATGAAGTCAACATGTTCACTAATGTCAAATATATCGTTGAGAAGTGAGTGTGTTTCATCGGCATTGTCAGTCAAATGTCAGCACCATAATCTTCCACTCCCTCTGGAAATCATTATGTCGTGACTCATAATGGCTCAATCAATAATTATCATGTTTTCCTGTGACATCTTCCTTTCTTTGCTTGGGCTGTATGCCTCCTCTTCTCAGATATGGGGAGCACCCTGCTTTCTTCAAGTACCGGACCAACACTGGCAAGCTTCTTCCACTCTTCTACGTGTATGACTCATATCTGATGAACTCGGAGCAGTGGGCCAAACTGCTCAAACACACAGAGAGCAGCAGCATCAGGGACACCCCCTATGACGCAATCTTCATCGCCTTGCTGGTCGAGGAGAAACATAAGAGGGATATCCTGACTGCAGGTTTTGATGGTATCTACACCTACTTTGCTACTAATGGGTTTTCCTACGGGTCCACTCAGCGGAACTGGGACTCTATTAAAACTTTCTGCGAGGACAATAACCTAATATTCATCCCGAGTGTGGGCCCCGGGTACATTGACACAAGCATTCGACCCTGGAACTTCCAAAACACTCGAAACCGCATCAATGGCAAATACTATGAAACCTCGCTGAGTGCTGCGTTACAAGCCAGGCCCGATTTCATCTCTATAACATCTTTTAACGAATGGCACGAGGGCTCTCAGATTGAAATGGCAATTCCCAAAACAAGTCAGACTGTATATCTGGACTATCTGCCCAATAAGCCTGCAATCTACCTGGAGATAACCCGCAAATGGGCTGCGATATTTGGCGGTGAGCGGCGAAAATGGCAGGATTGATCGGACTATGAGCCATAGCAAGTGTGTATAATTAATTCCATGAAGACTAAATGAAGTTATAGTTGCAGAATGCAAATGATGAATAACTGTATGAGAACAGCCAAATGAGTTTTAAAGCCACGGACAAGTGAACTAAATTATCTTAATTTTGCCTGCAGTGATGTATGTCATTTTTTTTTACACTTAGGTAAACTATTGTTAATTTAAAAGATACCTGATTGCTTATGTCATAACATAACCAGCATGTTTTATCGACTCAACCATATTCAGCTGAAACTGCGTAGGCATGTTTTGCCATCCTGTAATCTATGCCTATATTAAACCTTAATAGAAATAAATAAAGTGAGTCCTGGAAAGGAAAGAAAGTAAACAAAGCAGTCTGCCGGCATGAAGCCGTCGCCTCACTCTGCTTCCAGCGGCCCAAAAACAGCAAGAAAAAGCACAACAGACCTTGATATTTGAAAGGCGTGTCAGCCTAAAATCTGAGATGAGTCATAGTGATGAAAAGGGATGTCAGGCCAGAGAGAGTGCAGGGAGAAATGAAGATTATTTTTAGGCAGATAATATCAGCACCCAGGTGTCAGTAACCAACAATACTATTTGCACTCGGGGCTGAATAGCCAGTGTGGCTATTTCCACCCAGGTGTGTACTGTATAGCATGGTGTCCGTAGCCAACAATTGGCACCCAACCCAGGCAGACATTACTGTCTAGGTACATGTACTGTATGTCTATTTTCCCTGAACCTAACCAAGTAGCTTTAGTCCCTAAACTCTACCAAACTGTGACCAAAAAAAATAAAATAACAATTTAAGAAAGAGAAATAATAAGCCTCATCTCATCTCATCTCTCATCTCATCTTCAACCTCTTATCCGGGGTCGGGTCGCGAGGGCAACAGTTCCAGCAGGGGACCCCAAACTTCCCTTTCCCGGGCCACATTAACCAGCACTGACTGGGGGATCCGTGGCGTTCCCAGGCCAGTGTGGAGATATAATCTCTCCACCTAGTGCTGGGTCTTCCCCAGGGCCTCCGCCCAGCTAGTTGTGGCAGGCGGCATCCTCACCAGATGCCCGAACCACCTCAACTGCCTCCTTTCAACGCAAAGGAGCAGCGGCTCTACTCCGAGTCCCTCACAGATGGCTGAGCTTCTCACCTTATCTCTAAGGGAGACGCCAGCCACCCTCCTGAGAAAACCCTTTCCAGCCGTCAAGACGTAATAAGTCAAGTGAGTGTGGAAGTAAGCCTGGTCTTAACCCAGTTCTTCTGTGGAAAATCCCTGAGTTCATCCACCATAACTTCCACCTTTCCTATAGTTTGTTGCTCTTTATATTACTATGACTGTGTGTTAATAGCCGAATAGCTGCCGTATGAATATTCTCACCTGCATGCTAACAGATGCTCCTTTATTTTTATCTGTGAAATACTCTCCCTTCTTATTAATGGTCTCACCACCATCATACATGCCTGCTACATGTTGTCAGGGTGTCTGTATGTGTCACTTAACAACACATTTAACACCTCTGCTTTTATTTTGGAACTTCTTTGCTGCAGAAGTTGCTTTTTCATGTCAGTATAGATGTATTTCTGGCCACCTGGCAAACTCCTATATTGTTTCTCTTAAATTCAGTTTTTGGTGGAGGAAGTATGTGGCTTTTAGATAAATGCTCCTCTGTGTTGCCCAGCTAGTCGATGACTTTGTCTGTCTGCTCTATTTGATGCTGAGTAGGTAGGGTGCAGAGCTTTTAGTTAGGATGCTGTGGGCATTTAAAAGCCAGAGAAGTGGTGTAATGAAAGACACTATTGAGTTGCATTATGGGAATTGGAGGATTCACTGTTTTTAGGAGCTTGACTCATAGAAGGGACCAAAAGTGGTGATATCTCAGCCTCTGCTTCTTCGATTTTGACTCTTCTTTTTTTAAAATCTGTCTCTCCAGCTGATTAGTCTGTTGGATGGGACACAAAACACTTTCTACCCAGAAGGCCAGAGTTTGCACCGTGTGTGAAACCAACAATGTGTAGTGTTTATGGGTTTCACTTTTGAAACATAGCTATTTTTAGCCAGAAAACAATGATTTTCTGCAAAGCTGCCTTTGTTACCTAAACCTAAAGATGTTGTGGTTATTTGGTGTAAACCAAACTGTTTGTGGTTGGTACTTAAACCTGAAGTTGTAGGGTTTTTACTAAACCTGTTTGGTTACCTAGAGCTTGTATTTGTTACCCAAACTCAAAGAAGTTGTGGTTTTTTACCTAAATCTGTGTTTGTTACCTAAACCTGAAGAAGTTGTAGTTTTGTTGCTTAAACCTAATAGTTTTTTTTTTGTTACCTAAATCTAAAGAAGCCTTTCTGTTTGTGTTCAGAAAGTGACATTTTATTTGCTTTTGCAACATGTTAGAACGTGTTGCTTTTAAGTTAGTAGGTCCCTACTGAACCACATCTATGGTGTTTACAGCGACCGATAACACCTATTTAATGTCCCAATCAACAGTGGAAGTAGGTGGTCTCTCACAAGTCCTAATTTTATGGAAGTGCAGTAATAAATCACCTCGTTCCACCTTCAAATGATTAATAGGTTAATAGACATAACTTGTTATGTTAAAGGTTTAACGGTGCTGATGGTCACATTTGGAATCTCAAGTGCCTCTTTGTTAATTGTAGGGTCAGTAACTCGCCTTACACGCTGCAGCATCTCATCAGCAATGGTGTAAATTACATGAAAGTGTTGTGAAAACTGGCATAAATGACTTATTGGCTGTTTGATTCAGTGAGTGCTTGTGGTGCATTGTCATCACTGACTGGCGGTCATAGTTCAGCCTTCATCGCTAGCCTACCACATGGATAGACCCCCCATTACTGTTGTTATTAGGATAAAGAGTCGATGTAGGCCAAGAGAGGGGAAACCTTCTGATCCGCAGCAGCAGTGATTCACCTGTTTATTCCAAGGAGAGCCTCTAGCAGATGATTGAAGTGTAATATGCTCAAACGCTGAAGCTCAGCATCCCCACACACACACACACACACACACACACACACACACACTGGAGCTCCGCCACAGCCTGCAGCTGCATTGACGGTAAACAGAGCAAGGTAGCGCATGGGCAGCCAGCAGGGAATTATTCCACATCGCATCACATCACCGAGCATCCATGGCGTCCTCACACACCGAGCCATGAATTTAGTGTGCAGGCTGACGGGGTAGCCGCCAATTCTTGTTTTTTTTTTTCCTTTTTTTATTTGCAGCCATCATTCTTTGCGTCGGTGTGCAGCAGCAGCAGCAGCGGGGAAGATTCAGCGCACATTGCTCCAGTTTGGTATCATTTTTCTGGATCAAGACGATGGATGTGGGCTCGTCCGGATCTATTCCTGCAAATACGGCGGACGGGCGCGATTTTTTATTCCAAACGCATCCGCATCTTCCGTATGTTGCAAGGTGTCTTTGAAAAAAAAAATTAAAGGGTACGGACCTCTGGAGGAAATGAGAAGAAGGGTCTATTTTGACTCACGCCTGTCGAGATGGTGAGTGAAATGCATGGTTGTTATTATCCGTTTTTCCTGCACCCCATGGATGAGCAGCGGTACCTGGGTTTGACGGCGAAATCCTCGCCAGCTAATTAGAGATGATCTCTCCTGACCGGCGCGTCCCCCTTTTCCTCGGAGTGTTTATTTCTACTCATTTATTACATCTCCAAATTCATTTTAGACTTAAGTGCAATATAAATGTGTTTCATCCAGTGAATGAAATCTTACATTGCGCTCGCAGCTGTGTTTGCATCGCGCACACTGTAGGCTACATTTTCAGCAGCATCCTCCACGCTATTATTTATATTCTGCGCGTTTTTGGTGCGCAAAAGGGTGCGTGAAAACATTTCAGCGAATCTGTCTTAATATTCCCATCAACTTCGATGCAGTGTCACGCCTAAAAGACAACCATTTTAAACAGCGGCTCCACTATAGCATTAAAAAATGACCTTCAGTGCTCGGTGGCTGGAAATGAATCCTCACCTGGGATGGAGTGTCCTTTTACAATCTACGGTCTTTCACGGGGAAATTATAGTGGGAAATGTGATTTTGCAGGACTGGAGCGCGCCCCTTTTGCTCTTTTAGCTTACCTGTTATTAAAACCACTTCAGGGATTTGATGCATCTCTCTGAGTGATGATGATGATGATGATGATGCTACCAAAATCTGTGCTTGCTTTTTTTTCTGCCTCTCTCCAGTCATTTTGTAGCCTCGCTGCAGACTACTCACCCATGCGGTGCTCTTTCCGTGTCCCAAATACATCACAGTGCATTTGACAAAACCCCCACTTGTGGTATTTAAAACATGAATGCATGCTTGAGCTGCACACGTCTCACTCAGGTCTCATACATGGAAAGGAAAGAGGAAAATAACGACTGTGTGAGAGCCATATTAACCCTCTCTTATGCTCTGACCTCAGCACCATCCATCACCATGGAGACACTATAACTTTACCACACACTACATATTTAATTGGATTTTGATCTCTGCACACTTCAGCCTGTCTGAATCTTAATACGTACATGAAGGTATGCATGTGCTGTTTCCTCTGTAAAGAGCTTATCACTGCTGCCCACTAAAAACACGTTACAGCCCTTTAAGAGGATTTGCCTACATGGGAATGTATTGATACCGCAAGCCTTTAAAAGGAATACTCTCATCTGGCTCCGGCTCATGTGGCCTTTGGGTGCAGATCAGTAGTCACAGATGGGAGAGATGAAGGGATGCTGCCATACGTAAGGCCAATATCATTCCCTGTATGTCATATTGGACAGATGATGTAAGGGGAATCAATGTTTAAGCTTGTGTTATTGATTTAAATCTGCTTCAGTGATGTGTGGAATAAGGTCTATTTGTTGTATGGCCTTTTTATGCAACATGCAGGTGTGTGAGGGTCGGGGGTCTTTCGGGGGTCTTTCTACTCTCCTCAGCCTTAAGATGGCAGCATTCTCTTATAATATGCCAAGAACTAATAACAGCTGGGAGCTTACATCCATGCTTAACTAACAGATTTGAACTAACATCCATGATTAACATGGCGATATTGCAATAACCTGTGTTTTCATTTCATTTTCCAGCTAATTTAAAAGATCTGTTTGATATCTCTGCATGGTTTTTTTTTTCCTGTGCTGATGTTCAGTCTCCTAATTGATTCTCTTTCTCTGCTCACGTAAAGGAGGCGTCATTAAGAAGACCTGTACGTTCAAGATCAAACGCACCTCATTAGATCTTTAAGGATCATTGTTAATCTGCGTAAGAAGAGCAAAGGGGCATCTCATAGCTGCTGACCTGCAGGTTTTTTTTTTTTTTTTTTGTTCTATGAGCACTGAATCACAAAGCAGATTGATCCCACCGTCGAACCAATGTAGGAACTGCTCCCTCCGATTCACACAACTCTTGCTTGGATTTCAGCATTCAGTCAAATCCACCAGGTTTGTATTATAGTGAGCCTGAGGAGGCAACACATTTCCCTTAATGAGTATTGATCTAAAGTAGTGGGTGCCTTACGCACGGCAGGGTGCAGCACACTCATAATTACAGCAAGAATAGGAACACTATGTCCACATACAGATGCTCACAAGCCAACTGTATTTACAAGTGCTGTTACAAATCAATGACCCAGTATTAAAGGCATCATAAACAAATGGTGGTAATGTGCAATACTTGTGTATGGACAGGTGATAAATCAGGATGTCGTATCCTGTTGACTTCATTCTGGCTCTTTCTTGTTTCCAGGACAGAGTATGCCATCTGCACCTTTTCACAGAATCCTACGACCCCTTCTGCTCGGCACTTTCATACTGGGATGCTTTGTGACTCTGTTTTTGATGTATTTTAAACCATCCACCAGCTGGTTAACAGGTCCCGTAGAGTCCACGGTATCCACAGACCGGGTCAAGAACCTCTTTTCCACCAAGAGTGACAAAAACGTGACCACCGTGCTGATCTGGCTCTGGCCCTTCGGACAAACCTACGACCTGGGCGTGTGCAGCTCCCTCTTCAACATCGAGGGCTGCTTCATCACAGCCGACAGGAACCTCTACAACAAGTCGGATGGCGTCGTCATCCATCACCGAGACATCTGCACTGACCTGTCCAACCTGCCGCCGCTCCAGCGACCATCCTTCCAGAAGTGGATATGGATGAACTTGGAGTCGCCGTCGCACTCTTCCCAACTGCCCGGGATCGAGAACCTGTTCAATCTGACTCTCAATTATCGTCAGGATGCTGACATTGAAGTGCCTTATGGGTCCATCGTAGCAGCGGAGGGCGAGGAGGACTTTGTCCCGCCTAGCAAAAACAAGCTGATCTGCTGGATTGTGAGCAACTGGAACCAGGACCATGTGCGGGTGAAATACTACAATGAGCTGTACAAGCACATTGAGGTTCACGCATACGGACAAGCCTTCGGGGAGTACATCTCGGACCAAGACTACTTCCCCACCATCGCCAGCTGCAAGTTCTACCTGGCTTTTGAGAACTCCATCCACAAGGACTACATCACTGAGAAACTGTACAACCCGCTCTCTGTGGGGACGGTGCCGGTGGTTCTGGGCCCGCCCCGGCAGAACTACGAGAACTTTATCCAGGGAGACGCCTTCATCCACGTGGACGACTTCACCTCGCCCAAGGAGCTGGCTGATTACCTGCTGCTCTTGGACAAGAACGAGGAAATGTACCTCAGGTACTTTGAGTGGAGACGGCACTTTAAAGTGAAGAAGGCCTATTTCTGGGCAGAGCACACATGCCTGGCTTGTGATTACCTGCGGAGGCACAAAGAGTACAAGGCATTCAATAACCTTGACAAGTGGTACTGGGGCGGATAGTGCTTTGAAGGGCTATGCAGTGCTTGTGTTGTTAAAGGCAGCGCTTTAAGATTTTTGTCCTTTGCTAACATGGAGGTTCGTTAGTGTTGTGTCCAGAACTCCCAGATGATGTTTTTCTATTGTGCCCTAGTGAGACATCCATCTTGTTTTACTTTATTTGCAAGCCAATTTTGCTAAGCCTTACTTTGCCTTTTTGTGTTCTTCATTTATTATTTATTTTTGATGAATTACAAATGCACTACATTTGTCATTGTTAATTCAGCCCATGTTTTGCTCAACATTTGCTGCTATTTTTTTATGTTTTTGTTCTTAGTATGAATGCGCGATTGAATGGATGTTCCTGTATAACAGAAAACATTCATGATGCAAGGTTGTTTCTTTAAATTTCACCTTTTAATGACGTCAGAATAGTGTCGGCTGCAGAAGGAGACTGACATAAAAAGTGCAAATATTTATGTAATATTTATTCAAGTGAGGCATTATATGAAAAAAAAACAATGTCATCTGTGCTAGTGATGCAGTCACCTATGCAGTGTTTACTGAACTCAAATGTGAAAGTAGTTCAATTGTGTTCATGTACATATTGTGTATTTTGGGAATTATGTAGCTGTAATTTTTTTCCCATATTTTTTTGTACGTTTGCATTTGCACTGCTAATCCAATGGTTACCTATCTCTACATATGTACAGTGAGACAGGCGGACGTCGTGCTGTAGGTGGCATATGGTGATCATTTCCCCAGTAGTCTCTGGCAGCAGATGCGACTTTGCTCTGCGAGAGGGAGGTTACTATTTTAATCATGTTGTGAATTGGTCATTGTCACATGTGACGTGTCACACGGTGCAGTTGGATCCTGTGTGGATGATAATACTACAGTACAGAGCCATTGTGCTGCAATATGAAACCCCTAGACACCTCATTATGTTGCATTCTGATTTGATCTGTAATTTTTAATTGAATACAGTGATGGAAAATAGCACAAAATGAACATACTACTGAAGCTGTGCGAACTGTACTGTCATCCCACAATGTGACATTAAATATTTACACTGATATTTTCAAGTATCTGCCCACATGTTTGGGACTTGTTAAGAAAAAGATTACATCAAGATTAGCCATCTTTGAATCTTCACATGGGAGTGTTGAGTGGGCAGTTAGAGGACTGCATGTGAAATATTTTTATCTGGATTTTTTTTTTTTTTTTTTATGTTTACACTCCTGTTTACAGTTGTGTTGCTCGCCAGCCAACCTACACCAGTCAAGATCACACTACAAAATGCATCTGTAGATATCGCATCACTTTTCAATGTTAGAACAGTTGAACAATGCATCTCAACAGCACTCAGCAGCTATTGACGTGATGGTTGAGTTTTTACAGAAAGAACTGTGCAAAACCAAGTCAACATTTTATGCAAGATAAGCCGGCGTCTTCTTGGTCAAAGTACTCAACATGTTTCAGGTTGTTATAATTTTGATATTTCTTCACTGTCAAAGGGACCATTGATGTAAATTAGGATTATTTTTCTTATGGAGTATGGTTCCAAATGCCATTGTGAAACCTGTATATATATAAACCTTGTAGTGAACTGAATTCTTGTCTGGATCAAACCAGCCCACTAACACAGATCATTCCTGTATGTGCACCGGACTGAGGGAGCGCCAACAGCGTTTGCGTTTATGTGGGAAAGAAACAACTTCTTGTATATATTTTTAATGTTCAAATCTCTTTATAACATGCAAGTGTTGTCAGGCGGTGAATGTGATTTTGCTGCACGTTTGTGGGTAATGTTGGTACTTTGCGAGGATGTGACACAAGAATCGAGACACTTGAAAACGGTAACCATTGTCAGAGACAATGGTTTTAGTGTTTGTGAGGTGCAGGTTTTCATCAAGGGAGGCAATTTTTTTTTTTTTTTTTTTTATTAGGCGTTAATCTGTTGGCATGACTTTACTGGAAAAAAAGTCATGTCAAAATGCAGCAGAGATATAGCACTTTTATTCATGTGGAGTTGTGTGACTCACTGTGCTGGTGGCTGTCTTTAGATGGAGCTATTGTGAGTTCAGAAACTGTCATCCAAGAGCTCTTCTGTCCCGCGGATTAACTATGAAACTGCCACTCATGGTTTCATATTGTACAGTCCTATCTCATGTATGAAAACAAAGGTTTCTTGTCCAATGTGGTTGGTGACTTTAAGAAACATGGTTTTTTTTCTTCATGTTGTCTGTCTCTTTCATCCTCTCGCCCTTTCTCTCTTTTTTGCACAAAATCAAACATGAGGAGCTGTGGCTTCTCCGTCCCCCTCCCTGTCTGAGTCTGAGTGTATCACAGCACCAGAGAGTGAATCAGGATGTCTCTGGATATACTGTCCTTAAAAACACTGTATACCGAGAGGGATGAAATCCTTGTGTGTGGTTGAACATAACGATTTCTCCAGAAATGCTCATTTTCTGCCAGTTCACTGAAATAATCAGTGAGTCAATCAAAACAAGTTTTTTGCCAAATCATTGTATTTTGCCAAATGTTGTGTTTTAACTGTAGATGTCTGATAGTGTCAAAGAAAATAAAGATATGGACAAATGAGCAAACATGAGTGGAGCATACAGTTTTTTTTTTTGTAAAGAGACAGCTGAAGAAGTATGCAGCCTGCATGCGGGCCGTATCTAGTGGAAGCGTAGTATCCACCTTCCGGTCCCCCCGTGGTTAACACCGTTAGCTCTGTCAGCAGTGTTGCTGTTGTTTTCACTGGTCATGATGTTAGCGCCGTTAGCTGCGAGTCAACTATACATGAGAACTGGATACAGCGCTGGGAGCGGGGCCCCATTAGTTCCTATGAAAGTTGCTCTGTGGTGCATGAAGCCAAGATGGCTCGACTTCCCAGTGGAAAAGTACCCGGATCTTTCAGTAATCTTCCACATCCATTAGGCCCATGCAGCAGGTGCAGTAGCGTCCGCTCGGTCATATGGCTCGGTCACAGGGTTGCAGCCATAACGTTGTCGTTACAGCTTGCTAACTCCGCTTCCCGGTCCTCGATCGCTCCAGCCTCGGTCTAAGTCTCATTCATATGAACTGAGTAAGGAAAATAACTGGATGCATTTTACAACTTTTAGGACATAATGATGTAAATAAGAGCTATTCAAGTGCTCGTACTGGGAAGTTGATTTACCTCCCGATGTAAGTCTATGGGAAAAAGTCTTTTTGCATCACATGACGGACACGGAAGTCGTAGCACCACCATTTGGCCACTTCGAAAACTGGCCTCAACAACTGGTGCTTTTCCTGGGGGTTTGGGTCGTCGTCTCAATCATCGCCATGTTGAGAGCCATGAGAGGCAATAGATATGCACCTTTAAAGCTGCTGGTAGGTGCATTTTGTTACCTTTGGACAGAGCCAGGGTAGCTGTTCCCCCGTTTCCACGCTTTATGCTTTATGCTAAGCTAAACTAACCAGCTGCTGGCTGTCGCTTCATATTTTCCACACAAACTTGAGAATGGTGTTGATCTCATCTAATTCAAAACAGTGAGTCAGGGCATGTCCCAAAATGTCTACTATTCCTTTAAATTTGAAAAAAAGATGTAAGCCTGTTTGTGGCCTACGTGTGATACTTTGAGGTCTTCAGTTTATGCAAAGTGAGTTTGCCTTCACACTTTATGATGCCACCTAATATAGTATTCTTGCATCTATATCAAATATAATTTCCGCAGATGTTGCCCACAGCGTGATCCAGTGCCATGTAATGCAGGCGGTGGTATAAATAGCTATCCAAAAGCCTTGATAAGTGATGGATGAGAGTGAGGAGAGCGTGTTGTGTTGGTTACACCTCGATCCTCTGGCTGTTGTTAGTTACCCCATATCCTCGCAAGCACTCTGGTATTTACAGTCGTCTCCTCCGTCATGCAGAAGTGACACATCTTTGTCAACTGCCTCTGCCCAATGCTGCGGGTCAAAGGGTGTGATAAATGTTTGTGTTGGCGGGATCTGTGGTGCAAATAATCCATCGATGTCAATAGGGGATTAATGTTAAAGTTCAGAAGGCAGGGGGGGGCATTCATTGTGCCTCCAGTTTTCTGAACTCAAGATGGTGTGACAGACATTGTAATGTCAAAGGTGTGTCTCGTAGCGACAAAGGCACAGAAAATTATAAACTGTCTCTCCAGTTCCTCTCAGCATTACAAAGCTATAGAATGGATTTCAGCGCTTTTTTTTCAGCCTGCATGCAACTGTAATGTTTTGGTCCACTCTCATAGCATTGTTCCTGCGGCTGTTTTCAGTGAAAAGTCTCTAAAACCCGCCGTACACTACCTGCTCAGCATTAGACTACAGACAGACAGTAAGCAGCAAGCTAAAACAGCTGAAGTGCCAGATATTTCCCTCAGGAATGAGTGGAGACCAAACCAGAGCAAAGAGAGCAAATATTCCCCAATATCCAAATGAATATTGCTCGATATCTACTGGGTGTGTAAATAGGTGAACTTTATACGTTATAACGCATTCGCTATCAGCTTCAAGAGGACCTGTTATGCTTATTTCAGGTGCATACTTGTTCTTTGTGTTTTTACTAGAACATATTTACATGCTTTAATGTTCAAAAGACGCCCTATGCTTCTCATATATCCCGCTTAAAAAAGACCATTCCACTCTGATTGGTCAACCAAACCAAACTCATTGGACTCCGCTCCAGCTCCGCCCTAACTAGCTTTGTTTGAGGGCATGCCAAAGTAGCCACAAGACAGGTATTATGCAAATATGTTACTTGGTGACATTACAGAAGCAAAGGCGGGACTTCAGCTAGTTGTTTCAGGCAGTTCAGGAGCGGTGTTTCTGTGGGGGGGAAACTCTCTCTGTGGGAGTAACTCTCTTTGGTGTACACTTTGGACTTTGTAACTTTGCAGACCGTTTACATGCACAAAAAAACTATATAATACACTAAATTAAAGGGGAAGAAGTACAAAAGCATAATAGGTCCTCTTTAAAAGATGATAACAATATATGTCATATATATATGACCTGCTGCACCCAAGTGATCAACGTATTATTGTGGGTTTCAGATACAACTTCTTAAAAAAAAGTTCTCATTAGTGCCGTAATAATGCCAACAAACATTTTACTATTTACCTTCTCTGTCGTTTGAATCCTGTTTTGAATCTAGCAGATCAGAAATGAGGCCCAGATTAGATTCTGGCCATAATAATGACTGCTGGGCATTTCTGGATCCATCTAATCATCTGGAACATGTTTATTTCTGCTGCACTATTCGTATAATAGGAGGTGGTTGAGGATAAAGTTATTATTACTGGGAAAGTGTCCTTGAAGGATGTAGAATAAAGGATGTGTTTTGGGGCTCTAAAGCTGTCTGAGATTGACTAGAGATTGTGATTTCCTTGTAGCAGGTATGTTAGCATTTCAGTATTTTGATTTCAGCCCTCTCTGCTGTGCAGATTTGAATTATTGATCAAAATTTGAGGTTTGAATTTCTTATATAAGCGACATATTGAGGATTGTGCTCTGACTCGCTGCTGCTAGCGCCTGGAGGTAATCAACAGCTTCGTCTACACATAGTTAATCCACATACCACAAAATCTGTAGGCTGGGAGGAGGCGAGGGATCGAATAGGAGAACATTTTAATGGGTTGTGCATTCCTAGGAGCAGACAGCTTTCTCTCCTCTTTAGTAGTAGAGATCATATGTCTGGCTATGTGACAGGTCTTGTCACCCACTCATACCATGACTCATTTTGGTGAGAACCGGGTAAGGGGTGGGGGCGCAGAGTCGGTGGAGGCTCACAGGGCCTCCCTGAAGGGGTGTAAGGTTTTGCGAGATTGTAGACTTAGTAGATTGTATCTCCTCGCCCCCCCCCAGCAGTCTCCTGTGTGGCTATCCTGTTCAGTCGAAAACGCTGTGTTGAAAGCGAGCTCTCCATGTTGCAGTAGAGCGCAGAGGGCCAGCTCAAAGGGCCTGGTTTTGTGAGTCCTCTCATTAACTACTAGAGCCGCCCCTCATCTTCACCTAATGGGTCCCACTTATGCTGTCATCACCATGCCAACCAGCTGTCAGCTCTGGTGCGGCGAGGCTTTTGTGCCTCAGAGAGATGCAACTGCGTCGCGTTGATCTGTCTCAGTCTACAACAAGTCGCCACCTCAAAGGAGCCACCAAAGTAAATGCTTCTCTTCTTCTCTGAGATCATTCGATTAAGAGGGCGAAAAAACGGCCACTGACACCTTATTGTAAAGACTGAATACATTAAGATAAGAGGACACCCGAGTCCAGGTCAAATAAAGGCCTATTTATTGGGGCTCGACAGGCCGCATACGAAATCTGTTGGCAGCTGCTCACTAGTTGACTTCAGAGGATTAAGCAGGCAAAAAGGAATATGCAAGATCAGCAAGCTTTTTGCTCCGCAGAGTTGGCACTGTCTGGTGTAGAAGTTAATAATCCGAGAGACAAAGACCGGCACCTGTTATCTATCAGATGCAAATCAGATAAAATTACAAACAGGAATGCACGCATGCAGATTAGCACTGACAAACACAATAATCTCTGTTATTCAGTGAATAACACCTTCTGTTGACATGCAATTCATTTTTCACGACTTTCACATCATGTTAACACAGTTTTTGTTTTGCTGGTGAATATAGGTCACCTCCCCCTCTGGCTTGATGTCACGTGGTGGCAGACATACTGTGTGCAGCAGCAACAAAGATTAGAAGGTTTTTGAGAGGCAACGACTATATTTGCCCTACAGTTGGCTCTGGGTTTATTTAAGGTCTGCATGGCTTTGAGATTTGCAGCCACTGATCTGGACTCCAGCAGGGAACATGGGTACAATACAGCGGTAATTTAATCCAGAGCAGCAGATGACTCCTTGTAATCCAGCGGATCCACCTACTTACAAATAAGTAAAACCTGAAGGATGTCATGACTTCAAATCAGAACTATTTCCAACACCTAAATTCCTGACATGATACGATTATTTTGTGCTAAAAGCCTTACATAACACCCAGCGTGTAGGGCAAAAATAACACCGTCTTACATTATTCCTCAAAGGTTTGTACTGTAGATACCACCTACGTGTGTTCCAGCATCATCTGCTGACACAAAAATGAAATACAAACTATTTATTCCCAAGAGATGATTTACTTTACAGGGAGTGGCATTGAAGTCAATGTAGAGAAAAGACAGAGAGTTCATCAGAGTTGCATTCCTCATCCCTGTCGCTGACCTTCCTGTGAGTGTATACGAGGGATTAGGCCCGTGGGTTGGGCTGGAGGTCTTCTCTGGCTATTTTTATGAAGATGTCCGCCCCCTGATCCTTTTGGAAAAGTGATATGAGCACATGTTCCAAGATTCAAATGTAATTAGTCGACAGTCAGTCAAAGACAGATATTTTAAGGTGGAAAGGGAAGATTTGTACTGTTTCAGGTATCATTTCTGGCACCTACAACTGTGCATTCACTCAGTGTGCTACTGAGAAAAACAGAAAATCAGCGGCCTTTGAATTCTATATTGTACTGTAATGATCTGCACTTGCTGGGTCAAAATCGATCCAATTTGGGTCAATATAGCACCAATGTGACTGCTTCTTTTGACCCAGTGTTGGTGCTATTTATATCGCTGTTATTTACCCAGTGTTCCTGGATTTGGTAAGGTTGAAAGTTGTTATTATCTAAGTTACGCTATTTATCTCTAACTCTTAATAATGCAGGTGTATCCTTTGCAGTTTCATATGTCATATGCAATTTTTTTTGTACAACTAACGATGCATTTGTGAGAGTTTTAAGCTAAAACTTGAGCTTGTTATGTCAAAATAACCCTAAAAATAATCTCTGGGTGAGAACAATCAATTGGTACTTAATGTTAACGCACTGTTAGTGCTTTTTAACCCAGAGGTTTTCATTATGTGTATTATCTTTTGTACCAGAGCAAGACACCAAGTATGTGTTTTTAATGAAGTGACGAGTATCGCTATCAACAAGTTGGTCACCATCAAACTGTGATTTCTGCTTCTCCTTTATTTTGCGGTGGATGGATTGGACATCCACAGGCTCGCACGCAGCTTCCCCCTTGAAGTGCTGCCAATGCTCTCTCAATAGCTTCTGAGAGGTCCTGGCAATATATAGTTCAGTACCTGGCACCCACAAAGCTCCTGGCGCCTACCTCTCATAAGCCATCTGCAACTGCTTGAGTGTGTTGCAGGCACCGACGACATGTCACAGCATCCAAATGGCCAAATATCTGTGCCTCCGTTGTGGCACCAATATCCAAACTGATATTACTGTGCAAAAGAAAAACATGTTGTGTATTTAAGTGAAATTGACCAAATATTTGGACACTGACATTTTGTTCTATTTCAGGTTGTGATGCTTCCCCAACAATAATCAGTCTTCTCGTGCTAAAACTGCATCACTTGTACATATTCCTGGAAGAAAGCAACAATGAATGAATCAGTTCAAAAGCTTAGTGATCTGTGCACCATCAGCTCCCTTAAAAGGTGCAGAATGATGCACTGGAGCATGTCCATTCTCCCCAGAGATTACCGCTAATAAGAGGGCCAGTATTTATAGAAGATCCCCCCCAGTGGATACCTCTAATCCTGCCTCACCCCTTTTCATCTCTGTGCCTGGACCACTCGCTCTCTGCAGCCCTCGCCCCACATCCACTGAGGTATAGAGACTTATTTAATACAAAACTACTTTTTTCAGATTCTTTTGAAAGAAGTAGGAAAAATTGCTTGGCCTCTTTACTTGCTTGATGAGAGGAGGAATTGCTTGGACTATTACCGGGCACTTTCCATCTTTCCTGTTCTTCTCTATTGTCTGATTTTCCTCCTCCTGCTCTCTTTGACCTGCAGCTAAGAAAACCAAACAACAATGTCCAGTGAGCGTTTCGACTGCCATTACTGCAAAGACTCCCTGCTGGGGAAGAAGTACATAATGAAAGAAGACACGCAGTACTGCACTAAGTGCTACGAGAACCTGTTCGCTAACAGCTGTGAGGGTTGCTCTTTGGCAATTGGCTGCAACTGCAAGGTAAGGAAGCACCACTGTTGGATGTCAGTAATGTCTAAAATAAGAACAGATGTTATTTTTATGTATTTCAATCACATTTGACCTGAAAAAACACTCATTACTTCTACTAGATTTATTCTCACATGCACATTGTACATAAATATCCTATTTCACAGAATATCCACCAGTGCAATAAATAAATAATGTGTTAAATATCAACAGGACTTGTCCTACAAGGATCGCCACTGGCACGAGCAGTGTTTCAAGTGTGCAAAGTGCGGCCGCTCTCTCGTCGAAAAGGCCTTTGCCGCCAAGGAGGATTTGCTGCTCTGCACTGAATGCTACGCCCATGACTACTCCTCCAAGTGCTCCACCTGCAAGAAAACCGTCATGCCAGGTATGTTGGGATGATGATGGTGATTGTGACTGTGATTGACAATACATGATCTACTGTCACATATATTTACATTGCACATAATAATTGTAATAATAACCTTTAAAAAAAAACATAAATTCATAATTGAGATTGAAAGTTCATTTTCAACCTAGAAAACAGGTTGACTTTTCTCTGAATGGTCCATTTAGTTAAACTGCCTGAGAAGCTGTTATCAGAAACTGTTTCAAAAAGAGCAGGCACTTTCCAAAAAAAAATACTTGAGAGGTGATTGGTTGAACCATCTGTCAATCAAACTTTCGCCGAAGCCAGCTGGGAGAAGAGCAAAATATTTTTGCCCTCAAGAAAAGCCTTCAGCGTTGTTCTTTGCTCTTGTTTCAATGAAGAAATGCTCTCCAGCTCTGATGCAACTGATGCTAAAGCAGCTACGCTAACCTCGTCAGGAGCCACCATTGTTGTTTTGAATGAAAAGTCACCACTCCATGTCATCACACACACCTAAGCTACGCCCGTAGCTGCCACTAGCTCTTCACAGGACTGGACAGGATTACTTGAAACCTGACAAGATTTTCATATGATATGCGATCCTGTGATTCTTGCATAATGTCTTGATGTTGCGAGAATCTGTGAGCTGCTGTGCAAGATAATCACGTAGTAGCTGTTTTGGTCCTTTTAATCAACCAGAAGTCTCTAAACTTAATTTTTCTTACTTGTGTTGCTTCACTTCGAGCATTCATCTTCATTAAATAAATAAAACTCTCATATTTGTCTCATATGTAAATATGAGGCTACAGCCAGCAGCAGTTAGCTTAGCTTAGCACAAAGACTGAAAACAGGAGGGAAGAGCTAGCATGGCTCTGTCCTAAGGTTAAAAAAAATCCACCTTCCAGCATCTCTAAAACTAATTTACTTAATTAATTTCTCATTTTTATACTTCCCAAAATGTCAGACTATATCTTTAATTAGAGTATGACCATATTAAATGATATGATTAAATATCTTGTGGACTAGACTGTGAGCTGGTTGGTTAAACCTCTGTTTAGACGTCATGGGTTTTAATGCTATTCTCAGTTTATTTATGTGGCATTTGGACAATTTACTTAAAGTTGGGATGTACTGTAAGTGGATTTGGGTTGACAAGAGATTCATATTGTTAATCCAGTATATTTGGCTTGTTGTTCAGCCATCTTTGAATTTGCGAGTTCAACTTTGGTGAACTTTCACAGTAATATCGCCTCAGCAGGTGATGGTCACTTGTCTTGTGTGACAGTGCCTTAATAGAAAAAAAGAAAATAAGAGTTGAGATTGAAAGTTCATTCTTGACTTTGAAAACAGTTGTTGATTATAAATAAAAACCTCACCACAGTCTATTTATTAAATTTTATCTAATTAAGAGTTTGGCAGGTGAGAGTTGTATAGGTAGAAATTTTCTGAGCACTTTGAAGACTTCATCCATGTTGGCTCAAAGGTTTGTATGCAAATGTTATATGGGCAGAAAATACCCATAAAAGTAATCAAAATGAAAATAGAAACACTTATAACACTAGACAGTGATGCAGTTTCCAAGATTATTAAGATTTCTCCCTATGGATAAAGCAGGACTATTTTGGGCTGCGGTGTGTTTCTGTGATAGAGGTACCATATGCTGACTAAGCTGCTCTTGTCCCCGGTGCCAGGATCCCGCAAAATGGAATACAAGGGGAACAGCTGGCATGAGACCTGCTTCCTGTGCCACCGCTGCCAGCAGCCAATAGGAACCAAGTCCTTCATCCCAAAAGACACCGGCTACTTCTGTGTGTCCTGCTTCGAGAAGCAGTTTGCCTACCAGTGCTGCGCTTGTAAGAAGGTAGGGTTACAGCTGAGTGCTTGACTGCTGCAGAAAATCCCCCTGACGCTGGTGTTTTAACATTACTCACATAACAGAAGGATGCACAGTGAGACAAATGTGTCTTTCACTCTCATCTTTGGTGTGTTTTTGTGTTACCTCTAGGCTATCACAACAGGTGGAGTGACCTACCAGGACAAGCCCTGGCACCGTGAGTGTTTCCTATGCATCAGCTGCAGAAAGCAGCTGTCGGGTCAGCGCTTCACCTCCAGGGAAAACTACCCCTACTGCCTTGAATGCTTCAGCAACCTGTATGCAAAGAAGTGCGTGGGCTGCACCAAGCCCATCACCAGTGAGTCACTGGCTGTGCTCGTTTTCATTCACTTGTGACACGCACGTACTCAAGGCCTTTATTTGCATTTGAGTAGGACCTGTCAGATTAACGTGGTGGAGATTTTGCATTTACCTGCACATTATGGTCATACACTGCTCTTTGTTTGATGTGAACAGGTCTGGCGGGGGCCAAGTACATCTCTTTTGAAGAGCGCCAGTGGCACAGCGAGTGTTTCACCTGCATCCAGTGCTCCATGTCACTGGTGGGACGCGGCTTCCTCACCCAGCGCGACAACATCATGTGCACCGACTGTGGCAGGGAGAAGTGACCTTTCCACGACGGGGTCACAGGTTTATCCCAGTAACGAGAGCTCCTTGTTCTGACACTGATATTGTGTGCCCATGAATATTTCTTCTTCGCATGCCCGGTACATAAACAAACTCTGAATGTCAAATGCTTATTTTGGTGTTATAAATTAGACCATTATGTTCTCTCGCAATGCCCACACACAGGAAAACTGTGACTGTGTCCATAAAGATAAATATGCATCTTTGCATGCAACTTAGGACACCATTGTGCCATTGTTGATGAATGTTTTCTTTGCTTAATGAACTTAAAATTTTATTTTTTTTCTCCTCACAACCCTTCTATTTTTGACAAGGATAAAATTACAAAAATTAATGGATTAATCGATCAACATCTGCTTTGCAGTCTTATATGACCATAAACATATTTCCCTTTAATACAGGTCTGACTTTCATTACTCATATATTTCTTAGTATAGGCTACATGATTATGATTGCCAAGCTGAACGTATTAATGCTGCAAAACAAAAAAAGCATGATTTATGCTTCTCTCATGTGAAATACTTAGTGTTCCATTAATAAATACCTTTCTATGTACATCGTGTCAAAATGCATTTCATTCTGCTCATCCTAATAGTCTTATTCTGCAGCGATGCATATAGAGGAGGAGTCTGCATATTGACTTTAGGGCAAACTTTTAGGGAAACTCCGAGTAACAAATATAGCTGTGATGGTAGGTTTGAAATCCACTTTTTTTTTTTTACGATTTAGACAATCATTGCCGTAAAATAAACTTGCCTCTTGACCTCATTGCACACAGCTCATTCACACTGTAAACAAACTGAGAGAGTGACCATATATGCTTTGATCAGCAGATAACTTGATCTTCTACTTGTCCATTATCCACTAACCAAAGCCAAGAATACAAGCGACCGTAACTGTGGGCACCTCAAAATATCTGTCTTCCTCACCATACCTATTGTTTCCACAAAAGTTGGTTTTCTTGGCGAGGCCGTTGGATGAGTTGTGTAAGTGTCCTCACATGGCAGGATGCACGGCGTAAAAACGCTGACACAGGTTTCCTGTCACAATACAGTCACATGGTGAAACTGCTTTTACATTTCATAAACTTGTGGAGGAATCAGAGAGAACAGCAGAGAGGTAGGGGCGTCTTATTTGCCATATTTCACACAGATTTATAGCTTTAATTCAGGCAGATACATATTGTATTTTACCTTTTTTAAATATCTGCAATGGCTTTTAGAGCATTTACACAAACACACGTCTATGAAAAGCAAGCAGCCCCAAAAGAAAAGGACAAATCCAGCATCCAGTGCCTTGAGTGCTACGACCGAAACGTGTACATAGGGACCAAGGATGCAACAGTTCAGCATCTCATCCTTCCCAGCCGCACAGATGGAGACCTGAGTCCAGGCCAGAGCAAAATCAGAGACGGAAGGGTGAGAAAACTAGGCTCGGGCAACCATGTAACCCAACTGAGGGTAGTCCCACTTTTCAACCATCTGCTGGTCCTGTGGGACCGGAGCGTTACTGCCCTCAACATGTTCTCCTTAGAGCCCGTTCCCACCCTGAAGAAGATCCAGCATGTGTCTGCATTTGAGGTGTGCGACTCAGCCCGGCAGGCAGAAAGCGTGGAGATGGTGACTTCCTCCAGCCGCAGGAAGGTGATCCGGATCCACGTGGTGGGTGTGGACAAGTGGGACGTTGTAAAGGAAGTGCCTCTGCTCAAGGACCCTGTGGCACTGGCGGTAGACGGTGCCAGTGTATGTGTGGCCACCAGCGACAGGTATCTCCTCTATGATATCCAGACTGGGAACTGTGAGGAGCTTTTTCCTCACAATCACAGCCGACAGCGTGTCATTGTTACCTCAGTGGGACAAGGGGAATTTCTCCTGAACGGGCCTGAATCTTTGGGTAAGAGCTGCCAGTTTATGGTACGTGGTGTTCTACAGGCTGTTGAGCACATGTGATATTATATGCTTCCTTTACACTTAATCATCCCATATCACTCCTCCATGTATCCATCTAGCCAGGGGATATTTGTTTTGCCAAGATATCATTACTCCATCCTCATCCTTCAGGCATGTTTGTGATGAAGACAGGGATATGCCAGCGCCCTCCCCTGCAGTGGCCTCAGGAGGTGCTGGCAGCCGGAGTATGTTTCCCTTACATCCTAACCCTGCAGCCCCAAGTGCTGTCTGTCTACAGCATGGTAGATCAGCAGTGCAAACAGACTGTGAGTCTCAGCGGAGCGAAGGGTCTGCGCTCCACATCAGGTAAACCGGGACGACATCAGTCCATCACCTAATCCTGGCAGACTGCAGACCGAAAAGGCAGTCCAACTGTGTTTTTGTTTTTAAAAGATGTCGCTGATTCAGTCAACCATTCTTACACCTACTGTTCCTACTCATCGAGTGTTTCTGTAAACCCAAAACAAATCTCCCCCCAGATGGTGTGTTGGTGTTCACAGAAAGAGACATTTTCAGCCTGCGTCTGGTGCCACTCGAAGAGCAGATCCAGGCGCTTGTAAGGGACGAGAGGGTCGAGGAGGCCTTGTTGCTGCTGGATGGAGTTCAAGGCCAGACTCCACTTGACTCGTACGAGGTGAAATTCAATTTATAGACACACAATAGGACGCAAACACATCCCCGCTTTAAAATCTAGGTTTCTGACAAGTACGTTCTCCTTCTCAAGGGTTCCAAAAACACAATTTCTGAGGATAACCAAGTGTGAAACACACATTTATAGTATTCCACTTTTATTCTTTCCAACCTTCACCTAAGGGAAAAAATTACCAGCCCAACTATTATGATCTACAAATGCCACAGAAAATAAAATCTCACGGCAGTTTGTGAAATAGTCACAAAATTAAGTCTGTTTGATTTGTGTACATAGTCACAAATTTCTCTTCGTCTTTGAACGACTTTCAACAACGTATTTTTGATGTGTTTTTATTTCTGGTCCAGTCTTTTCAAAGTAAAACTACTTAGTTAGGTTTAGGAAAAGATTGCAGTTTGGGTTAAAATAACACTGAAAGTGTCGTAACTTAATTACGGAAGTTACAGTAATTGACAAATCAACTTTAACTTTTGATTTCACATGAGACACAAATACTGGTGTTCTGGGTGAAAGTCTGCAGTTTTTTTACTCATCCATGCACTTTGAACTTCTCAGTTCACAATTACTTGGATTACATATGAACTGATTTCATGCGGACCATCACAAAAAAAAAGTGAAATTCATGTCTATGTACACAACTCAGTTCATTCAATTTCGTGACTATTTCACAAACTGCTGTGACTGGGCTGGATAGTGCTAATAAATATGCTGTTGTCAAAACAGGTACAGTGTTTTCCATGTACCCCATCTTAGCTCAGCCCATTCTCAGTCCCTGGGTGTCAAATACCAACACTTTGTCACAGCCGTCGGCGTTCAGTACCGATACACAAGGTGCCCTTGAGCGTCACAATGAGGCGCGCCGGGCTTTCCATTAACTGCAATACAAACTCATCCCTGTCAATATTAAAT
The DNA here is from genome assembly GCA_947000775.1 of Pterois miles. Taxonomy (NCBI): domain Eukaryota; kingdom Metazoa; phylum Chordata; class Actinopteri; order Perciformes; family Scorpaenidae; genus Pterois; species Pterois miles. The sequence goes on from CAMQGK010000001.1 coordinate 564,248, forward strand.
GATCAGGGAAAGTGCTGTCGTGAGGTAGTTTAAAGAGCAAAAAGAGACACACCGGGTGGGCAGGAGGGGATGTAGATGACTCCAACAAGCACAAGAATTTCATCCAGGAGGCTGCTGTTTGTCTCCTGTGTATTTCACTTTAACATTACAGTCAGCTGTTTGTTCAAGTCCCGTGTTCACAACGTTCAGTGTCATTTTCATGTTCTTTTCTACACCTAATGATACTGTTTTTAATTCACAATATTAAGTACATGTTTACTGTGATGGAAAAGTGTCACGAGTTGGGATGAGATTGCATTGCTTTATTTTACACTTTAGCATGCTGACATTCGCTAACTAGCACTTAAGACGAAGTACGACTGAGGCTGATGTAAATATAGGCTGCAGCTCATAAAACACAGTATTAGACAAATAGATTTTTTGATGTTTTAATGATTGGATGAAAAGTCAGGGATCACCACAGTGATTACAGTTCATCCTGAGGGACGTCGATGTCTGAACCAAATTTCATGGCAGTCCACTCAAGAGTTGTTGAAATGTTTCACTCAAAACCACAAATGACAACTTTATAGTGGCGCTAAAGAAAAAAAAAAAAAAAGAAGTCAGACGGTCACCAGAGTCAGCTGGGTTCATCCTCTAGGGAACATGAATTTCTGCACCAAATTTCATAGCAGTCCATTCAGCAGTTGTGAAATATTTCAGTCTGGATGAACATTTCTCTGTTAAATTTGTTGCACCACAAAAATCATAATAATCATAATCATGAAATAAAATCAGAATCATAAAAAGCAGCATGGATAAACTATTATTCCTAAAAGCTAATTAAGCAAGTTTAGATTCCTGATATATTGTCCAAACAGAGTACAAGTCAACACTTTTTCTTTTTTAATTCGGGGGAATATTCATCCTAAACCTTGGACTCTCATACATGCTATATACCACTATATATACTGTACTTATTACATTTATTTATTGATGGACTATACATACTATATTCACCCCTTCACTCTGTATCTTTTATGTCTATATTTTTTGTTATTATTATGATTGTAATTTTTATATCTATTAGTTTTGTTTATATATTTTTAGTTTTATTTCTATTTCCTTGATTTGGTTCTGCACTGTTACCTTTACCTCTCCTGTGTTTCATTCTGTTTGCTACTGTTGCTGCTTTGACACACTCGAATTTCCCTCCAGGGATTAGTAAAGGTTCATCTTATGTTATCTTATATTATCTTTAAAAAAACAACAACATACGATTAAGGTTTTAAAACTTGCATAGCTGTCACACACTTTAAATAACACCAAGCCCTATTTTCTCAGGTTCCCTTTTCTGCCTATTTTCTGCCTTTATAAAGCATCGTTCATTGCTTCTATAATTTAACCATTTCATAGATTCGCACACCACTGATGTGTCGATGATTTGCATGCATTACAACCCCAGCTGGCATTGCATCATAGTGTTTGACATTAATATTTCATCAGTGTAGAACAGATTGAACCAGGCTGTCGAGGGGCAGACTGACTATATAGCTGCTATTGTAGGTGTGTTCCAGTTGGATGAATGCAACTGAGGAAAGCAGATGGTGTCTGAGATTTAGTGTAATCTGCGCCCCATCGCAGGTTACAGGTATAGAGGTGACATATTGATGAGTCAGTCCTGATAATTTATCTGGTTTTGTGTTGTTGTTTTTTTTTTTTTTTTTTTTTGAATATCTTCAAATGTGTCCTTGAGATTTGAGGACAGTAACACAGTCTACTGCCTCAGTGATTCCAGCTCACATACTGGTGCTTTGAATATGTTCATGCATTGCGTGCCTGGTTTTTAATAGGTTTTGTTTACTGGCAGGAGCTGCAGAAGGCCATCACTTGCCTGGCTGGATTTGTTCATTTTTACCAGGAGGGTTTTTCTGAAGCCAGAGATCTATTCATGTGAGAGTAAAACCCCTTTCACGACACTAAATAAATTTGCAATATATGAATTTTGTGTCTCTTTTCTGCTGAATTATACACTTAAGTCTAACATGAAACAATACCCATTACCCACTTGAACAGTGCTGGTGAGCTGGACCCCAGAGAAATCATCCACCTCTACCCTGACATGCAGTCCTGCCTCAGTGAGGGCTTTAAATCCCAGTTTGATCAGGTAAACAGGGGCAAGGATCTCCAGGTGCTCTGCCAAGGCAACAACATGTTTCATCATTACCTGGCCTTCCTGGGAGATTTTCTCAGAGTAGTCAGGGGGACGGAGCAAGGCCTGAGGTCCAGTGAGGAGGTGGACTGCGCCCTCCTGAGGCTGTATGTAGAACTGGGAGACACTGAAAATCTGCAGCGGTTTGTGGCATCTCCCAATGTGTGCAGGCTGGACCACTGTGTTCCTGTTTTGGAGCAACACAACAGGTGAAAATAAATGAGTATCTGTTGAATGTATGATTTGTAATTTAGCCTTGAAAGAAAAATATTTCTCTTTTTATTTACAGATTATTTGCATTAGGTTCCCTCTATCAAAGCCATGGAAAACACATCGATGCAATCCAGGTATCATTTCCCCCATAATGCAACACATTTTATAAATAACTTTTGAGCTACTTACTTAAAAGTAGCATGTTTAATTCTTCCAGACTTGGGTGAAGATTGACGAGGGCTTCCACACAGACTCCTCTTGCTCAGATGTATATGGACACATAGTGAGGACTCTCAGTCAACTCCAAGATAAAGGTGCTGTGTGGAAATTTGCAGATTGGACTCTTCAAAGAAACCAAGAGGTGCTTTTTTTCATGCTCTCAACTTGACTGCAGAGGGCAGAGTTGCACAAAACAATTGTGTTAGGGATATAAACACAGCATAATGCCACCTAAATTGCTTTGTTTATAAGACAGTTACTGGGAATGAATAACAGTTTGTCTTTATTTGAAAAAGATAGGTGTGCAGATTTTCAACAGGCGTCCACCAGATGATCGATTTGAGACACAAGCTGTCCTTGCCCTCTTGGAGAAGTACCCACGGGCGTTGCTTTTGTATCTTGAGTTCTTAATCTATGATTTAAACAGTGAGGTGGGTGCAGTAGCAGCTAGGTAGCTGCTACCTAATCTAATATCTCTGACTCCCTTATTAAATACACCAAGACATGATTGGTGTAATCTGTCCCCAGGAGGAGAGACATCATAACTGTCTGGCCCTGGCATATGTTACTGAGACGCTGCGAGAGGAAGAGGAAGCAGATTTGAGGAAGACCAGAGGGAAGTTGCAGCAGCTGCTGTGGGAATCCAAATTCTATGATGCCTCCACTGTATATGGTGTGTGGATGCCTTATGAGGAAAATAAATCGTGACTGAACTGTTACTAAATTATATTCTTATTGCAGAGAGAGTCAAGTCAGCAGCCCTGCACGTAGAGAAAGCCATTCTCCTCGGTAGGACCGGTGAACACTCTCAGGCTCTGCAGGTGCTGGTTCATCAGGAGGGAGACCTCCAGGCTGCAGAGGCCTACTGCTGCAGGGCCGCCCAGGGCCGGGAACCACAGTTCAGGCACACCCTGCTGTTCACCCTGCTCCAACTCTACCTGAGCTCCGAGAATCTCACCAGTGCAGCCGTGGATCTGCTCAACAGCAACCCTCGGGTCTTTGCGGCAGAGAAGATCATCCAGCTCCTGCCTGATTCCTGGTCTGTTCAACTGGTCTCCCAGTTCTTAGTCACATCCCTCAGAGAGACTTGCCATCAGAGGCGGATGGCGAGGCTGCAAAAGGCTTTAGGCCAGGCAGAGCTCATGCGGTACAAAGTCATTTGGGTGAGTTTAACAACATAGTTCACTTTTTTTTTTTTTTGCTCCATGAACATTGTGTGTATGCCTGTTTTTATTCTGAGTCTCTCTCTCTCTCTCTCTCTCTCTCTCTCTCTCTCTCTCTCTCTCTCTCTCTCTACAGATGCAGGCCTCAAAAACAAAGTTCAGACTGGACAAGGGGCAGAAGTGTAACGTTTGTCAGAGAGACCTTGCAGAGCCCCAGTTTGCCTGCAACCTCCATGGGGATCTGATACACACAAGCTGTACTGGCCTTTCCTCATTGTAAAGACACCAAAACAGCAATCTGTTGTTGGTTTATGCAAATATGTGCATCCTTGCACTCACAGAGAATCACATTCATCTCAAACTGGATAAGTGCCTGCCTCCTACCCAATATTTTTCCTAGATTACAGTGCGTCCTCTACACAAACTCTGCACAAAGATTCAATTCATGGACCAGACACTTTCCCTAATTAGAAAAAAAAAGAAAATACATTGTGTAAATAACTGGTTTCAAAAAGCAAAAGAGCAAGCAGTGCACTTTTTCAGGGCGGCATGTCTGAGCTATTTCCTAGAGACATTGTAGACAGCAATCACTTTAAAGTGGAGGACACTCAGGGACATATATTCACTGATCAGACAGTGGTGTTTAACATGGAAACCACCTGTGGTCAACCTGAAGACCAGAGGGAATCTGACCATCCTCCACGGCTGTATATATGCATCCCCGCCGTCATGGTTTCCACTGACTGTGTATATTTGTCTGCATAGAGCTGGAAATAGTAAGTCAACAACCGAGAGGCTGCACGTGAGAGACTTTTCTTTTTATTCAGCTTGTGTGCATTAATATACATTTATGACCCCCTAAAAAAGAAAATCACAATTACAGGCTTAAAAATGAAAAGCAAACAGGCTGAGGAAGTGCAGAGTTTGGGGTCATGTCTGTTAATTTTGCAAGCAACCAAATGACATGTCTGTGCTGTGTATGGAACATGAAATCAGGATCAGTTTTTACCAACATCTTCCCTATCATTTAGGGAATGTGACAGACGTGTACTCCAAATAATAACTCACAAACTCCAGTGTACATGTACAGTATGGACCCTGAACACATCATTACGATGTAGCCCCATGAACAAAACGCCTGAACTTGGTCATTTTGCTGGACTGTTTGCAAGTTTTTGGCCTGGGGTGAGCAACTAATTACAGTGTACATAAACAGTGAATTATGAGCATGTTGGTAGAGATTATCTCTTTATGCCCTTGCCAATATTTCTGCAGTTTTTCTTTTCTAATGAGGTTTTTGTGTGAATTTTCATTGTATTTCACTTTGAGTCTGATACTTGTGTTCACATAACTATGTTTCATAGGGTGCTGCCCTTTGAGATTATGACTAGGATTAGTGTAACAGAGAGAAATTAACTCCTTACTTTTGAGTGAAATGTGTCATTATTATTGATGGAGTGTGATATACAGCTAATGAACTGTAAGGGAGATGCCTGTGTCCAATCACTGGGCTGCATCTGTTGGTGTTACACCAAAATCTGTGACCACAGCAAAGCCAGCAACATGATGTCACCATTTCTGATTGCTGTTGTCAGTAAATGTGACCCCGCTGTAGCTATCTTTTGCTTTGCAAATAAAAAAAAACCCAAAAACGTTAAAATACATTTATGTTTTCTTGACGACAGCAGTCAGAAACGCTTCTCTGCAGTCACAGATTTTATTGTAACACCCTGAGGCAGCTGGAATGTCGCTGGGATGGTGGCAGTAATGCACCAAATCCAGCCGCTGGCAAACCTCAGAGAAGAAGAAGAAGAAGAAGAAAAACAGTATAATAATAATAATAATAATAATAATAATAATAATAATAATAATAAGTAGCATAAGAAGACGTAAAACAATAACTAGAAGAAGCATAATGATAATAATCATAAGAAGAAGAAGGAGACGATTCATAAGCAGCAGAAGAAGAAATCTCGCGAGAGCGCCTCTACTTGAAAGCATAGAAGTTTATTAATAATAATAATAATAATAATAATAATAATAAGTAGCATAAGAAGAAGTAAAACAATAATTTGAAGAAGCATAAGAGAATTGTTAAGAGGAAGAAGAAGAAGAAGAAGAAGATTCATAAGCAGCAGAAGAACAGAAGAAGAAGAAATCTCGCGAGAGCACGTCTACTGAAAGAAACAGCATATGGTGTAAAAATTGGGCTCGATATTAGTGAAAGGCAGTAAATTACAGTTACTTTTCAACGCCAGTCTACCTGCAAGAATGGCGACTGTCACTGAAGATAAGAAGAGGACAATTTGTGAGTTAAACACGGATGTTGAAACGACTGGCTTGTGCCGCCGCACAGTGCTAGCGCTAGCTTAGCAAAGTTAGCCTCGTAGCTGCGTGTTGTCATGTGTTTATACGGAGCCAGAGGGGATTAGTCCGGTCGGTGTCCGGCGGTGGATGGTTCAACTGCTTCGCATGTCGTCAGTAGTGAAGTTATCGGGTGAGTGAAACTGTCAAGTTACCCGGGGAAACAAACTGCGTTGGATGAAGACCGCGGGGTCGTGGAGTTGTTGTGTACCGGTGAGGATCGTGGGACAGAGCTCATGTTGCTGGCAGGACGTGGAGACAGCGTGGTGTGTTAGGGGCGGCTCTTCCAAGGTCAGTTATCCCTGCTACCAGTGATGCTTCCCCATCGGTCCCTGATGGAGATGATGCTCAAGGAGTAACCGGTACCAATTTCCTGTTTATGTTTGCAAAGACTGTTTTTTTTTGTCTAGTTAAAATCTTGAAAGTTGAAGTTGAGATCAGAGTCATGGTTTTACTGTATTTTACATCAGAAATGTGGTGAGTTTAACAGTGTTAACTAGGCACTTAAGCATTTTAAACTGTTTCAAATGAATGTAGATTATTGCAGAGCTGAAGATTATGCCCAAAATGACTATCATGATTTTTTTATGCCAACATTAAGATCATGATTATCTGTTGATTTCAGGAACAAAGTGTTTTTATTGCATGATCACATTTATATAAACAGAGCGCTTCATGTAATTAAGGGAAGCCAAAATGAGTTTTTCACAAACTGATAAGATTTAAGTGTACCTCTCAGGCAAACATATCACTCTCTATTGAAAGACATAAGGGTTAACGGAAAAGAGGTGTGTGGATTTAAAAGTGAATCTGTGTATTTTTTTTTTTTTTTTTTTTGAAGAGATCTATTTGGGTTAATGAATCCTTTTAAAGTTGCTGCATTGTCCGATCTGGGTGTCATCCATATATTCATTTTATAACTTTAAGACTTTCACAGTGTGTCTTCAGCTCATAATTGTTAATTTTAACTTTTTGGTCACCTAAGATTGTCATACTCCACCCTCTCGTGTCACCTCTGATTGCAAATAACACAGATGGCGACAGCAACAAACCAAGATGGCGACAGCCAAAAAAGTCAAACCCAAGGCTTCAAAACAGCTGTCTTCACAGCAGTGGGTGAAGTCACGGTGACTACATCCACTTCTTATATACAGTCTGTGTTCCCAGGTTGTCGCTGTGATTGACACAAAATCCTAGGGCCCATCTTATGGTACTCATTAACTAGTATAGTCGGTGCAGGGGTTAGGGCCCTTCTGTATTCTTGGTCGTCCATAGTTGATTAGACTCACACTGCTACTACATGGGCGCTTTTGATCCGCTATATCCTAAAGCTTACAAGAATACACTTGATTCAAGCTATGACTTGAAATTTCTTGAGTGTATAAACTTAACCTATGACTCATATAGGCTAAATAAACTGACTCACATCTCAGAAAACCCAAGAAAACCACTTTCCTAGCCTTACTCTGTTATGAGGAAAGATTACCACGTCCACCCCTCCACATCGTCTCCTTGTAATTTTGCTCATCTATGCATTTAGGTTTCATCTACTGCTAAGTCATTGTAAGCACTCCTGGATAAACAGCTGAAAGCTATCAGCGCAGAGGAAAAACACAAAGCGTCAGCTTCTCTCTGACTTGTATTGAGATGTCAAGGAGCCCCTCGTAGTTTATATGGACTGACTGTGAGGGCTGCTGCTCTGTGACTGGCTGATCTTTGGGCCGTGCCTGATGACCAGTGACCACGGGGTGGACCCGAGGCAGGGATTATGTCCTCTGGTTCCCTCTCACGGATGTCCTTAGGGAGCGTTAATGTTGTTTTGTACACTCGTGGTTATGCTGTGCTTCGAAAACGTTTTTCCCATCTTTGATGTTGACCGACAGCCATAAGCAAACGAAAGGTAAAAATATACAGACACAAGTACAAGCCCACCTTCTTCTACCTAAATATAAGACTTCAGTAAACCTATTTGGTGCATTAAAATTATTTGCTTTTCATACCTGATGCACTTATATCCCCCCTTTCATTGTATATATATCAGTAGCTCCCATTGATTTGCATGTAACGGTGTTCTGGAGTTCACTGCATGAGTAGGCGGGGACTCTGGGTCAGTGCACGGTGCTCTGGGCTGGCGGCCAGATGGACATTTTATACATGAGGGGAATGGATCGGATGCAAAAATGAACAGTTATAGAGGAAACTATGGTGGGGTATCCAGACATTGGTCTCCCATTATAAATATCCATGCCGCCACAGAGGGAAAACAAGAACAGTTTCTTCTTGTGCTTTTTTTAAGTTTAAAACCAAATGTCTGCTGCCTGGACTGTAGGATGTAATTGTTTACATGTTAACATAGTTTTGTTTTATATGGACAAAGACAAAAGTAGTTATGAGAAACATAGGACTTCTTTTGCTTATAAGTTATAGAAAATGTTTTACACTAGTGCTGTGATTGGGGTCCTGGAGGTCAGTTTTTTAGTTCATGAGTTTTCCTAGTTTTATGAGAAGTGTTTATAAACATTATGTTGAAGTACAGAAAATGTTCAGTTTTGGCTCTTGAAGACTTCTTTGTAACACATGGTAAACACTTATCTGCTATTGATTGGTGCTGACAGTATTTTTAAACAGCGCTATAAGTGTATTTGACTTCTGAACTTTTTGAAATAATAGTTTGCTTATAACAGGCCTAAAAGCAACTTAGACAGCTTTGGGTCTAATTATCATGTCACTGTGAAGCGTGACATACTGCACATTTCTTTGCCAATAAATTACTCTTTGGCAAACAAAAATAATATATATTTGTACAACACCATCCCACATAACGTAATATTTACTTATGTAATAACTGTGTTTTATGGTAATGTCTCTATTTTATCACCCTCAATAAATGTGCAAGCTCCGTTTGTGGCAAAGGGAAAGGGTTGCTTCAACACTTTTCTACACACTGGGTTTTTATAATGGACCTGAAATGGAAATGGACAAAAAACTGAGTGTGAATTGGAAGTTGGAGAGGTGCCAGTTTACCTCTGGGGCACTGCGGGGGTGCCCCAGGGAAAGGAAAAAACCCCCAAACTGCTGGGGGGGTTTTGAGGGGGGAGCCCAATCACTTAGACACCTCTCTATAAATGTATATATGTGTTTTTAGGTTTTGAATTTACAATGTATGATTTAAAAAGAGTGAAAATTAATTTCCCCATTGGGGGAATAAAAAAGGGAAATTCTCCTCTTCCTCTATAAGAAGAATCAAATCAGAATCAAACAGAGTAAGAATAGATTTTTCAATAGTAGTGGCATCTGTGGGACCCTAAAGAATGAGAAATAACAAACCTAAAAATGCCAGCGTTCAAATGTGTTGTTTTAATATTTAATACCTTTAGGTCAATTATTTGTTTAAATTTATAAAATACATGAAGATAGATATTCCACACTTTGGCACCCAGTCTAAAAAAGGCTATGAAATAAATGCAAAGTCAGGATTATGAAAATCTCACCAGGTATCTCATTAAATAAAGCCAATGGGGGAAATAAATACACAATGCTTCTCTGTGTATCATGCATCATATTTATAGTCAAAGCCACAAATTACTGTATCATGTCCCTTATGACGCATTTTTCAGTCTCTTAGTGGTTGCAGAGACACAAGGAGAATCTTAATTTGCAACCCTTTTGGTAGCAATAATGGTAAGGTAGCAGAAAACCTAAACGATTGAACTTTAATTTCCACTTTCCCCAGCAAAAACTAATTCTATAGATATAGCAGAACAAGTATGGGAATAAATAGCTGAAGAGGATGATCAAAACGCATCTTTTTTTAACTCCCAAGGCAACGTTCTCATTTTCATGGCTTGCTACCTTGGGGTTTGGCTGAATGCCACTGGGAGAAATGGCCCACTGGAGACACAGAGGGCAGAGACGGCGACCACAGAGACACCCACCCTGCCCTGCTGCACGGAGGAATGGTTTATATACATCTTACTGCATGGTATAGAGAGTTGTGTCACCATGTCGACAGGGCTAATATTGTTCGCTGCTTGTTTCTTTCAGTGCTCAAAACTGTTTGGGCATTTTGTGGAAGATATTATGTATTTTAATTTAGTACGTAACTGCCACTTTCAGAGTAATTATCCTTACTGCAAAAATATAATTTCCAGATAATTAGTTTCCCTAAGAGGCAAATTATATTATTACGAATATGGGAAAGTGCTTGGGGACTGAAAGAAAATTGTTCGGGGAAAGGGGTGGTCAGAAAGTATTTTAATTTTTAACACGGCCTTATTAGCTTTCTTGCCAAGAGTTAGATGAGAAGGTTGATACCACTCATGTCTAAACAGAAAATATGAAGCTACCGCTGTCAGCTGGCTAACTTAAAGCCCTGTCACACACAAGCCGACAGTCGTCCATCGGACAGTTTTTTGCCGTCGGTGAGCGTCCGTCCACTGTTGGCTTTAGTCTGCCCGCGCTGGAGGTTTTTGGCCAATTCAGCATGGTCATGGGTGAAAGCAGTCACTCTGATTTGGCTGGTCAGCTTAAGTGAATCGGTGCACAAGAAGAGATACAGAAGTGAGGAAAGCAAGCAAACAAGTAAAGTCTAGACAGCACACACAGAGGGCTCTTCTCATTGTTCATCTTCATCTCATCGTATTTTCACAATGACACGGCCGTCTGGAATGAAGCTGGAGAGTGACAGCTGTCCTCTGTCTTCTGGTTCCTTTTTGAATGACGAACAGAGACAACCGCTGGTGGGGAGAGATATTTCATCTCACGCAGCAGCAGAGAGTCTGTGCTAGCTGGCCAACGGCTGTCGTCTTTGATGAGTGTTTGAGTGCAGCTTGTTGGCCGAGGCACAGGTGATGTGAGGCGACGCAACAGATGGTCCTCGTTGCGGCTTGTTCTCTGATGCCATTGTGGGCCTTTAGCTTAACATTAATCACAACCAGCCTTGCTCTGTCCAAATGTAACACCCCCTCTTCCTACACCTCTAAAGCCAAATAATTAAATCTTAAAAAAGGTGAAACACAACATTCAGCCCCTCTCTCCACCCTCATCATTTTCATACAGTCCCCATTTTTGTAATGAACTTGCCAGAAATCTCACAGATATTGCTTCAGATGTAAATGGAAACACTGCTTTGTCCAACCTGAAGTCAACCATGAATAGATATATTCAAACAACTTAATTGGCATTAGCTTAAGATAAGATAAGATAAGATGAACCTTTATTAATCCCCGGAGGGAAATTATCTCTATGTGCTGTGTGCAGCTGGTGACTCAGTTTTGGATGAAAAATGAGAGGTCAGTTTTGGAAAGCTTCAGTTTCAGGTGCAGAGTCGAGTGCTTGGTCATGGTCATGTCCAGGTCTAGCACCTTTGATCTCTGGACCATTTGGACTTCTGGGAACAGAAACAAACGGACCAGGTGGCTAATCTTAAAGTTGGGGCAGAAACTGTAGTCTGGTAGTGTAAGTACTTCATTTTTCCACACTCATTCATACGAATAAACTTCATTATCCATATGGTGAATGTTTTTAGTAGCACAACAAGCCAGAAAACTATTAAGATCAGCTTTCATTAAGAATTAATTTCATACCACTTAGTGAATAGATACAAGTCAATAAATCTTACTTACAAGTGGGCCTAATTTAGATTTCTACTCTTGTGTCTTAATTCAGAGCATCCTGTTGCTCACATTCAGAGAGGGCTATTTAGCAAGCTGCAGTTGATGAATATAGCACCACAAAATATGGCTTCATGGTCTGCCTCTTGTAAAATGAACATAATTAAAGCTCTGACAACAGAGAGGACGTGTGTTCTGCACCGCAGGGTCCCCGATAGTTTCTGAGCTTCGTCTGCGAGACTGTGCCTCGTGATGTTTGACATCACTGATTACAGAGCATGTGCCACATTATGTTACTGTCACTGTACCTTGGGAAAGTTGAGAACGTGGAATCACGCATAATTAGACATTTAGTGCCAATCCTCCCTGAACAGGAAGTCTGTGCTAACTTGCCAGTGGCTGTCATCTTTGTGGAGTGTTGTGTGCAACGTGTTGGCCGAGACGCAGGCGACGTTAGGCGACACAACAGACGCCCTTCGTTGAAGCTAATTCTCTGATGTCAGTTTCAGCCTTTAGCTTAACAAACTGCAGATCACAACCAGCCTAGCTCTGTCCAAATGCCAATTTCAATTTGCCAATTGACAATTAAGTGTTTTAGGAATACGGCCCCCTCCTAACTAATGTCCTAAACTATTGGAACAACGTGGCCAAGTCCTTTATTTTTGCTGTACACTGAAAACATTTGGGTTTGACATCAAAAGATGAATATGAGACAAGACATCAGCATTTCGGCTTCTATTTCCAGGGATTTACATCTTGATCTGTTTGAAAAAAAAACTTAGAAGATAGCACCTTTTGTTTGAACCTACCCATTTTTCAAGTGAGCAAAATTATTGGAGCATGTGACTGACAGGTGTTTTTTGTTGCCCAGGTGTGTCCGGTTACATTGAATATTCAAACAATAATAAATAGACTGTCTACTCTGTTTCAGTTTTGGGTTTTGCCTGTACAGACTGCATTTATAGTTAACAAGGTGTAACCAACATAAAGACCAGAGGGCTGTCTATGGGAGAAAAGCAAGCAATTTTGAAGCTGAGTGAAGATGGAAAATCAGAGCCATTACACAAATATTGGCCATAGTCAGTACAATCATTTGGAGCGTCCTGACGAAGAAAGAAACCAGTGGTGTACTGAGCAACAAACGTGGAACCGTTAGACCAAGGAAAACATCAGCAGTTGATGACCGAAACATTGTGAGAGCTGTAAAGAAAAACCCTAAAATAGCTGTCAGTGACATCAGCAACAACCTCCAGACTTCAGGAACAAAGGTACAGGGGCTACACCAGAAGATGAAAACCACTCATTAGCATTAAGAAGAGGAAGGACAGATTGGAGTTAGACTAAAAGTACAGAGACGAGGCTCAAAAGTTCTGGGACAAAGTTTTATGGACTGATGAGACAAAGATAAACCTTTACCAAAGTGATGGAAAGACTAATGTGTGGAGAAAGAAAAGATCTGTTCATGATCCCAGACCCAGCAGCTCATCTGTGAAACATGGTGGAGGTAATGTCATGGCTTGGGCTTCTTCTTCTGGGACGGCTCATTGATCTTCATTGATGATGTAACACATGATGGCAGCGGCTAAATGAACTCAGAAGTCTACAGAAACATTTTGTCTGCCAACAGATGAACCAAACTGATCAGGACATCCCTCATCATGCAGCAAGACGACGACCCAAAACATACAGTCAGACCAACCAAGGAGTTCATCAGGGGAAAGAAGTCGAAGGTTTCAGACTAGCCAAGTCCATCTGCAGACTGAAACCCTACTGAGCAGCATTTTACCTGCTAAAGAGGAGACTGAAGGGAAAAAAAACCATTGAAACAAACAACAACTGAAAGAGGCTGCGGTGAAAGCTGGAAAAGCACCACAAAAGAAGAATGTAAAAGTTTGGTGACTAAATGTTCAGTATTATTCACTTTAATCCATTTTAAGTGTATCTGTTCCTATAATTTTGCTCACCTAAACATTTGGTATTCTATTACAAACGATGCTATCTTCTAAGTTGTGTAACTGATCTAGATGTAAATATCTGAAAATAGAAGCTGAAATACTGATCTCTTGTCTCATATTCATCTTTTGATGTCAAACCCAAATGTTTTCAATGTACAGTAAAAATAAATGACTTGGCCTCACTGTTCCAGTAGCTTTGGAGGGGACTGTATTAGCTTAATTATCTCTAGGTGCTGTGTGCAGCTAATGAGTCAATTTTGGATGAAGAATGAGAGGTCAGTTTTGGAAAGTTTTTTTTTGGCAGCCTTGTGTGTTTATGCTGCTCTTTTATAATGAGGAGGTGGAGAGTTAAGCGCTTAGCCTAAGGGGTCTTTTAAATATCTGGAAGCTTGTGTCTCATTTCCAGGTCTAACACCCTTGATCTCTGGATCATTTGGACTCCTGGGAACAGAAACAAACGGACCAGCTGACTAATCTAAAAGTTGGGGCAGAAACTGTAGTCTGGCAGTGTAATTACTTTGTTGTTCCACACTCATTTATATGAATAAGCTTCATTATCATGGTGAATGTTTTTAGTAGCACAACAAGCCAGAAAACTATTAAGATCAGCTTTCATTAAGAATTAATTTCATACCACTTAGTGAATAGATACAAGTCAGTAAATCTTACTTACAAGTGGGCCTAATTTAGATTTCTACTCTTGTGTCTTAATTCAGAGCATCCTGTTGCTCGCATTCAGAGAGGGCTATTTAGCAAGCTGCAGTTGATGAATATAGCACCACAAAATATGGCTTCATGGTCTGTCCCATGTAAAATGAACATAATTAAAGCTCTGACAACAGAGAGGACGTGTGTTCTGCACCGCAGGGTCCCCGATAGTTTCTGAGCTTCGTCTGCGAGACTGTGCCTCGTGATGTTTGACATCACTGATTACAGAGCATGTGCCACATTACGTTACTGTTACTGTACCCTGGGAAAGTTGAGAACGTGGGATCACGCATAATTAGACATTTAGCGCCAATCCTCCCCACAGATGAACACACCCTTCACCACAACAGAGGAGGGCCAGGAGTTAAAATTGTCCCAGCGCCCCCTGATATCAACCACACGAGTCAAAAACACCCTCCCGCTGCTATCTAAGACTGAATTTGCTGTAATCTACACAATAAAGGCACAGTGGGGGCATGAAATCCAAGTCAAACTCCAAAAGGCCTTGCTCCATCTTTGAACTGAAGCTACTGCAGCAGGAGTCTCAAGTAATCTGTATTTTAGAGCAGAAAAGCCCCATGAGCTATCATAAACTTATATATAGCAATCAAAGCTCCAATCAGAGCTCAGTTAAATTAGAGGTATATCGTCTTTCAGCATAGAATTACAATTCTATTTCTACAGATCGAATATCTCTGGAAGCATCGAACGAAAGGATAATTCAAGGCTTTCATTAAGTCTTTCATGAACCCTAAACTACCACGGAGCGCAGAAGAATAGAACACTTCTCAGCTGACGTGAAGCTGCACGACATCTCGGCACTTTGTGGTTTCATGCACCAACACATACCCATACTTGAGGGTATTTCAGGAGTTTCCGAGCAACACTTTGCATCCAAAAAATGCAAGTAACAATTTCAAAAGAGTTGCAAGATGTTCTCTGACCAAAAAGTACACAAGGAAAGCAAATATTTGTTTCTTAAATTAAATGAATTTGTGTCACATTTTCCTTAATTTCTATTCATTTTAACTGTTAACTTGGTCCCAGTTACGGATTTTTACAGGTCTCGGAGAGTACTACTGCATGTGGGGAAAAAAGTTGTGTAAAGCCTTTTATGGCTCCAGAGGAAGCACAAAGTTTGATTACTGTATTTTTCGCACTATAAGGGGCACGTAAAATCCTTTTATTTTCTCAAAAATCGACAGTGCGCCTTATAATCCGGCACACCTTATGTATCAATTCTGGTTGTGCTTCCTGACCTCGAACCAATTTTATGTGGTACAGGGCGCTCATAAATCTGTCAAAATGTTTTGTTACGACTTTGGTAAGCTACGAAGCCGCACCGCAGGATGGATTGTCGGGGCATTACGGCACTCACCGACGCCGTCAAAACGAAAGTGAAGAAATCTAATTCAGAGCTTGCCATCATTCCGGGTGGATTAACTAAAGAACTCCAACCGTTAGATATTGGTGTCAACAGGTCATTCAAAGTTAAATTGCGAGCTGCGCTGTCCATCCCAATGGCATCAAGGGACGGACACAGAAGTTGCAGTACAACTGTTGGCCACTACGACCATGTTGGGATCAACGACCGGGACTCTTCCTGGGGGCTTGAAGGTTATCTTCTCAGAGCCGGCCACCATGTTTGTACAGTAGCCCAGAATGGACCAAACTATGGCTCTAGATAGGGTCATTGTTTTTGCGTCAGCTACTGTAGTTCAGGGTCGGAAACCTCACCACTAAATGCCACCAAATCCTACAAAATGCACCTTTTTAAACACTAAAATACTTCTTAAACATTAATGCATCAATGTTAACTATTTAATATCATCAGATATAAGAAAATATCACTCACAGGGGGCATTTTTCTGCAGAACAATTACTTTTCATACATCAGGTATTTGTAGGATGTATTGGTATTTTTACTAAAGTAAAAGGTCTGAATTCTTCTTCCACTGCTGTTTGGTCTTGCCTCCCACTGAGACACCCGCTCAATCTATGATGGATGATTTGCTGAGTGATGTGTTCAGTCATCTTTCAGCATATGTTCAAACCCTGTGGGTCCAGATACAGCAGTAAATCAAAGAGCAGTCATTGTGGTGACTGCACTGTGAATCACAGCGTCCTAAATAAAGCTCTCTAGCTTTCCATTGTCTAAACACCTAAACCAACTCCAAGCTCTAGAACAGTGTATGCTTAACATGTTGCTTAATGAAGCAACAAAGCCATGGCAACATCCTCTATTATATGTATGAGTAAACCAGAGTAAGCATGTTCTTGAAGCCCATAAAAACTGGGGTAAGTACATCTGCACGCTGTAATCCTGAGGCAAAATGTGCTTTAAATATCTTTTAAGACTTTCTCTTTATGCACACTGAAACCTGAATGAATGTTATAGTACCAAATACATTATTGAAATTGCTCTATACTAGACTCATTTAAAATTCCCATAGCATAGCCAGTATACAGAACATTAGGGCTGCAACTCCTCCTGTCCCCCCGTTATGTGTCACTGTTTTTTATGTTCTTGGACGGGATGTAACTGAAAGATAATTTTCCCTTCGGGGATTAATAAAGTTCATCTTATCTTATCTTATCTTAACTAACAATTTTATTGTTGATTAATCTGTTGAATATTTTCTTGATTAATCGATTGTTTGGTCAATAAAATGTCAGAAAATAGTGAAAAATGTCTATTAGTGTTTCCTAAAGCCCAAGAAGACGTCCTCAAATGTCTTTTTTTGTTCACAAATTTTGTTTTATATATATATATATATATATATATATATATATATATATATATATATATATATATATATTCAAAGATATTCAGTTCATTGTCATAGAAACCAGAAAATATTCACATTTAAGAAGCTAGAATCAGAGAATTTTGACTTTTTTTTCTTAGAAAATAACTCAAAATAGTCGGAAATTAATTTAATAGATGACAACTAAGTACAGAAAGTATTTAGACCCCTTCACATTCTTCATGTATTATTTTGCAGCCTTGTGCTAAAATCATTTAAATTAATGTTTCCCTCTCAATCTACTCGATACTCAATAATGACCAAGCGAAAACTTTAGAATTTTAAAATATTTATTGGAAAGAAAAAATGTAAATTATTCAGATCCTTTGCTGTGACACTTGAAATCTCGCTGAGATCTTTAAGATGTTTCTACACCTTGGCTGGAGTCCACGTGTGGTAAATTGAAATGACTTAAACATGATTTGGAAAGGCACAGGCCTGTCTATAAACGGTTTCACAGCTGACAATGCATATTAGTGCAAAACCAAATCCATGTGGTTGAATTGAAGGAGCTGCCCGCAGAGCTCAGAGGAGGAGGACTGTGTGGCGGCATAGATCTGGGGAAGGCTATATTGAAGGTTCCCAAAAGCACAATGCCCTCTATAAGTCTTAAATGGAAGAAGTGTGGAGCATTCAGACTCCGGCCAGACTGAGCAATCAGGGGAGAAGGGCCTTAAGATAAAGATATTCCTTTATTGGTCCCACAGTGGAGAAATTCACAAACAAATTCACGCCTTGGTATGAGAGATGACCAAGAACCTGATGGGCACTCTGGCTGAGCTCCAGTGATTCTGTGTGGAGATGGGAGAAAGTTTCCTCAGTGAAAGACATGAAAGCCTGCAGTTTGCAAAAAACATACCAAAATCAATGTCAGTGCTTTCTGAATGCACTGTAAACACCAAACCTGAATACTGTGTGGGTGGACAGAGTTTATCTACTTGTACAGAAAATTTCATCAAAACTCTTTATAAAATCTAAAACTATTTTTTTTTTTTTAATAAAATCATGAATTAAAAAGAAAAGCTTGATTATCTGTGAAGGTTGTTGCTTGAAAAGGCTGAAAAATACCTTCCGGCTGTCTGTTTTGAAAACGTGTTTGATAAAGTGCATGCGTCTGTACACCTCTGTGTGACTGCACATAGTTTACTAGTTTTTTTTCGTATCCTAGGGTGATTGCTGACATTTAAAGTTTATTGCTGCATTTCATCATAGAGCAGAAAGCTTTAATTGTCTGGAGGAGCCCACCTCAGCTCTCCGGCTCTCTGTACAGACTGGAGAAGAAAAGTGATTTCCACAAGCTGAAGTGAATGCTAAGCTCTCGGGTTGGTGGCAAACTGGGACGGGACAGACTGACAGACTGGGCACCTTTTTACTCCGAATAACAGCTCCCCGTCTTATAATATCAGGTTCTGGCACATTTCCGACCTTTAATTTGGAGAGGGTGTTTCACAGTCACAAAACCGAAGAGAGATAATAGCGAGTGAAAGTATAGCTTACAGTAGCTGCATGTGTACAGGCCTGGAATATAATTAGCTTAATTTCAATGGAGCAAACCACTTGTCTGTGCAGTATAGATGGGATCAAACTCTGCAATCAACAGAGGGGCTTCACACTGTGTTTTAATGTAAAAGTGAAGGGCTTTGAAATAAGAGTGCAAACACGAAACTAATCTCATTTAGGTTTAAAATCTCTTATTTCACATCTGTTAGTAAATGTATGCAATTTACACTTAACAACAGAGCAACAGGGGAGGATAACTATCATTAGAAATGCAATGTAATACCTGACTACAAACATTTTGTATCTATGTGGAATCCTCATTAACCATGACCTTAAGTTTAGGTCAACATAAAATTCATGTTTTGTTCAAAATAAGTTTAATGTTGATTAAATCAGATTCAAAGAAAACTCCTTATAGGTGTATATTTTCTTTCCTTTTAGGATTATTTGTTATGTGACCTCAGGCCTTTGTTCTAACAGAATAGTGAAACCAGAAATGTCATACAGTGGAAGCAGTGGGCAATCGCTGGGTCTGAAAAGTGAAGCCAATGCAGAAGTGCCTTAAACGTAACTTAATTCATTTTAATATCCAGCAGGGGGCAACTTCTCTGGTTGCAAAAAGAAGTCTGATGAGAAAATGAGTCTACTTCTCACTTGATTTATTACCTCAGTAAACATTGTAAACATGAGTTTATGGTCTCAATCACTAGTTTCAAGTCTTCTTCAATACAGCATAATGTTCATTTAGTAAATTATGGTCCCATTTAGAGTCAAATAGACCATGAAGCAGGGGATGTTTTAGGGCGTGGCTACCTTGTGATTAACAGGTCACTACCACAACGTTGTCCGGTCTGGGAGTTGTCCACATTTTTATTAACTTTAACCCTTTCACAGTGTGTTTTCTATTCATGAAAGATAATTGTAACATTTTGGTTGTCTTAAAATGTTTTTATCAGTGTTTGGTTGTACTTAGTGTAGCTCTCTCCTCTTGTCGTGTTCTCCTCTTGTGTTTTTGGTTCTCAAAAAACAAAATGGAGACGGCCAAAAATCATGTGGGCGATGGGCATAGTGCTGAACTTGAGGCTTCAAGTCCAGTCCGCAAATCAATGGCTGATGTCATAGTGACAATGTCCACTTTTTAGCCAATATGAAGACTGGAGTTGATAAGCAGAAGCCAGCATATAGTCCTGCACCCTGACCCCATGGTGACACTCGTTGAGGGTCTTTTTTTTTTTGCATATTGAGGGAATTTGCATATTGAGGGAAAACATTTATAAAGAAATGTGTGAAGAAATGTATTAAGAAAACAACACAGAAATAATATTTATAGTAATAGTAAATTAAAAATTTTGTGAATATTAATAAGAGCAGAAATACAACAGGAAAATTGAGCAGAAATAAATTAAATGCATAAATACATAAATAAATAAATGCATTTAAAGCTAGATATAAAATCTATGAAAATAATTCCAAAATATATAAATACATTTTAAAAATAATAAAAATAAATACATATATAAATAAAAAGGAAAATTATTATATTATGATGTGGATACATAGTGGAGCATTTAGCAGCTAAAGGGCCAGATATTTCACTTAGTAGTTGGTGGAGACCAAAAACGGAGCTAAAAGGAGAGTGACTATTACATTCATCATTGTCAGGGAATACAATAAATACATAAATGCTACTATGACAGATCTGTATCTGTAAAGGCAACTGCTAACACATTCAACAAATCAATTTAAGGTTTGTTTTTATTTTTTTGCACAGCCCCCAAGTAGCAAAAATGGAAGCAATTAAGCAAATGATGCAGATACAATGTATGCAAATTCAAAATGTTTCACTTTAGCACCCTGACGCAATGCACACCGTAACCCTGCTACCCCCATTTATTTGATCCGAGGACACGGAGATGAAGGAGCTTAAAGCAACTTGCAGCCTAGTGTAGACTGCACCTCCTTCCACAAGGTTTGTCTCATTTTATTAAAAGCAAAAACTTGTTATGGTCATTTGAAAACTCCACATATTGGCTTTAAGAAAAGAAAGGAATGGGTGCATCTCTGTGTTGTAAAACTAATCATTAGTGGGAACAGAAGCAGATGGCTTTGAATAAAAAAAAAAAAATTGATTCACTTGGGCAGCCAAAGTGGTTACAGCCTCCTGGAATTAGCTGGTTTGGTTCACCAAATGAGATGCACACAGCAGCACAGTCTGAGTGAGGCCTGTTTCCATCTCGGAAAACATGTTTGATCAAGTGTTCAGCCCCTTCAGTCGATGGTCACTTGAGAGAGCTGCTGCAATTTAAATGCTACTGCAGGAGTTTCCAGACAGTCTGAGTCCACCTGTCTGTCTGGCATAAGATGGGATTCAAGCAGCGGCTACAACCACAGTTTTATTCAACCACAAGCTGTTGCAATCTGACCAGAATATGACTAGACCAATGTAAACACAGCAGCAGAAAAAGTCCACCACTATTAGGACTGCAGTGCTCTCTTCTTTTACCGCAGGACCTCAAACTTCCACATTTGGAGATTTTGTTTGAAATACAGAACTGTAAATAGCTGAGAAAAATACCAATTGGAAACCCTTCAAAGTCTTATATGTACCATTCGGCAGAACTAGCAGTTCACCTTGTGCCATCCAGACTCAACTGTCCACTTCCAATTCTGTCACCGAGAGAGAGAGAGAGACATATACTTATAGGTTTTAGATGCCTTAAAAGAAAATCCCATACCCTTGGAAAATGGTATTTACAGTAGCTGCATTATCCAGGGGAAAAAAGGAGATTTGGTACAGGAATTATAAAAGAGATTAACAGAAGCTCTTTGTCGGGAAAGAAGGTCAGAGACCCAAAATAGTCATCAGGCCTGTCCTAGAAAGATCTTCCAGCAAGCTGTCATTGCAGTTAAACCTATACATGCTGCAATTGAGGGAGAGCTCTGGGAAGTGACATTATAATTATTATGTTAAGAGGAAAGGAAAGTTTTACATGTGGATCAGTCTGGTTAACAGGTCTACAGCCGCGGTCACTTAAGACAGCTGCAGTGTGCCGAAATTACAGAGCACAATGACTCGCACTCTTTCTGTGTTTAAGACCACTTGGCTCTGCTCGGGACGGGACAGTAAAACAGGCTCTCCACAGAGAAACTGTTGGCTCATCAAAATAACAAAGTCTTTGTTCTGCGTTGCAACATTGGCCCCACAGACCACCTGGAAGCATTTATTATTTTTGTCATTCAGTGTTGATCAACTCTAAGAAATATGTGACCCCTGAATTTTACCCACAGGAAGAAACGGGCCACGCTGGTATATTTATGAAGTTGTGACAAAAAAAAAAAAATTAACTCAGACCCCCCAAGAAGATTTTCATTTATAAAATTACATTTCCATAGCTTTCATCTATGTAATGCATCTGAATCGCATACAACATTTAACAAAACCCAGGCAGGATACAGCCCATTAGACGCCTCAGCCGTATTAACAAATGCATGGAAATGTTAAAAGCTAGAGGATTACAAATGTGCACGCTTCCTGTACATCATCCTGAACACTGGAGTTACTTGCTAAAAAAAGACGGGGTTTAACAGCTCATTTCATATAAATGCGGCTCTAATAGCTCCTTTAAAGATGTGCTCAATCATGACTTTCTTTTGTGAAAAAGGTTTAAATCGTTTGTAATTTCACAGCATCCTGCAGAACTGCGAACACTGAAGTTTATTCACTCTGTCATCAAACACAACATAGCCATATTTAGCCTTTAAGCTTTTTTGCACTTTGACTTCAGATTTGTTTTGTCTAAATGTCAGGGACAGTCTCAGATGACCTGTGGTTAGACGTGTAATACTCTGTGGTTTCCTTTATGGTGGGTGTTCAAAAGATACACTGAAGGCAGGACACATGCTGTGTCAGACAGCTGTCCAGGTCCACAATCACCGGCCACGTGAGGCTTTGGACAAACTCACAATGTGAGTGTTCTTACATTCAGGATCCACCTTTGGCGTGTCTCTTCAAAATATCCTGCAAATATGAAGTCTGGTCCCGTCAACCCCTTAAACAAACACAACAAGAAGACAGCCAACCAACATGCAGACCATATGGAATGAAACTTCACTTTGTGCATTCTCATCCCAATTTATTCTTGGATGTTCTTGTGTGTGTGGATTACCAATAACAAACTCCAAAACATCTGCAGCGAGCCACTCGTCTGAATGATTGTGGGGATTTTTTTTTTTATATTCAGATAGAATACTTTGGTTTTTGGCAAAACACGTACCGATTTTGTTACATTCTTGGTCACATGTGCATTCAGTTGACAAACCAACTGCATATTTGCCATACACTTTAATTTTGAAGCCATTAGTGTGTTAAACAGATGTTTTTTTTTATCATTTTTTTGTTTTCCACCTCATTCAAAAGGTAGTTAAAGTGCTGTTCAATACAACAGACTTTGAAACGTAAATGGCAAAAATAAGTGCCCGTATATATCAAAGGTGCCCTGTAGAGTTTATGACCACTAGTAATGCTATGGATCATTGTTTTTCCATGTGGGTCCCAGTTCTTGGGGGGTTTTTTGTACGTGTACAAGGATGCACATTCCTGCCAATGGTTTCACTCTATTCTATTGATCAACAGGCGGCAGTAATGTGCCAAGAAACAGCAATTTGTCAACAAGGGCAGAGCTGGCAAGGAAACGGGTACAAACAGTTCTGGTTTCAAGGAAATTTAAAACTTAGGGTGCGTTCCAATACCCATACTACCATACTATTTTGTTGGTATTGTTTGGTATTTCCCAACACATGGCATGTCAATTGTAGTAAGCCAGGATGTCATTTTGCAATATGCAAGCCAGCATGCTCTTCTGACCCTCACTCCTCTGTGCAGCAGAGGTCAAGACACAATGTTGTGACAAACTAGTATGTACCGATTGTATGCATTCTGCATGCAATAGTATGTACTAAAAGTAAAATCTATTGGCAGAAATGTAACATAATAATAAAAGGTATGTTTTCTTTAGTGTATAATCATCTTAAAATAGGAATCATGCTTTCCTTAGCTTAGAATGAGCCATTTATATCTACATACAGAGCGTGCCATGTTTCTACAGTAGCCCAGAACGGACAAACCCAACAGTGGCTTTAGATAGGGCGATTTTTGCATCGGCCACGAAAGTTCTCCTACACGCCACGTCTCATTGGTTGCAACCTGCAGACTCACCGCTAGGTGCCACCAATCCTGCACACTGCAGCTTTAAGTTGATATGTGAACTTGGAGCTTTTTCACTGAAAACAGCTGTGTGTTGTGACTTAAAATGACACTCTTAGAGGGGTGAGAGTGAACCAAAACAGTAAAGTTTGTGCACCAGAAAGCTAAACAGTGAGCTGAAACTCACTAAAAACCTCCGCAAAGCCGAGGGCAACTCCACAGAGCACCTGAAGCTCATCGTTCACTAATCTGTCCTTCACTGTAGAAAAAAGATGACGAGAGACAAGATGTCAAATTCAAACATGAAAAAGAACTCTTTATGCATTATTATTACGTTTACTGTCAATTGGGATCGGCTCCAGCCCTCCGCAACCCTCCAAAAGCTAGTAAAGCTAACGGATGTATGCTGTTACAGAGAGCAGACAGGATGATATTGTTTGTGTTTATTATATAATGTGGAACGCTTCCCATTTAGACTCAGTAAGGGCCACTGTTTCTGGCTCCGGCCAGAGTATCAGCCCACACAGCGTCCATCAGCCAGCAAAACAAACCACCAAACCAAACCGGATCGAGACTCGACCCCGGCATTGTTTTGGACGTACTGTACATTAAACTCTTGCTAACTTCCTGTGGTCATGTCTTTATATACAAACATCATGTGCAAAGGTATGTGAATTCTGTGGGCACTAACAGTTCAGCTCCAATTTTGCTCCTTATTTTGAGACAGACATGGCTGGAACCAAATATAGTGTACAGAAACAACACTTGTCTTGTCTCTCCACAAGTCATTATGGCGTAGTGCTATCCGCTCTAGGTGAGGTGACATTGTGTTGTATAAACATTGTTTCTTGGTCGTCACTCTACATTTGAGGCACAGAAAATGACATTTCACCCCCCACACATTCTTACTGCAGCATGTTCTTCAGTCAAATGTAATTATGAACTGACAAGTCAAATATAAATCCACCTCTGCTCTGATGTGGTTTACACTGCATTAAGACAGCTGGGCGTTTTCATTCTCCTGTCTCTCACAAAGACTTTTTCACACACCCTGACAGGTTTTTTTTAGGGCATTTGTTGTGAAATGGCTGACGCTGCCTGATACAGTGAAACCTGACATTTTCGCAGGCTTGATGTAGAGGATTAGTCATTATCCCTAAATACAGGACTCCGCCACCTACACTTAAGCACCAAAAATCCCATTATGGTGGTTTTATTTAACTTTGATATCTTTAAGTGATCCCACAATAAGCAGATACTTCTAGCAGTCAGATTTTTTTTCAAGGCAAGATGCTCCAGAGCATAGGGTAAAGTTATATCATGAATAACAAGCAAACATTGTTTCCTTGCTGGAAAACACGAACGAAAAAACATCTATATATGTTTTTCTGACCTTTTTACCTTTGTTGTACATTGTATGCACAAGTGCTGTTTTGCTGCGCCTCATAAACTGTCTAGCTGAGTACTTTTAGTTAAATTACTTTTTGGCTGGTGCAACTGTGAAAGCTTGATTTCCTCGGCTAAAAAAAGACTATGAACGCTGCTTCAAGCCAGCAGCTGAGTCAGACCTTTCCAGAAATAAAGTTACAGCAAATGATCTATGGAAACCGAAACAATCAAATCACACAGTCGAGATAAATCAGCACTTGGCCTGACCGACTGGCAATAAGCAAGTTCTCGCTTTCAGAAGTATGTGACAAATATTTCCAAGTCATCAACTTAATTACAAAGTAAATTTCAAGTGTTTACACCATAAAACACCCTAAAGTGAGATTTTGAATGTTTTAGTGGTTTCTAGCTCTTTGTTGAACCTCAGGAAAGTGTGCATGGCAACACACTTCATACATTCATTCATACATTCAGCATTCCCGAATTTCTCTTCGGGGATTAATAAAGGTTCATTATCTTATCTTATCTTATCTTATCTTATCTTATCTTATCTTATCTTATCTTAGCAACGTGTATTCACACCTTGTTGTTGAAGGTACATCCAACCAATGCTTTCTCGTCCCCCCCATCCCAGTTCAAACTGGTGACCTCCTAGTCGTCAGCTCTCATCTCTAAGGTTACCACCACCACCATTTTTCAGTTACTTTTACACTTCCGGCTCCGTTTGGGTCCCTGTTTGTTTTCAGGACCCTGTAATTTCTCCACCAATCACTCACAAGGGCCCCCGTCAAGTCTGCCATTCATAAAGTTTAAAGTAGCTCTTAGTGGTCCGTGGAGTTTATTGAAACATTAAATTTGTATCCCAGCCGTGATGGTGTATCTTTAGCCATTGCTTGACTCACGTGCTCGGCCCGGGTCCCCTTACATCAACCGCCAATTATGTTCTCCTCTTGGGTGTGGGTTGAGCCTCGGTCAGCATGGCAAAGAAACCAGAAACATCAATTCCTGGGCAGTGGAGCGAACAAAAACAGACAAAATACGAAAACCCTTCTTTCAAACACTGTTATCATTGTAGAGTACAAGCACAAACATCACAAACATTGCCAGTAACACTGTCCAGCAGTTCTCGCTGGGGGAATTTAATGAAATCTGTGGGCTTTTAATAGACGCGGATGAAGGCCTGAACAACAAGCAGGACCTCATGATGCTAGATTATGTCCTCTGTAGACAGATCAGACAAGAAAATTTGCCTCGT
Organism: Pterois miles; assembly: GCA_947000775.1. Lineage (NCBI taxonomy): Eukaryota > Metazoa > Chordata > Actinopteri > Perciformes > Scorpaenidae > Pterois > Pterois miles. The sequence continues at coordinate 590,827 of CAMQGK010000001.1, forward strand.
CACAACTTCCCATGCCTGTTTCTATTTTTCAATCTATTTTTGTAGAGGATTATAAAAATGTTATTCTTCTAAACAGGTACCAGTGGTGAAAGTAGTACTATTTCACAAGCAATACTACAGTGCAGAAATACTCTTATCAGAAGAAAAAAATACTTTATTAGGGATGCAAAACCGAACCATAAAAACTGAATTGTGGGCTTGTTGAACCATTGCACCACTATTAAATACAGGCCTGCTAATTATTAAATGAGATGTCAGAGACATAGAGGAGGCAATTATCCGAACGGAGGCCTACATGATCATTAAGTAGCCTGCATATTTCATGTATAAAATCTGCTATAGCTTTATATAATATAGAAATGTCATTCATCAATTCATGTATTTTAAACATATTGGAAATGGTTATGTTTTTCCTCTCCTTTGTGTGCAAAACAAACTAAAACAATGACCCAAAAACTGCAATACAAACCACCTTGCTGGGCTTGTTTGAACAATTGCGTCACTAACATCTCATCTCTTCATCTTCATCTTCAACCGCTTCTCCGGGGTCGGGTCGCGGGGCGTCACTAACATGTATTAGCAAAATATGCCTGAAGTACCGAAAGTAAGTCATTATGCAGAATGACCCATTTTTGAATAAAATATATTGTTGGATTATAATTATGATGGAGCAGTCTGTAAGCATCACTTTGCAGCTTGTTGCATGTTGGAGCTGGTAATACATACTGCTGGGTCGCTTAATCTATAATAACACATCATAATTTGTTAGTTGAGTATGTTGTATAAATGTAGTGGAGCAGAAGTATACAGCATGGATGTATAAAGAGAACTGGATACAGCGTTCATTCCTATGAAAGTTGCTCATTGCCTCATGAAGTCAATGGTAGACTTCTGGGTCTGGAAAAGCACCCGGATCTTCTGGGTCTTTTTGGGCCGTACTTCGCATGGACAATATGTGCAGGAGCGTCCGCTCAATTACATGACTCAGTTACAGGGTCCCAACGTTACTCCCAACAGGAGCTGATTCACCTCAGCTGTCCGCTGAGTTACAGACGTCTCTGTCTGTTTGGGCCCAATGGCATCACATGAGGGACACAGAAGTTGCAGTACCACTGTTGGCCACTGCGACCATGTTGGGATCAATGACAAGTATTTACTCAGTAGTTTACAGAGTAAATGTACTTAGTTATATTCCATCACCACAAAAAACACAAACAACAAAATGTCAAGAGACTGTGCAGCCTCCATGTGCCCTCAGTGACTTTGTGCGTATCATTTTTATTATCAGCCATTTTCTTATTCCTCTAAATGCTGTAAAAGCAAAGTTTTGTCATATATCAAGTGTATGAAGTGACATGAAACTGAAAGCGTATTTTACAGTGAGGGTCTCTCCACAATATAAGGGCAAAGCGCCGTCACCGCCTTCAGCTTGGAGGCTGTTAACCTAATTCCTAATGGTTATTACAATGAAGCCTGCCGACCACATCAAGCTGCTGTGGTGCTGTAATGAGCTGAGCAGAGAGAGATCTGCCATGCTCTTTCACAGCCTTCAATTTTGCCACTATAAGCACAAGGACACAGAGTCCTTCGAAAATGAGTGCAGTGGCGTGTTTAGAAAATAAAAAAGTTGCTGTAAGGTTATAAACAACGTCTAAATTACACTGTTAATTCAAGTCTTCCTCAAGCCAAAGTATACTCGGGTTCCAGAGCTCAGCATCAATGCGTCTGCCTCTTCTTAGGCTCACATGCAGATGCATGTTGTTACATTTTCATGCATGAAGAGATGAATCATTGTCTCTTGTCGGACTAAAAACGGAGAAGCTCTTCTGCAGCGGTTTAGCCATATTTGAAAAACATAAATAAACTGAAATTATCTAAACCTATAAACATATGAAGTCCTAACTCCACCCTCTCTTGCTCTGTCATTTCATCTAAATTTGACTACAACTGGCATAGCTGGGCAGAGGCATAAAGAGACTTTTAAATAATATAGTTTAACTAAAAGATATCAAAAGGATGAACATGATTTTTCTCAGCTGGTGAAGCAAGAACAAATGTGCTGTCAAAATGGAAAAGTATGATTTGCATTTATGATATTGGCGTGGAAGTGAAGCTGCTTTTACCTGAGTCGCACGACTTTGGTGTACATGTAATTTGACATTCCTCTATCATCACAGAGCCTCAGGTAGTCAGTCGGCCCCTCTGCTCTGAGCCTTCACTCCTGTCTCGGTTATGAACAGAATTTCAAACATTTGGAAATGAAGATCACAAATTGCATTATGTTTTATTTGACAGGAAGAGCAAACTTAAACAATACTTGCCAGATAAGATTAAGTGCCATAAGCTAGCGAAGGTAGCACTTTAGAAAATTGCAGATAATTTGGTCTAATTTACAGGAAAAAAAGGGTTCAAATAAGCTCCATGTGTTAGAATATTTGATTATACCCCCGGTGAAAGACGCCTGTCACAGTCACATGTATAGACGCCTCAAATAGAAACTCGGTGAAGGCCTCAATCAGGCAATGCATCATCATCATTTCTGCAAATGTACACATGTTGTCAGCAATATGTACATTATAAGAAGACAGGAAGAGCGTGTGCCATAAATGGTCCTATGTTCAGGGACGGGATACAGAGTACCCTACACATCGTTTATGGCTACTTGTGTGTTTGAGAACATGTGATTATTTGGGTGTATGCATTTCCTATGTGGCCAGGCTTAAATTGAGAAATTACAGTTGGAGGATCTTAGAGTAAGCAAGGCCAGGTGGAGGGTGAGGTAGGGTAATACTGGAGGATGGCTCTGATTGAGGAAATACAACATCATGACAGAAACTAGCTGTAATTGTAGGAATCGGCCTGAAACCTCTGATGATGTATATGCACTGAGGGGACCAAAAATAACAATTGACCACAGTGGCATGGCCCCTTCCCTGCAGCAGGACTGCCACCACCACTACTTTACTCCAAGGAGAGGTGCTGTACAACAGTAAAACCTGCCCTCTGGTGTCCAAACAGCCATACTGCAAATGAGGGCTGTTGCACAGTGGGTTGCATTCACAAGATTGCACAGGAACAAGCCTAAATGTCTTTTCCAGTGGCTCCTTAATATAGTTTTATTAGCTGTTTTGAATGTGACACACACTAAAATACACAACTTAAGAAAAACTGTTCATCCCGAAATAGAGGCTGAAATGAAGGCCGCTTTGTCTTCTATAAGCCACAATGACAAGCTGACCAAATAATACCCAGGAAATGTACAAAGCTAAATATATGAAAAACTAAATTTGTGAATCCTTTAAATGATACATCAGGAATAAAATTAATTAGTCGCTTTCAATCTAAGGCAACTAAAATGTCCAGTACCCCTCATGGCACTCTGGACAACCTTTTCCCACCATTTCCCTTGTTTACCGTATCATGTCAGGCGTGGAGGCGCCCAGACTGTCCAGCCGGCTGGACAAGATGCAAATGTGATGTGGCTGGTACTGTACATCTTCAATGCACGCTTTGTGAAGCAACACAGGTGCCACTGCAAATCTATGCATTTTTTTATAGATATGTTTTGACTACTTTCAGGTGTTGTCATTTTTAAACAGGAGATCTTATAGAAAATATAAACATGTCCTGAACTTAAAGAAATAAAATGGCACTAGAAAAAAATGACAATGTAAAGGTGTTATTACATTTATTCCTCCTTCAAAACTTGGTTTTATTCTTTGTTTATGTATTTGTTTATTCTTGCTTTGTACATGATTATTTTCTAGTTCAGAAGAAGACTGAAATAAGTGATAATCATGTGTCTGGATATTCAAGACATGGAGGCACCCTGATGTGACATGCCCGCTCTGGGCAGATCTGTCTGCTAATTACAGCCTAGCTCTGAGGAGGGAGGTACTTCCACAGTGGGGGCTTTTTTTTTTTTTTTTAATGATGCGAGGGGTAGATATGGTATAAATACCGACATCATTGTACTGGAAGGCAGCATATCCTCAGTTGTGCTCCTACCCTAAGGATATACAGCAGTGCCAGGAGCTCACTGGTGCTGAAGAGATTGTTTTACCCCCTTTGGACACAGGTATGTGTTTTTTCTCTTCCTCTTTAAACAGCTATTTCTCTGAGAGAGTGTAGTCAATATCTAGGCTTCGCCTAGGCCTTGAGTCTGTTCCTATGGCAGGCTGAGGAAAGGAGGCAAATTTTGGCTGGCTTGGAGCATCCTGACAGATATTCACAGTCCTGAAGGATGCTCTGGCTGAATGAAAAAAAAAAAAAAAATTAAACTCTAACTTATCCTATGTTATTTGTTGTCCACTGAGTTTCTGTAGAGATGTTCAACCTGTACACTTAACTGAGAAAGATTTTGAGCTCTGTAAAATAACTCAAAAATAGCTTGCTGACACTTTATACATTGAAAGTGGTTGTGCTGACTATCTCCTTTTCTTCCCCTTGTAGATTTGACTTTGCAAGATGGACATACGAGTAGCAAGCATCCTCCTCCTTTTGGTGGCCTTGACAGCAGCCCATGGGGACCGGTATGTGGTGAAGAAGTTGATGAAGGCCGCTCCTCAGTACCAGCCCTACTCTGTGAAGAGCCACGGTAAGAAAACACAGCCTCTCTATACATCTGATTTTGACAGTAGTACATGCCAGCATTTCCACTTTCTTTTGTCTAGTTTGTCCTTACAAAAGTTACCTCCAAAGTCAGATTTTCCTCTCTAAAGACGACCTTTCCTCAAGCAACATTTCGTGACAGTTTTGTCTTACCTTTGATTCGTTGGCTAGTGAATTAGCATCGTTGTTGTGGCAAATCTGAGCAGCATAAGCAGACAGATGCTGGCCACAGCCGGCTGCACTTTACTTTGAAAACTGAATAAGACCTTGCTCTGGAACTGCCTCGAGCTCTGATTGGCTGAAACGGTGTGCTTGCTTCTCCAATCACATCTAGACTAGGAACTGAATAACAGGGCTTATTTACTCAATGCAGAACTTTGTAGTTTACACGCACCTAACTGAAGTGTTTTTTCACAGTTATAGTTTATCTGTTCTTTTATTCGGCCAATGCAATCACATAAGCAGTACATTTTAAATTAAATGATTTTGAAACTTTTGGGGCATTTTGTGATCAAGATGACCAACACAAACACAATTTAAATACTTTTTTGAGACTTCCTTTGTGAGCTATCTAGTATAAAATGTTCATTGCATGATTAGCATTTCAGAGGTATCACTCATGTTTTCTGGAGCATAATGTTTTAAGACTGCTGTTTTCAATACATTTACTGTTTTAGATTTGACATATGTGCTTCTCATTTTAGTTATTTTTGCTGTAAATGTTAGCTATTCATTTGCTCTCAGACACTCATGCAAGTCAATGCACATTTCAGTTCATTTCAAACATAATTTTACGTTGCTTTTGGTAAATATTCCCTGTGCAAAACAAGAAAACAATCCACATTTCTAGTATAGTCAGAGATTATCTTCACTTAAAAAATGTTAATTATTGGATGGTCTTGAGTGTTGGCTAAAATGCAATATAAAATATGAAATGTTGCTTTTGTGTGAATCAGCATACTATTTTTATTTTAGAAAGCAGCTGTTAGTGAATTATTTTAGTTTGACACTGACAATTACAGTCCAGTCACCCAGCAGTGTGGTTTGTTTGGGTGTGCCTGCTACACACAGAAGTAGAAACATCTGTTTGGCTTCATCCAAACTCAGCTACAGTTAGCTAAGGAGTGGGCCTTTTATACTCAAGCACATGTGACCACATTAAGGCAGCAAATAAAAAAAAAACTTCTCATTTAGACTTAACATTTGACAAACAATTCTCTTAAAGCTCTTTGACCTACATAGTATGGAAAATGTCTATTAAACAGATTTATGACATAATTTTAAAAATCCAAAAGACAAATTTCTACATTTATTTTGAGGGATTTGCAAGTTTAAGATTTCATGAAGAATTTTATAAAACTTTGCCAGTGAATCAGCTGGAGTCAAACCCTCAGAGCAACAAGATTGGTTCCTGGGAATAAAACTTGCCCCACCTCCAGGAATCAAATATCACTGAATTTGGACTACATTATTTTATAATGCATCCATCATTTTTAATGTTTTGATGAAATACACAACAGCAATGAATGACAGCAACGGTCATTAGAGTATTTTTCTTAAAATGTGTTATTCATTTCACATTTGATTGTTGGAATAACCATGTCAACAAGATACTATCAAAGTTCATTCATACCCACACTGACTGAGACCTGAGAGATGGCCAGTACATCCATGTTCTTGTCCTTTTTGTCACATGAGTGGGATATGATTAGAGGTACTAGAGACACCAGACACTTGGTTCAAGCTGTGACTCCAGGTAGTTATTTTCATTTGAATACTTTTAGTTCTTGTTTTTGGTGGTACTGATGATGGACTCTGTTTCACTCTTGACAGTAGTGTCAGTGGCAGGTGAGCCTGGACCTCCAGGTGAGCCTGGCCCTGAGGGACCTGAAGGCCCTGCTGGCCCCCCTGGTGAGAGTGCTGAAGGTCTGCCTGGACCCCAAGGACCTCCTGGACCTTCTGGAGCTCCTGGTCGCTCCATTGCTGGCAAGCCTGGATCCCCAGGTGGACCTGGCAAACCTGGCAGCAATGGCGCACCTGGTGAGAAGGGAGACACCGGAGCCTCTGGCCCTCAGGGACCCAGGGGAGCCCCTGGATCCCCTGGAAGCCCTGGACCCGCTGGCCTCTCTGCTACTGGCAAGCCTGGACCTTCAGGTCTTCCTGGAGCAATGGGACCTAGAGGAGAGCCTGGTCTGAAAGGACATCCAGGTGTACCTGGACTGCCAGGTGCTAAGGGTGATAGAGGGGTGGGTATTCAAGGACCACAGGGTGAGACAGGACCTGAGGGACCCGCAGGTGCACCTGGAAAACCAGGTGAGCCTGGAGTTGGAAAACCAGGAAAAGCAGGTATGCCCGGTGAGCCAGGAAAGTCAGGTACCCCAGGTATGGATGGTTCCCCAGGTCCCATGGGACCACAGGGACCTAAGGGACACACTGGTGCCCCAGGTGTAGGTATGCCAGGTAAACCAGGTGAGAATGGCGCCCCAGGTCTGCCTGGTGCAGCTGGCCCTAAAGGCCACCAGGGACCTGCTGGAGCCACTGGTGCCCCTGGAGTCCCCGGATATGGAAAGCCAGGTGCAAATGGAGAGAAGGGAGAGAGGGGAGCTACAGGTGCCACAGGTGCCACAGGTCCAAAGGGTGATCAGGGTCCAACAGGATATACTGGTGCTACTGGTGCAACTGGTCCCACTGGTCCTGCTGGACCTCAGGGACCAATAGGTTTCCCAGGTGAGTCCGGCCCTGCTGGCCCTAAAGGTGACACAGGTGCAACTGGAGCTCAGGGACCTAAGGGAAACAAGGGAGATCAGGGAGCACAGGGTTTCGCAGGCAAGCAGGGCTATCCAGGTGCAGCTGGTCCTCCTGGACCCAGGGGAGCCACTGGACCCACAGGTGACAAAGGAAATGTAGGTGCCCCAGGTACTCCAGGTGCCCCAGGCATTCCAGGCCCTGCTGGACCCAAAGGTCATCCCGGCCGTGCAGGTGAGCAAGGTGCCCCTGGTGCTGATGGTGCTGCAGGTGCCAGAGGACCTGCTGGGCCTCAAGGTCCCGCTGGTGCTCCCGGCCTTAAGGGACACCCAGGTCTCCCTGGTCCTGCCGGCCCTGCTGGTTTGGCTGCTAAGGGTGTCCCTGGACCTCCAGGTCCCCCTGGTCAGCCTGGTGACAATGGTGCTGATGGAGAGGCTGGCCCAGCTGGCCCTCCTGGTCCCCCTGGTCCTCCCGGTGAGGTTGTGTTTGAGAAGGGCATGGGAATAAGCGAGGTCATGGTCAAGTCCCCCATGTCTGCTTTCACTGCATCTCTGATCACCCCCTACCCTGCTGATGGCACTCCCATTAAGTTTGACCAGATCGTGTACAATGCTGAGAATCACTATGACCCCGAGACCGGCATCTTCACTTGCCAGATTCCTGGAGTTTACTATTTCTCCTACAGCATCCATGTTAATGGAGCTCATGCCCTGGTGGCTCTGTACAAGAACGGCCAGCCTGTTATGTTCACTTATGATGAGTACAGCAAGGGCTTCCTGGACCAGATGTCCGGCAGCGCTGTCCTCTTGCTGGATGAGCAGGACACAGTCTATGTCCAGATCCCCGACGAAGAGGCCAACGGTGTCTTTGCCGCCGAGAATGTCCACTGCTCTTTCTCTGGGTTCCTCATTGCTTCAACGTGATACGTTGATACAGTAGTTCCCAAAAGCCAACCAACTAAATTTGCAATCTATTTCTCAAACTAAAGTAAACTCCCTGTTCATCTTTTCCTCAAACAAACAGACAGGCAGTTCACCCTTCTTTGAGGAATAGGAGCATCTCGACTTGAAAACTACAAGAAATAGGTGCTTAGAAGAAGGAAAACTAATTTATGAAAACAGGTGATCAGGGATGGGGGAAGCAATCCACAAAGTTACCAGTGAGCTTTTGTAATGGAGACAGCATGTGAAATTGAGGTGTTATAACTGTGTTGTGTCCTGACTTTTTCTTTTTCCACTCTGTTCCTTTAATAATGACTTCAACTGGTGATTCTTAATTTAGTGTTTGTCTGTTTTTTTGTTTGTTTTTTTTTTTTTTTGTACCTGCTCGTTTTTGTTTGGGTGACCAATAATCTTATTAAAAGTACACAAATACTTTCTGTGCAACATGTTGTAACTGTTATCCTTGTATGTGACTTGAATATTGTGAAATGGTAATGGTCAAATTGACCGTTCTAATGAAATAAGTCACCAGAATACTGTCATACAAACACAAACTACCAGCAACATTGTTATATCCCTGAACATGCATTATGTCATGTAAAGCATAATGACCAAAATAAAAGATGTCTTAACGAATGTTTTGTCTCAGAAGCACTTTTTAAAATAATGAAACTCAAAACATTATGACCATTTTACTAACTATCATATAAACAAATTACTTGGTGGTGCATAGGAAATAAAAAGTCTTTATCAGATCTTGATTAATAAATTACACACTGAATATCTTGTCAGAAAGGTCAGTCCACTTTTGACTTTGTATTTCATAAATATCGCACATGAAACCTGATTAATCTTCTGTAAAGAAAATTTTCCTCCTCATGCAGTGGGGCCAGAGGTCAACTACAAAATAATGCTCCTTTGGGCTGGTTGTGACTAGAAGGTAACCCCCAAGTTGTGAAAATGTGCGAAAACTCTCGAGACTCGCTGCCCTACGACCTATCCTAACCGTAACCACTGGAGGTAAATGCCAAACCTTAATATCTCATGAGAGTTTTCCAACTTAGGAGTTACCCTCTTGGTTTGACCCTTTGGCCCCGTAGGACCTCAGTATCTGATCACGAACATTTTAGTAGGAGTAGATGCCTTCCAGTATGGGAGTCTGATGAGTCCAAGTAAAGTACATATTGTTTACTTTTCAACCTATCGCTCATGTTTGCAATATGGTACAAACTAAGATTGAAACCTCTCTACTAGCAGCTGTGCAGTTCTGAATTAAAATGGAAATGGGGGTGTGGCGAGGCAAAATATTAATGATGCATGGTTCTGCACTGGCCTGTTTGTTTGGGAACCATTGCGCTAAGGTTGGGTTCACACCTAAAGGTCCGGTTCCTGAACCAAACCAATGCGAGGATGATACGTCGTTTCAGATTTACAACTGGTCTGGTTTGTGGTTCACAAAAGGCAAAACTCAAACGGTCCAGAAGTTGTAAACAAAACTCGTGTGGTGGAAATGTCAGTTGATTATTGGTCTGACAGATGGCGGGTAAAATGACAACAAACCGCTCCTAATTTGTAGCTGGATATTGTAAATCATGGAGAACCGTCAGGTTCTGCTCATGCTGGTCTTGATCTGGAGCACATCTGCAGCGGTTGTTGAATAATATATTAATGCAGACATACCTCTGTGTTCTTATACACCTTCTGGAGTAACTGAGTAACTGTGCCGTGAGTCCATGTTCATCCCCTGCCATTTGACATTTTGCTAGCAAACATGCTAATGGCCACCATTTACCAAAAGAGGAAAAGGAGGCGTTTTAACCAATGAAATGACATAAAGTGGTACGCTTCCTGTGATTGGTTTGAATGGCATTCACACCAGAAATGTACCACTTCAGAGTTCACTTGACAGCAGACAGAGACCACCCCCTCGAGGTGGACCAGGGAATGGTTGTTTGGTCCGCACCAGGGTTTGATTCCTGTGTTCACACCGAGCCCAAACGAACCTCACCAAGGGAGTAAATACTCCAGGGTTCAGTTCAACCGGACTAAACAAGGCTGGTGTGAACACACCAGGCAGTACTTGGTTTCTTCACCATATTACATCACTGCCAAAAAGTAAATAAGATGGTCAAGAACAGTTATTAATGGAGCATATTAACTACGCATAACCACACGGATATGATAAAAGATACACTAACGTGACATTTATTGTCACACGTCCCTGTGAAATGAAGAATTCAAGTAAAAGTAGCAATACCCCCAACAACATCTACTCAGTGTCAGAAGTAAAAGTATTTCTAATGCAGGCCCTTCCCCTGTTGTTATTACTGATATAAGCAGAAATATTATGTTGTATACTGCTTGGTGCTTTAATGTGAAAACAAGTTCATGTAAAAGGGTTTGCACTCTTGAATTCAGACTTTTGAGTGGTGCCAGGTTAGCATGTAGGCAAGGTAATCAGTCCCTTATCATATAGACAAAAAATGAAACAAGCAAGACATCATATTTCATAAGCTAATATGTTGTGTACATAGACTCTAAGTAAGCAGTTACTTTCTATCAAATAAAATGTAGTAAAAAATATATGTACCTCAAATGTAGTACTGAAGAAGTATAAAGTAACATAAAATGGAAATACTGACTTCCGTGCAGTATTTGAGCAAATGTACTTAATTACTTCACACCACTGGTCCGTGTATAGAAGCAAAGGTGGATGAGAATCGTAATATATGAATTTGTCCCCACATGTTGGCCCCTGGTTGGGAGCCAGAGTTTACAAAAGCTACTCTACCGTGCAAGTCTGAATATGGGTGTGCTGAAAATAGCTGGCATGTGGGATGAGGGATAGGGATGGTCGTTTGGTAGGGCAGTGGACGTTTGATCTTTCCTGGGAGAGGGAGCGAAACGGCGGTGAGGTGAGGGGCCCTCGAGGGACAGAAGAGAGAGGGAGCCGGTTGAAGGAAACCGCTGGGGATTGCCATCTGAGGGGACAGCCATTCAGAGACGGTCTGTGGTCGGTGCACGAGGTGGGACAGACAGGAACACAGACGGAGGGCTGCCTCTGGTCGACTCCACAAGCCACACTCCAAAATTATCTGTTGCACTCAAAGGAGTATTTTCACTTTGATATATTTTGGTGTTTTTTAGCAGGCTCACCTGTCTGTATTTAGCTGCTGTATCAATTTGTCTAGAAAAGAGCTAACAAAGGAAGAATTGGAAGAACTTGGAGTAGGATGGAGAGTGGTGTGTGTGGCATTATGGGATACGCTTGGGCACACTACGGGCCAAAATGAGGAGAAAATCCCTCAACAACCTGACCAAGATGGACATGCAGACCATGAAGCAAAAATAGAAATATTATGTGTAAAACACACCCTTCTTGCGGTGACCGAAGCTGCAGTACTCCGGGTTAAACTGGGTGCAAAGGAAATAGAGGGTTTTGAAAATGAGCATGGGTGCAGATGTGGGTGTCTAAAAACACCCTGGAGGAGTTTGCAGCAAGCTCTGCTACTCTTAAAAATATTCTGGTGTTTTTATGGGGTTTGAAGGAATCCCAACACGTCAATGGTTAGCGCAGGCACCAGTTAGGTGTGTGCTGCAGTCGCTTAAGCTCTAGGCGCTGTAAAAATGTTTGTTTCACACACTATCATTTATGGTGCAAAACCAGCAACAAACACAACTTAACCCCGAATCTTATCACATAATTACGCTGTGGCCGTTCTCCGAGTAAGTCCGTCGTTTCCTAAAAATACTGCAGGGCAGCGAGCACGTCTCAATTTGTCTCTTTGCAAATTAGGGCTGGTTTAAAGAAAGAAAGATGCTGAAGCTAGTCTGTCACTGCTTTTGCTCCAATTTGATCATTGAATATGATTTTTTTTTTTTTTGTGAAAATGTATTCACGAGAAAAAGCTTGCATTTTTCCCTTCCAGAGGCTGTGCATTATTTTATCTTCTTGCTAATGTCATTAATGTAATTGCTCCAACTGATTCCTAATATTTTTAAAGGCTTCTCTGTACAGTGATTGAAACTTCACTTTTCCTTTAATGCACCACACGAGGGTGCTGTAAGGCAAAGAACTAATATCTTTATTTCTTCCTCCAGTAGCTGACCTCAGTCTCACAACACAATCTCACACCTACTCAGTTAACAGATTAAAAATTAGGACATTTTAAGCTAAATATTATGAATAAATGAGCTCAGTGTCACTTCATTCCTTTATTCTTCATTAGTGCTCACAAGAACAGAAATTGAACACCTATAACCACTTTGTAGGTAACGTCACATTCCATATTGAATAAGCCTCATTTATATACAAAAAAAAGTTGCTGTTCAAAGATTGCACCACAAAAAAAAAAAAAAAAGACTTTGTGTGCTTTCTAGTGTTGATTTTAAGTGGCGTTGTAGTCATCACAGCTTGATGCAAAATTTGCTTAAAACATCTCCCAATTTTATTCAATCTTACAAATGGTGAAAAACAAGAAAAACTTCATTTACAATGGGTAATCTGTTAAAAACTTCAGTCATTTAGGTACATCTCAGTCATAAAACCAGTAATATCAAAGTCTATACAACGTGCATTACTACAGAGTTTTGAAATGGTGGAATCTAGATGGGAAGTGATGAGCACCTACTGTTCTGACAGTTCACTAAATCTACTTCATTCAGGAATGGTTGTGTCCACAGGAGCGTTTGAGTTGAAGAGTTGTAAACAACTGTGCACTGCAAAGACAACATTTAAGACTTGGTTCCCTTTAAATATCACAATGTGTCAAATCTTGCAGACACAGCTTTTGCTGCTACATCCAATTGCCCAGCACCAAATACTTTGATAAAATATGTCAAATTCAGCAATGTGTCAACACAGTCATGGTTTCATGTAGAAAAAAAAAAAAAAATAAAACACATTCACGCTCACATTCGCACTTTCACACTCGCCCCAACGTCACACGTGCAAGCACCAATGAGCAGTGAGGAAGCAGCACACTCTCCAGTACACCTCCTGTCCATCACTGCCAAGGACCTTGCAGTCATTATGGATGAGATGGTTGCAGAATAGTAAACAAACACCAACAAAAAAATAAACAAACAAAAAAAAAATCCCTGGTTTTAGACAAGTCCTCGCATTCCTTCAGACGGGCTCCGTCGCCCCCTTCATTCCGGTGTCTGGCTCAGCAGGATTACTCGGCGGCGGCGGCTGTGGCCTCTGGACTGGCTGCCGTCTCTGGTTCAGTAGGTGAAGCCTCGGCTGGTTTCTCCTCGCCTCCTTCTGCTGCTGCTGCCGCCGGTTCTTCTGCCTTCACCTCCTCCGCAGCCTTTGGCTCCTCGGCTTCAGCCGCCTTGGCTCCCTCCTCAGCAGCCTCCGCTGGTTTGGCCTCCTCAGCAGCTGCCTCCTCTGATGCCGCCTTCTCTCCTTCGGCTGGTTCTGCTGCCGCTGCTGCTCCTTCCTCTGCTGCTGCCTCCTCAGACTCTTTCTTGGTCTTCTTGAATGAGAAGCCGCTGAGCTTGAAGGAGGGTTTCTTGAAGGAGAAACGCTTCTTCTTCTGCTTGCCGTCCTCGCTGGTGGATGGAGTGCCCTCCTCCGGCTTGGCAGAAGCCTCTCCGTTTGTGGCGGCGGGCTCCTTCTCGCCGTTGGCCTCAGCAACCTCTACTTTCTCGCCGTCTTCTTTTGCCGCCTCCTCAGTAGGAGTGCTGCCGTTGGCCTGGACGTCAGCTTTGTTGGCCTCCTCTGCAGCGGGAGAGGCATCCCCATTGGTTTTGGCGTGGCCATTCTCCTGGTAGGAAACAGAATTTAAAAAAAAAAAATCTTGAATATGATGCACATCACCTCACTAGTTAAGAGTCTTGTTTTACAATCATGCACCTGTAGCCTACATGAGCATATGTGTGCAAGACTACCCCCTGCGAAATCTGTCGAGCTGTGCAATTTAATCAAATGCAACTGGTAACCAATAGGAAAATATTCCTAAAACTGCAGCAACATCTGTTACTAGGAGAGTGACGACAGATCTGTGGCTTTCAGCAGTAGGCTAGTTGTTAGACCGCAGTACCGTCGGGATCCGCCAGGGGGCGTTCAGTGTGGAGCCAGTGGGTACAACAGAGGAATTTGTTTTTTAAACCCTTCTTTTGATGACCTGTGTAATCAACCAGTGTGTGGTATTTTAATTTTCATATACTTCTCTCATCCAACTCGGTGCTTGTTTAATAAATAGTTGGTTTTGTGGTTGTGTGTGTCCAAAAACGTGGCTGCTTTCTTGGACCTGGCAACAAAGGCGTGGTATCGTTTTTTAAAATGGCCATGCCACAGTGAGAGCGACCACAAACCCCCGCTGCACACATTTCAACCAAAACGACTGAAACAATGTTTAGGGAGCTACAGCCTCAGAGGATTGTTTAGAATAAATCCAACAATTATGATTGAACAATTCTGCGCTAAAATAACATTCAGCAGATTAGTTATGCAGTCCGTTATTCATGTTCAAAAGAAAAAAAAATGTCTATCAATTTAAAGCAAATTAAAATGCATGGATTTTAAACAGTGTTTTGTTGTAAAATACATACACTTCTAACAAAGCACAGTCAACAATCGTGGATCCATGTGGCCACTTTCCCTGGATGCCGGTGTGCGTGCGGGTGCGCCACAGGGAACATGGAGCACGCCATTGACGCAACACATTGCTTAAAACGAGACAAAATACCGCTCGAGCAGTTAACACTTAAACACCTGAAACGCGGTTTACCTGTCCGTTTGTCTTCGCTGCAACAGCTGCACCTTCTGCTGGCTTTTCTACCGCAGCTTCCTCTTTTCCAGCGGTTTTGGAGATTTGTGCTCCCATGCTTTTTGGTGCAACAAAGGAACCCAACCGATCAAATGAATGAACAAAGACCGCAAGCTTCCTCCCCAAAAAATACTAGTCGAGCGCCGACACCTCCTTCTCCGAGCGAAGCCGATGAATCAGCACGAAGCCGAAGTGACCGCAGAGGGACGTGGGAGCGCGTGCAGGAGGGAAAAATGTGGCAAAGATGCAAAAGAAACGCGGATTCTTTCAATTTTTTCTCGAGCGGAGTTTGTAAATGGAGAAATTGGCCCCGCCGCAAATGAGATGCGGAGTACAACGCCCAAGTCCGCTGATGAATGGGTACTGGGGCTATGACGACACGGCCAGCCCGTCTCCACCAATCACAAGTGCGGAATCCAGCGAGGGGGGTCGTAGAGTGGGGGGCCACGGACAATAGGAGAGACACAACAACATGGCCAGCAACTTGTCTTTATGTCCACTTTAGAGGCCACGAACTTGATTTTATTTGCCTGAAACAAAAACTGAGAGCTTTACCACTGATTTCAAGAAGAGAGTATCCCAGAAATATTTAATAATCCTGTACTAAAATAAACAGCATGACTGACAAAAACTACAAAAATGGCCAAGAGCTTGTCCTTATATCCTCTTTAGATGGCAGAAACTCTAAATAATGATTGAGAGCTTTACTATTAATTTCAAGAAGAGAGTATACCAAAAATATTTAATAATCCCATCCTAAAATAAACAGCATGCCTGACAAAAACTACAAATATGGCCAACAATTTGTCTTTATATCCACTTTAGAAGGCACAAAGCTGGTTATATTTGAGCTTTAACTACTGATTTCAAGAAGGGAATATCCCAGAAATATTTAATAATCGCATATTAAAATCAGTATGCTGTACAAAACTACAAAAATGGCTAACATTTTTTTTACATTTAGATGACATTCAGTTTCTATATTTCAAATAGTTCATTCTCTCTGCTGATGAATATTGTGGCTGCTTAGTGAGTATCATCTAAAAGAGCAGTAAAAATGTCTTTTTTTATAGTTGTATGTACATGTACAGTTTATAACATGAATCGGTTTGAGTATTTTTTAAAGAAACAATTAATTTTCTAAGTAAAATATTCTCTGATTCCAGCTTCTTAAATGTGAATATTATCGGGTTTCTTTACTTCTCTATGACAGTAAACTGAATATCTTTGTGTTTAGGAAACACTGACTGACATTTTATGGACCAAACAACTAACCGATTAATCAAGAAAATAATCAACAATGAAAATAATCCTAAACATTATTTCATGTAGACTGGAAATCATAGCTTATATTTTTAACTTAAAGTGTTAAAAGTACTTCTTGATATACAAAGATGCAACAAATGGAGCTTAAGAAGTTGTTTATCACAAATGTTTAAATTGATATGCAAGGGCGAAAACAACAGCATGTTTTGGACAGCTGAGCTGAGAAAGCTCTGCTCAGCTGGTCTTGTGTTATATCATCCTGACATATGCCTCGCTCAGTGCACAGACATCCCCTGTAACTATAAGCTCCTGTACCCACAACTTCCCTCATCCCTCATCTTGCATAATAGTGTCTTGTCTGCTTGTTGCAGCTGGAGCATCTCAGTGACCCAGATATAATGAGAGTTTATGGCCCTGTGCTCCGGCAGCCTGCAGTGCTCTGACTCCACCACCAGCCACAAGTCTCCTCTCTCTCTGCCATCACTGCATGACCCACATCTCCATGGTTACCAGTCCAAAATGGCTCCAAGGAAGAGGCTGAATGTCGAGGGCTTCGGCGATCGTGACTCCTGGTTACGAAGAGAGAAATAGGGTGAGAGTGAATGCAGACAACAGTTTGAGGATTAGGGTGACTTCTTTCACCCGCCCTCCCTTCATCAGGCTAACTAGGCCACACTCATTGTTGTGATATTCTGATTACATGCAAAGCTGGTATTGTTATGGTGAGCTGCCATGAATATGTAAACCAGGGGACAAAGCCAGTTTTCAACAAGCACCATGTGGCCCAGACATTCAGACATAAAGACTTCACCTGTCAGGAAGATACTGTACCACGTCAGGATCCCAGATGGGGTGGCAGCAAGATGACTTATAAAAAGGCACAAATCAACACAAAATCTCAAACATGCCAAAGGTATTCATTAATCATCTCACTGTAAATCATGTCAAATTTAATCCTTTAATTTTTCTGATTTTTTTAGTTTCTTTGTGTGCTAACAACAAAAATCATGTATTGTTTTTTCAATTCACCAATTCACCATCGTTTTTTTTTTTTTAAATTATGAGCCTCTCCCAAACAATTGAGATGTCCGTATGCAGAATATGCACATCTCTTTGTATGATAATTAAAAGATATTACATAAACATGAAGAGGTTTTTCAGTTTTTCAAAGATAATTTACAGTGAGGTTTTAAAGTAAAGATATGTACTCTGTCTGCACACATCACATTGTGCTATAAAAGCTCCCATCCATATATATATATATATATATATATATATATATATATATATATATATATATATATATAGAGGGGGAAAAGAAAAAAAAATATATATATATATATATTCATAATAATGTAATTTTTCTGGTTTGACATCTGTAAATAATGAAAATAATCATTAACTGCTGCCTGAATCTGATGTGCTTCAAGTCATGGAATAGCTGTCTTAGGAGGCAGCGTTGGTAGGTTGGTAGTTTGATTCTTCCTGCCCACATGCCAAAGGGTTCAACTAAACAAACCTGGAGGAGGCTACATGTTTGGTTTCTTGAAGCCTGACCAGAGTTCAAACAGCTGCAAAACTACAAGACTGTTCAGTGAATGGAGGTCAGAAGTCAGCATTGTGACTCAAAATTACATTACGGAGCAGGTTTAAATTGCTGTAAATCCTTGTGAAGTATTAAAAAGTGATATATTCTATTTTGAGTGGGGATTGTTCGCCCTAATTGTTCCAATACATTGCATTTTCCACCCAAAAGCCCATCTCAGTGTCTGTATGATGCTGATGTTTTCATTAATACAGGAAGAGAAACTGATTTCCAGTTTCAGTTACTTGGGAAGCTTCAAATGAGAGAAGTTTATCACCTGAATATTACCTGAAATAATAAGCCACCAAGTGATATTTTTGTCAATATTGATTGTGACTCTTCTGCTATTATTTATGTGCAATGGACAAGCTGTGTATTCAGTTTTAATTTGAATATATTTAGCTAAAAAATACTCTGATGCAGAGAGGAAAGTCACCAGCTGTTGATTTTAGTTGGAATAATACTAATCCACTTGTTGAATACAATGGGATACACAAAAATAGATTTAATAATCAAAAATTTGCCTAATTGGTGTGTTTTTCTCAGTGTGAGGATCCGTGTGCACTCTGTGTTTATTATTCACATTTAAACACTTAGATTGAGAGTGTAAAGAGCTCCGATCAGAACAAAATCTGACATTTTGTCAATCATTGTGCTTTTCAACGTTGCTAAAAACGGGGAGGTGTCACCCTACGCATTGTAAGCTGCTATTGGACGAACGCGGTGTCAATCACAGCTATTTGACGCAATGATAGCTGCGTCAAGACGTAAAGAGGTAAACCGGAAAACCAAACAAGACAAAATAAAAGCACAAAAGGTAGTCAGTTAGAATTCATGTACTGGGCGTACTTAAATACCGATGATACAATATAAGATGATTTACTATATTATAAATTATTTTTATTTGGTAGAAATACTCTTATTGTTGTTGTTTTTGCCTTGAAATGACGTAAAATGGCTTTATTTTGACAGCATTACCCGGAAGCTGCCTATTTGTGACTTGTGAGCTTGACTGTGGTCGCCATCGTCATCATCTGTACGCACGGCGGCGACAGCAGCTCCCGGATCGGCAGGGACGGGTATATCCCACCGCTGTTCTCCCTCAATGCGAAGAAAAAACACTCCCAGGAAGTAGACAGATATCGGCGATCTCCCGCACGAAAGTCCCTCTGGAAAACCCCGATGGATTAATCTGATTTTTCTGCGGTAAGCACGCTTTTTCCTCCTCCTTTCCTGTGTTGAATTTCAATTGGTGCACCCGCCTCGTCCCCTGTTTTGCGCTGTGGACTGCGAGATGAATTCATCTCGGGGAAAGAGAGCACAGGCGATAAATAACACATTGTACGTCGCTGGGATCCGCTCGTATCCCCTCCAGTCATCCTGCAGATGTTGGTGCGTGTATTTGACGGGTAACTGGGTAGAAACAGAGAGTTTAGCGGTGGCGGTCTGGTTAATTGTGGGTGATGTTTTGCAGTGCTGTGATTGTGGAGAGGGGGCTCTTGTGTTGCAGCAGCAGGGATGGATGCGCTGCAGAGCAGAGCTGACCACCGAGGCCATTCACACACATGATAAACGCCACAATGGCCTGCAGACAGCCTCCTATTGATTCACACCAAAATAATTGTCACACGATTCAAGCTAATTGCGCTGCCACGCTGTTAAATATTCAATTAAAGCTGTCCTAATCGGGTTATCTGATGTGTCTGGAGGTGCAGCCATCCATCTTGCTGGCAAACACGGGGATGGTACACAGAGTGTGTAGCTAGGAGCTAAAGCCTCGGTTTTATCCATGTGCAATAAGTTAACCAGTACTTGTGTGTCGGTTTGCACCCTGAAGCTCTGAGTGTTCAGCCTGTCATTGGGCCATGAATGACTACACAACTGGCGTGCGTGATGTGTATGAATTTTGAATGAAAGGAGTTACATATTGTGGTTCATGGACCATAAACACTCCCCCTCAGGCCCTCTGTCCTTACAGTTTAGCCTTCTTATCACACACACTGCTGACACATAAGCTGCTACTTGTGACTTTAGGTTTTAAGTAACACAAAGGGTTAACTGATTACTTTGGTTATTGGTAATTGACTGTTTTTGCCAGTCTTCAAATGTCACAGTGGGGCTACAACTACTGATTTTCAGTTACAGTGACAACAGCTGATCAACAAAAAAATAACCAGCAGCTGTTTTTACAATTGATATATTATTTTAGTCAGGTTTTAAACAGGTACGAAAACCCTACCCTCCTCCTTTTCTGGCCAAAAAGCCACTGGAAGATGCAGGAGCGTATACCCAGTTCATCCTTGGTAACCTACCTGTCTACCTAGCAGTACATCCACCTCATCAATGACCTCTACACCACTTTATTAAGTCATTTTTAGGCAAAATTGCCCAACTTTTGATTGTTGCACCTTCTCAGCTACGACTATTCGCTGCTTTTCCTTGATTGTAAATTGAATATCATTAGATTAAGGGCTGTTCATGCGCTCTGTTAAATTCTAATCGCCATGTTTCATGTGTTTTGATATATTACAGACTAAATGATTAATTGGATAGTTGTTTGGTGCAACATATCCATTCTGGTCCTATCTGGCGTTCAAATGTTTTCTTTTATGCAGGGTTGCAACTAACGGTTGTTTTCATTGTCATTGATTAATCTGACGATTATTTTCTTGATTAATCGATTAGTTGTTCGGTCTAAAATATGGCAGAAAATGGTGAAAAATGTTGGTCAGTGTTTCCCAAAGCCCAACATGACGTCCTCAAATGTCTTGTTTTGTCCACAACTCAAAGGTATTCAGTTTACTGTCATAGAGGAGTAAAGAAACCAGAAAACATTCACATTTAAGAAGCTAGAATCAGAGAATTAGAGAAAGTATTTTTTTTTCCTTAAAAAATTACTTAGTGATTAATCAGTTTTCAGAATAAAAACTAAACTAGACATTTTTTTGGTATTTTTGCTTAAAAAAATAATTTCTAATTGATTTAATCAACTAATTGTTGCAGCTCTGCATTCTGTATTGTATTGTATTTTCATTGTTAATTAATTTGTTGATTATTTTCTCGATTAATCGATTAGTCGCTTGGTCTAAAATGTCAGAAAATGGTGAAAAATGGCAATCGGGGCTTCTCAAAGTCCTTGGTCTAAAATGTGAGACAGCTAAGCGATTAATCATTGCAGCTCTATGTTGGACTGTTCAACTCATTTGAAGAACCATCATGGGCTCTAGGTAATTGCAATGGGCACGTTTCCTGTGTTTTCTGATATTTTTCAAAGTAATTGATTAATCAGATATTTGTTTGGTTCAAAATATCCACCCTGGCGTCCCAGCGTCTTAGCTGACATATTCAGATGTCCTGTATTGTGCAATCAACAATCCATAAATCAATGAGACTCAGTTTATAATGCTATAAAACAGAGAAAATTTTCACATTTTTGGCATTTCTGCTTAAAAAATAACTTAGTTTCCAGTTAACTTTTTATTGATCTACTTATTGATTTAATCAAGTAATTGTGCAGCTCTGCTCACAGCCCACTCAAGTGTTATTCAGTTCTACCAGAAAACCTCCAACCTCCATTACCATAGACCCACCACATCATTATTTCCAGTGGATTCTTACATCGAACGTTGCCCTCCGCTGGCACGAGATCTGGAAAGAACCGTTTAAAACCCCCCAGTTCAGAGCGACAGGCAGAAGAATCTGCTCCTGTGAAAAGAGAAAAAGTTCACGTTTTTCTAATTTTCTCCCATTTGGAAAATATTCATCTCTAAGCACAACTCGTGCTGACTGAATGGGCATTTACAATGGGCTCGGCGATTTAACAACATGACTCAACACTCTTTACTGTGAACACTGTGACACCAAAACACAGACACGTACATACTGTATGAAGCTCAGCTGTGGGTTTTATAACCAGCTCTGTTCACTCAGTACATTCAGGAGAATG
Source organism: Pterois miles (assembly GCA_947000775.1). Taxonomy (NCBI): domain Eukaryota; kingdom Metazoa; phylum Chordata; class Actinopteri; order Perciformes; family Scorpaenidae; genus Pterois; species Pterois miles. The sequence goes on from CAMQGK010000001.1 coordinate 612,697, forward strand.
CTTTGAAAGCCTCAACACTGCGTCGCTTTGTGCTGATAATCTTGTAGCAGGGTGAAATGTGGCCAATGTGATACGCTGAATGAACTCAGTTGTCCGACACAAGCAAATATTGTAACTATTCAGAGAATGGCAGCCATAAGGAGGAGATTGTCAAGAGTTGCACCAAATCCAGCGAACACAGGAGCAAGCTTCATATGCATTCAGCAGAAAATGATTCTCCTTTACGTCATTTCTTTGTTCAGTGAACAGAAAGTTGTATTACGGAGTTGAATAAGGTCGTTGTGAGTGTGGCATCAGTAGGAGGGGTGTGGGAGGTCTGACCTTGTTTTGTGCCATGTCAATGATCTGAGTGTAAAGGGACCCCACACTTCAAATTAAACAGAGCTGTCCTGTTAAAGGCCGTGTTGAATTGCAAAATTATTGTATTCTGGAGAGATCTGCAAGTTCATTGGGGTTAAATGATGGGAACTTTCTTGGATGTAGTGATTTTCAGAACAATTTTAAGTCAGATTTCAAAGGTTAGATTGTGTTTTCTCATTAGAGCTGAGACCAATAGCCTGTTAGTTTGAATCTTTTCAGTCATTCAGTGACTTGACTTTTCAGTCAAGCAAACATGCCTTCTAAAATGTCAGAATGTGCTGCTTTTTTATCATATATGATGCTGATGTTTGGTGCTAATGGCCTGATGAAACAAAGGATTTTTCTGGAAAATTATACTGACCATTTTCTGATATTTTATAGACAAAAAGATGCATTGATAAATCTTGAAAGCAGGGCGACTTGATTTCTATAAACTTTATTTTAAACACAATTTGATAGTTTGAGACCAATGCATGCAAATCAATAAAATGATAAAAATGTAAGAAAATAGAATTAAAAAAATTACAACAGTAACAATACAACAGTGTGAAGTAAAAACTACATTAATAAAAATAACAAAAATACAATAAAATCATACAAATTAAATCCAATGAAATGTGAAGTGATTAATAAAGTAACATTAAAATGGAATAAAAATACATATTATATCCAATAAAATAAGTGATTAACAAAATAACGATAAAATGGAATAAAATCATACAAATTAAAAATAATAAAATAATTGATTAGTAGAATAAAAATAAATGGAATAGAATTATACAACTTAAATACAATAAAATAAGTGATTAATAAAATGATAAAATATAATAATATTTTACTACTTAAATACCATAAAATAGATACATAAAATAACCATTCTTAATCAAAGTCCTGTCTGAATTGGTAGATTTTAAGTTTATTGATCACCAGAGGAAAAATTCAGATTTTATTGCAGTACAAGAAACAGTGCAGTCTCTCTCAAAGAATCAGTTATCAAAAGTGTTGTTGATTAATTGTCTGTTGAATGACGTGACAATTTCATTTCTGTAGTGAATCAACGCCAGTGTTATTTCTTCTTATTTCTGTCCACATGTACATTTTTTTAGGCTGCACATCTGTCCGTCTCTCAGGCCAGGCTGGCTGACTCCTGTATAATCCATCAGTCACGCTGCGTGACCCTGACATGTCTGTCCTTTTAATTTACTATATTGATCTTGCAGCTTCTCTATAAATGGCAGAGTATCTCATTATGGCTCCCAGCTCTTTGTGCTACTGTAGATGATTAACACTTGTGCCCGCACAGCATCAAAATAAAGGTGGAAATTAATTTCCCGTTGAGCCCCTCGGCTGTGATTGATGTAGTATCGCTAACCCTGTCCTGTTAGTTATATTGGCGTCTTCATTTCTTTTCACTCTTCACTTCCGGCTGTGAAGGAATCTCGCGACAGATTTGACAAAATACTATTCAACAGATTTGGCCAGACATCAGAGACACATTTCAGACTGAGTAGTTTTAATATGATGATCTGTCTGTGTCTGTCTGTCTGTCCTCCACGTCTCTGCCTTTTGCTATTAACTGTTACAACACACCACGTAGCTCCAGTCCTGTCCCCATTGGACCTTCCCTATCACGCCAGCGTGGTCCTCTGCTCTTGGAGGCAAGCTGTTCATTTGGGTCTGAAAATAGCGTGATGAGTGTTCTCGCAGGCTGAGGTGGTCATGCGATACCCAGGCCGTTCCACAGAAAGGAACAAGCCTCGTAGCGGCGATGCCATCATCTGCAAGTTGTGCTAGAAGTATTTTCATCCAGCAACTTCAGTCATATCACAAAGTGCACACAGTTATGATTCATATGCAAATGTTTGCAAAGGGAACACTATGTAAAAAGAAAAAACACCACAAAGGGACCATATGTATATAAACAATACAAGATGGCCTAGTTTCAGTGCAGCAGAATGGTTAGAGATATGTTAAAGCTGTGGTAGTCCCTGGTCTTTTTACTTCAAGAGCAGGAAACCTTTCACAATCCTCACAGGAGGCACAACGAAGTGAGACCTCCCCTCATTTACTCTGATCCCTCCAGGAGTGGATGCAGTGCTATTTTCATTTCAATCCACCAGAAAACCAGCTGTTTTGTAACTGTGCTGTCCCACAGTCAGTTCAGTTAATATTTCCATGCTTCTGCACCAAAGCTGTCAAAGATTTTAATATGTTACTAACCCTGTTTTCATGAAACAAGAAGCTGGTGTGGACTGGATATCTGCATATCAGCTGGTCACGTTGACGTTATAATAGTAAATAGGGCTGCACCTAGTGATTATTTTCATTAATTAATCTGTTGATTATTTTCTCAATTAGTTGTTTGGTGTATAAAATGTAAGGAAATTATGAAAACTGTCGATCAGTGTTTCCCAAACCCCAAGATGTCCTCAGATCTCTTGTTTTGTCCACAACTCAAAGATATTCTGTTTACTCTCATGGAGGAGGAAAGAAACCAGAAAATATACACATTTAAGAAGCTGGAATGATAATTTTTGGACTTTTTCCTTTAAAAAAATACTACAGATTAATCTATTAGCAAAATCGTTGGCAATGAATTTAATAGTTGACAATTAATCAATTAATCATTGCAGCTCTAATAGTAAACAGTCTCATTTCTACTCTTCTGTGCCTTTCCCCCTAAATGGAAATTATAGGTTTAACATGTGTTTTAAGTTGGATTTAGACTGTAGACTAATAAACCTGCTGCTATACTGTAGAGAGGGATACTGTAAATACCAGAAGATAGGAGATGTAAACATACATGTCTTTATGAAGATTACTTGCTATTTTAAGGATTACCAGAGAGTCAGAATCAGTCCTCCTCCTCCTCCTTGTATTTCAGTCTGTGGTTTTTGGGCTTATACTGTAATGCTACCGCTGGGCTTGTTTCTTCTTCTGGGTTTTTTATGGCGTTTTATTGGCAGTAATGAATCTCAATGATTCTCCGTCTCTCTGCAGAGCTCCCTTCTTCTGTTAGTAGGGCAAATATGGGACTGGAGACTGAGAGTGCTGTACAGTGTGCACAGGAGGTGATTTTTTTTTTATTTGGTAGGCATGTATCCGATGCTTCCATGTACCTGTGGGCAGCAGGTAACACAGTAGCGATATACTGTATACATGTCTGCATCTCAAAGTAGTTATTTCTTATCGCTGCAGCCACAAGCACCAAGTCCACAGATAATAACAAAAGCATCATGCACGCTCACATAGCGAATGCGAGCACTCCCTTATTTATTTTCCATTCGTCTTAAATATTAAGTGCTTTCGAAAATGTGAAATACTGATGCAAGACTTTAGTCTTTGCTTGTACCCTGTTGCAGTGCTCACAGCGTGCAGCAAGTGACACATCTGTTTGCACTTTTTTTCTGATGTAGGCATTCGGGTTTCTGGCTAGTAAATGTAAAACAGACCTGAAGGAATTCGGTCATATACTCCGTAGCTTTCCTTGTAACCATTAAGCTCCGGTGTCCTTCAGGTTTACCTCTGATTCAAGCTCATGTGAGGCAGCAAACTGTACTTACTTAAGAAAAGATAAGTTTTGTGACATTTTCTTAGTCACCTTTTAGTCTATAAAATGTCAAATGTTCCCACCTCCGATGGTGATGGTCTTGAGATGTATTGTTTTGTCTGACCAGCAGTCCAAAACTGAAATCATAGAAGTAGACATGGGCCGATATGAAAATTTCATGTCCATTGTCCTGGCCAAAATAATTAGGATTCACAATAGTATCCCGATAATCATTAAAATATGCTTAAAACCCTGAAAATGACATTGAAAGATATTGGAAACACCGATGTTGCTGCATCACAGCTAGGACACATCTTTTTTTGTGAAAAACAAAAGATCATACATAAGATAAATCATAAGGTCCCCCTGTAAATATAAAGAATAAATAAAAACTCTGTTCATTTTTACATCATAATTCCTGCATGTTTTTAAAATCAGGCTCTATTTGTCACTTCCCTACCATATTAGCGAGTTAGACAGCTTTTTCAAGTCACTTGTGACGATATTCATGATTATCCTGATCATAGAAATTCACCACCGTCAGCTTATTGTGAGTGTTTTTTATCGCGATCCACGATAAAATCCTGTATCGTCCCATCCCTACGTAGAAAACAGGAAATTTTAGAAGCTGGAACCAGTAAACGATTAATTGATGATCAAAATAATTGTGTTATTATTGATTTTTGCTCTTTGTCTGATGCTGATGGTTATGGTTTGACTATATCATTGACAAAAACATTTTTCATGAGATGGTCATTTTTCTTGTGATATAAATTACTCCACAGAAAAGAGGCACCACCTGCGTGAGTCAACTGTGCTGTTAATGTGGATCTGAATCTTTTAGTTGAGGTCAAGAGCAGTGCGATGGTTTCCCCTCCTTCTCCTTCGTCTCCTTCCGCACTAGCCCCCCCCCGTCCGTCCACAGCGACTATAAACAAGTGTGTTTCCAATTAGGCGTATGTGAAGTCAGCTGGCCTCCAGTACTGATGAAAGACAACAGAGCTGTCAGCGGTCTCCTCCTCGCCGTGGCTTCATGAGCTTGCAGGGCTTAAAGGGGGGCACGGTGAGCCGAAATGTGTATTAGTTTAACTGGGTCTTTTAAAGACGGTAAGGCTCTTTTTTTAATTGGCAAAGCAGATTGCCTCACTCATTACAGAAACCGGTTCTCGCTCTGGGTTAGTGAGGCCAGTCCCCCTCTTGAGACGCCGTGTCGAGCCCGGCAGCGGTTTGCTGTTCAGGGTGCATTTTAACAGAATCTGTAGATGGGCGTGTGGCTCCTTGTAAAGAAAACAAAAATAAAGTGCATGCCAGCTTGTAAATGCAATAGCTGGGTGAAAATTCTTCTTACAATTGTGGTCCCGCAATAACATGGAACAGTAAACCATGATAAGTAGCGCTGTTAAAATCCTTTATAGTGTACGTTAAGCTGGATATTCTCTGCATAAAGAATCTTTATCTGTGCACATATTTGCAACAGTGATCACATTATTCAGACACTGCAGCTCTGTCACATAATGTTCCTAAGTATAATTAGTAATGGAGTTTAAAGTATCGTGTTTAATTTCAGTCTAATTGAAAGATTTTTCACAAGGCTCCCTGAAACTCTCAGAGGAAGCGCTGAAATAATGGAATATTGAATCATAATTTCCCCAACGGAGACGGCTTTTGTGCTATTATTTCACCCACGTACTAATTTCATCTCTGTGTCTTTCTCTCTCTCTCCGCCCACAGAAAGTAGAGAATGGGCTGTGTCCAATGTAAGGATAAAGAAGCAGCAAAACTCACTGATGACCGGGAGACCAGCGTCTCACACAACTCGGGGTACCGCTATGGGTCCGACCCCACACCGCAGCACTACCCCAGCTTCGGGGTCACCACCATCCCCAACTACAACAACTTCCACAGCGGCGCCACACAGGGGGTGACCGTGTTCGGAGGAGTCCACACGTCCTCGCAGTCTGGGACGCTTCGGTCTCGGGGAGGAACGGGTGAGATTGAAGGAGCTCTTCTCTGGATTCATGCATGGCAGCTGTTTAGTAACTAACAGGGTTTGGCTGGTCCAGGTTTTTAAAGGCTGTAGCTGTTTTAAAGATAATACTTTGTGATGTTTTTCCATGTTGAACTATACTTGTTCAGCATTATTGCCACTATGGAAAATCCTCTGTCAATGTGTTTAGACCACCAATGTAACACTAAAACCACTTAGAATAATACAAGTTAAGTTATTTGGGTGAAATACCTCTGGGCAGAGCCAAGATATCTATTACCCCAGTTTCCAAACTTAATGCTAAGCTAAGCTAACCAGCTGCTGGCTGCTACTTCATATTTATCTTACACACATAAGAGTGATATTGAACTTCTCATCTAACTCTCTGCAAGAAAGCAAATAAGAAAACTTCCATAAACTGTGTATAAGAAGTGGACATTGTCACCGAGACGTCACTCGCTGGTTTGTAGGCTGCTGTTTTGAAGCCTCGAGTTTGGCATTGGCGTTTGTCGCCATGTTTATTTTTTGCAACCACAGGTGACACAGTAGGGTGGAGCTGAATACGACATTTTTATAGACTAAATATGTTAGAATTAACTTTCATGAATTGAAAACATGCCGTGAAAGGGTTAAAGTTGTAAGAGAAAAACACGGACAACTCCCAGACTGGCCAGTGCTGTGAAAGTGACCTGTCAATCACAAGGTAGCCACACTCAAAAGCATCCCCTGCTTTATGGTCTATTTGACTCTAAATGGGACCATAATTTACTAAATGAACATCATGCTGTGTTGAAGAAGACTTGAAACTAGAGACTGAGACCATAAACTAAATGTTTACAGTGTTTACTGAGGTAATAAACCAAGTGAGAAGTAGGCTTATTTTCTCATAGACTTCTATACAATCAGACTTCTTTTGGAGAGTCGCCCCCTGCTGGCTGTTAGAAAGATAGAGGTTCAAGCATTGGCTTCACCTCCCAGACCTGGAGATAGCCCACTGACTAGTTCCTAAAATGTCGGACTGTTCCTTTAAGACAGGGTGACATTGTAATTCTGAAATATGTTGCTGTCATTGAATGGGGGTCAAATTTCAAACAGAGCAATTAAAAGGGAAATAAAATGTCAGAGTTGTAAGGCTGTAAACTCCTCTGAAGACCACTCACTGTCTGGCCCTTGGCCAATATTAAAAAAAAAAAAAACGGCTAATGTTAACTGAGCAGCATACATTATTTGTCTCTTGTTTCCACTCTTAAATGATTTCCATCAAGGTTGGAAGTCCAGATTATTTGTCTACTTTTTTCCTCCTGCTTTCCTAGTAAATATGTGATTCTTCTCATGTGTTGCTGATAAATTCATGTTTCTGCAGAAGATGAATGTCCACAACCTGAAAGTTAATAGAAAACAGGGAGACCTAAATTATCGCTGTTGCTCTGTGAGGCGCACATCACACGACCTGAGAGATCAGACCTTGTGCTGAATGGTGCAGAAATGGACTTTACGGCCTCTCGCTTAAGATTTTAAAGATACATCTGATGTGTGATGCATAAATCAACAGCATCTCTCGCGTCGATGTAAACTACTCTAGGTTTTTATTTTCCCCAGCACAGATCAACACTGTGGAGTCAGCACCACCAGATTGTATGAATAAGAGATTACTCCAGGAGGGCAGCACTAAACAACACTCACATTGCAAAGAGAAGGAAAAAACCCTCCAAACAACAGTCGACTAGGACAGAGTAGAGCAGAAACCTGGTTTAACCCCCCTGTGAAGACATCAGCATGCTGAGACAGTTTGAAGCTGTTTTAGTCATTGTAAGGTGTATTTCTGAGGTCACTGCATTGATGGGGAAACACACACTGTAGCTCTGACTGTCCAGGACCGATTCAGATCAGATCAGAAAATGAAATCACTTCACAGTTTCAGGTTTATTAAGAGATACCGGGACTCCAGGGCTGTTCCAGATCACAGCAGATAAATTTGATTGGCCTCCCTAATCTAGACCTTGCCAGTTTTAGCTGTTCCTAGAGCATGCTCTTTTTTGTATGCCAAGCAAGTATTTACTGTTTATTTGCAGGTTAAACCTGTAATAAGTGTTTTTTTTTGTTTTGTTTTACTTTGGCATTTTAATCAGCTTATAAACTTTTTTTTGATCAATTCTTTTATTGAGCATTTTAAGATATTATACAATACAGACATTCAAAAGAAAACAAAACATCAAATCACAGGCATACAGATCGGACAGGAAAGGAAGGGAAGGGTTCCTTTTTTTTTTAATACTTAAAAAATACTTAAATTAAAAGCAGCAGATGGGACGCAAGCAATAAATGAAGAGGGAAGTGATTCTTATTGCCATTACATAACAAGCAGCCCATGTGTTAGACAGATGAACAAACCCCAAATCAAAACCACAGTGAAAATCACTACATCATAATTCATCCATACAGTTCACCTCTGGCCGCCACCATGTCAACTCTTTGTTTCCCTGCAGGGGTGACTCTGTTTGTGGCTCTTTATGACTATGAAGCCAGGACCGAGGATGACCTCAGCTTCAGAAAGGGGGAGAGATTCCAGATCCTCAACAGCACGTAAGCGTGGAAACATCTGCATGACAGCATTAAGGGTGGTGGTCGGTCGCGTTTTCCCCACTTTCTGCTTTTTTGTCTGTCATGAATATCTGAATGCTGAAATGTTTCACAGGCAGAGTGGAAACAGGTCTCTCTGTTTCAGACCTGACCGGGCTTATGAGCGATATGTTGCATGTAAAACCTGACAGATTTAATGATAGCTTATTTAATGATAGCTTATTTAATTATGGCGTGGAAATATTGACAAGGATTGCTCTGCTTTTACACAGTGTGTTGTGTTATGAAATGAATTGCTTCTAGATGGTGTTAATTGGCACTGATGCTGCCCTTGTTTCTGAAATTTGAATTCTCTCTGCTATTTGTGTAAGTAAATATAAACTACAACAATACTGCAGCTATTGTGTATATTAATACAATTTTTTAAAAGCGCATAAAACAGTTTTTGGGGCATATTTTTGGAAACTACCTCTAAACTTCAGGGCATTTCCCATAGTAGCGGCTGACTGACACCTGAGAGCTGGTGTTATGTGGAAGACCGTTTCCATGCCGATATGTGTTTCCCCTTACATAAATCTGAACTGACCGCAAAGGCATTTTTTCACCCTTTTTAATAAAAAAAAAGCAATTTTGACAAACATAAGAGATGACTACATGTGATTTGAGTTGGACTTTAAAGAGATGATTCACTGAAGCTTCAGGGGCCCACGCACGAGAAAAACAACTTATTTTGTAGTTGTTTTTTTTTAATGTGCTCTCTACTCAGCTCTCAGAGACCAGACAACCAATAAATCTGGTCCACTACTGAGTGTGCATAATGTGTGAATGGTTGATGTGTTTATTTCAACCTGCCTCCGTCTCTCTCCATCTATCCATCTTCTGTCCTCAGTGAGGGCGACTGGTGGGAGGCTCGCTCTCTCACTACAGGTGGAACTGGTTACATTCCCAGCAATTACGTCGCTCCGGTGGACTCAATCCAAGCTGAAGAGTGAGTAAAACTTTCTTTTATATGAGCACACACGGCAGCTTCATCAGCATATCATAAATATTTGAGCGCTCATCTCACCGCCTTCTGTTAACTGTGGCATAAAGGCACGTACAGTACAGTATACAAGAATAAAAAAATTTAAAAATGTTTAAACTAAAGATTACTCTCCATAGTTTGAGTCCTTCCTTTTTTTCCCTGCAGCTGGTATTTTGGTAAATTAGGCCGAAAGGATGCAGAGAGACAGCTGCTCTCCAACGGCAACGCCAGAGGCACTTTCCTCATCCGTGAGAGTGAAACAACCAAAGGTACTCTGACCGAGCTGCATCCAACATGCTGACATAAGAAGCAGTTTAATTATAGACAAACATACAATAAAATCACATATTTAATATCATGTCAGTAACTATGCTGTTGCTGCATATTCCCTGCCCCAAATATTTTGTGCAATGTGCTTTATATACCATACCTCCATCAGTGTCTGTCATGCTGCCCGGACGTGAGCTGACGTTGAATCGTATCAAGGAAACGTTGCATCTTGTAATGTAAAACAAAACGTTGGAGGTTCCTCCTCATGGCAAACTGACATTCTCCGATCTCATTAAAGTTCTCCATTTTCTTCGCCCATCTTCGTCCACATAGTTGTAAAAATTTGGATGTGCACGGACAGGCGACAACCTGCCGCATAGAATCCCAGTGAAGGGCACTTGCAGCAAACATAAATCACACTTTAAAAGTACAGCGTGTAGGAGATGCTGAGTGCAAAACCGTGGTAACGCCTTTCCATCCTTACCATAATAACACTACTTTAGGAGCAACAGAAGTCAAGATGGCAGCTGGCGGTACCACGGTATTGCACTCTGCAGCTTACATTATAGCAGTTTTACAAGCATGCCAAGAACTACGTTGGGCTTCAAGTAAAAACGCAAAAGGCTCTCTCTAGAGCCAGCGTTTGGTTTGTCCATTCTGGATTATGGATTATTGTAGAAACATGGAGGAGCAACATGGCGGACTCCATGAAGAGGACCTGCTCCCTGGGTAGGGCTCATTCTGAGTTAACGAAAACACACAGTGATTCTTAGTTTCAGGTGACTGTGCAATAATGAAAACATAGTTGTGAATATTATATTCCTTTCCTGCTAGTAGATACCCCGAAATGTTACACACTTTTCCTTTAATCGTGTTGCGTCTGTTCCAGGGGCCTACTCTCTCTCCATCCAGGACTGGGATGACGTCAAAGGAGACCATGTCAAACACTACAAGATTCGTAAGCTGGACAGCGGAGGCTACTACATCACCACCAGGGCCCAGTTTGAGACCCTCCAGCAGCTAGTGCAGCACTACTCTGGTGAGACGCTGCCACAGTTCTGGTGGAATTATAACAACTCCCTGTCATGATAGATCTGCTGTCCCTCCCTTAAAATGACAATGTCCTGATGTTGATCCAGCCAGGGCTGCGGGGCTGTGCTGCCGACTGATCGTGCCGTGCCACAAAGGCATGCCTCGTCTGACGGACCTGTCCGTCAAAACCAAAGACGTGTGGGAGATCCCGCGGGAGTCGCTGCAGCTCATCAAACGTCTCGGCAACGGCCAGTTTGGAGAGGTCTGGATGGGTGCGTATCTTTTTGGCGCAAGTGATGATTTGGACAGCTGTGAACAGTGTTGCAAAACATACTGCATGTGTTGGATCATTCAAAACTAACACCCAGCTAATGTTACCCACAGGGAGGAGTGTTTGCTTTCGGTGATTTCATTTAGGAATTTACATCTCTGCTGAATCTCAGTGTCCATTTGGTCTGGAATAAGAGTTTTAAACTTCCCATGACTTCTGCTTGAGTTCAGGATCTGGATGGGCAGTTAGAACACGGCGTTTATGGTATTTGTTATGTCTAATTAAGTTTCTGTGACGTGGCTTTTCTAAACTCAGTTCAGACATGCTGTTTTTGTTCAGATGGGTTCAGTAAAACTTAATTTGTCCCACATTGGGTAGAGAAATGCTGTGTCTGAACTTATTGGTACCGCAAACAAATCCTACAATAAATTGTTTTTTGACAAAGTTTTCAGCTGGAACAACTTTTTAGTCTCACTCAAAGCTAAATTAAACTTTTGTAATTCAGTGTTTTATGTACATCTGTTTGTTTTTTTACATTACTCATGAAGATGTTTTTTGGACTATGACTATAAAATTTAATGCAAGATTAAGAAGATAATGTGAGACAATTTATAAAAAAGACAAAAAATGAACTGGATGAACTGGGATCATAGTCAGTCCATTTATTTTTCTATGTTATTAATAATTTGATTTTTATAGATTTTAATTGTATTTTTATGATCGTTACCTTGTGCTGGTACAACCTCTAGTCTCTATTTGTTGCCAGTTATCTGCTCCACAGTTTATTTGAACTAACTCAAGGTAACTGTTAGGTACCTTCAGTAGATTTCAGTCACACATTACTTACATTTACTTTACGTCCTTCCCTTCCTCTCACGTTTTCTCAGACTATACATGCTATTTTTCAAATAGTGAATATCTCCCATTGTAATTAAAATCCTGCTCAAATGCCCGTCACCAACTTTCGGAGAATTACCCTCGAACAACCTTTGGTTTTTTTTTTCTTGTCAGGCACATGGAACGGCACCACCAAGGTGGCGGTGAAGACTCTGAAGCCGGGCACCATGTCACCCGAGTCCTTCCTGGAGGAGGCCCAGATCATGAAGAAGCTCCGACACGACAAGCTGGTGCAGCTCTACGCCGTGGTGTCCGAAGAACCCATCTATATCGTCACCGAGTACATGTGCAAAGGTAGACGCTATTTTAAACTGACACTTAAAAAAGACACTATGAATATTACATGCATGCATCTGTGCACACACCAACACAGTATGTACATAATTTATGCATCTGCATGGACAGTGTAGTAGGTGTCCTACTTCATAGCATGTCCATGTCGTTATACTCGGACAAATGCAGTTTATTACAGCAACACAAACACGACTTGTGGTTGTACAGCGAAAACACAGAGATCCTCAGTAACCACAGCAAAAACAGACAAATAAAAGTGTGAGCCAAGTGTAACATGTGGCAGGTGTCCCAGAGTTGATGTCACATTAGCTGCAATGTTCTGTCAGCTGACGACAATATGAGACAACAGATCCTAACTCGTTTTTCTTTTGTTTTTTTTTTTTTAGGGAGTTTGCTCGACTTCCTTAAAGATGGAGAAGGACGAGGCCTCAAACTGCCAAATCTGGTGGACATGGCAGCTCAGGTACACTGCTGTGAATCATCTGAAATCTCTATGCTGAAAACTATGAATTTGTTACCAGAGCACTGAAAGAGATTGTTTTTTTTTTCCCTAAGAGCTTTATTCACATTAATCATCTCCAGCTGTTACCTATTTATTCATTTAAGCTCAGTGTTGCAACCATTTCCATCTTGATCTTATGCCAGTGTTTACAGTTTCATCCGGCAGTCTCTTATTTTGGCAGGCCAAAATGGCAGTATTTCAAAAGATTGAACTTAGCACATTGTGATAACTTTATTCTAAGACCAAATGGACAACTAAATACCTAAAGTCAGTGATTTAGCATTACTGTTTAGCACTGCAGTTATCCTATTCTGATGATGTAATTCATCACTTCCTGCAAGTTGATAAGTAATCATACCTTAAGCTGGAGTTTATTTGGCAAATATAGCAGATTTATGGGTTTTCAGTTAAGAGGTTATCCCTTCTGTTGCAGCCCCCTTTTTTAAGGCTCATAAAATGTCTGTAAATCTATGCACAGATTTAATCATCTTGAAACTGTTCAGTGATACGATGTTCACTGGAAAAACATAACTCCATTTCCCAGGTGGCAGCAGGCATGGCATATATTGAGAGGATGAACTACATCCACAGAGACCTGCGCTCTGCCAACATCCTAGTCGGAGAAAGTCTGGTGTGTAAGATCGCTGACTTTGGTCTGGCCAGGCTCATCGAGGACAATGAATACACAGCAAGACAAGGTAGGACGGCTGGGTTAGGTTGCACTGTAGACTGTACATAAGAAGTGGACGTAGTCACTGTGACGCCACCTTTTCTTTGCGGACTGCCGTTTTGAAGCGTTTGGCATTTTGGCCGCCGCCATCTTGGTTTTTGACAATCAGAAGAAACATGAAAGGGTGTAGCTGAGTACAACTGAAGACTTAATAAGAAATTTTTAGGCTTCACTTTTCAGACCCTGGAGTTTCCCACTGGGTTGCATCAGCTTTTTGTAAATCCATCACTAAGTTTTTGTGTAAAATCCTTACTGAGTTCTTCCTAAACAACTACCTGCCAATTTCAAACTAGTGATTTGCTAAATGGGGTTGCACCGTTAAAACTTAAGGATGGTCCAATCAAAAGCAATCAGCTATGTAACATAGCTTCCAAAATACCAGTTTCAGAAATCCAAACAATACTTTACAGTTAACTGCCGATCCTTTGTAAATGAAGGCATGACTTTGTTTATTTGTATATGCATATATGGAGGATTGTGTATCCTGGGAAGTTAGCAGTTAGCATGGTGGCAATTAAGGTACTTTAAAACCCATAGCACCCGACTGCTGCAATTTGCATCAAAACCCAACTCCTTCTCAGAATCATAACTCATAACCAAATCTGAAAACACACACATATTTTTAGATTGTGTGACATGCACTTCCCAAGGATATCATTATATCCATCGCGAGTAAACATCCATAAATCAGGTCGGAAATCATTGAAAAAAGAGACGCTCTTAACTCCAGACATTCCTGAGAATCATCACATTTTACATTTGTGTACATCGCAGACAGGACCTGCTAAAAGCTAATTTGACGTATGGGGCCAAATTGTAAACAAATATAGGCTATTACCAGTGAATAGAACTGAGGTTATTTAGACATTTAGTCTGATTCTGTTAAACAGCATTTTAATCACATGGTCTGGTCAAATGTGTCGACCATACTATGTTTCACCTCTTCTCACATATATTGGCGAGCTAACAGCTGAGGTTAGTTTTGGGTTAGTTACAACTAATATCTACTTAAGAGCTAGTTGTGTAGCCTTTTACAATATAAAACATTACATTTAGTGAGGAGCACATTTCTACGTGGAGAGCTTATGTTCTAGCTAATTTTGAACAGCTGCAGCCAGCGTTTAACGGGAACACGTTTAATCTATTGGCCGCAGTTTGGAAATGTTTTTATTTTGCAGGACATTGTCGGGATAGAAATTAAATTGTGACTCTGTTCCTTAGTATTGTCTTAGTCCCCAACCACAGCATCTTCTGAAAACCTCAGCGTCAGAGGAAAAAGTTGGCGGGCTGGCAGGCGACTTCTTCCGTTTAGTTCATTCCAAGACACATTTAAGAATAAGTGCAGTAAATGAGCAGGAATTCGTCTCGGCGACACCAGTGGAAAACAGAAGCATGTGTGGTTGTAGCACGGCACAAAGACAACAGAGTATCACACTTTATACAAATATGTTATACCCAAATATACATCTGTTTGTGTGTGTCTCACTGGAGGGATGAAGAGTAAGTGGCCCTAACCTGAAACACTCAAATGCTGTTTTGCCCCTGATTGTTTTGGCAGACAAGAATTACAACAGGATGACTTCCAGACTCTGTTAGTCACTCTGTCAACATGTTCAGTCACTCATTTGTTACTGATTTAAATTTTTACTTGTTCAGCTCAAACCGAGCTGATATTGGAATTGTTTTTTCCCTGGTGGGATGTTATCACGTCTTCATGTCGCTGCACTAATGAAACCACAGATGAATGAAGACATTTCCACAGAGGCGCCTGACCTGCTTCCTCTTTAGGTTTTGGTAAAGTTTGTTGCTTTATTTCTCTATATGTTTAAAAATCAAAACTCACAAAATTTCTTTTAGGTGCAAAGTTTCCAATAAAGTGGACTGCTCCTGAGGCTGCTCTCTACGGGAAATTCACCATCAAGTCGGACGTGTGGTCGTTTGGCATCCTGCTGACGGAGCTGGTGACTAAGGGCAGAGTGCCCTATCCAGGTGAGAGTGTGCAACTCTGTGGATTATATAATCCATTCTCAACACCAGAGGGTTGCTTATATTTGATTAATGCAGGAAGCGTGAGAGCGTTCGAGTCTGCTGAGACGCTAGCCATGCTAAAAAAAAGAGCAGCCCGTTGCATAATGTACATTGAATTGTGCATTATGCAGAGTGATGTTCCCACAAGACTGTGTGAACATGTGAAATGAATTTGTTCTTTTCTGCTATACACATTTACATTATGTCTTTGGCATAAATGAGTTAAAGAGTATCAGAAAAGAAAAAAAAATATTATATAGGATGTTATAGGATGGAAAATAATTATCAATTCTTTTATTTCTGTATTTGAGTATGAGTGGCCCTTCACATTCACGCGTTGGTTGGAGCAAAACTGGGAAATGTGTGACGTCACCACACTGTGTACTAAAAGGAGCCCTAACGGATGAAACAAAACTAAAATTAAATCAGCATTAAATGCTGTTTATTCATCACATACATAGTAGGGCAGCAAGTGATGATTATTCTCATTGGTGATTAATCTGTTGATTATTTTCTCGATTAATCCATAAGTAGTTTGGTCTATGAAATGGTGAAAAATGTTGGTCAGTGTCTCCTAAAGTCCAAGATGACATCCTCAAATATTCACATTTAAGAAACCAGAATCAGAGAATTGTTTTTTTTTTTTCTTTCTTATTATACCTATTATTTTCAAAATAGTTGGCGATTAATTTTAATAACTGACACCTAATCAATTAACCGTTGCAGCTCTAATAATACCATTGCGTATAATATTGTACATGTACATACAGTACTGCTCTTGTAGATGATACTCACTGTATCAAGAAATGAAATTATTAAATATTTCTGGGATATTCCCTTCTTGAAATCACTAGTAAAGCTCTCAGTCATTACCAAGTCATGAAATACCACCAAACAACGGCCATGTTTGCTGTTTGCTCCCTCAGCTATGCCGGCGTGCTGCTGACGCACAATGTAATCACGTAAACACAGAACTGAGCTGAATATATTGGCCCCTTTGTCAAGGATACCCAATATCCAGCTACATATGTTATATGTAATGCTATATTTTAAAAAATAACATGCCGTGTATCATACAAGTATTAATTTCTTTTGGAAAATTTTATGTTCCTAAGACAGAAATGGTCAGAAAGCAAGGCTGCATTTTATTAATAAATTCAAACAATATTGCACCATCTTATTTGCCCTTCGTTTCTCCGTGCTCCTCTCTCCAGGCATGAACAACCGCGAGGTGCTGGAGCAGGTGGAGCGAGGCTACCGGATGCCGTGCCCGCAGGACTGCCCCTCGTCCCTGCACGAGCTCATGGTGCAGTGCTGGAAGAAAGACCCGGAGGAGAGGCCCACCTTCGAGTACCTGCAGGCCTTTTTGGAGGACTACTTCACTGCCACTGAGCCTCAGTACCAGCCAGGGGATAATCTCTGAGCGCCGCTGCCCCTCATCTCATGTCATTTCACCGGCTCTCCACCAGAGAGAGCCAGACTCCACCTGTTCTCTCTCATCCTGTGGCTGTAACAAATCCAAGCTCATTGACTGACTTCTTGACTTCCAGGCTTCAGACAAACAGGGACGGCTGCTGCTCTGACAGCATACTGACTATCAAATCAAAGGATGCTTTGGAGGCGGGCGCTGAGATGACTGAGGAGTTAAAAATGACTGCCATGGATGAACGAGATGAGTTGTGTTGTGTAACTTGTATGTAGTGTAAATATAAATTTGCTTGTTTACTTATCTTTTTTTGTTTCATTTTATATTACTTTTGATATTTTGGAAACGTGTGGATTTTTTTTTTTTTAATCCAAAGTCAAAGTTATTTCAGATTTACGGCTCGTAGAAAACCGTGAGAGGCTCACAGTTGGTAACAAATCGTGATATAATACTTGTAGGAATGGTAATAGTTAGATATCGTGGACTGAAGCGTCTCAGAAATTTTTCTGGGAGTCCACTGACCTTTTTTACGAGGTGAATATAAGGATACTGCTCTCCTCTTCTCAAGGAACTTAGATGTATTATAACACCTGTTCTTGCCTTTTCATGTTTAGTAATACTCTTATAATGTAAGGGAATGCCTTCATGCTTTCTACACACTAACTTAGTGCATCATGGACTCTTCCACTAAAACTTGTATGGCATCTGCACTAATATTAAGTGCATTCATCGCATTTCAGCTTCAGCCAATGAGTTCTAGATCGGCTTAAAGTGACTTTTAGTTCAGCTTCTTGCAGTTGAAAAGGAGGCTGACGCCCTCTCCAACTGCAACCATTGTTCGGCTGACTGCTTATTATACTGGCAATATTTTAAAATGTATGTTGCATTGTTGTATGGCAGCAGGCTGTGTAAGAACTATTGTCTTTTTCGCTTCAACAGCCAAACGTACAAACTGCCACTTACATGACAGGAATGAAGGAAGTGACCTGTGTTTGTCCCTCCATAATGTGTATCTGGAAATAACATGTTGTTTACGAGACCAAACATGTTTATTTCGCTGTATTATTTTGCTAAGCGTTTCAGCCACAGTCTGATGTGTCGTTTTGATTACATAATTCTGTGGGTTTTTTTTTTTTTCCAGGGAAATTTGCAGCTCTGGATGACATTTTATCACCTTTCTCTCTGTGTGCATTCCAGGACAAAACACCATTTTCTGTGCGTATTTAATTTGCTTTTCACGGGTGGAAAATGAGCAAAAAGTAGTTTTTGCATCACTTGGTTTGCCCTAATTCAGTAGATATACAGAACATGTTTTTGGTCTCTGCATTATTTATTGTCTCTGTCTGTTACTTGTACACATCTGGTTTTGAAATAAACAAATCTTGCCACCACCGTCCTGTGGACTCACCACTTTGAAACAACTGGGCATCAACTGGTTTTAACACCTGCTAACTTTCTCCGAGGAAAATGCAGCACCTGAGAAAACTGACAGCACAAATCCATCACCATGCGTATATACGTGCAGCTGAAATGACTGATGTCTGTTAGAGTGATTTAATCTTTGTGGTTTCCCCTCAGGCTGAACTTGACACAAGGACAACATGACTGAACACAGTCTATGCAAATCACTTTCCCCAGCACTGGAGAGCAGGCAACAGGATAGCAGGCCAATCTTTGACGTAAGACCTGTTTAATATTTCTTCCTTGTGCATTCTTTTCACCTTGATTTAGCTTTTTAATTGTTTGGTATTTACTAACTGTTTCTGTGGTATTTTGTTTGATTATAGCCTTATTAGTCTTGTGAGAGTATAGCTTTTCTTTAGCATAGCACCTGTTTCATTGTTTCTGCTTTAACTGAACAATATTCCAAAGTAAATAATTTTAACAAAAGTTTATCTTGTTTCTTTAAGCAGTAAATTTAAGGACTCCACTTTTGAACGTGACCCTCAGCTAAATTACCCTGGCCAATCTGGCTGAGCAACACAAGCACTGCATTCTCGTCTCTGATTGGACAAAGCTTCAAGTATTTGCATATAGCAGACTGGAGCACACACAAGCCTCTGCACCCACAGGAGTGTTAGGTATCCAGCAGAGAACAGGTATGTCATTGTCTCTTTCTTTTCAGAGAGTCCTCATGGCCTGGTACGTACCAAAGACGTATGTAAGAGTATGTTTTGATGTGTACTATATGTTCTAATAACTGCATGTGAAATAATGTCAAAGTCTTAGTCAAACTATATGTTAATCATACTGCAAACTTAGCTGTAAATGTGTGCTATTTCTTCAAAGTTATGAGTATAACTAACTGTTTTTTTTGCTTCTGTCTGTTATCTGCAGGACTACAGGCTATGCTTTAAGTAATAAGATGGAAAAATCTGAGAAAGAACTAAAAGTGTCAGAAAATTCCCCTCAACTTTTAAACCCCGGTGTCCCAGTAAACCAGGTTTGCTGCACCATTCCACATCATGCTCCATTCATACCGACTCCTTGCATGGATGCAGATTATTTCTACCAAAATGGGTCATGTAGAGTCGGAGATGTGAGCCAAGAGTTTAGGAGTCAGCAAGCTTGTGATGCACAGCTGATGCAGCACGGAGATAGAGGAGTGACTCCCGCCAGGAGGAATCTCTATCATCGGCCTCGTGCCGCAGAAACCAGGGAGGGTGAACCAAGAGGACAGTGCTGCTGTATGGAGCGTGGACCTAACCGGTGTGGAACTACAGAGCCTGCAAACAGAGACACAGCCAGGTGACTGTTGAGAAATCAATCAAAGAAAAGAGAATGTAATTTGGATCCGTCTCAAGGTTAATTTGGGATGATATAATTTATTTTTTATTTTCAGGGGTGAGGATGAATACAATTCTCACACTCAGAGTGATGAAGATGTTCTTGAGCCTCCCTTGCCACTAAGATCTGATGATGAGTGGCAACACTACAGACCTCTTCTACCTCCTCACCACTACATGTACAACTATGGTAAGAAAAAAACGTTATTAAGTTTATTATATTCATTTTTCGCTGAAATGGCCAAAAATGGTAAATATACAGTCTGCATGAAGAAGTAAAAAAAGAAGATGCCTTTGGCAAGTATTCTGATCTTTTACAATTTTACATGTAAAAGTCCTGAGTTCAGATACATGGGAAAAGTATAATATTTCACTCCGAACTAGTGGAGCACCAGAAAGTGCTGGGAGTGCTCACGTAAAATACAAGTACCTCAAATTGTACAGTATTTGATTGAATGCGTAGTTACTTTCCCCCACTGTCATTAGCAGCAGTTTTATTAATATGTAAATCAAAACAGGATTTTCATTTAGCTGGCAAACTCTTTCTCTCTAGCCCGGCTTATTTAGGCATTTTCTGCCTTCACTATGTGCTTAATCTATATCCACAGATCTTCATCATACTATGGATGTCAGGTGTTATCACTCTGCAGGACATGTGCAGTACAACCTCAATCCAGTCAACAGGTACCCTCCTCAGCCATGTCACCGCTCTGCTCCCTGCCACTACAGAAAACCCTGTGATGAGTCCCAAAACTGGTACAAACATAAACATGTCTGAGCAACTAGGTGCACTCCTTTCGTAACCTTACCCAGTAGTGCAAAAAAGTTTCTTCATGCTCACTGTTTATGAAAAATGCATTGAACCTTTTGCTGCAACTACTTTGCATATTACCCAAATCCATCACATGTCAATGATTCAACTGATGAGGCCTTTGTTTATTGTTCTTTCTCACTGCTTCAGGCTCCAACGTCATGGTAACTTCATACAGGGAAGTGTCTCAGTTAATATGCCTCAGTTCGCCGTCCCTCCCGAGGAGGGTGTGTCGCAGGTCAGCGTGATGAACCTGAGCTCAGATGGAGCCGAGGCATCTGTCTCACATCCACAGGCAAGAAGAAGAACCATCAGTCTGCCTGGTGAGTGCCGTGAGTCACTTTTTTTATGTCAAAAAAAAAAAAAAAAAAAAAAAAAAACGTCTTGGCATGTCATTAAAAAAATTATAGTATAGTATGCCATAAAAAAGTCATAATATACTGTTATAAAACATGTCATGAAAAAGTCAATATACTGTGTCATAAAAGATATATTTAAAAAGTCACGTCGAAAAAAAAAAACATAGTATAGTATGCCATAAAAGGTCATATTGTTTTATAAAACATGCCATGAAAAAGTCATAGTATACTGTGTCATAAAGAATATATTTAAAAAGTCAAGTCATTAAAAAGTCGTAGTATAGCATGTCATAAAAAGTTACAGTATAGTACGTCCTAAAAATTCATAGTGTAGTACGCCATAAAAAGTCATAGATTCGTTGAAAGGACTAGCTGTTACAATCCCTGGTATTGCACCACTTCTAATGGGGAGTCCTTGAGGAGGAAAAAAAAAGAGGCTGCTTTAAGGCTTTACCACTGGGACACATCGTCAGTACCTCAGCATCACCGGGTGTTTCGGCCATTTATCACAATACACCCTAAAAAGTCATAGTATGTCATAAAAAAGTCATAATATAGTATGTCCTAAAAAGCCATAGTACAGTACAGAGTGTCCTAAAAAGTCATAGTATAGTATAACAAAAAAGTCATAGTATAGTACAGTACCTAATATAGTATGCCACAAAAAAATCACAGTATAGTATATCCTTAAAAAAATATCATAGTATAGTATGCCATAAAAAGTCACAGTATAGAATGTCATAAAAGTCATAGTATAGTATGTCATAAAATAAGTCATTATCTCTTCTCTGATCTCTTCTCTTCTCAGGAAACATTTTCATAACTTATTCTTCAGACATTTCTTCAGAGATAATCCCCTTTGTAGACTTCCTCACAAAGCAAGGTTTTCGACCAGTGGTAAGCAACTATTTCTTAATTTAAAAGTCAGATTAAAAAAAAAAAACACTGAACAGTTCACTAACAGCCCTGGATTTAAATTCACAGACTGACATATTTGACAGCCCCATTAGATGCATGGATGTCAACAAGTGGAAGGACAGTTACCTGAAAGATGTAAGTTTTATCTATATTTAAAACCTGATTTTATCAGAATTATGGTAATTTTTGTATTGCTCTTGTTATATTGTATTCTTGAAAAATAACATTACCAGATAATCATTAATGACTTAGAAGACAAAATCTGACTTTGTACTTGAATATTACATGTTTTGTGTCTGTTTTAACTTTTTAAAAAAATTGAACTTTTGTGTTCAAGTTCAGGCAGTGAATGTTTCTAAAGGGTGTGTTTTTTAAAACAGCCATCAACCCTGATTATCATCGCCATCAGTCCAAAGTATAAGGCGGACATTGAAGGATCCGTAGTAGATAGCCATGGTCTACACACTAAATATATTCACTCCATGGTGAGAATGTATTTATTAGAATGAGATATCATTTATAATAAATACATAAATAATAATAATAATAATAATAATAATAATAATATATCTAATTTTGACAGATGCAGAATGAATTCATCCAGCAAGGAAGCTTGAATTTCAGATTCATACCAGTGCTCTTCCTCAATGCGTCCCAGGTTAGAAGGACTTTGCTTAATACTAAATAGCTGTTACTCACACTTAAAACTTTCTCTACCACACAAAAAACATGTATATGCACACTCCTTGCAGAAGGACATCCCATGTTGGCTTCAGAACACACATGTTTACCGCTGGCCACGGGACACTGAGGATTTGTTACTAAGGCTACTCAGGGAGGAGAGATACCTTCCTCCTCCTGTTCCTCTGGAGCTCACCCTCATCATCAGGCCCGTCACCCCCAGTGCTGCAGCTACACTGTAATGACACACCCGTAACCTGTTCACGCATGTGTATAATATTTTGATTCTGGTTGATTTGACTCTCAGTTTGTGCAGCTTTTGTGTTTTACAAGTTCAGAGTTAATCCACTGAAGGTAAATAACAGCTTATATTGCATCTAATGTACAGTTGTTTTCCACGTTTCAATAAAGTTTGTCTGTATAGCATTTTTTAGTTTGTCAAAAATGTTCATAGAAAAAGTAATAGTATAGCAGGTCGAAAAGGTTCATGAAAGAAGTTATAGTATAGCATGTCAAAAAATGTCCTGAAAAAAAGTCATGAAATAGCATGTCAATTCCCAAAGGAAGTTACAGCATAGCATGTTGAAAAGATTCGTGAAAGAAGTTGTAGTGTAGTATATCGAAAAATTTCATTAAAAAGTCATAGTACAGCATGTTTAAAATTTTCATGTTAATACATCATGATATAGCATGTCAAAAAATGTAACAATTAAATATCATAGTATGCCATGTCGAAAATTTTCATGATAAAATGTCATAGTATAGCATGTCGAAAATTTCATCAAAAACAGTCCTAGTATAGCATGTCGAAAATTTTCATGATAAAATGTCATAGTATAGCTTGTCGAAAAGTTTCATGAATAAAGTCATAGTATAGTATGTCGAAATTTTTCATTTCATGAAAAAGTCATAGTATAGGACACGTGTCAAACTCAAGGCCCGTGGACCAAATCCAGCCCGCCACCTCAATTTATGTGGCCCACGAGGGCTTGCAAAGAATATGGAATGCATATCATTCAATTGAATGATATGCCGCTTCACAGAAGTAGTGTCCTTAAACTGCATGCAACAATGAATCTCGATTTTTTGACATGCGCACTGTAGCATCTCAGTATCTGCGGTTTCCAGCAGCAGTGCAGTGTTGCCAATTTAGCCACTTAGTTGCTATATTTAGCCAGTTTTCAGACCCCTCGACCCCTCTTTCAAATAAGAAAGAAAGGCAAATCTAATGAGTTTTGCTGGTGTTACTGGAGACTTTTGGAGACTCTCATGAAAGCAGGTATCGTTCTTCCTCTTGTCAGTGAGCAGCAGGTGCTGCCGTGGACCCTCCCTAGTCCCAAAGCAGTCACAAGCGGCACAGTCCTCATCAGCAGTCCCTCCTAGCTGCAGGCTCTGTTCACTTCTCCGCATCCAAACTGAATGAATCCCGCATGCACAAAGCCGCCGCTGGCTGATGTAAATGTAAAATTTTGGGAATCAAACCCTGAATTTAAAAATATAGGAAAAAAAAGAAGTTCCTCCACCAGAGTGTCCCCTTTGGGTCACTTTTGCTGGTCCGAAGCCTGGATAAAGGAGGAGGGTTGAATTGCGGTATAAAAAAAAAAAAAAAAAACAGAACTGACAGAAGAAATTTCATTTGTAGTTCTAAACATATTTAGGGAATTGTTTTACTCACTTTTTGTCTTCAGAGCTGGTTAATAAAAAAATTATTACTAAAATTAATAATAATCAAGTGCAGAGGCAATTTTGTAAAATGATCAAGAGTAGATATATTTATATACCGGTAGTCTTATAATTACAACCGGCCCTTTGAGGGCAGCCATAATGCTGATGTGGCCCGGGATGAAGTTGAGTTTGACGCCCCTGGTATAGTATGTCGAAATTTTTCGACGAAAATGCCAAATTTTGTTGATGTTCAAAAAAATCATGAAAACAGTCGTATTGTAGCATGTAAGATGATTCTATGGTGGAAAAAATCATTTCGTGGAATGTTGGAAAATTTTACAAAAAAACGTCATAGTATAGTATGTCAACATTTTTTACAAAAACGTCAAGTTTTGTTGATGTAAAAAATATTGAAAATGGTCGTATTGTAGCATTTAAAATGATTTTATGGTGAAAAAAAGTCATTTCATGAAATGTTGGAAAATTTTACAAAAAAAATGTCATAGTATAGTATGTCGAAATTTTTTGACAAAAATGTCAAATTTTGTTGATGTTGAAAAAATCATGAAAATGGTCCTATTGTAGCATGTAAAATGATTCTATGGTGGAAATAAGTCATTTCGTGAAATGTTGGATAATTTTACACAAAAATGTCATAGCATATGTCGAAAATGTAAAATTTTCTGGATGTTGAAAAAAATCATGAAAACGGTCGCATTGTAGCATGTAAAATGATTTTATGGTGGAAAAAAGACATTCCGTCAAATGTTGGAATATTTTACAAAAAAAACGCCATAGTATAGTATGTCGAAATTTTTTGACAAAGATGTCAAATTTTCTGGATGTTGAAAAAAATCATGAAAATGGTCATATTGTAGCATGTAAAATGATTCTATGGTGGAAAAAAGTCATTTCGTGAAATGTTGGAAAATTTTACAAAAAAAACGCCATAGTATATAGTATGTCGAAATTTTTCGATGGAAATGTCAAATTTTGTTAATGTTGAAAACAATCATGGAAACGGTCGTATTGTAGGATGTAAAATGATTATATGGTGGAAAAAAGACACTTCGTCAAATGTTGGAATATTTTACAAAAAAAACGTCATAGTATAGTATGTCAACATTTTTTACAAAAACGTCAAATTTTGTTAATGTTGAAAAAAATCATGGAAACGGTCGTATTGTAGGATGTAAAATTATTCTATGGTGGAAAAAATTGATTCTGTGAAATGTTGGAAAATTTTACAAAAAAAGTCATAGTATAGTATGTCGAAATTTTTTGAGAAAAACGTCAAATTTTCTAGATGTTGAAAAAAATCATGAAAATGGTTGTATTGTAGCATGTAAAATGATTCTACGGTGGAAAAAATCATTTTGTGAAATGTTGGAAAATTTTACAAAAAAAACGTCATAGTATAGTATGTCAAAATTTTTTACAAAAACGTCAAGTTTTGTTGATGTTGTAAAAAATATTGAAAATGATCGTATTGTAGCATTTAAAATGATTTTATGGTGGAAAAAAGTCATTTCGTGAAATGTTGGAAAATTTTACAAAAAAAACGTCATAGTATAGTATGTCGAAAGTTTTTGACGAAAATGTCAAATTTTGTTGATGTTGAAAAAATCATGAAAATGGTCCTATTGTAGCATGTAAAATGATTCTATGGTGGAAATAAGTCATTTCGTGGAATGTTGGAAAATTTTACAAAAAAAACGTCACAGTATAGTATGTCAAAATTTTTTACAAAAACGTCAAGTTTTGTTGATGTTGTAAAAAATATTGAAAACGGTCGTATTGTAGCATTTAAAATGATTTTATGGTGGAAAAAAGTCATTTTGTGAAATGTTGGAAAATTTTACAAAAAAAACGTCATAGTATAGTATGTCGAAATTTTTGGACAAAAATGTCAAATTTTGTTGATGTTGAAAAAATCATGAAAATGGTCCTATTGTAGCATGTAAAATGATTCTATGGTGGAAATAAGTCATTTCGTGAAATGTTGGATAATTTTACAAAAAAATGTCATAGCATATATGTCGATAAAATGTAAAATTTTCTGGATGTTGAAAAAAATCATGAAAACGGTCGTATTGTAGCATGTAAAATGATTTTATGGTGGAAAAAAGACATTCCGTCAAATGTTGGAATATTTTACAAATAAAACGTCATAGTATAGTATGTCGAAATTTTTTGACAAAGATGTCAAATTTTCTGGATGTTAAAAAAAATCATGAAAATGGTCATATTGTAGCATGTAAAATGATTCTATGGTGGAAAAAAGTCATTTCGTGAAATGTTGGAAAATTTTACAAAAAAAACGTCATAGTATAGTATGTCGAAATTTTTCGATGGAAATGTCAAATTTTGTTGATGTTGAAAACAATCATGGAAACGGTCGTATTGTAGGATGTAAAATTATTATATGGTGGAAAAAATTGATTTTGTGAAATGTTGGAAAATTTTACAAAAAAACGTCATAGTATAGTATGTCGAAATTTTTTGAGAAAAACGTCAAATTTTCTAGATGTTGAAAAAAATCATGAAAATGGTTGTATTGTAGCATGTAAAATGATTCTACGGTGGAAAAAAATCATTTTGTGAAATGTTGGAAAATTTTACAAAAAAAACGTCATAGTGTAGTATGTCAAAATTTTTTAAAAAAACGTCAAGTTTTGTTGATGTTGTAAAAAATATTGAAAATGATCGTATTGTAGCATTTAAAATGATTTTATGGTGGAAAAAAGTCATTTCGTGAAATGTTGGAAAATTTTAAAAAAAAAACGTCATAGTATAGTATGTCGAAAGTTTTTGATGAAAATGTCAAATTTTGTTGATGTTGAAAAAAATCATGAAAATGGTCCTATTGTAGCATGTAAAATGATTCTATGGTGGAAATAAGTCATTTCGTGGAATGTTGGAAAATTTTACAAAAAAAACATCATAGTATAGTATGTCGAAATTTTTTGACAAAAACGTCAAGTTTTGTTGATGTTGTAAAAAATATTGAACACGGTCGTATTGTAGCATTTAAAATAATTTTATGGTGGAAAAAAGTCATTTTGTGAAATGTTGGAAAATTTTACAAAAAAAGTCATAGTATAGTATGTCGAAATTTTTTGAGAAAAACGTCAAATTTTCTAGATGTTGAAAAAAATCATGAAAATGGTTGTATTGTATGTCAAATTTTTTTACAAAAACGTCAAGTTTTGTTGATGTTGTAAAAAATATTGAACACGGTCGTATTGTAGCATTTAAAATAATTTTATGGTGGAAAAAAGTCATTTTGTGAAATGTTGGAAAATTTTACCAAAAAAAACGTCATAGTATAGTATGACGAAATTTTTTGAAGAAAAAGTAAAGTTTTGTTGATATTGTCAAAAATAATGAAAACGGTCGTATTGTAGGATGTAAAATGATTTTATGGTGGAAAAAAGTCATTTTGTGGAATGTTGGAAAATTTTACAAAAAAAAACATCATAGTATAGTATGTCGAAATTTTTTGACAAAAACGCCAAGTTTTGTTGATGTTGTAAAAAATAATGAAAACGGTCGTATTGTAGCATTTAAAATGATTTTATGGTGGAAAAAAGTCATTTCGTGAAATGTTGGAAAATTTTACAAAAAAAACGTCATAGTATAGTATGTCAAAATTTTTTGACGAAAATGTCAAATTTTGTTGATGTTGAAAAAATCATGAAAATGGACCTATTGTAGCATGTAAAATGATTATATGGTGGAAATAAGTAATTTCGTGAAATGTTGGAAAATTTTACAAAAAAAACGTCATAGTATAGTATGTCGAAATTTTTCGACGAAAATGCCAAATTTTGTTGATGTTCAAAAAAATCATGAAAACAGTCGTATTGTAGCATGTAAAATGATTCTATGGTGGAAAAAAGTCATTTCATGAAATGTTGGAAAATTTTACAAAAAAAACGTCATAGTATAGTATGTCGAAATTTTGTGACAAAAATGTCAAATTTTGTTAATGTTGAAAAAATCATGAAAATGGTCCTATTGTAGCATGTAAAATGATTCTATGGTGGAAATAAGTCATTTCGTGAAATGTTGGATAATTTTACACAAAAATGTCATAGCAAATATGTCGAAAATGTAAAATATTGTTGATGTTTAAAAAAATCATGAAAACGGTCGCATTGTAGGATGTAAAATGATTCTATGGTGGAAAAAAAGTCATTTCGTCAAATGTTGGAATATTTTACAAAACAACAAGTCATTGTATAGTATATCGAAATTTTTTTACGAAAACGTCAAGTTTTGTTGATGTTGTAAAAAATATTGAAAATGGTCGTATTGTAGCATGTAAAATGATTTTATGGTGGAAAAAAGTCATTTTGTGAAATGTTGGAAAATTTTACAAAAAAAACGTCATAGTATAGTATGTCAAAATTTTTTACAAAAACGTCAAGTTTTGTTGATGTTGTAAAAAATATTGAAAACGGTCGTATTGTAGCATTTAAAATGATTTTATGGTGGAAAAAAGTCATTTCGTGAAATGTTGGAATATTTTACAAAAAAAACCATAGTATCGTATGTCGAAATTTTTTGAGAAAAACGTCAAATTTTCTAGATGTTGAAAAAAATCATGAAAATGGTTGTATTGTAGCATGTAAAATGATTCTACGGTGGAAAAAAGTCATTTTGTGAAATGTTGGAAAATTTTAAAAAAAAAACGTCATAGTATAGTATGTCAAAATTTTTTACAAAAACGTCAAGTTTTGTTGATGTTGTAAAAAATATTGAAAACGGTCGTATTGTAGCATTTAAAATGATTTTATGGTGGAAAAAAATCATTTCGTGAAATGTTGGAAAATTTTACAAAAAAAACGTCATAGTATAGTATGTCAAAATTTTTTACAAAAACGTCAAGTTTTGTTAATCTTGTAAAAAATATTGAAAATGATCGTATTGTAGCATTTAAAATGATTTTATGGTGGAAAAAAGTCATTTCGTGAAATGTTGGAAAATTTTACAAAAAAAACGTCATAGTATAGTATGTCGAAAGTTTTTGACGAAAATGTCAAATTTTGTTGATGTTGAAAAAATCATGAAAATGGTCCTATTGTAGCATGTAAAATGATTCTATGGTGGAAATAAGTCATTTCGTGGAATGTTGGAAAATTTTACAAAAAAAAAAAGTCATAGTATAGTATGTAAAAATTTTTTACAAAAACGTCAAAGTTTTGTTGATGTTGTAAAAAATATTGAAAATGATCGTATTGTAGCATTTAAAATGATTTTATGGTGGAAAAAAGTCATTTCGGGAAATGTTGGAAAATTTTACAAAAAAAAAGTCATAGTATAGTATGTCGAAAGTTTTTGACGAAAATGTCAAATTTTGTTGATGTTGAAAAAATCATGAAAATGGTCCTATTGTAGCATGTAAAATGATTCTATGGTGGAAATAAGTCATTTCGTGGAATGTTGGAAAATTTTACAAAAAAAACGTCATAGTATAGTATGTCGAAATTTTTCGACGAAAATGCCAAATTTTGTTGATGTTCAAAAAAATCATGAAAACAGTCGTATTGTAGCATGTAAAATGATTCTATGGTGGAAAAAAGTAATTTCGTGAAATGTTGGAAAATTTTACAAAAAATGTCATAGTATAGTATGTCGAAATTTTGTGACAAAAATGTCAAATTTTGTTAATGTTGAAAAAATCATGAAAATGGTCCTATTGTAGCATGTAAAATGATTCTATGGTGGAAATAAGTCATTTCGTGAAATGTTGGATAATTTTACACAAAAATGTCATAGCATAATATGTCGAAAATGTAAAATATTGTTTATGTTTAAAAAAATCATGAAAACGGTCGCATTGTAGGATGTAAAATGATTCTATGGTGGAAAAAAGTCATTTCGTCAAATGTTGGAATATTTTACAAAACAACACGTCATTGTATAGTATATCGAAATTTTTTACGAAAACGTCAAGTTTTGTTGATGTTGTAAAAAATATTGAAAATGGTCATATTCTAGCATTTAAAATGATTTTATGGTGGAAAAAAGTCATTTTGTGAAATGTTGGAAAATTTTACAAAAAAAACGTCATAGTATAGTATGTCAAAATTTTTTACAAAAACGTCAAGTTTTGTTGATGTTGTAAAAAATATTGAAAACGGTCGTATTGTAGCATTTAAAATGATTTTATGGTGGAAAAAAGTCATTTCGTGAAATGTTGGAATATTTTACAAAAAAAAACATAGTATAGTATGTCGAAATTTTTTGAGAAAAACGTCAAATTTTCTAGATGTTGAAAAAAATCATGAAAATGGTTGTATTGTAGCATGTAAAATGATTCTACGGTGGAAAAAAGTCATTTTGTGAAATGTTGGAAAATTTTACAAAAAAAACGTCATAGTATAGTATGTCAAATTTTTTTACAAAAACGTCAAGTTTTGTTGATGTTGTAAAAAATATTGAAAACGGTCGTATTGTAGCATTTAAAATGATTTTATGGTGGAAAAAAATCATTTCGTGAAATGTTGGAAAATTTTACAAAAAAAACGTCATAGTATAGTATGTCGAAAGTTTTTGACGAAAATGTCAAATTTTCTAGATGTTGAAAAAAATCATGAAAATGGTTGTATTGTAGCATGTAAAATGATTCTACGGTGGAAAAAAGTCATTTTGTGAAATGTTGGAAAATTTTACAAAAAAAACGTCATAGTATAGTATGTCAAATTTTTTTACAAAAACGTCAAGTTTTGTTGATGTTGTAAAAAATATTGAAAACGGTCGTATTGTAGCATTTAAAATGATTTTATGGTGGAAAAAAATCATTTCGTGAAATGTTGGAAAATTTTACAAAAAAAACGTCATAGTATAGTATGTCAAAATTTTTTACAAAAACGTCAAGTTTTGTTAATGTTGTAAAAAATATTGAAAATGATCGTATTGTAGCATTTAAAATGATTTTATGGTGGAAAAAAGTCATTTCGTGAAATGTTGGAAAATTTTACAAAAAAAAACGTCATAGTATAGTATGTCGAAAGTTTTTGACGAAAATGTCAAATTTTGTTGATGTTAAAAAAATCATGAAAATGGTCCTATTGTAGCATGTAAAATGATTCTATGGTGGAAATAAGTCATTTCGTGGAATGTTGGAAAATTTTACAAAAAAAAGTCATAGTATAGTATGTAAAAATTTTTTACAAAAACGTCAAGTTTTGTTGATGTTGTAAAAAATATTGAAAATGATCGTATTGTAGCATTTAAAATGATTTTATGGTGGAAAAAAGTCATTTCGGGAAATGTTGGAAAATTTTACAAAAAAAAAGTCATAGTATAGTATGTCGAAAGTTTTTGACGAAAATGTCAAATTTTGTTGATGTTGAAAAAAATCATGAAAATGGTCCTATTGTAGCATGTAAAATGATTCTATGGTGGAAATAAGTCATTTCGTGGAATGTTGGAAAATTTTACAAAAAAAACGTCACAGTATAGTATGTCAAAATTTTTTACAAAAACGTCAAGTTTTGTTGATGTTGTAAAAAATATTGAAAACGGTCGTATTGTAGCATTTAAAATGATTTTATGGTGGAAAAAAGTCATTTCGTGAAATGTTGGAAAATTTTACAAAAAAAACGTCATAGTATAGTATGTCGAAATGTTTTGACGAAAATGTCAAATTTTGTTGATGTTTAAAAAAATCATGAAAACAGTCGTATTGTAGCATGTAAAATGATTCTATGGTGGAAAAAAGTCATTTCATGAAATGTTGGAAAATTTTACAAAAAACGTCATAGTATAGTATGTCGAAATTTTGTGACAAAAATGTCAAATTTTGTTAATGTTGAAAAAATCATGAAAATGGTCCTATTGTAGCATGTAAAATGATTCTATGGTGGAAATAAGTCATTTCGTGAAATTTTGGATAATTTTACACAAAAATGTCATAGCATGATATGTCGAAAATGTAAAATATTGTTGATGTTTAAAAAAATCATGAAAACGGTCGCATTGTAGGATGTAAAATGATTCTATGGTGGAAAAAAGTCATTTCGTCAAATGTTGGAATATTTTACAAAACAACACGTCATTGTATAGTATATCGAAATTTTTTTTACGAAAACGTCAAGTTTTGTTGATGTTGTAAAAAATATTGAAAATGGTCGTATTGTAGCATGTAAAATGATTTTATGGTGGAAAAAAGTCATTTTGTGAAATGTTGGAAAATTTTACAAAAAAAACATCATAGTATAGTATGTCAAAATTTTTTACAAAAACGTCAAGTTTTGTTGATGTTGTAAAAAATATTGAAAACGGTCGTATTGTAGCATTTAAAATGATTTTATGGTGGAAAAAAGTCATTTCGTGAATTGTTGGAATATTTTACAAAAAAAAACATAGTATAGTATGTCGAAATTTTTTGAGAAAAACGTCAAATTTTCTAGATGTTGAAAAAAATCATGAAAATGGTTGTATTGTAGCATGTAAAATGATTCTACGGTGGAAAAAAGTCATTTTGTGAAATGTTGGAAAATTTTACAAAAAAAACGTCATAGTATAGTATGTCAAAATTTTTTACAAAAACGTCAAGTTTTGTTGATGTTGTAAAAAATATTGAAAACGGTCGTATTGTAGCATTTAAAATGATTTTATGGTGGAAAAAAGTCATTTCGTGAAATGTTGGAAAATTTTACAAAAAAAACGTCATAGTATAGTATGTCGAAAGTTTTTGACGAAAATGTCAAATTTTGTTGATGTTGAAAAAATCATGAAAATGGTCCTATTGTAGCATGTAAAATGATTCTATGGTGGAAATAAGTCATTTCGTGGAATGTTGGAAAATTTTACAAAAAAAAGTCATAGTATAGTATGTAAAAATTTTTTACAAAAACGTCAAGTTTTGTTGATGTTGTAAAAAATATTGAAAATGATCGTATTGTAGCATTTAAAATGATTTTATGGTGGAAAAAAGTCATTTCGGGAAATGTTGGAAAATTTTACAAAAAAAAAGTCATAGTATAGTATGTCGAAAGTTTTTTTGACGAAAATGTCAAATTTTGTTGATGTTGAAAAAATCATGAAAATGGTCCTATTGTAGCATGTAAAATGATTCTATGGTGGAAATAAGTCATTTCGTGGAATGTTGGAAAATTTTACAAAAAAAACGTCACAGTATAGTATGTCAAAATTTTTTACAAAAACGTCAAGTTTTGTTGATGTTGTAAAAAATATTGAAAACGGTCGTATTGTAGCATTTAAAATGACTTTATGGTGGAAAAAAGTCATTTCGTGAAATGTTGGAAAATTTTACAAAAAAAACGTCATAGTATAGTATGTCGAAATGTTTTGACGAAAATGTCAAATTTTGTTGATGTTTAAAAAAATCATGAAAACAGTCGTATTGTAGCATGTAAAATGATTCTATGGTGGAAAAAAGTCATTTCATGAAATGTTGGAAAATTTTACAAAAAACGTCATAGTATAGTATGTCGAAATTTTGTGACAAAAATGTCAAATTTTGTTAATGTTGAAAAAATCATGAAAATGGTCCTATTGTAGCATGTAAAATGATTCTATGGTGGAAATAAGTCATTTCGTGAAATTTTGGATAATTTTACACAAAAATGTCATAGCATGATATGTCGAAAATGTAAAATATTGTTGATGTTTAAAAAAATCATGAAAACGGTCGCATTGTAGGATGTAAAATGATTCTATGGTGGAAAAAAGTCATTTCGTCAAATGTTGGAATATTTTACAAAACAACACGTCATTGTATAGTATATCGAAATTTTTTTACGAAAACGTCAAGTTTTGTTGATGTTGTAAAAAATATTGAAAATGGTCGTATTGTAGCATTTAAAATGATTTTATGGTGGAAAAAAGTCATTTCGTGAAATGTTGGAATATTTTACAAAAAAAAACATAGTATAGTATGTCGAAATTTTTTGAGAAAAACGTCAAATTTTCTAGATGTTGAAAAAAATCATGAAAATGGTTGTATTGTAGCATGTAAAATGATTCTACGGTGGAAAAAAGTCATTTTGTGAAATGTTGGAAAATTTTACAAAAAAAACGTCATAGTATAGTATGTCAAAATTTTTTAGAAAAAACGTCAAGTTTTGTTGATGTTGTAAAAAATATTGAAAACGGTCGTATTGTAGCATTTAAAATGATTTTATGGTGGAAAAAAATAATTTCGTGAAATGTTGGAAAATTTTACAAAAAAAACGTCATAGTATAGTATGTCAAAATTTTTTACAAAAACGTCAAGTTTTGTTGATGTTGTAAAAAATATTGAAAATGATCGTATTGTAGCATTTAAAATGATTTTATGGTGGAAAAAAGTCATTTCGGGAAATGTTGGAAAATTTTACAAAAAAAACCGTCATAGTATAAGTATGTCGAAAGTTTTTGACAAAAATGTCAAATTTTGTTGATGTTGTAAAAAATCATGAAAATGGTCCTATTGTAGCATGTAAAATGATTCTATGGTGGAAATAAGTCATTTCGTGGAATGTTGGAAAATTTTACAAAAAAAACGTCATAGTATAGTATGGATTTCGACGAAAATGCCAAATTTTGTTGATGTTCAAAAAAATCATGAAAACAGTCGTATTGTAGCATGTAAAATGATTCTATGGTGGAAATAAGTCATTTCGTGGAATGTTGGAAAATTTTACAAAAAAAACGTCATAGTATAGTATGTCAAAATTTTTTACAAAAACGTCAAGTTTTGTTGATGTTGTAAAAAATATTGAAAACGGTCGTATTGTAGCATTTAAAATGATTTTATGGTGGAAAAAAGTCATTTCGTGAAATGTTGGAAAATTTTACAAAAAAAACGTCATAGTATAGTATGTCAAAATTTTTTGACGAAAATGTCAAATTTTGTTGATGTTGAAAAAATCATGAAAATGGTCCTATTGTAGCATGTAAAATGATTATATGGTGGAAATAAGTAATTTCGTGAAATGTTGGAAAATTTTACAAAAAAAATGTCATAGTATAGTATGTCGAAATTTTTTCGACGAAAATGCCAAATTTTGTTGATGTTCAAAAAAATCATGAAAACAGTCGTATTGTAGCATGTAAAATGATTCTATGGTGGAAAAAAGTCATTTCATGAAATGTTGGAAAATTTTACAAAAAACGTCATAGTATAGTATGTCGAAATTTTGTGACAAAAATGTCAAATTTTGTTAATGTTGAAAAAATCATGAAAATGGTCCTATTGTAGCATGTAAAATGATTCTATGGTGGAAATAAGTCATTTCGTCAAATGTTGGAATATTTTACAAAACAACACGTCATTGTATAGTATATCGAAATTTTTTTACGAAAACGTCAAGTTTTGTTGATGTTGTAAAAAATATTGAAAATGGTCATATTGTAGCATTTAAAATGATTTTATGGTGGAAAAAAGTCATTTTGTGAAATGTTGGAAAATTTTACAAAAAAAACGTCATAGTATAGTATGTCAAAATTTTTTACAAAAACGTCAAGTTTTGTTGATGTTGTAAAAAATATTGAAAACGGTCGTATTGTAGCATTTAAAATGATTTTAATGTGGAAAAAAGTCATTTCGTGAAATGTTGGAATATTTTACAAAAAAAAACATAGTATAGTATGTCGAAATTTTTTGAGAAAAACGTCAAATTTTCTAGATGTTGAAAAAAATCATGAAAATGGTTGTATTGTAGCATGTAAAATGATTCTACGGTGGAAAAAAGTCATTTTGTGAAATGTTGGAAAATTTTACAAAAAAAACGTCATAGTATAGTATGTCAAAATTTTTTACAAAAACGTCAAGTTTTGTTGATGTTGTAAAAAATATTGAAAACGGTCGTATTGTAGCATTTAAAATGATTTTATGGTGGAAAAAAATCATTTCGTGAAATGTTGGAAAATTTTACAAAAAAAACGTCATAGTATAGTATGTCAAAATTTTTTACAAAAACGTCAAGTTTTGTTAATGTTGTAAAAAATATTGAAAATGATCGTATTGTAGCATTTAAAATGATTTTATGGTGGAAAAAAGTCATTTCGTGAAATGTTGGAAAATTTTACAAAAAAAACGTCATAGTATAGTATGTCGAAAGTTTTTGACGAAAATGTCAAATTTTGTTGATGTTGAAAAAATCATGAAAATGGTCCTATTGTAGCATGTAAAATGATTCTATGGTGGAAATAAGTCATTTCGTGGAATGTTGGATAATTTTACACAAAAATGTCATAGCATAATATGTCGAAAATGTAAAATATTGTTGATGTTTAAAAAAATCATGAAAACGGTCGCATTGTAGGATGTAAAATGATTCTATGGTGGAAAAAAGTCATTTCGTGAAATGTGGAAAATTTTACAAAAAAAACGCCATAGTATAGTGTGTCGAAATTTTTCGACGGAAATGTCAAATTTTGTTAATGTTGAAAACAATCATGGAAATGGTCGTATTGTAGCATGTAAAATGATTATATGGTGGAAATAAGTAATTTCGTGAAATGTTGGAAAATTTTACAAAAAAAACGTCATAGTATAGTATGTCGAAATTTTGTGACAAAAATGTCAAATTTTGTTGATGTTGTAAAAAATCATGAAAATGGTCCTATTGTAGCATGTAAAATGATTCTATGGTGGAAATAAGTCATTTCGTGAAATGTTGGATAATTTTACACAAAAATGTCATAGCATAATATGTCAGTTTTTTAAAAAATGTAAAATATTGTTTATGTTTAAAAAAATCATGAAAACGGTCGCATTGTAGGATGTAAAATGATTCTATGGTGGAAAAAAGTCATTTCGTCAAATGTTGGAATATTTTACAAAACAACACGTCATTGTATAGTATATCGAAATTTTTTTACGAAAACGTCAAGTTTTGTTGATGTTGTAAAAAATATTGAAAATGGTCATATTCTAGCATTTAAAATGATTTTATGGTGGAAAAAAGTCATTTTGTGAAATGTTGGAAAATTTTACAAAAAAAACGTCATAGTATAGTATGTCAAAATTTTTTACAAAAACGTCAAGTTTTGTTGATGTTGTAAAAAATATTGAAAACGGTCGTATTGTAGCATTTAAAATGATTTTATGGTGGAAAAAAGTCATTTCGTGAAATGTTGGAATATTTTACAAAAAAAAACATAGTATAGTATGTCGAAATTTTTTGAGAAAAACGTCAAATTTTCTAGATGTTGAAAAAAATCATGAAAATGGTTGTATTGTAGCATGTAAAATGATTCTACGGTGGAAAAAAGTCATTTTGTGAAATGTTGGAAAATTTTACAAAAAAAACGTCATAGTATAGTATGTCGAAATTTTTTTACAAAAACGCCAAGTTTTGTTGATGTTGTAAAAAATATTGAAAACGGTCGTATTGTAGCATTTAAAATGATTTTATGGTGGAAAAAAATCATTTCGTGAAATGTTGGAAAATTTTACAAAAAAAACGTCATAGTATAGTATGTCGAAAGTTTTTGACGAAAATGTCAAATTTTCTAGATGTTGAAAAAAATCATGAAAATGGTTGTATTGTAGCATGTAAAATGATTCTACGGTGGAAAAAAGTCATTTTGTGAAATGTTGGAAAATTTTAAAAAAAAAAACGTCATAGTATAGTATGTCAAATTTTTTTACAAAAACGTCAAGTTTTGTTGATGTTGTAAAAAATATTGAAAACGGTCGTATTGTAGCATTTAAAATGATTTTATGGTGGAAAAAAATCATTTCGTGAAATGTTGGAAAATTTTACAAAAAAAACGTCATAGTATAGTATGTCAAAATTTTTTACAAAAACGTCAAGTTTTGTTAATGTTGTAAAAAATATTGAAAATGATCGTATTGTAGCATTTAAAATGATTTTATGGTGGAAAAAAGTCATTTCGTGAAATGTTGGAAAATTTTACAAAAAAAACGTCATAGTATAGTATGTCGAAAGTTTTTGACGAAAATGTCAAATTTTGTTGATGTTGAAAAATCATGAAAATGGTCCTATTGTAGCATGTAAAATGATTCTATGGTGGAAATAAGTCATTTCGTGGAATGTTGGAAAATTTTACAAAAAAAAGTCATAGTATAGTATGTAAAAATTTTTTACAAAAACGTCAAGTTTTGTTGATGTTGTAAAAAATATTGAAAATGATCGTATTGTAGCATTTAAAATGATTTTATGGTGGAAAAAAGTCATTTCGGGAAATGTTGTAAAATTTTACAAAAAAAAAAGTCATAGTATAGTATGTCGAAAGTTTTTGACGAAAATGTCAAATTTTGTTGATGTTGAAAAAATCATGAAAATGGTCCTATTGTAGCATGTAAAATGATTCTATGGTGGAAATAAGTCATTTCGTGGAATGTTGGAAAATTTTACAAAAAAAACGTCATAGTATAGTATGTCAAAATTTTTTACAAAAACGTCAAGTTTTGTTGATGTTGTAAAAAATATTGAAAACGGTCGTATTGTAGCATTTAAAATGATTTTATGGTGGAAAAAAGTCATTTCGTGAAATGTTGGAAAATTTTACAAAAAAAACGTCATAGTATAGTATGTCGAAATGTTTTGACGAAAATGTCAAATTTTGTTGATGTTTAAAAAAATCATGAAAACAGTCGTATTGTAGCATGTAAAATGATTCTATGGTGGAAAAAAGTCATTTCATGAAATGTTGGAAAATTTTACAAAAAACGTCATAGTATAGTATGTCGAAATTTTGTGACAAAAATGTCAAATTTTGTTAATGTTGAAAAAATCATGAAAATGGTCCTATTGTAGCATGTAAAATGATTCTATGGTGGAAATAAGTCATTTCGTGAAATTTTGGATAATTTTACACAAAAATGTCATAGCATGATATGTCGAAAATGTAAAATATTGTTGATGTTTAAAAAAATCATGAAAACGGTCGCATTGTAGGATGTAAAATGATTCTATGGTGGAAAAAAGTCATTTCGTCAAATGTTGGAATATTTTACAAAACAACACGTCATTGTATAGTATATCGAAATTTTTTTACGAAAACGTCAAGTTTTGTTGATGTTGTAAAAAATATTGAAAATGGTCGTATTGTAGCATGTAAAATGATTTTATGGTGGAAAAAAGTCATTTTGTGAAATGTTAGAAAATTTTACAAAAAAAACGTCATAGTATAGTATGTCAAAATTTTTTACAAAAACGTCAAGTTTTGTTGATGTTGTAAAAAATATTGAAAACGGTCGTATTGTAGCATTTAAAATGATTTTATGGTGGAAAAAAGTCATTTCGTGAATTGTTGGAATATTTTACAAAAAAAAACATAGTATAGTATGTCGAAATTTTTTGAGAAAAACGTCAAATTTTCTAGATGTTGAAAAAAATCATGAAAATGGTTGTATTGTAGCATGTAAAATGATTCTACGGTGGAAAAAAGTCATTTTGTGAAATGTTGGAAAATTTTACAAAAAAAACGTCATAGTATAGTATGTCAAAATTTTTTACAAAAACGTCAAGTTTTGTTGATGTTGTAAAAAATATTGAAAACGGTCGTATTGTAGCATTTAAAATGATTTTATGGTGGAAAAAAGTCATTTCGTGAAATGTTGGAAAATTTTACAAAAAAAACGTCATAGTATAGTATGTCGAAAGTTTTTGACGAAAATGTCAAATTTTGTTGATGTTGAAAAAATCATGAAAATGGTCCTATTGTAGCATGTAAAATGATTCTATGGTGGAAATAAGTCATTTCGTGGAATGTTGGAAAATTTTACAAAAAAAAAGTCATAGTATAGTATGTAAAAATTTTTTACAAAAACGTCAAGTTTTGTTGATGTTGTAAAAAATATTGAAAATGATCGTATTGTAGCATTTAAAATGATTTTATGGTGGAAAAAAGTCATTTCGGGAAATGTTGGAAAATTTTACAAAAAAAAAGTCATAGTATAGTATGTCGAAAGTTTTTGACGAAAATGTCAAATTTTGTTGATGTTGAAAAAATCATGAAAATGGTCCTATTGTAGCATGTAAAATGATTCTATGGTGTAAATAAGTCATTTCGTGGAATGTTGGAAAATTTTACAAAAAAAACGTCACAGTATAGTATGTCAAAATTTTTTACAAAAACGTCAAGTTTTGTTGATGTTGTAAAAAATATTGAAAACGGTCGTATTGTAGCATTTAAAATGACTTTATGGTGGAAAAAAGTCATTTCGTGAAATGTTGGAAAATTTTACAAAAAAAACGTCATAGTATAGTATGTCGAAATTTTTTGACGAAAATGTCAAATTTTGTTGATGTTTAAAAAAATCATGAAAACAGTCGTATTGTAGCATGTAAAATGATTCTATGGTGGAAAAAAGTCATTTCATGAAATGTTGGAAAATTTTACAAAAAACGTCATAGTATAGTATGTCGAAATTTTGTGACAAAAATGTCAAATTTTGTTAATGTTGAAAAAATCATGAAAATGGTCCTATTGTAGCATGTAAAATGATTCTATGGTGGAAATAAGTCATTTCGTGAAATTTTGGATAATTTTACAAACAAAAATGTCATAGCATGATATGTCGAAAATGTAAAATATTGTTGATGTTTAAAAAAATCATGAAAACGGTCGCATTGTAGGATGTAAAATGATTCTATGGTGGAAAAAAGTCATTTCGTCAAATGTTGGAATATTTTACAAAACAACACGTCATTGTATAGTATATCGAAATTTTTTTACGAAAACGTCAAGTTTTGTTGATGTTGTAAAAAATATTGAAAATGGTCGTATTGTAGCATTTAAAATGATTTTATGGTGGAAAAAAGTCATTTCGTGAAATGTTGGAATATTTTACAAAAAAAAACATAGTATAGTATGTCGAAATTTTTTGAGAAAAACGTCAAATTTTCTAGATGTTGAAAAAAATCATGAAAATGGTTGTATTGTAGCATGTAAAATGATTCTACGGTGGAAAAAAGTCATTTTGTGAAATGTTGGAAAATTTTAAAAAAAAAACGTCATAGTATAGTATGTCAAAATTTTTTACAAAAACGTCAAGTTTTGTTGATGTTGTAAAAAATATTGAAAACGGTCGTATTGTAGCATTTAAAATGATTTTATGGTGGAAAAAAATAATTTCGTGAAATGTTGGAAAATTTTACAAAAAAAACGTCATAGTATAGTATGTCAAAATTTTTTACAAAAACGTCAAGTTTTGTTGATGTTGTAAAAAATATTGAAAATGATCGTATTGTAGCATTTAAAATGATTTTATGGTGGAAAAAAGTCATTTCGTGAAATGTTGGAAAATTTTACAAAAAAAACCGTCATAGTATAGTATGTCGAAATTTTTTGACGAAAATGTCAAATTTTGTTGATGTTGAAAAAATCATGAAAATGGTC
Source organism: Pterois miles (assembly GCA_947000775.1). Taxonomy (NCBI): domain Eukaryota; kingdom Metazoa; phylum Chordata; class Actinopteri; order Perciformes; family Scorpaenidae; genus Pterois; species Pterois miles. The sequence continues at coordinate 654,202 of CAMQGK010000001.1, forward strand.
CTATTGTAGCATGTAAAATGATTCTATGGTGGAAATAAGTCATTTCGTGGAATGTTGGAAAATTTTACAAAAAAAACGTCATAGTATAAAAAATTCGACGAAAATGCCAAATTTTGTTGATGTTCAAAAAAATCATGAAAACAGTCGTATTGTAGCATGTAAAATGATTCTATGGTGGAAATAAGTCATTTCGTGGAATGTTGGAAAATTTTACAAAAAAAACGTCATAGTATAGTATGTCAAAATTTTTTACAAAAACGTCAAGTTTTGTTGATGTTGTAAAAAATATTGAAAACGGTCGTATTGTAGCATTTAAAATGATTTTATGGTGGAAAAAAGTCATTTCGTGAAATGTTGGAAAATTTTACAAAAAAAACGTCATAGTATAGTATGTCAAAATTTTTTGACGAAAATGTCAAATTTTGTTGATGTTGAAAAAATCATGAAAATGGTCCTATTGTAGCATGTAAAATGATTATATGGTGGAAATAAGTAATTTCGTGAAATGTTGGAAAATTTTACAAAAAAAATGTCATAGTATAGTATGTCGAAATTTTTTGACGAAAATGCCAAATTTTGTTGATGTTCAAAAAAATCATGAAAACAGTCGTATTGTAGCATGTAAAATGATTCTATGGTGGAAAAAAGTCATTTCATGAAATGTTGGAAAATTTTACAAAAAACGTCATAGTATAGTATGTCGAAATTTTGTGACAAAAATGTCAAATTTTGTTAATGTTGAAAAAATCATGAAAATGGTCCTATTGTAGCATGTAAAATGATTCTATGGTGGAAAAAAGTCATTTCGTCAAATGTTGGAATATTTTACAAAACAACACGTCATTGTATAGTATATCGAAATTTTTTTACGAAAACGTCAAGTTTTGTTGATGTTGTAAAAAATATTGAAAATGGTCATATTGTAGCATTTAAAATGATTTTATGGTGGAAAAAAGTCATTTTGTGAAATGTTGGAAAATTTTACAAAAAAAACGTCATAGTATAGTATGTCAAAATTTTTTACAAAAACGTCAAGTTTTGTTGATGTTGTAAAAAATATTGAAAACGGTCGTATTGTAGCATTTAAAATGATTTTAATGTGGAAAAAAGTCATTTCGTGAAATGTTGGAATATTTTACAAAAAAAAACATAGTATAGTATGTCGAAATTTTTTGAGAAAAACGTCAAATTTTCTAGATGTTGAAAAAAATCATGAAAATGGTTGTATTGTAGCATGTAAAATGATTCTACGGTGGAAAAAAGTCATTTTGTGAAATGTTGGAAAATTTTACAAAAAAAACGTCACAGTATAGTATGTCAAAATTTTTTACAAAAACGTCATGTTTTGTTGATGTTGTAAAAGAATATTGAAAACGGTCGTATTGTAGCATTTAAAATGATTTTATGGTGGAAAAAAATCATTTCGTGAAATGTTGGAAAATTTTACAAAAAAAACGTCATAGTATAGTATGTCAAAATTTTTTACAAAAACGTCAAGTTTTGTTAATGTTGTAAAAAATATTGAAAATGATCGTATTGTAGCATTTAAAATGATTTTATGGTGGAAAAAAGTCATTTCGTGAAATGTTGGAAAATTTTACAAAAAAAACGTCATAGTATAGTATGTCGAAAGTTTTTGACGAAAATGTCAAATTTTGTTGATGTTGAAAAAATCATGAAAATGGTCCTATTGTAGCATGTAAAATGATTCTATGGTGGAAATAAGTCATTTCGTGGAATGTTGGATAATTTTACACAAAAATGTCATAGCATAATATGTCGAAAATGTAAAATATTGTTGATGTTTAAAAAAATCATGAAAACGGTCGCATTGTAGGATGTAAAATGATTCTATGGTGGAAAAAAGTCATTTCGTGAAATGTGGAAAATTTTACAAAAAAAAACGCCATAGTATAGTGTGTCGAAATTTTTCGACGGAAATGTCAAATTTTGTTGATGTTGAAAACAATCATGGAAATGGTCGTATTGTAGCATGTAAAATGATTATATGGTGGAAATAAGTAATTTCGTGAAATGTTGGAAAATTTTACAAAAAAAACGTCATAGTATAGTATGTCGAAATTTTTCGACGAAAATGCCAAATTTTGTTGATGTTCAAAAAAATCATGAAAACAGTCGTATTGTAGCATGTAAAATGATTCTATGGTGGAAAAAAGTCATTTCATGAAATGTTGGAAAATTTTACAAAAAAAACGTCATAGTATAGTATGTCGAAATTTTTTGACAAAAATGTCAAATTTTATTGATGTTGAAAAAATCATGAAAATGGTCCTATTGTAGCATGTAAAATGATTCTATGGTGGAAATCAGTCATTTCGTGAAATGTTGGATAATTTTACACAAAAATGTCATAGCATAATATGTCGAAAATGTAAAATTTTGTTGATGTTTAAAAAAATCATGAAAACGGTCGCATTGTAGGATGTAAAATGATTCTATGGTGGAAAAAAGTCATTTCGTCAAATGTTGGAATATTTTACAAAACAACACGTCATTGTATAGTATATCGAAATTTTTTTACGAAAACGTCAAGTTTTGTTGATGTTGTAAAAAATATTGAAAATGGTCGTATTGTAGCATTTAAAATGATTTTATGGTGGAAAAAAGTCATTTTGGGAAATGTTGGAAAATTTTACAAAAAAAACGTCATAGTATAGTATGTCAAAATTTTTTACGAAAACGTCAAGTTTTGTTGATGTTGTAAAAAATCATGAAAACGGTCGTATTGTAGCATTTAAAATGATTTTATGGTGGAAAAAAGTCATTTCGTGAAATGTGGAAAATTTTACAAAAAAAACGCCATAGTATAGTGTGTCGAAATTTTTCGACGGAAATGTCAAATTTTGTTAATGTTGAAAACAATCATGGAAATGGTCGTATTGTAGGATGTAAAATGATTATATGGTGGAAAAAAGACACTTGGTCAAATGTTGAAATATTTTACAAAAAAAAACGTCATAGTATAGTATGTCGAAATTTTTTGACGAAAACGTCAAGTTTTGTTGATGTTGTAAAAAATAATGAAAACAGTCGTATTGTAGCATGTAAAATGATTTTATGGTGGAAAAAAGTCATTTTGTGAAATGTTGGAAAATTTTACAAAAAAACGTCATAGTATAGTATGTCAAAATTTTTTACAAAAACGTCAAGTTTTGTTGACTGTGTAAAAAATCTTGAAAACGGTCGTATTGTAGCATTTAAAATGATTTTATGGTGGAAAAAAGTCATTTCGTCAAATGTTGGAATATTTTACAAAACAACACGTCATTGTATAGTATATCGAAATTTTTTTACGAAAACGTCAAGTTTTGTTGATGTTGTAAAAAATATTGAAAATGGTCGTATTGTAGCATTTAAAATGATTTTATGGTGGAAAAAAATCATTTCGTGAAATGTTGGAAAATTTTACAAAAAAAACGTCATAGTATAGTATGTCGAAATTTGTTGACGATAACGTCAAGTTTTGTTTATGTTGTAAAAAATCATGAAAACGGTCGTATTGTAGCATGTAAAATGATTTTATGGTGGAAAAAAGTCATTTCGTGAAATGTTGGAAAATTTTACAAAAAAAACGTCATAGTATAGTATGTCAAAATTTTTTGACGAAAATGTCAAATTTTGTTGATGTTGAAAAAATCATGAAAATGGTCCTATTGTAGCATGTAAAATGATTCTACGGTGGAAAAAAGTAATTTCGTGAAATGTTGGAAAATTTTACAAAAAAAATGTCATAGTATAGTATGTCGAAATTTTTCGACGAAAATGCCAAATTTTGTTGATGTTCAAAAAAATCATGAAAACAGTCGTATTGTAGCATGTAAAATGATTCTATGGTGGAAAAAAGTCATTTCATGAAATGTTGGAAAATTTTACAAAAAACGTCATAGTATAGTATGTCGAAATTTTGTGACAAAAATGTCAAATTTTGTTAATGTTGAAAAAATCATGAAAATGGTCCTATTGTAGCATGTAAAATGATTCTATGGTGGAAATAAGTCATTTCGTGAAATGTTGGATAATTTTACACAAAAATGTCATAGCATAATATGTCGAAAATGTAAAATATTGTTGATGTTTAAAAAAATCATGAAAACGGTCGCATTGTAGGATGTAAAATGATTCTATGGTGGAAAAAAGTCATTTCGTCAAATGTTGGAATATTTTACAAAACAACACGTCATTGTATAGTATATCGAAATTTTTTTACGAAAACGTCAAGTTTTGTTGATGTTGTAAAAAATATTGAAAATGGTCGTATTGTAGCATTTAAAATGATTTTATGGTGGAAAAAAGTCATTTTGTGAAATGTTGGAAAATTTTACAAAAAAAACGTCATAGTATAGTATGTCAAAATTTTTTACAAAAACGTCAAGTTTTGTTGATTGTGTAAAAAATATTGAAAACGGTCGTATTGTAGCATTTAAAATGATTTTATGGTGGAAAAAAGTCATTTCGTGAAATGTGGAAAATTTTACAAAAAAAACGCCATAGTATAGTGTGTCGAAATTTTTCGACGGAAATGTCAAATTTTGTTAATGTTGAAAACAATCATGGAAATGGTCGTATTGTAGGATGTAAAATGATTATATGGTGGAAAAAAGACACTTCGTCAAATGTTGAAATATTTTACAAAAAAAAACGTCATAGTATAGTATGTCGAAATTTTTTGACGAAAACGTCAAGTTTTGTTGATGTTGTAAAAAATAATGAAAACAGTCGTATTGTAGCATGTAAAATGATTTTATGGTGGAAAAAAGTCATTTTGTGAAATGTTGGAAAATTTTACAAAAAAACGTCATAGTATAGTATGTCAAAATTTTTTACAAAAACGTCAAGTTTTGTTGACTGTGTAAAAAATCTTGAAAACGGTCGTATTGTAGCATTTAAAATGATTTTATGGTGGAAAAAAGTCATTTCGTCAAATGTTGGAATATTTTACAAAACAACACGTCATTGTATAGTATATCGAAATTTTTTTACGAAAACGTCAAGTTTTGTTGATGTTGTAAAAAATATTGAAAATGGTCGTATTGTAGCATTTAAAATGATTTTATGGTGGAAAAAAATCATTTCGTGAAATGTTGGAAAATTTTACAAAAAAAACGTCATAGTATAGTATGTCGAAATTTGTTGACGATAACGTCAAGTTTTGTTTATGTTGTAAAAAATCATGAAAACGGTCGTATTGTAGCATGTAAAATGATTTTATGGTGGAAAAAAGTCATTTCGTGAAATGTTGGAAAATTTTACAAAAAAAACGTCATAGTATAGTATGTCAAAATTTTTTGACGAAAATGTCAAATTTTGTTGATGTTGAAAAAATCATGAAAATGGTCCTATTGTAGCATGTAAAATGATTCTACGGTGGAAAAAAGTAATTTCGTGAAATGTTGGAAAATTTTACAAAAAAAATGTCATAGTATAGTATGTCGAAATTTTTCGACGAAAATGCCAAATTTTGTTGATGTTCAAAAAAATTATGAAAACAGTCGTATTGTAGCATGTAAAATGATTCTATGGTGGAAAAAAGTCATTTCATGAAATGTTGGAAAATTTTACAAAAAACGTCATAGTATAGTATGTCGAAATTTTGTGACAAAAATGTCAAATTTTGTTAATGTTGAAAAAATCATGAAAATGGTCCTATTGTAGCATGTAAAATGATTCTATGGTGGAAAAAAGTCATTTCGTAAATGTTGGAATATTTTAAAAAAAGTATTGTTAGTATATAAATTTTTTTACGAAAACGTAAGTTTTGTTGATGTTGTAAAAAATATTGAAAATGGTGTTTGTAGATTTAAAATGATTTTATGGTGGAAAAAAGATTTTGTGAAATGTTGGAAAATTTTACAAAAAAACGCATGTATAGTATGTAAAATTTTTACAAAAACGAAGTTTTGTTGATGTTGTAAAAATATTGAAAGGTGTTTGTAGCATTTAAAATGATTTTATGGTGGAAAAAAGCATTTGTGAAATGTTGGAATATTTTAAAAAAAAAATAGTATAGTATGTCGAAATTTTTTGAGAAAAACGAAATTTTTAGATGTTGAAAAAAATATGAAAATGGTTGTATTGTAGATTTAAAATGATTCTACGGTGGAAAAAAGATTTTGTGAAATGTTGGAAAATTTTACAAAAAAAACGTATAGTATAGTATGTAAAATTTTTAAAAAACGTAAGTTTTGTGAGTTTAAAAATTGAGGTGTGAGTAAAATGTTTTTGGTGGAAAAAGATTGGAAATGTTGGAAAATAAAAAAAAGGATAGTGTGTGGAAATTTTGAAAAGTGTAATTTGGATGTTGAAAAAAATGAAACGGGTGTGATGTAAAAGTTTTTGGGGGAAAAAAGATTGGAAGTTGGAAAATTTAAAAAATGTTGTTGAAAGAGAAAATGAAATTTTGTTGATGTTGTAAAAATATTGAAAATGGTCGGATTGTGATTTAAAATGATTTTATGGTGGAAAAAAATGTGAAATGTGGAAAATTAAAAAAAATGATGTAGAAAGAGAAAGCAAATTGTTGATGTAAAAAAAATAATGAAAAGTATGTGATGTAAATGTTTTATGGTGGAAAAAAGATTTTGTGAAATGTTGGAAAATTTTACAAAAAAACGTCATAGTATAGTATGTCGAAATTTTTGACGAAAATGTAAATTTTGTTGATGTTTAAAAAAATCATGAAAACGGTCATATTGTAGCATGTAAAATGATTCTATGGTGGAAAAAAGTAATTTCGTGAAATGTTGGAAAATTTTACAATAAATGTATAGTATAGTATGTAAAATTTTTTACAAAAACGTCAAGTTTTGTTGATGGTGTAAAAAATATTGAAAACGGTCGTATTGTAGCATTTAAAATGATTTTATGGTGGAAAAAAGTCATTTCGTGAAATGTTGGAAAATTTTACAAAAAAAACGTCATAGTATAGTATGTCGAAATTTTTTGACGAAAATGTCAAATTTTGTTGATGTTGAAAAAATCATGAAAATGGTCCTATTGTAGCATGTAAAATGATTATATGGTGGAAATAAGTAATTTCGTGAAATATTGGAAAATTTTACAAAAAAAACGTCATAGTATAGTATGTCGAAATTTTTCGACGAAAATGCCAAATTTTGTTTATGTTCAAAAAAATCATGAAAACAGTCGTATTGTAGCATGTAAAATGATTCTATGGTGGAAAAAAGTCATTTCATGAAATGTTGGAAAATTTTACAAAAAAAACGTCATAGTATAGTATGTCGAAATTTTTTGACAAAAATGTCAAATTTTGTTGATGTTGAAAAAATCATGAAAATGGTCCTAGTGTAGCATGTACAATGATTCTATGGTGGAAATAAGTCATTTCGTGAAATGTTGGATAATTTTACACAAAAATGTCATAGCATAATATGTCGAAAATGTAAAATATTGTTGATGTTTAAAAAAATCATGAAAACGGTCGCATTGTAGGATGTAAAATGATTCTATGGTGGAAAAACGTCATTTCGTGAAATGTTGGAAAATTTTACAAAAAAAAACGCCATAGTATAGTGTGTCGAAATTTTTCGACGGAAATGTCAAATTTTGTTAATGTTGAAAACAATCATGGAAATGGTCGTATTGTAGGATGTAAAATGATTATATGGTGGAAAAAAGACACTTCGTCAAATGTTGAAATATTTTACAAAAAAAAACGTCATAGTATAGTATGTCGAAATTTTTCGACGAAAATGCCAAATTTTCTGGATGTTGAAAAAAATCATGAAAACGGTCGTATTGTAGCACGTAAAATGATTTTATGGTGGAAAAAAGTCATTTTGTGAAATGTTGGAAAATTTTACAAAAAAACGTCATTGTATAGTATGTCGAAATTTTTTGACGAAAACGTCAAGTTTTGTTGATGTTGTAAAAAATAATGAAAACAGTCGTATTGTAGCATGTAAAATGATTTTATGGTGGAAAAAAGTCATTTTGTGAAATGTTGGAAAATTTTACAAAAAAACGTCATAGTATAGTATGTCAAATTTTTTTACAAAAACGTCAAGTTTTGTTGACTGTGTAAAAAATCTTGAAAACGGTCGTATTGTAGCATTTAAAATGATTTTATGGTGGAAAAAAGTCATTTCGTCAAATGTTGGAATATTTTACAAAACAACACGTCATTGTATAGTATATCGAAATTTTTTTACGAAAACGTCAAGTTTTGTTGATGTAAAAAATATTGAAAATGGTCGTATTGTAGCATTTAAAATGATTTTATGGTGGAAAAAAATCATTTCGTGAAATGTTGGAAAATTTTACAAAAAAAACGTCATAGTATAGTATGTCAAAATTTTTTACAAAAACGTCAAGTTTTGTTGATGTTGTAAAAAATATGAAAACGGTCGTATTGTAGCATGTAAAATGATTTTATGGTGGAAAAAAGTCATTTCGTGAAATGTTGGAATATTTTACAAAAAAAAACATAGTATAGTATGTCGAAATTTTTTGAGAAAAACGTCAAATTTTCTAGATGTTGAAAAAAATCATGAAAATGGTTGTATTGTAGCATGTAAAATGATTCTACGGTGGAAAAAAGTCATTTTGTGAAATGTAGTAAAATTTTACAAAAAAAACGTCATAGTATAGTATGTCAAAATTTTTTACAAAAACGTCAAGTTTTGTTGATGTTGTAAAAAATATTGAAAACGGTCGTATTGTAGCATTTAAAATGATTTTATGGTGGAAAAAAATCATTTCGTGAAATGTTGGAAAATTTTACAAAAAAAACGTCATAGTATAGTATGTCGAAAGTTTTTGACGAAAATGTCAAATTTTGTTGATGTTGAAAAAATCATGAAAATTGTCCTATTGTAGCATGTAAAATGATTCTATGGTGGAAATAAGTAATTTCGTGGAATGTTGGAAAATTTTACAAAAAAAACGTCATAGTATAGTATGTCAAAATTTTTTACAAAAACGTCAAATTTTGTTGATGTTGTAAAAAATATTGAAAACGGTCGTATTGTAGCATTTAAAATGATTTTATGGTGGAAAAAAAGTCATTTCGTGAAATGTTGGAAAATTTTACAAAAAAAACGTCATTGTATAGTATGTCGAAATTTTTTGACGAAAATGTCAAATTTTGTTGATGTTGTAAAAAATATTGAAAATGGTCCTATTGTAGCATTTAAAATGATTTTATGGTGGAAAAAAATCATTTCGTGAAATGTTGGAAAAATTTACAAAAAAAACGTCATAGTATGTCGAAATTTTTCGACGAAAATGCCAAATTTTGTTGATGTTCAAAAAAAATCATGAAAACAGTCATATTGTAGCATGTAAAATGATTCTATGGTGGAAAAAAGTCATTTCGTGGAATGTTGGAAAATTTTACAAAAAAAACGTCATTGTATAGTACGTCGAAATTTGTTGACAAAAATGTCAAGTTTTGTTTATGTTGTAAAAAATCATGAAAATGGTCCTATTGTAGCATGTAAAATGATTTTATGGTGGAAAAAAGTCATTTCGTGAAATGTTGGATAATTTTACACAAAAATGTCATAGCATAATATGTCGAAAATGTAAAATTTTGTTGATGTTTAAAAAAATCATGAAAACGGTCGTATTGTAGGATGTAAAATGATTATATGGTGGAAAAAGTATTTTGAAATGTTGGAAAATTTTACAAAAAAAAAGATGTATAGTGTGTGATTTTTGAGGAAATGTAAATTTTGTTAATGTTGAAAACAATCATGGAAATGGTCGTATTGTAGGATGTAAAATGATTATATGGTGGAAAAAAGACATTTCGTCAAATGTTGGACTATTTTACAAAAAAAAACGTCATACTATAGTATGTCGAAATTTTTCGACGAAAATGCCAAATTTTCTGGATGTTGAAAAAAATCATGAAAACGGTCGTATTTTAGCATGTAAAATGATTTTATGGTGGAAAAAAGTCATTTTGTGAAATGTTGGAAAATTTTACAAAAAAACGTCATTGTATAGTATGTCGAAATATTTTGACGAAAACGTCAAGTTTTGTTGATGTTGTAAAAAATAATGAAAACAGTCGTATTGTAGCATGTAAAATGATTTTATGGTGGAAAAAAGTCATTTTGTGAAATGTTGGAAAATTTTACAAAAAAACGTCATAGTATAGTATGTCAAAATTTTTTACAAAAACGTCAAGTTTTGTTGACTGTGTAAAAAATCTTGAAAACGGTCGTATTGTAGCATTTAAAATGATTTTATGGTGGAAAAAAGTCATTTCGTCAAATGTTGGAATATTTTACAAAAAAAAACATAGTATAGTATGTCGAAATTTTTTGAGAAAGATGTCAAATTTTCTGGATGTTGAAAAAAATCATGAAAATGGTTGTATTGTAGCATGTAAAATGATTCTACGGTGGAAAAAAGTCATTTTGTGAAATGTAGGAAAATTTTACAAAAAAAACGATGTATAGTTTAATGAGTTGTGGTTGTAAAAATATTGAAAACGGGTTTGGATTAAAGTTTTTGGTGGAAAAAAATCGTGAAATGTGGAAAATAAAAAACGTAGTTGTATGGAAAGTTTGAGAAAATGTAAATTTTGTGATGTTGAAAAAATATGAAAATTGTATTGTAGCATGTAAAATGATTTATGGTGGAAATAAGTAATTTGTGGAATGTTGGAAAATTTTACAAAAAAACGCATAGTATAGTATGTCAAAATTTTTTACAAAAACGTCAAATTTTGTTGATGTTGTAAAAAATATTGAAAACGGTCGTATTGTAGCATTTAAAATGATTTTATGGTGGAAAAAAAGTCATTTCGTGAAATGTTGGAAAATTTTACAAAAGAAACGCCATAGTATAGTATGTCGAAATTTTTTGACGGAAATGTCAAATTTTGTTGATGTTTAAAAAAAAATCATGAAAATGGTTGTATTGTAGCATGTAAAACGATTCTACGGTGGAAAAAAGTAATTTCGTGAAATGTTGGAAAATTTTACAAAAAAAACGTCATAGTATAGTATGTCGAAATTTTTCGACGAAAATGTCAAATTTTCTGGATGTTGAAAAAAATCATGAAAACGGTCGTATTGTAGCATGTAAAATGTTATTATGGGGGAAAAAAGTCATTTTGTGAAACGTTGGAAAATTTTACAAAAAACACACTGTATAGTATGTCGAATTTTTCGACGAAAATGTCAAATTTTATTGATGTTGTAAACAATATTGAAAATTGTCGTATTGTAGCATTTAAATGATTTTATGGTGGAAAAAAATCATTTCGTGAAATGTTGGAAAAATTTACAAAAAAAATGTCATAGTATGTCGAAATTTTTCGACGAAAATGCCAAATTTTGTTGATGTTCAAAAAAAATCATGAAAACAGTCATATTGTAGCATGTAAAATGATTCTTTGGTGGAAAAAAGTCATTTCGTGGAATGTTGGAAAATTTTACAAAAAAACGTCATTGTATAGTACGTCGAAATTTGTTGACGATAACGTCAAGTTTTGTTTATGTTGTAAAAAATCATGAAAACGGTCGTATTGTAGCATGTAAAATGATTTTATGGTGGAAAAAAGTCATTTTGTGAAATGTTGGAAAATTTTACAAAAAAAAACGTCATTGTATAGTATTCGAAATTTTGAAAATTTTTTGTGAAAATGAAATGTTTGGTTAAAATGTTTTGGTGGAAAAAATTTTGTGAAAGGTTGGAAAATTTTAAAAAAAAACTATGTTGTACATGAAAAATGAAATTTTGTTGATGTAAAAAATATGAAACAGTGTGGATGTAAAATGTTATGGTGGAAAAAAGATGTGGAATGTTGGAAAATTTCAAAAAACGCATAGTATAGTATGTAAAATTTTTACAAAAAGTCAAGTTTTGTGATGTTGTAAAAAATATTGAAAATGGTGTATTGTGCATTTAAAATGATTTTTGGTGGAAAAAAGTCATTTCGTGAAATGTTGGATAATTTTACAAAAAAATGTATAGATAATATGTCGAAAATGTAAAATTTTGTTGATGTTTAAAAAAATCATGAAAACGGTCGTTTGTAGGATGTAAAATGATTATATGGTGGAAAAAAGACATTTCGTCAAATGTTGGACTATTTTACAAAAAAACGTCATAGTATAGTATGTCGAAATTTTTTGACAAAAATGTCAAATTTTTTGATGTTTAAAAAAATCATGAAAACGGTCATATTGTAGCATGTAAAATGATTCTATGGTGGAAAAAAGTAATTTCGTGAAATGTTGGAAAATTTTACAAATAAATGTCATAGTATAGTATGTCAAATTTTTTTACAAAAACGTCAAGTTTTGTTGATGGTGTAAAAAATATTGAAAACGGTCGTATTGTAGCATTTAAAATAATTTTATGGTGGAAAAAAGTCAATTTGTGAAATGTTGGAAAATTTTACAAAAAAAACATCATAGTATAGCATGACGAAATTTTTTGACGAAAACGTAAAGTTTTGTTGATATTGTCAAAAATAATGAAAACGATCATATTGTAGCATTTAAAATGATTTTATCGTGGAAAAAAATCATTTCGTGAAATGTTGGAAAATTTTACAAAAAAAGTCATAGTATAGTATGTCGAAATTTTTCGACAAAAACGTCAAACTTTCTAGATGTTGAAAAAAATCATGAAAATGGTTGTATTGTAGCATGTAAAATGATTCCACGGTGGAAAAAATCATTTCGTGAAATGTTGGAAAATTTTACAAAAAAATGTCATTGTATAGTATGTCGAAATTTTTCGAGGAAAATGTCAAATTTTGTTGATGTTGAAAAAATCATGAAAATGGTCCCATTGTAGCATGTAAAATGATTCTATGGTGGAAATAAGTTATTTCGTGAAATGTTGGATAATTTCACAAAAAAATGTCATAGCATAATTTGTCGAAAATGTCAAATTTTGTTGATGTTTAAAAAAATCATGAAAACGGTCGTATTGTAGGATGTAAAATGATTATATGGTGGAAAAAAGACATTTCGTCAAATGTTGGAATATTTTACAAAAAAAAACGTCATAGTATAGTATGTCGAAATTTTTCGACGAAAATGCCAAATTTTCTGGATGTTGAAAAAAATAATGAAAACGGTCATATTGTAGCATTTAAAATGATTTTATGGTGGAAAAAAGTCATTTCGTGAAATGTTGGAAAATTTTACAAAAAAACGTCATAGTATAGTATGACGAAATTTTGACGAAAACGTAAAGTTTTGTTGATATTGTCAAAAATAATGAAAACGGTCGTATTGTAGCATGTAAAATGATTCTATGGTGGAAAAAAGTCATTTCGTCAAATGTTGGAATATTTTACAAAAAAAAACGTCATTGTATAGTATATCGAAATTTTTTTACGAAAACGTCAAGTTTTGTTGATGTAGTAAAAAATATTGAAAATGGTCGTATTGTAGCATTTAAAATGATTTTTTTTTTCCACCAAGTCTTTTTATTGATGTTTATACAAGAAAAAACATACAGAATGCGTAAAACAAATCGTTAATTGTCAGGAATGACAAGTATAAACATCACCCCCCCCCCACTCGCTCTAACTGAGCCCCATCCCTGCAACAGTATTACTGTACCATTATTTTTATATTAATTATTATTATTATTATTTGAGGTGGTTCGGGCATCTGGTAAGGATGCCTCCTGGGCGCCTCCCTAGGGAGGTGTTCCAGGCACGACCAGCTGGGAGGAGACCCCGGGGACGACCCAGGACTAGATGGAGAGATGTGGATATCTCCACACTGGCCTGGGAACGCCTCGGGATCCCCCAGTCAGAGCTGGTTAATGTGGCCCGGGAAAGGGAAGTTTGGGGTCCCCTGCTGGATCTGTTTCCCCCGCGACCCGACCCCGGATAAGCGGTTGAAGATGAAGATGAAGATGAAGATTATTATTATTAATTATATATATTGCAAAGTTGCATGTACGAAAATATATGCACATTTGATAAAAATAAGAGTAAAAATAAATAAATAAAAATAATAAATAAAAATAAAATAAAATAATAATAATAGTAAAATAAAATAAAATATAATGCAAGTAAAAAATAAATAAATAAATAAATAAATAAATAAATAAATAAAAAAAACATTTAAATTACAAATTCAATCAATGAACAGTCAAACGCGGTCCTTATAGGTTGCAGATTATACACAGTACAGAATCAGTCATATTAAACACCAATATTAGTGACATCTAATTTCTCTGTATAACTTAAAAACGGTTTCCATGTAGAATAAAATTTTTTAATACATCCTCTTGTAGAATAACGAATCTTCTCTAATACCAAATGGTGTAGTAGGTCGTCAATCCACATCTTAAAGGTTGGGGGAATTTTCTCCTTCCACTTAAACAGTATTAGTCGCCTAGCTATAAGGGATGCAAAAGCCATCATATCCTAAGCTTGGCGGTTAAGGTGAATGTCATGAGGAGTTATTCCAAATATGGCAGTAATGGCAGAGGGTTCTATAGGTACTTGGAGAATGTCTGAAAAAGTTTTAAATATTGACTGCCAGAAATTGTCTAACTTGGAACAAAACCAAAACATATGTGAGAGGGTGGCTGGCATTTGCCTGCATCGATCGCAGATAGGGTCAATACTAGGTGTGAACTTCGCTAGTCTCACTTTGGACCAATGAAGGCGATGCATCACCTTGAACTGGATAACAGTATGTCGTAGGCAGATTGAAGAAGAGTGTATTCTATCTAAAGCTCTTTCCCAGACATTCTCAGAAAGTTCAGTCCCCAATTCGTCCTCCCATTGAGTCCTCAGTGATGTTAGAGATTCCAAATTATATGTGTTCAATAGTGAGTACATGTTCCCGATAATCCTTTTGGAGCCTGAGTTAAGGTTCAGAATATCATTTAAGAGGGAGCCGGGTGGTTGAGATGGGAAATGAGTAAATGATTTTGATATAAAACTGCGAAGTTGCAGAAATCTAAAAAAATGAGAATTTGGGATGTTAAATTTAAGTTTTAATTGGTCAAAGGACGCGAAAGTGTTGTCAATGAATAGGTTTTCTATTGTAGTGACTCCTCTATTAGCCCATTCCTGAAAGGCGCCGTCTAAAACTGATGGCATGAACTGATGGTTACTTGTTATAGGAGCGCAAGAGGGCAAATCTTTGAGAGAGAAATCTCGTCTGAATTGTGTCAGAATTTTAAAAGAGTGTTTCACAATTGGATTTGAGGTGTATTTAGATATGGATTCCAAGAGAGGGAGTTTTGAGCACAGCAGTGAGTGTAACGAAGTATGAAGACAAGAGGAGTTTTCCATTTGGAGCCGGATAAAGAGTCTTTCCAAAACAGCATAGCCCTAATATTAGCAGCCCAGTAGTAAAACTGGAAATTAGGGAGGGATAATCCTCCATGTTGACGATGCTGTTGCAAGATTCTCTTCCGTATTCGGGGGTTTTTCTTGTTCCATATGAATCTCGACACCAAACTGTCCACTGACATAAAGAAGGATTTAGATAAGTATAGGGGGACGCACTGAAATATATACAGGAATCTGGGCAAAACATTCATTTTAATTACGTTAATTCTGCCTCCAAGAGACAGGGGGAGTAAATTCCAACGTTCCAGATCCTGCTTAAGGTGGGTTAGTAGTGATGAGAAATTAGCCTTGAATATATCTTTGAAGGCATGTGTTATTCAGATTCCTAAGTATTTGAATTTTCGTGGGCTGACTTTAAGCGGGAATAAACCAAAGTCAGTTTGTTTCGCTGCTGTATTCACCAGCATAATTTCACATTTCTGTAGGTTAATTTTGTATCCAGATATTTTGCCAAATTCTTCAAGCAGGTTCAGAGTAATTGGCAGACTAGTTAAAGGATGGGACAGATACAAAAGCATGTCATCAGCATACAGGGACACCTTATTATCAGAGTCATATCTCCGTATTCCCTTTATATTAATTTCACCACGCAAGGCCAGAGCTAGTGGCTCGATCGCAATAGCGAACAGGAGAGGTGACAGGGGACAACCCTGCCGGGTGCCGCGAAGGAGAGGGAAGTAAGAAGAGAGATTGTTATTTGTCCGGACAGCTGCTAGTGGAGAAGAACACAGAATTTTAACCCAAGAGATGAATTTTTCCCCAAAGCCAAATTGTTTGAGAGTGTGGAAGAGATAATCCCACTCCACCCGATCAAACGCCTTCTCGGCATCAAGTGATACTAATATTTCTGGGATGTCGGGTGGAGTGGGACCATAAAGAATATTAAGTAGGCGTCTGATGTTAAAGAAGGAGTGGCGGCCTTTAATAAAGCCAGTCTGATCATTGGCTATGATTGAGGGCAAGACCGTCTCTAGGCGGCAAGCCAGAATTTTGGAAAGGATTTTACTGTCTACATTCAAGAGTGAGATGGGGCGGTAGGAACCACACTCTAAAAGATCTTTGTCTTTTTTAGGAATAAGGGAGATGACCGCTTGTCACATAGTTGGAGGGAGGGAGCCGGTGACATATGACTCTTCAAATACAGAGAGCAAGATGGGGGATAGCTGATCTACAAATTTTTTAAAGAATTCGCTTGGGAACCCATCTGGTCCTGGAGATTTTCCAGTTTGCATGAGCCTAATTGCGTCAGTGAGTTCTCCCACCGAAAATGGTTTGTCTAGCTCGGATGCGACTTTGCTATTAATTGTGGGAACATTTATTTTCCTGAAAAACGAATCAAATAAGGTATGGTCGCCAAGGGATTCGCTATCGTACAGCTTTGAGTAAAATCTATGAAAACATGAATTAATCTTTGAATGATCTATATGTTTAGTGCCCAACTCATCATTTATCTCGGCTATGGTTCTATCCACAGTTTTCTGGTGGAGTTGATGGGCAAGAATCTTCCCTGTCTTCTCACCATGCTCGAATGTTTTACTCTGTGATTTATTTATTAGGTTTTCAATGCGTTTTGTTGATAACAGATTGAACTCTGTTTGGAGAGTTAGTCGCTGTTTGAATAAGTCATCAGATGGGGTGGCAGCAAGTGTGGCATCTAATTTGAGAATATCATTTGTTAGCTGTTCAAGTTTTATATTGCGACGCTTTCTTTGTTGTGTACTATATGATATTATTTGTCCCCTCAGGTATGCTTTCATGGATTCCCATACTGTTAAAGGAGACATTCCTGGAGTCTGATTCTGTTCCAAGAAGAAAGTTATTTCAGAGGAGATAAATTTAATGAAGTCTTCATCCGAGAGTAGTAAAGTGTTGAAACGCCAAGGGTGATAGTTGGCATGGGAAATTGGTATACCTAAAGTCATCAACAAGGGGGCATGATCCGAAATAATTATGGCTTGATATTCACATTTTCTTATTAATGAAAGAAGACTTTTATCCAAAAAGAAATAATCTATGCGCGAGTATGTTTTGTGGACCGGAGAGAAGAAGGAGTAGCTTCTAGCTGTAGGATTTTGGAAGCGCCACGCATCAACCACACCGTTCGTGTGAAGAAAGAGCTGCAGCTGGGATGTTGCACTAGATTTAGACGCAGTCCTAGATGAGCTACGATCCAGAGTAGGTGATAACGTGCAGTTCATATCTCCCCCGAGGATAAGATAATGTGTATCCATGTTAGGGATATGAGCAAAGAAATTTGTAAAAAAAGAATTATCATCCCAATGTGGTGCGTATACGTTGGCCAGGGTAACCAGTGTGTTGTATAGTCTGCCCACTACAATTACATAACGACCAGCGGAGTCTGTTTCAACCTTTGACATAAGAAAGGGGATGTTCTTATTAATGAGGATGGCCACACCTCTGGATTTGGAATGAAAATTTGAATGATATGATTGTCCGATCCATCCTCCCCGAGTCGGAAATGATCAAAGGTTCGGAGATGTGTCTCCTGAAGGAAGGTAATTCCCGCCTTCAATTTATTCAGATGGGTCAGTACTTTCTTTCGTTTGGTGGGGTGGTTCAAGGATTTTACATTCCAGCTTACAAAAGTCACGTCGCAATGAGCTGATCTATTTGAAAAGGTTGTATCAGTCGTAACCATATTCAATACAAAGAAAAATTAGGTATCTGTTTGACCTGCCTGTGCTTATACATTCTGAAACATTGAAAAGGACCTTTAAAAAAAGAGTAAACATGAACAAAAAAACAAAGGAGAAAAAAATTGACTGCAAACCCAGGTACAGCAAATCCCCACCCTTCACCTGTCCGAACAAGGTGATTCCCAAACCCCTCGCAAGATGTCTACACATTCAAGTGCTTGTGTGAGGGTACACTAGTTCTAAAGCAAAACAAACTCTGCTGTATTGAGCATATTTTTATATTTTTGTATAAGGCACCTAAAAGAACGGCCTGAGACAAACCTTATTTCTTCTGTTGTATAAGCATTGAGCACAGGTAAAAAAGGAAATAATAACGGTAATAAAGACACGCTACAGTATTCTGACCATTCAGATTATTATATCTATTGTAAACAGAGTAAAAGAGTGAGAAACAGAACTTTTAACTCCGTGGGTGCTCTACATTTCTTTATCTGGAACAGTCCCGGGCCCTATGGCTCTGTGGAGTGTGTCCGTCTAAGTGATGGAGGGGAAAGCACCAACCTTATTCAAACGTAGAAATCAGCTGTTCTCACTCCTTTCAAGTCACAGTCAGTTTTCTGAAGAGTGTGGTAGGATTTTGGCTTTCACGTAGGCCATGGCTTCTTCTGGGTTCTGAAACCGTTTCTCAGTTCCGTTATAGGTGATCCGGAGTCGTGCTGGATAGAGGAGGCTGTATTTAACACCATCTCGTCCGCGGAGCAGTCATCTCACCTCACCGAAGGCTGATCTGGCCTGCACGACGCTCGGGGGGTAGTCCGGGAAGATGGAGATGTCAGTCCCTTTAAACCGGAGCGGTCCGGACTCCCTGGCGCGGCGGAGAATGTCGGCACAATCTTGGTAGTAGTGTACTTTCGCTACGATAACCCGGGGTTTGTCGTGGAGGTCCCCGCGGTTAACTCAAATTTCCGCAATTGTAGGCCATTAATGGAAGAAGATAGTAACTCAGGCGGTTTGTCGTGATTTTTGTTGGTATAAGGTGCCAAAAAACAACTTTTAACCTAAAATTCAGCAGAGCATGTTGTTTGTGCTGCCTACTCCTCGCCTGCTCGCTAGCGCCCCCCATTTAAAATGATTTTATGGTGGAAAAAAATCATTTTGTGAAATGTTGGAAAATTTTACAAAAAAAAAAAACGTCATAGTATAGTATGTCGAAATTTTTCGACGAAAATGCCAAATTTTGTTGATGTTCAAAAAAATCATGAAAACAGTCGTATTGTAGCATGTAAAATGATTCTATGGTGGAAAAAAGTCATTTCGTGGAATGTTGGAAAATTTTACAAAAAAACGTCATAGTATAGTATGTCAAAATTTTTTACAAAAATGTCAAGTTTTGTTGATGTTGTAAAAAATATTGAAAACGGTCGTATTGTAGCATTTAAAATGATTTTATGGTGGAAAAAAGTCACTTCGTGAAATGTTGGAAAATTTAACAAAAAAAAGTCATAGTATAGTATGTCGAAATTTTTCGACAAAAATGCCAAATTTTGTTGATGTTCAAAAAAATCATGAAAACAGTCGTATTGTAGCATGTAAAATGATTCTATAGTGGGAAAAAAGTCATTTCGTTAAATGTTGTAAAATTTTACAAAAAAAAAAACCTCATTGTATAGTATGACGAAATTTTTTGAAGAAAACGTCAAGTTTTGTTGGTTTTGTAAAAAATAATGAAAACGGTCGTATTGTAGCATGCAAAATGATTTTATGGTGGAAAAAAAAAATTTAGGAAAAGTGAAAATTTGTTGGCAAAAATGCCAAATTTTGTTGATGTTGAAATAAACATGGGTCGTATTGTAGCAATGTAAAATGAGTTTTATGGTGGAAAAAAAGTCATTTTGTGAAATGTTGGAAAATTTTACAAAAAAACGTCATAGTATAGTATGTCCAAATTTTTTGACGAAAAAAAAAAGGAAAAGAAAAAAAAAAAAAAAAACCTCATGTATAGTATGTTGAAGATTTTCGACAAAAACCAAATTTTCTGGATGTTGAAAAAAATCATGAAAACGGTCGTATTGTAGCATGTAAAATGATTCTACGGTGGAAAAAAATCATTTCGTGAAATGTTGGAAAATTTTACAAAAAAACGTCATAGTATAGTAAGTCAAAATTTTTTACAAAAACGTCAAGTTTTGTTGATGGTGTAAAAAATATTGAAAACGGTCGTATTGTAGCATTTAAAATGATTTTATGGTGGAAAAAAGTCATTTTGTGAAATGTTGGAAAATTTTACAAAAAAAATGTCATAGTATAGTATGACGAAATTTTTTGACGAAAACGTAAAGTTTTGTTGATATTGTCAAAAATAATGAAAACGGTCGTATTGTAGCATTTAAAATGATTCTATGGTGGAAAAAAGTCATTTCGTCAAATGTTGGAATATTTTACAAAAAAAAACGTCATTGTATAGTATATCGAAATTTTTTTACGAAAACGTCAAGTTTTGTTGATGTTGTAAAAAATATTGAAAATGGTCGTATTGTAGCATTTAAAATGATTTTATGGTGGAAAAAAATCATTTCGTGAAAAGTTGGAAAATTTTACAAAAAAAACGTCATAGTATAGTATGTCAAAATTTTTTACAAAAACGTCAAGTTTTGTTGATGTTGTAAAAAATATTGAAAACGGTCGTATTGTAGCATTTAAAATGATTTTATGGTGGAAAAAAGTCATTTCGTGAAATGTTGGAATATTTTACAAAAAAAAAACATAGTATAGTATGTCGAAATTTTTCGACGAAAATGCCAAATTTTCTGGATGTTGAAAAAAATCATGAAAACGGTCGTATTGTAGCATGTAAAATGATTTTATGGTGGAAAAAAGTCATTTTGTGAAATGTTGGAAAATTTTACAAAAAAACGTCATAGTATAGTATGTCGAAATTTTTCAACACAAGTCAAATTTTCTGGATGTTGAAAAAAATCATGAAAACGGTCGTATTGTAGCATGTAAAATGATTCTAAAGTGGAAAAAAGTCATTTCGTGAAATGTTGGAAAATTTTACAAAAAAAACCTCATATATAGTATGTCGAAGATTTTCGAAAAAAACGTCAAATTGTATGGATGTTGAAAATAATCATGAAAACGGTCGTATTGTAGCATGTAAAATAATTCCATGGTGGAAAATAGTCATTTTGTGAAATGTTGGAAAATTTTACAAAAAAACCTCATAGTATAGTATGTCGAAATTTTTCGACGAAAATGTCAGATTTTGTTGATGTTTAAAAAAATCATGAAAACGGTCGTATTGTAGCATGTAAAATTATTCTATGGTGGAAAAAAGTAATTTCGTGAAATGTTGGAAAATTTTACAAAAAAACGTCATAGTATAGTATGTCGAAATTTTTTGAGAAAAACGTCAAATTTTCTGGATGTTGAAAAAAATCATGAAAATGGTCATATTGTAGCATGTAAAATGATTCTATGGTGGAAAAAGTCATTTTGTGAAATGTTGTAAAATTTTACAAAAAAAACGTCATAGTATAGTATGACGAAATTTTTTGACGAAAATGCCAAGTTTTGTTGGTTTTGTAAAAAACAATGAAAACGGTCGTATTGTAGCATGCAAAATGATTTTATGGTGGAAAAAAGTCATTTTGTGAAATGCTGGAAAATTTTACAAAAAAAACGAACAGTATAGTATGTCGAAATTTTTTAACGAAAATGCCAAATTTTGTTGATGTTGAAATAAACCATGAAAATGGTCGTATTGTAGCATTTAAAATGATTTTATGGTGGAAAAAAGTCATTTTATGAAATGGTGGAAAATCTTACGAAAAAAAAACGTCATAGTATAGTATGTCGAAATTTTTCGACGAGAATGCCAAATTTTTTTGATGTTGAAAAAAATGTTGAAAACGGTCGTATTGTAGCATTTAAAATGATTCTATGGTGGAAAAAAGTCATTTCGTGAAATGTTGGAAAATTTTACAAAAAAAAACGTCATTGTATAGTATATCGAAATTTTTTTACGAAAACGTCAAGTTTTGTTGATGTTGTAAAAAATGTTGAAAATGGTCGTATTGTAGCATTTAAAATGATTTTATGGTGGAAAAAAATCATTTCGTGAAATGTTGGAAAATTTTACAAAAAAAAACGTCATAGTATAGTATGTCAAAATTTTTTACAAAAATGTCAAGTTTTGTTGATGTTGTAAAAAATATTGAAAACGGTCGTATTGTAGCATTTAAAATGATTTTATGGTGGAAAAAAGTCATTTCGTGAAATGTTGGAATATTTTACAAAAAAAAAACATAGTATAGTATGTCGAAATTTTTCGACGAAAATGCCAAATTTTCTGGATGTTGAAAAAAATAGTGAAAACGGTCGTATTGCAGCATGTAAAATGATTTTATGGTGGAAAAAAGTCATTTTGTGAAATGTTGGAAAATTTTACAAAAAAACGCCATAGTATAGTATGTCAAAATTTTTTGAGAAAAACGTCAAATTTTCTGGATGTTGAAAAAAATCATGAAAATGGTCGTATTGTAGTATGTAAAATGATTTTATGGTGGAAAAAAGTAATTTTGTGAAATGTTGGAAAATTTTACAAAAAAAACGTCATAGTATAGTATGTCGAAATTTTTCGACGAAAATGTCAGATTTTGTTGATGTTGTAAAAAATATTGAAAACGGTCGTATTGTAGCATGCAAAATGATTTTATGGTGGAAAAAAGTAATTTCGTGAAATGCTGGAAAATTTTACAAAAAAAGTAACAGTATAGTATGTCGAAATTTTTTAAGAAAAATGCCAAATTTTCTGGATGTTGAAAAAAACCACGAAAATGGTCATATTGTAGCATGTAAAATGATTTTATGGTGGAAAAAAAGTCATTTTGTGAAATGGTGGAAAATTTTACAAAAAAAACGTCATAGTATAGTATGTCGAAATTTTTTACGAAAACGTCAAGTTTTGTTGGTGTTGTAAAAAATATTGAAAACGGTCGTATTGTAGCATGCAAAATGATTTTATGGTGGAAAAAAGTCATTTCGTGAAATGCTGAAAAATTTTACAAAAAAAAAACAGTATAGTATGTCGAAATTTTTTAACGAAAATGCCAAATTTTGTTGATGTTGAAATAAACCACGAAAATGGTCGTATTGTAGCATGTAAAATGATTTTATGGTGGAAAAAAGTCATTTTGTGAAATGGTGGAAAATTTTACAAAAAAAACGTCATAGTATAGTATGTCGAAATTTTTCGACGAGAATGCCAAATATTTTTGATGTTGAAAAAAATCATGAAAATGGTCGTATTGTAGCATTTAAAATGATTCTATGGTGGAAAAAAGTCATTTTGTCAAATGTTGGAATATTTTACAAAAAAAAACGTGATTGTATAGTATATCGAAATTTTTTTACGAAAACGTCAAGTTTTGTTGATGTTGTAAAAAATATTGAAAATGGTCGTATTGTAGCATTTAAAATGATTTTATGGTGGAAAAAAATCATTTCGTGAAATGTTGGAAAATTTTACAAAAAAAACCCATAGTATAGTATGTCGAAATTTTTTACAAAAATGCCAAATTTTCTGGATGTTGAAAAAAATCATGAAAACGGTCGTATTGTAGCATGTAAAATGATTTTATGGTGGAAAAAAGTCATTTTGTGAAATGTTGGAAAATTTTACAAAAAAACGCCATAGTATAGTATGTCGAAATTTTTTGAGAAAACGTCAAATTTTCTGGATGTCGAAAAAAATCATGAAAATGGTCGTATTGTAGCATGTAAAATGATTTTATCGTGGAAAAAAGTCATTTTGTGAAATGTTGGAAAATTTTACAAAAAAACGTCATAGTATAGTATGTCGAAATTTTTCAACACAAGTCAAATTTTCTGGATGTTGAAAATAATCATGAAAACGGTTGTATTGTAGCATGTAAAATGATTCCATGGTGGAAAATAGTCATTTTGTGAAATGTTGGAAAATTTTACAAAAAAACGCCATAGTATAGTATGTCGAAATTTTTTGAGAAAACGTCAAATTTTCTGGATGTCGAAAAAAATCATGAAAATGGTCGTATTGTAGCATGTAAAATGATTCTATGGTGGAAAAAAGTCATTTTGTGAAATGTTGGAAAATTTTACAAAAAAAAGTCATTCAGTATAGTATGTCGAAATTTTTTGACGAAAACGTCAAATTTTGTTGATGTTGAAAAAAATCATGAAAAAACGGTCGTGTTGTAGCATGTAAAATGATTCTATGGTGGAAAAAAGTCATTTCGTGAAATGTTGGAAAATTTTACAAAAAAATGTCATAGTATAGTATGTCGAAATTTTTCGACGAAAATGTCAGATTTTCTGGATGTTGAAAAATATCATGAAAACAGTCGTAATTTAGCATGTAAAATGATGCTATGGTGGAAAAAAGTCATTTCGTGAAATGTTGGAAAATTTTACAAAAAAAACGCCATAGTATAGTACACGTGTCAAACTCAAGGCCCGCAGGCCAAATCTGGCCCACCACCTCAATATATGTGGCCCATGAGAGCTTGCAAAGAATATGGAATGCATATCATTCAATTCTATGTCGCTTCACAGAAGCAGTGTCCTTAAACTGCATGTCCCACAATGCATCTCGATTTTTTGGGGGCGGAGTAGCTCAGTCCGCAAGGACTTGGGTTAGGATGCGGAGGACCCGGGTTCAAATCCCCATGGACCAAGACCAACTGGTTGCTGGAGAGGTGCCAGTTTACCTCTTGGGCACTGCCGAGGTGCCCCTGAGCAAGGCACCAAACCCCCAACTGCTCTGGGCGCTTGTCAGGGCAGCCCCATCACTCTGACATCTCTCCATTGACATGTTATGTACTGTGTGAACAACAGAGTGTAAAACTGAATTTCCCCACTGTGGGACTAATAAAGGAATATCTTTCTTTCTTTCTTTCTTTTTTTTTGACATGCGCACTGTAGCGTCTCAGTCTCAGCGGTTTCCAGCAGCAGCGCAGTGTTGCCAATTTAGCCACTTATTCGCTATATTTAGCCAGTTTTCAGACCCCTCGACCCCTCTTTCGAATCAGAAATTAGCGACAAATCTAACGAGTTTTGCTGGTGTTACTGGAGACTTTTGGAGACTCTCATGAAAGCAGGTATCGTTCTTCCTCTTGTCAACGAGCAGCAGGTGCTGCCGTGGACCCTCCCCAGTACCAAAGCAGTCACAAGCGGCACAGTCCTCATCAGCAGTCCCTCCTAGCTGCAGTCTCTGTTCACTTCTCCGCATCCAAACTGAATGAACCATGCATGCACAAAGCCGCCGCTGGCTGATGTAAATGTAAAATTTTGGGAATCAAACCCTGAATTTAAAAATATAGGAAAAAAAAGAAGTTACTCCGCCAGAGTGTCCCCTTTGGGTCACTTTTGCTGGTCCGAAGCCTGGATAAAGGAGGAGGGTTGAATTGTGGTATAAAAAAAAAAAAAAAAAAAAAACAGAACTGACAGAAGAAATTTCATTTGTAGTTCTAAACATATTTAGGGAATTTTTATGGAATTTTTTACTCACTTTTTGTCTTCAGAGCTAGTTACTAAATAAATTATTACTAAAATTAATAATAATCAAATGCAGAGGCAATTTTGTAAAATGATCAAGAGTAGATATATTTATATACCGGTAGTCTTACAATTACAACCGGCCCTTTGAGGGCAGCCATAATGCTGATGTGGCCCGGGATGAAATTGAGTTTGACGCCCCTGGTATAGGATATCGAAAACTTTCATGATAAAACGTCATAGTTTAGCATGTCCAAACTTTTCATGAATAAAGTAATAGTATACCATGTCGAAAATTTCATCAAAAACAGTCATAGTATAGTATGTTGAAAATTTTCATGAAAAAAAGTCATAGTACAGCTTGTCGAAAATTTCATGTGAAAATGTCATAGTATAGCATGTCAAAAAATTTGATGAAAAAAAGTCATAGTATAGCATTTCTAAAATTTTCATGATAAAACATCATAGTTTAGCATGTCGAAGAGTTTCATGAATAAAGACATAGTATAGCATGTCGAAAATTTTCATGATAAAACATCATTGTTTAGCATGTCGAAGAGTTTCATGAATAAAGTCATAGTATAGCATGTCGAAAATTTTCTTGAAAAAAGTCATAGCATAGCAAAAAAAATTTCATGATCAAATGTCATAGTATAGCATGTCGAAAACTTTCATGATAAATCGTCATAGTTTAGCATGTCGAAAATTTTCAGAAATAAAGTCATAGTATAGCATGTGGAAAATTTTCATGAAAAAAAACATAGTATACATGTGGAAAATTTTCAGAAATAAAGTCATAGTATAGCATGTCGAAAATTTTCATGAAAAAAGTCATAGTATAGCATGTGGAAAATTTTCAGAAATAAAGTCATAGTATAGCATGTCCAAAATTTCATCAAAAACAGTCATAGTATAGTATGTTGAAAATTTTCATGAAAAAAGTCATAGTATAGCATGTCGAAAAATTTGATGAAGAAAAGTCATAGTATAGCATGTCGAAAATTTTCCGGATAAAAATCATAGTATAGCATGTCGAAAATTTCATCAACAGTCAGTATAGCATGTTGAAATTTTTCATGAAAAAAGTCATAGTATAGCATGTCGACAAATTTCACATGAAAACGTCATAGTTTAGCATGTCGAAAATTTTCATGAAAAAAGTCATGTTGAAAAATTTCATAGTAAAATGTCATCGTATAGCATGTCAATAAATTTCATGAAAAATAGTCATAGTATAGCATGACGAAAATTTTCATGGAAAATGTCATAGTATAGCATGTCAAAAATTTCCATTAAAAACATAATAGTATAGCATGTCGAAAATTTTCATGAAAAAAGTCATAGTATAGTATGTCGAAAATTTTCATGAAAAAAAGTCATAGTATTGTATGTCGAAAATTTTCATAATAAAACGTCGTAGTTTAGCATGTCGAAAATTTTCAGGTGAAAACGTCATAGTATAGCATGTCGAAAAATTTCACGTGAAAACGTCATTGTATAGCATGTCGAAAAATTTGATGAAAAAAGTCTTCGTATATTATGTCGAAAACTTTCATGATAAAACGTCATAGTTTAGCATTGAAAATTTTCATGAATAAAGTCATAGTATAGCATGTCGAAAATTTCATGAAAAACAGTCATAGTATAGCATGTCTAAAGTTTTGTGAAAAAAGTCATCGTATAGATTTAATTTCATGATAAAACGTCATAGTTTAGCATGTCGAAGAGTTTCATGTATAAAGTCATAGTATAGCATGTCAAAAATTTTCGTGAAAAAAGTCATAGTATAGCATGTCTAAAAATTTCATGATCAAACGTCATAGTATAGCATGTCGAAAAATTCCATGTGAAAACGTCATAGTATAGCATGTCGAAAAATTTGATGAAAAAAAGTCAGTATAGTATGTCGAAAATTTTCATGATAAATCGTCATAGTTTAGCATGTTGAAAATTTTCATAAATAAAGTCATAATACAGCATGTCGGAAATTTTCATGAAAAAAGTCATAGTATAGCATGTCGAAAATTTCATCAAAAACAGTCATAGTGTAGTATGTCAAAAATTTTCATAAAAAAGTCATAGTATAGCATGTAGAATAATTTCATGATAAAACATCAATATAGCATGTCAAAAATTTCCATGAAAAACATAGTATAGCATGTCTAAAATTTTCATGATAAAACGTCATAGTTTAGCATGTCGAAAATTTTCATGATAAAACGTCATAGTTTAGCATGTTGAAAATTTTCATGAATAAAGTCATAGTATAGCATGTCGAAAATTTTCATGAAAAACAGTATAGCATGTCGAAAAATTTCATAATAAAACCTCATAGTATAGCATGTCGAAAAATTTCGTCAAAAAAAGTCATAGTATAGCATGTCGAAACTTTTCCTGAAAAAAGTCATAGTATAGCATGTCGAAAAATTTCATGATCAAACGTCATAGTATAGCATGTCGAAAAATTTGATGAAAAAAGTCATAGTATAGTATGTCGAAAATTTTCATGATAAATCGTCATAGTTTACCATTTCGAAAATTTTCATAAATAAAGTCATAGTATAGCATGTCGAGAAATTTCATGATAAAACCTCATAGTATAGCATGTTGAAAAATTTCATGATAAAATCTTGTACTATAGCATGTCGGAAAATTTCATTAAAAAAAGTCATAGTATAGTATGTCAAAAAATTTCACGTGAAAACGTCATAGTATAGCATGTTGAAAAATTTCATCAAAAAAGTCATCATATAGTATGTCGAAAATTTTCATGATAAAACGTCATAGTATAGCATGGCAAAAAATTTCATCAAAAAAAGTCATAGTATAGCATGTCAAAAAATTTCATCAAAAAAGTCATCATATAGTATGTCGAAAATTTTCATGAAAAAAAGTCATAGTATCGCATCTCAAATCTCTATTAAAAAAGTCATACTAAAGCATGTAAAAAATGTTGATGAACAAAAGTCAAGAAGAAAGGTCTTAGTGGCGTATGTTAAAGAAAATTAAAAAATAAAAAGTCATAATATATTGTGTGTATAAAATGAAAAATTATAGTGTATCAAAAAAAATCCACAATAATGTCAGTATGTTGAAAAGTCATAAATCATTAATAGCATAGCCTGTCAAAAAAGTCATAGTTTAGTATGTAGAAAAAGTGATTCAAAAATCATATTATAGTTTGTCGAAAAAGTCAAAATAAAGTCATATTATAGTTTGTCGAAAAATTCAAAATAAAGTCATAGCATAGTCTGTTGAAAAATGTTCACAGTTATAGTATAGTATGTAAAAAAGGTACCAGTGCGGTATGTCAAAAAAAGTCATAGTACGTTGAATAAAAAGTTGAAAAGTTAGAAAGTTGTCGTATAGTATGTTAACATAAATCATGAAAAAGTCCTAAAAAAGTCATAGTTTGATGACAAAAGAGAAAGTTATATTAGTATGCCAAAAAAGTCATAAAATGAGCCACGATATAGTACTAATAAGTCTAATAAAATATTATGTTGACGTATAGTATGCCAAAAAGGTCATAGTATGTCAAAGAATTCATGGAGTCATAGTTTAGTATGTTTAAAAAAAAAAAAAAAAAAAAAACTCAGTGAAAAGTCAGAAGTATAGTACATCACAAAGAGTCACAAAAAAGTCAGAGTATAGTATTTTGAGGAAAAAAACAGCCATGTATAGGACTCTGGTTTGCTCCAGTTTTTTGGGTAGATTAAATTGCCCCACCAGTAGGGGTGCCCAATTCAGCTAACTGATCTCACACACAGACACACACCCCTTCAACCGCCAAAAAAGGCCTGCCAGAGTGGCTGGTGTGCAGAGCTCCAGCTAAGAATAACCCGGACCTTCTGGGGGATAAAGTTACCTTGAAGCCTCCCTGCAGCGCTCCGACCTATACCCATGTGAGGCACCAATAACACGGGGTGGGATATTCTGTCTGTTCCACCTCACCCCTACCCAGCCCTCTGCATAGCTTGGCTCTTTCCTACCCCTGTGTTGCTTTCCTTTGCCCCACCATCCCCAGACCCCCATCTGCAATGCTGCCGCACTGGCAGCTCCAAATTCTGCAACACCTGTAAATCGTAAAATTTGTGCTTGATATTTCCATTTTCTTCATTTCTTTTTTTTTTTTTTAAATCTTGGAGAAGTTCAACCTGTGGATTACACGAGTCAGGAGACAAGACTGTGATCACCGAGTGGAAATGGAATAATTTACTAACTTGGACACTTTGTACAGATAAGTGCGGATTGGATTCCTATTGAAGCTGTGATTTCCCATTCACTTCTACATGAGGAGGATTTGCTCCAAACTCAAAGGATTATAGCTGAAATTGTCTCCATATCACCATGGCTGAAGGTAGGACTATTACACCTGCATCAGTACTGAAATTAGCAACATGTACTCTTTGCTATAGCAAAGAAAACCAAAGTGATATATGCTATATAATAAATAAATGGCAGTGTTTTGGTAGGGTGTGTCCTCTTAGGAAAGTGTGTTGAAAATTGGTTGCTATAAATACAGGATATCATGTAGCTGGAGTATTAGCGGTGTTCTCCTATGACAGATATGACTGCTGCTGGGGCTGACCTCTGGTTTTCAACTTTCTTTTAGCCATTTATAAAAATACACTTATATTTCTTTTGTAATCTGCTCAAACAAGTGGTATTTTCCAACCAAATCTTTTGTTTAATGAAGCTTTGGGGCTTGAATGAATTGAGCAATAACAGTTTTCCTTTAGAATACATTTGTGGTGAAAATACTGACACTAACCGTCCATCCTGAATAACTCTGAAGGGACTGTTTTGAGTTTTTTCGTAACTCAGCATTTGTATATGAGGAAGTGCATCATTAGATAGGTATGCTCAGAGTTCATTCACAGTTAGAAGGTGTCTCTAACACCTTGGCACCATGGTCCAACATGGAAAGTACAGCAGTGTTTATGATGACGAGGGTGTCATTAAATGCCATCACAACAATTTTCCGCTTTGCTAAACAGATGGGACTCGTGCATCAGTGATTGGATAACCCAACAAAATGAGAATGACAGATGATTTCCATCTTTTCTGATCTTTAATCTGACAAGATGCCACCAATCAGTTTTATCTAATTCACATAATCCCTCAGCATCCGGAAACGAGTTTACCTGTTGATACGTCACACTGTGTAAAGTTTAAATCCTTTCTCAAGGGAAATATCCTTCGCCTGTCATGATTTAGCTGCAGTGTGTTGGTGATGAGACTGGAAAGGTGGCTATGCAAAGACACTAATTATCCCAAACATGCCAACGGAAGTTCAGAGTCAGAGATTTGACTAAACAATGCTGCTGTGACAAAGTTAAAAGTTGTTAATCAACTTTTTACTATGAGCGGTGTGGGTCTGTGCATGCAATTTTCTGCTAAAGTTGGAACAGATTGTTTTTTTCACACAAGAGATTTGTGTATATATGTTTTTGTTCTTTCTTTTTGCGTTGACCCTGAGCTGGAAGAAACCAGAGTCCAGAAACGTTTGAATAAAAACCTAATGACAGTTGTGTGGCTGATGTTGCCAGAATTGCCAATCAAATGTGATCAAACCACGCTTGCACAGTCCTGATGAAGCAGTTCGGCCGAGATTTGAGTGTTAAACTCCGAATGAATAACAACTCAGGATGTTTTTTGAACTATGACATTTGCTTATTCCATCATAAGCACTTAGTGTTAGAAAAAAAAAACTTTCTTTTTAAAGAGAAAGGCAGAGTGTATTTTCAGGAACTTGACCAACTATAATTAGAAATTGATATCAATATTTAAGCATTTTTTCTCTTAACAATATATTGGCTTCTTAAAATGATTATTAATAGAATTGTGACCAAAATATGTACTGAGTAGCACATTTTTTAGTCAAAAAATAAACATGTCAGCACTCTCCGACAGACAAACTGTAATTTCGTCACATATTTTTGGCATTTCTGTTCCATCACTCATGCAGATGCTGATATATTTGCAATTTGGCCAATTTATTGGCTCTGTTGAGTTATTGGTCTGCATGGCTCCGGTATTTTCAAAAAGGTAGGTTACCCATGCATACATGCTATGATAGTGTAGGTAAGAAAAGAACACTAATACCTGCATACAACACTTTCCCAGTCAATGTTAACCAGCTGTCACTGTATGTTAAAGTAAGTAAAAAAATAACACTTGTTCCTACCTGTTCCAGTGTAGCAGAGGACCAAGCTGCAAAGTTGACCCCAAAAGGACCGTTTTGATAATGTTGAGAGTTCTTGTTTTTTCACATAAAGGAGCCACATCCGCCTCCTCCTCCTCGGCAGCCAGTGGGTCCAGTGGAGCAGCTGCACCTCAGACGAGCTCTCTCAAGTCCAAAGGTCTGGGCCTCCTCGGGAAGCTGAAAGTGTCCGCAGAGCTGCTGATCGCTGTGGCTGCTCTCCTGTCCTGGGTGGTGGTGGGAGTGGTGATGTTTGACTTTGTGGAGTACAAGGCAGTCCCGGGTTAGTCACCTAAAAATGTAAAAAGCTTTATGAGAATTTCGGTCATCAGACCTGCATATTATGACATCGTCTGTTACTATTCCCAGACATTCAGCAAATCGTTTCGGATCCTGTGAAAGCTGTTAACGACGCCGTTGATGAAGTGTCCAGTCTGCTCAATAAGTTTCAAGGTACATAAGAGAGACAGCATTTTTTGTAGTGCTGACCAAAGTACTGTAATATACGAGTCTTATCTCTGGGCCCCTAGAATGTGCACCTGATTTAAGTGACCCCATGTCCGTTGCCACTTACGCCGCTGAGGAAATATCGGAAGCAAAAGATGGATTTGTTCGCTATTTTTCAGATGAGGAAGGTATACAAAAAAAAAAAACACACTCAACCAGAACAAAAAGATAGTTGTCAACATTTTAACATACATGTGATGTCTCTAACAATCTACCCTAAACCCACAGGGAACTTCTACCTCAGCTATGTTGACCCTGTGGTCATCGGTAGACGAGCTTTCCATTCAACTAATGATTTCATGTGTGGAGTTGTGGGCAACTTCAGGGACACAGTTTGTGCTATTGTGGACACTGTATTGGACGCTATATTGGATATAACTAAAGGTATGGAGTCCACATTTTTGACGAAGGAATTTTTCTGCCTTCCTTTTTTAATTCACAACCAAATAACATGATAATTATATCAATTACCTTGGTAAAAAAAAAAGACTAATTCAAGTACTGTACTGCAATAATTGTTGCTGTTTATGTTTGCCTATAATATTAATACAGTTTTTGTTTCTCAGGAAAAGTTGACCTTAGCTACATTGACCCTGTGGTCATAGGCAGAGGTGCCTTCGGTGTTACTAATGACTTTGTGTGCGGAGTCGGGGGCTACATCCAGGATGTGCTCTGTGGCATTTTGGACACAATTGTGGATGTAGTGAAAGGTATTTATGCTCGTCATTTAACATCTTTCTAAGCTCTAACTTATTCAGATATTAAAATTTGTTTCCTACATGTCCTCCTCAGGAACCATGGATATTAGCTTCATGGACCCTGTGGTAGTTGGCAGAAATGTCATCAATGTTGCTAATGACACCATGAATGAAATAGTGGACTACATCCAGGACGTGCTCTGTGTCATCATAGACAGCATACTGGATATTATAAAAGGTACCTGCATCGTATTTTTTTTTTTTGTATTGTTTGTGGTGCAATATTTACATTAAATGTCTCTATTTGTTGAATCCTTATTTTTTTGTCTAATGTTCATTACTAAATTAAGATTATAACTGTTAGCTTGTGTTTGTTGTGGGCGTAACAGTACTTTTGTATGGAAAATTATTATTTGCCAATATCTTTTCACACTGGTCTTTAACTGTTTTTTCAAATGTCTGTATAACAAAAAACGAATGAAATTGTTGAATGACGTAACTCACCAGAGCTTTGCACTGAATGTGTGTTTGTTCTCATCAGGAACCACTGACATTAGCTTCATTGACCCTGTGGTTGTTGGCAGAAATGCCTTCAGTGTTACTAACGACTTTGTGAGTGGAGTATCAGCATACGTCCAGGATGTGCTCTGTGCCATCTTTGATGTAATACTGGACACATTAAAAGGTACAGTATTCAACGTTTTACCTAATCTACTGTATTTACGTGTACCTTCGATAGTTCAGTTGGTAGCGCGGAGGACTGTGGAGTGAATGCATAAGACATCTTCAAGTCGCTGCTTCAAATCTGGCTCGAAGGGGGTGACTTTGGGGCGGCAGTAGCTCAGTCCGTAGGGACTTGATTTGGGAATCGGAGGTTTGCCAATTCAAGTCCCACATGAACTGGTAGCTGGAGAGGTGCCAGTTTGCCTCTTGGGCACTGCCAAGGTGCCCTTGAGTAAGGCACCAAACCCCCAACGGCTCGGGGCACCTGACAAAGGCAGCTCACTCGCTCTGACAACTCTCCATTAATGCATATAGGTCCTGTTTGTGCATCTATGTATTTCGGGTTTGTACTGTGTAAAATATAACAGCAGAGTGAAAAAACTAAATTCTCCCTCAGGGGATCAATACAGAGGGCCGTCTTCCTTCTTCTTCTTCATCTTCTTACCACTATAATGTATGCTCTGCCATCACCTGCTAACTGAAGACTTCCCTTTGACTTTTCTGTTGATCAGATATCCAGCAGGCTCTGGGATTCAGCCCCATGTCAGCTCTGAAGAGAACAGCAGAAATCACCACTGAACAGATAAACATGCTCATGAGCTACGTCTCCACAACGCTGACTGGTGAACACGGTCTGTTTTAGCAGCATTACAGTACTATTGCTGGTACATCAGCCCGTTCTCTTTCGCAGGGCGTCAAATACCAAGGCGTTCTCAAGGCCACTGCCATTCGATACCGTCGCACAAGGCACCCTTTAGCGCAAGTATAAGACGCACCGGGTGTTCGATTAAAATATAAACCATCCGTGGCAACTATAAATGCACAAGAAAGTCTGCCGTGAGCAATTGTGGTGACTTAGCCTTTGATTATGTGACAAGCTGGGATGAGAACGTGTTGGTATATGCATTTGCTGTAATTACTCATACTAAGATGTGAATTAGTATGGTAATGGAAGAAATAGTAAACAACAGAAGTTGTTGTTTGTTTGTTTTTAAAACGAACAGCAGCTTTAACTGAGCTGTGCTGATATTTCAGGGATCATGCCTGAAGTGTCCATCGACCCCATGAAAGTTGTTGAAGATACCCTGCTGGAGTTCTCAGACAAGAAAGATTTGTTTGTGGCTTACATGTCGAGCATGCTTGTTGGTGATCAAGGTATGCTTGTTTGCATTTGTCGTATAATAACTTAACAAAAAGATTTAAAAAAAAAAATACTACTTAAAACTGTACCATCACCTTGATACATACGCTATCATATCTTCTCTTGTTTTAGGCGAACCTGTTGCCACACCGGTTGTAAATATAGTAACTGAAAAAGGTTTCACTTTTTAGTTTTAATACAACTAAAAGCATCTTACTACCATATGACTGCAAGTTACACCCCAATTGTGTTTCTTCTCTTTATTTAGATGAAACTGTAGCTCCCCCATCGGATATAAATCTGGTGCGAAGGAAAGGTAAGTAATGTCCTTTGTCCTTTTCTTTGCTGTAAAACTAAAAACATTTATTAAAAATTAAGCTAATTGTCTTTCATAAAATATAGGTGAATTTCTGCCACCTTTAGAAAAAGGTAAGAAAACACCACCATATACGTATGAATGT
Source organism: Pterois miles (assembly GCA_947000775.1). Taxonomy (NCBI): domain Eukaryota; kingdom Metazoa; phylum Chordata; class Actinopteri; order Perciformes; family Scorpaenidae; genus Pterois; species Pterois miles. The sequence goes on from CAMQGK010000001.1 coordinate 689,464, forward strand.
TTATTTTGGATATGAGCAATGTGTGTTGCCAGCAAGTAGTTGCCTTTCATGCATGTTCACACTGATTTTTGTTTTGCTTACCACTTTGTATGAACAAGTCTGCCTCATGTCATGTTCAGTGTAATACAGCAAGCCTGAAGTACGATGAAAGTGTATGTCATTGTTGTTCCAATAAACTCCATTGTTCACTTTAACAAATATGTATCATAATCACTGTAAACTTTCATTGTATTAAATGTCTATATAACGATTTGTTGACTGCATCTCTCCCTCTCTTTCACCGTCACACTGACCGTTTGTGGGTTGTAACATTTCATGGAACTACAGTTGTGTTTTACTATTAAATTGGTTTTGTTCATCAAAAAAAAATGTCTATGTTATACTGAGCATGACGATTTGTCTAATATGTGTCCTTTGGAGTCCATTCTTCTGACTGACTTCTACTACATCTGTGATATACTGTATGTGTGTACGTATTTATCTGGATTGTTTGTACTGGATGACGTGTTTTCATGTGAAATATTTTATTTTATCTTTGCATGGACTCATACAGGTCTACACCACTTGCTTCAAAAGTTAGCCATCAGAATATCATTGACTTAGGACATTTTGGGTGGTAATATTTGGGGGAAGTGGTGACAGGAGGGTCATTTTCCATATTTTTCTTTTTTGTCAACAAATCCAATGAAAAAAGACTAAAACCAACAATGAATCCATCCAACTGACAAGTCTTGTCTATTCAGCCAAAGCCTGATAAATATCATTTCTCTGTGCCATAGAGACGTTGATTCTCATGTTTATCACAGATTGAGTATTCACATACTTAGAGAAATTTGCTAGCCTAGCAACATTAAGGCTACAAACAACCCATCTCAGTAGGTGACACCCTTTCCATCCAAAAATAATATCTGATGTTCAGTATAGAGCATTTACAGAATTTGTTAGAAAAAACGATCAGGTACATGTGCGATTAGATTAATCTATTATTTGCTCCCATCCCTTCGGTAGACCACAAATTGTGTCCAAAAACTATTAAAAATGCATCAGTGAGCCATGGGTGACATTTACTTTTACTATGATGAGCATTGTAACACTAGTTTATTTTGAATAAATCGCATGTGCACTGCTCTGCTGCTGAAGAAAGGTGTGTTGATGCACGACTGAAAATAGCCCAACAAATGCATTTACTGCTGTCTGAGTAAAGTTTGCTTAAAAAAAAAAAAAGTATACTGCTCAGCTGAAATTATATATCCATGACACATTTTTAAAGATTTCTATCTTCAGTCCAAGTATCAGAAAATATTAAGAGATGAACTACTGCATTTTTGGTTTTGGTCATTTCCTAAGATTTGTTGGCAGTAAGCTAATTTCAATGATATAAAGAAATCAGTCACTAACTGCAGCATGTGGTGTGTACTATATATAATGGTCATTGTTCCCATTTCACCCCATCACCCCAATCTTCTGTACCTGGAAATAACTTTGGAGCTGCGTTTTCGTGTAAAGGTCAGACAAGACAGGTCACGTAGGTTGATGATACAGTTACAGAGATGATGCAAGCTGCCAAAGATGAAGCTGCTGCTGCTGCAGAGCTAAGTGAAGGCTCAAAGACTGAGGAGGAGGAAGAGGAGGAAGAAGAAGAGGTTGAAGCTCGCACTGAAGCCGCCAGTGAAGCAGATGAGGAGGAGGATGGTATTCATACATTTTTTTTTCTCAGATAGTCACATTCATTAGTCAGATACAAGATAACAGGCACTAAATTTGTTAATGTTACATCACTAGTGAAACATATCAACCTCGAAGAGACTGAACATGAACCATCACGCGACGAAGACGGACAAGAGGTTGATACTGAGGAAGAGGAGATTAAAACAGAGGAGGCGGCAGCACACGAGGAGGAGGAAAAAGAAGACGAGGAAGATGTTGGTACAGAAGAGGAGGAGGTATCAAAAACAGAGGATGATGAAGAAGAACAAGACGAAGAACCAAACACTGCAGCAGAGGTGGTAGGAACTGAGGAAGAGGAGATCAAAACTGAAAAAGTTTTGGTAGAGACGGAGAAAGAGGAGGAAACAAAAACAGAAGATGCAGTAAAAGAGGAGGAGGAGGAGGAGACCAAAGCTGAGGAAGTTTTGGTAGAAGTAGAGGAGGAGGAGGAGGAGACCAAAGCTGAAGAAGTTTTGGTAGAGGAAGAGGAGGAGGAGGAGGAGGAGTCCAAAGCTGAAGAAGTTTTGGTAGAGGAAGAGGAGGAGGAGGAGTCCAAAGCTGAAGAAGTTTCAGTAGAGGAAGAGGAGGAGGAGGAGTCCAAAGCTGAAGAAGTTTCAGTAGAGGAAGAGGAGGAGGAGGAGTCCAAAGCTGAAAAAGTTTTGGTAGATGCAGAAGAGGAGGAGGACGAGGAGGAGGAGGAGGAGGAGACCAAAGCTGAAGAAGTTTCAGTAGAGGAAGAGGAGGAGGAGGAGTCCAAAGCTGAAGAAGTTTTGGTAGAAGTAGAGGAGGAGGAAGAGGAGGAGGAGGAGACCAAAGCTGAAGAAATTTCGGTAGACGAGGAGGAGACCAAATGAAGAAGTTTCCAGAAGAGGAGGAGGAGACCAAAGCTGAAGAAGTTTTGGTAGAAGTAGAGGAGGAGGAGGAGGAGGAGGAGGAGGAGAGCAAAGCTGAAGTAGTTTCAGTAGAGGAAGAGGAGGAGACCAAAGCTGAAGAAGTTTTGGTAGAAGTAGAGGAGGAGGAGGAGGAGGAGGAGGAGGAGAGCAAAGCTGAAGTAGTTTCAGTAGAGGAAGAGGAGGAGACCAAAGCTGAAGAAGTTTTGGTAGGTGCAAAAGAGGAGGAAGAGGAGACCAAAGCTGAAGAAGTTTTGATAGAAGAGGAGGAGGAGGACAAAACAAAAACAGAAGAAATTTTGGTAGAAGATGGGGAGGACGGAGAGGAGGAGGAAGAGGAGGAAGAGACCAAAGCAAAAGAAGTTTTGGTAGAGGAGACCAAAATCAAAAACTTTTTGGAAGATGAAAGGGAGGAGACAAAAATTGAAGAAGATGCAGTAGAAGAGGAGGAAGAAGAGGAGACAGAGACAAAAACTGAAGATGATGTGGAGGAGGATGAGGAGGAGGACGAGGAAACAAAAACTGAAGAACATTTGCTGGAAGCTCAGGAGGAGGAAGAGGAGGAGCAGACAAAAACAGAAGATGCTGATGAGGAGGAGATTGAAGATGAAGATCTTCATGTTGATGAAGAAAGAGATGAAGAAAACATTGAAATAACTGTCAAAGATCAGTTTGTAAAAACTGAGCAGGACGATCAAGCTTCAGATCTGGACGATGATGAGGATTTAGTAGAGGAGGAGGAGGAAGAAAAACTGGACAAATCAGGGATGATGGAAGAGGAAGATGAAGATGAGGAAAAAGATCCATCAGTCCAACAACTTGATCTTAAAATTCTGGCAGCTGAAAAGCTCGATAATGCCAGTGTAGTGCCTGAATCTGATAACGAGGAAGAAGAAGAAACAACCGCTCACGATGACCAAGACGAATACTCGGACATCGTCGACGAACTTGATGAAAACAACAACAACAGTGAAAGTGGGAGAAGTGGACTCAAACGAAGGAGGAAGGTTCATATTCCCTTTGAGAGGCTCAGAAGAGTCGGATCCAGAGCTGCTCACGAAGAACAGCTCCGTCACACACATGAGAAAGGTACAACACTCACCATTATTATCATCATTATCATCACATATTTTCATCTTTTTTCATTATCAGGTAATGAAAAATGTTTCTGAATGTTGAGTGTGTTCACAATGATAAATGTAATGTTTGGATATTTATCATATTTACATTTTCATAACATCTTTTCAAAGGACCACATGGTTGAGATGTGACTAAAGTTATTTGGGCCTGACAGATATTTGTTCAATGACTGATTTCCTGACATGTTTCTTTTCATTTTATTGTGTTATGTTAACATTGTGTTGGTTTGTGTGTTAAACTGTTTTTCATTACAGATGAGCGAAACATTCAAACATTTTAGGAAACACTCTTGCTTGATGTTTTTGCCCAGAATCAGTGGAGAAAGTAAATAGGATATATAGGTAAACTAGTTAAATTGCTGCAACAATGAGTCACCTCTATAACTTGTTGTGTATCACAAACAGGTAATTCAGCACATTTTTAATGGTGCCAAATTGTAAACAAATATAGAGTAAAAATACCTTGGCTCAAGTTGTAGCGTTCGCCCAGACACATCCTCACCTCAACTTGTGTTACCCAAGAGGGATGCTGATCAAGTCCACTCATGTCTTTGCATTGACTAAACTATAGCATAGCCTCTAAATTTAACTTTCAGTCTGAACACTCTTGGGTTTGGCTCACGTGGCTCTGGGATCATAATATAGTCCACTTCCTCATGAGAAACAAAGTCACCTTTGCCATTTATAGCTCCATGGATGGCTACTAGGCCCATTCTAGTAAAAAACAGTTTTGTGTGGCTGATCTCTCTACTAGACAAACAGGGATTAAACTGACATCAATCTTCCCATCTGACTACAGGAAAAACAAGCACATTTCCCAATATGTTGGTGTGTTTCTTTAAGAGATCAATTACAGACTCCATTTTAATAGGAAAGTAAATAAAGATGGAAATAATCAGCTCACATCTAACTTAAGTTTTATTTAGATCAGATCAGACACTCATCCTGATTTAGGTGTTAATAGCTGCAAGGAAAGATGATCTTGGGACTAAAACAGCACAGCGCTCCTTTCACTGTGCTCTTGTCTTTTAGATGACTCAGTAAAGACACATTTCCCTAAGGTACTAATTATGTACTTAAGTGTTCCTGCTTTAAACTGAACAGCCTTTGCCTTAGACAGTTAATAGTACAGAGGGCAGCTAAATGGAGCTAACAAACAGGAAAAACCTTGATAGGATTCTGGATGAGGACACAAAACAACAGTCTGATGTACTGTATGATCTTCCCTCCACAGTGAATTATATATCTATAAAATATTATGTTATTATGACTTCATTGTAAATCTCTACAGTTCTAGCTCTAAACCTTACATCTGATTGTTTTAGCAATACAATATCTAGTTATGGTGTGTTTTTGTTCAGTGTTTTTAACGCTGTAGTGCTTATAGTGCTTATGCGAGCATGATTATTTGTCATGATAGCTGGACTTTTCACACTGCACTTAGCCTGGGGCTAAGGATAGCCCTTGGCTAAGAATATGCAGTGTGAAAAGCCTAATATTACATTCTGATTACTGGTCAGAATTGCACTACACTGTATGTTGTACTGTATATTTTTACATATTTCTGCATGATATGCTTTAGCTCTCAAAGAGGCAAAGGAAAGACATGCACTAAAAGAAGTTAAAGATGCCATTATTAAAGGTAATACTCTCGAAATTGTGCACTTTCTTCACTTTGGTTACTCCCAAATATATTATGTGTCTAAATGTTATAATTAAAGGCACTGATTTGCTATGATTTAGTGAAAACAAGAATGTACTCTGTGCACACAAGCTCCTTATAGCTTTGCCCATGAGGATTTATTGCTGCTTACAGACCTCAAAGTCACAGAAACTGAAAAGGAGAAAAAAGTGGATGCCAAACTTGAGGAAACTATACAGATAAAACTAAAAGAAGAAAAGCTAAAGGAGGACGCCAAACCCCTTGAGAAGAAACAACCGAAGCCGAAAGGTAATTTACACTTAACAATAAAAGTACAAAATATTGTTCAAAAGTGCACGTGTGTCAAAAGAAAAACAAGGCTGTTACCTCTTGTGGAGTAAACATACATAATATTAAGTATGTCCACAACACAATGCTGCAACAGTGCTCAACATGAAAAGCAGGTGTATACTATTAGTACATGTTTTATGTTTTTATGTATTAGTACCCTTCCCACTTGTACACGATGGGCACCAGGTACTCCAACCAACTTCAAAAGTGCATCAACATTAAGTCTGTTACTGACATATAAGTGTACATAGAAAACTGACTCTTTGATGACTGCTTGCAGAAGAAGAGCCTAAAGAAAAGGAAGAACCTAGGAAACCATCCAAAGAGAAGGCAGAGGTAAAGAAGCCCTCTAAGGATGAGAAAGAAACCGCAAAACCCAAAGAGAAGACAAAACCCTCTAAAGAAAAAACAGAAGTCAAGAAACCATCTAGAGAAGAAAAAGAAGTCAAGAAACCATCTAGAAAAGTGAAAGAAATCAAAAAACCTCTCAAAGAAGAGAAAGAAGTTAAGAAACCACCCAAAGAAGAGAAAGAAGTCAAGAAACCACTCAAAGAAGAGAGAGAAGTCAAGAAACCACTCAAAGAAGAGAAAGAAGTTCAAGAAACCACTCAAAGAAGAGAGAGAAGTCAAGAAACCACTCAAAGAAGAGAAAGAAGTCAAGAAACCACTCAAAGAAGAGAAAGAAGTCAAGAAACCACTCAAAGAAGAGAAAGAAGTCAAGAAACCACTCAAAGAAGAGAAAGAAGTCAAGAAACCACTCAAAGAAGAGAAAGAAGTCAAGAAACTTCTCAAAGAAGAGAGAGAAGTCAAGAAACCACTCAAAGAAGAGAAAGACGTCAAGAAACCACTCAAAGAAGAGAGAGAAGTCAAGAAACCACTCAAAGAAGAGAGAGAAGTCAAGAAACCACTCAAAGAAGAGAAAGACGTCAAGAAACCACTCAAAGAAGAGAGAGAAGTCAAGAAACCACTCAAAGAGAAAGAAGTCAAGAAGCTGCTCAAAGAAGAGAAAGAAGTCAAGAAACCTCTCAAAGAAGAGAAAGAAGTCAAGAAACCACCCAAAGAAGAGAAAGAAGTCAAGAAACCACTCAAAGAAGAGAAAGACCTCAAGAAACCTCTCAAAGAAGAGAAAGAAGTCAAGAAACCTCCCAAAGAAGAGAAAGAAGCCAAGAAACCTCTCAAAGAAGAGAAAGACCTCAAGAAACCTCTCAAAGAAGAGAAAGACGTCAAGAAACCTCTCAAAGAAGAGAAAGAGGCCAAGAAACCTCTCAAAGAAGAGAAAGAAGTCAAGGAACCACTCAAAGAAGAGAAAGACGTCAAGAAACCACTCAAAGAAGAGAAAGAAGTCAAGAAACCACTCAAAGAAGAGAAAGAGGCCAAGAAACCACTCAAAGAAGAGAAAGAGGTCAAGAAACCTCTCAAAGAAGAGAAAGAAGTCAAGAAACCTCTCAAAGAAGAGAAAGAAGTCAAGAAACCATCTGAAGAGAAAGAGGTCAAGAAACCTCTCAAAGAAGAGAAAGAAGTCAAGAAACCTCTCAAAGAAGAGAAAGACATCAAGAAACCTCTAAAAGAAGAGAAAGAAGTCAAGGAACCACCCAAAGAAGAGAAAGAAGTCAAGAAACCGCTCAAAGAAGAGAAAGAAGTCAAAAAACCACCCAAAGAGAGAGAAGTCAAGAAACCTCCCAAAGAAGAGAAAGAAGTCAAGAAACCGCCCAAAGAAGAGAAAGAAGAAGAAAACAAACAAAGAAAAGAAGTCAAGAAACCTCTCAAAGAAGAGAAAGAAGTCAAGAAACCACCCAAAGAAGAGAAAGAGGTCAAGAAACCTCTCAAAGAAGAGAAAGTCAAGAAACCACCCAAAGAAGAGAGAGAAGTCAAGAAACCTCTCAAAGAAGAGAAAGAAGTCAAGAAACCACCTGAAGAAGAGAAAGAAGTCAAGAAACCTCTCAAAAAGAGAAAGAAGTCAAGAAACCACCTGAAGAAGAGAAGGAAGTCAAGAAACCTCCCAAAGAAGAGAGAGAAGTCAAGAAACCATCTGAAGAAGAGAAAGAAGTCAAGAAACCACCCAAAGAAGAGAAAGAAGTCAAGAAACCACCCAAAGAAGAGAGAGAAGTCAAGAAACCTCTCAAAGAAGAGAAAGAAGTCAAGAAACCACCTGAAGAAGAGAAGGAAGTCAAGAAACCACCCAAAGAAGAGAGAAGTCATGAAACCACCTGAAGAAGAGAAAGAAGTCAAGAAACCACCCAAAGAAGAGAAAGAAGTCAAGAAACCACCCAAAGAAGAGAGAGAAGTCAAGAAACCTCTCAGAGAAGAGCAGAAGTCAAGAAACCACCCAAAGAAGAGAAAGAAGTCAAGAAACCACTCTCAAAGAAGAGAGAGAACAAAAACCAAGAAGAGCGAGAAGTCAAGAAACCTCCCAAAGAAGAGAAAGAAGTCAAGAAACCACCCGAAGAAGAGAAAGAAGTCAAGAAACTGCCCAAAGAAGTGAGAGAAGTCAAGAAACCTCTCAAAGAAGAGAAAGAAGAGAAGAAACCTCTCAGAGAAAAGAAAGATGAAACAACGTCTCTCAAAGAGGAGAAACAACCCAAAGAAGGGGTAGACTTGAAACCACTGAAGGAAAAGAAACTGAAAAAGCCTCAAGAGGAGAAAGTACAGAAAGAGATGAAGTCTAAAGAACTGAAGGAAGTAAAGGAAGACAAGAGGCCTTCTAAGAAAGAGAGAGAAGATAAAAAGTCTCCTGTGGAGGAAAAAACACACACAAAAGAACTGGCAAAAGAAGAGAAAGACCCAGAAAAGACCAAAGAGGCCAAAGAGGTTAAAAAGCCTCCCAAAGAAGAGAAAGGTGTGACAAAGTCTAGAAAAGAAGAACCAGAAAAGATCTCCAAAGTAAAGAAACAACCAGCTAAGATTTCTAAAGAAAGGCCAGTACCAAAGAAGCCCTCTAAAGAAAAACAAGAACCAGAGAAACCTTCAAAAGCTGAAAGGATTCATAAAGACAAGGAACCTGTCAAGAGGAAAGATACTAAGACAGGTAGGCATAGGCCAGCAATGCAAAGAGTCTGCAGCCATAATAGCTGCTCTCTGAGGATTTACACAGTGGTGCTTTATGGTGCATCATCATGCTAACATGCTTACATATGGCAATGCTAGCATGGTGATGTTTAGTTGGTATGATGTTCAGATGAGTGTATCTATTGCTGCCTTCAGATGGGGTTGTGTTTACCTTATTTACAAGATGGGAAGTCGTGTACACGATATGCTTGGTGTTTCAGTGGTTAAGTCGTGATGAACACCGCTGCTAACGGTAATATCGTTACTGTTGGATGCAAGGGCATAATGACATAGGAGAAAGATGAGGTCATTGAGAATATCAACATTTCCTTCAGACGTATAAAATTACCAAGAAAAAAATATGACTACAATTTTAATATACTGTACAGTATTAACTTATGCACCAAGAAATCAACTTCCATTGGCTCCGCCATTTCTCACAACACCAACAAACACGTCACAAGTTAGGAACTCTGAGCTTTCCGAAACTGTCCTTATGAGGTCGTGAATACAACATGAGGGGGGCGTTCAAATGGCCACGACCCCATTTGAAGGCACCATTTGCCATGGTCCGTTTCAGGGGATTTATTAGCAGAAATGAAATATAATATTCCTAACTATGTTTTCATTGGTGTTCAATCACCTGAAACTAAGAATTGTTTAGTTAGCTTTAAATCAGTCCTTCATATCTACATAGGGAGCAGGTCCTCTTCACAGAGACCGCCACGTTGCTCCGCCATATTTACAGTAGCCCAGAATGGACAAACCAAACACTGGCTCTAGAGAGAGCCGTTCACGATTATACATTACCTGAAGGCCACTGTAGGTCTACGACATGCTTGTGAAACTGCAGCAACATAAGCCGCTGAGTGCAAAACCATGGTTCTGCCAGTCATCATCTGACTTCTGTTGCTCCTAAAGTAGTGTTATTATGGTTAAAGATGGCTTCTGAGTGAGGCAAAGGATGTTACCACTGTTTTGCACTCTGGCACAGTCTTGGAAAGGGAGGAGTGAGCGGAGGGGTACTCGATTTTAATTTGCAACTACACCACTAGATGCTGCCAAATCACTGTCCATTTAAGGAGACCCCACTCCTTTTTTATGTTCTCAGCTATGTTTTTTACCTACATCAAATGTTCAGTATTGAATCGGTATGTTGAAATCACCCACCTACAGCTAATATCGTATTACACTCCTTGAAATGCCCTCAAATTAGTGGGCAAGACGCTTTTTTAGACTTTAGACATTGATATCTCAACAGTGGCTTTAATGGATTTTTACCATTCAAACAGCATTTTAAACATCCATTTCCCTTTGTTGCAAATCAATATATCAAGGACATAAGGAGGTCCCCATGTTGAACATGTTCACTGGTGTAGCATGTGAACATGCTGATATTTGCTAATTAGCACTAAACACAAAGTACAACTAAGGCTGATGAGAATTAAATTATATCAAAGGTATTTGTAGAGGTATTTAAAGGAAGCTAAACAGATTGATAGGTTTCTTTTGTTCAATGAAAGGTACATTTATTTCAGCTTCGCCTTTTTATTTCAGACGCTGAACCCAAAAAGGCTGCAAGGAGGATTAAAGTAGTCAAGAAGGAGGTTGTGTCTGTCCTAAAGAAGGAACATCTTAATGTTACAAAAGCAGGTGAGATAATGCAGTATGAGGAAGAACCACCCCGTTCTCATTCCCAGGGCGCCAGATACTGAAGCTTTGTCACGGCCGTCAGCGTTCAATACAGATGCATGAGACGTTCCAATAACTACAGTGTAAACCCATCTGCGTCAACATGTAAACGCTATGGTAAAGTGCTGTGGTGATGGAGTCGATCAAAAGAGACACACAGTGTGGGTGGGAGGGAGGAAGGGAGGGGAGGTGGATGGGTCCAACAAACACAAGGCTTTCATCCAGAAGTCCGCTATTTGTGTCCCATGTGTCACATTACAGTCAGCTGTTGGTTCATGTCGCCTGTCCACAACTTTCAGTATCATTTTCACTGTACAGACGGCCCTAAACCTAAGCGAGAGTTTTTGTATAATTCACAACATTAAGAACATACAGTATGTTGACTGTGACCAAAAAGTGACACAGAGGGGATGTGACTGTGTCAGTGACATTTTACCCTTGTGCTTAGTGTTTGATTCATTTTGCATTGACACAGCTTAACCCAGTAGTTTAAATGGAACAAAAAGAGAGACTGTCCTCACCTGAAAATGACATTATCGGTCACCTGTGTCACTTTTTGCTGTTCATTTCAGCTGACGAACCCAAGAAGGCAGCAAAGGTGCTGAAAGCTGCAAAAAAGCAGATAGTTCCTGTCCTGAAAAAGGAGAAAATAAATGTGACAAAGACAGGTAAGTACCAGACCAGAGTCAGTGTAACCTCATATTAACTTAAAGCTACAGTGTGTGAGGCTATAAACAAAAGTCAATTTTTTAAATGCTATGAATCAAGGAGTAGGGAAGTATTTAAAACTACTGCTCTAAAAAAATTAAATGATGCATTTATATTATATTTAAAAGAATAATCTCTTCACTGCTTTATTTTAAATAATGTAATTAAGACGTTGCAGGTAAAACAAGTGACTTTAACCATCTTTTAAAATTGTGATGTCCTTGTCTCACAGAAGAACAATTATAGTTAGCATATTAAGTGCAACCATTACATGTTTAATGTGGCGCTTCAATAAGCTAATGAATTATATTTTTGAATATTTCCCAATAATAGAGGTTCCTGAGGTTCCTAAGGTGAAAGCCGAACCAGAACCTGCAACAAAAGGTAACAGCATGCTTTTAATCTTTTCTGTCAATTCAAGTGCTTCATATCTTCATATATGCAACCAATCAAAAATAAAATGCGTTAGAAAAAAACTATGAATAATATCTGACACTTTTTAAGTGTTGAACATTATATATTCAAAAAAGTGTACCATAAGGTGCACCATAATAAACATATAAAACTTAAGGGCTTTTTGATGTCCTAATTTTCCACCAGTGGCAGCTCCCAAGAAGGAACCAAAGGAAAAAATCAAACCTAAACCTGTAAAACCAGGTAATACAAAGACAGATATAGATGAATAGATCATGGCTAAAAATACTGTTTTGATACATTTGATCGTTTGCATTATAATACAATATTTGTAAGAACTAATTGTACTTACTAGATGTGCTTACTCATGCTGCACCAAATTCAGCTGTTATCAGATCATTAAATTTGTGTTATTGGTCATTTTAAGCCTCACAGATGTGGATCAGTAGGGGCCTACTACACTGTAAAAGTTTTATCCTTGTGGTTAATATTTGATTCATTTTGCAGTTTGCAGTGCTAATGAATTATATTTTTGAATATTTCCCAATAATAGAGGTTCCTGAAGTTCCTAAGGTGAAAGCTGAACCAGAACCTGCAAAGAAAGGTAAGAGCATGCTTTTGAGTTAATTCATTTGTAAAAGTAACTTGAATCTGAGTTTTAGCCTCAATATCATAATATCTCAGCAATCTTAACAATTCAAGAATGATACTTTAGTTAGATATTGTGCATATTTTTGTATGTTGACACTAAAATATTTAACTTTTTATGTGTTCTAGTAAGTAAGTAAGAAAGTGTCACATCATAAACACTTATCTTTATATAAACCTAAAACTTAAGGGCTTTTTGATGTCCTAATTTTCCACCAGTGGCAGCTCCCAAGGAGCCCAAGAAGGAACCAAAGGATAAAATCAAACTTAAACCTGTAAAACCAGGTAATACATAGACAACTATAGCAGCAACTGTAGATACATGTACAGTTTTCATGACAAAGCACTTTGTAAGCAGGTTAGTAGATGTGCTTACAAGGTCCCAAAGAGAGGCTCAGACTGATATATTGGTATATTTATTTCTTCTGTATAATTTATGTGAAACTGTACAATCATCTTTGCCTTTTTATTTCAGACGCTGAACCCAAAAAAGGCTGCTAGGAGGATTAAAGTAGTCAAGAAGGAGGTTGCGTCTCTCCTGAAGAAGGAACATCTTAATGTCACAAAAGCAGGTGAGAAAGTACAGTAAAACAGTCACTATATCCTGACAATATTACACGAAACAGGTCATTTTAAAAAAATCATGTGCCTTTGTGTCCTCCGGTGCTCTGAATGGCATCTGCAAGATTTCACAGACTGGAGGAAAACAACCAATCAGATCTGACCTGAGGTCTGCCGTCTAGCTGCCGTCTATGAGAGCCGGCTGTCAATCACTCACAAACTCCAACCAAATAGTCAAACTAGGCAGAATCAATATTCTGTTAAATTAATGCTGATTTCTCACCTCAAATGTTTTCAGAAACAGCTCGTAGTTAGTTACTGTTTAGCTGTAAAATGAGAAAGTTGGTGACCTGGCAGCCATGTTGAAATCGCTTAAGAAAATCCCAAGCACCGCCCACATGACCAGAGCACAGCAAATAGGAATGCTCTCTCTCTGAAATGACCTGTGATTGGTCAAAGTCTCTCATCACAGGCTAGATTTTTTTAAACAGTTCAATGAGGAGGAGCAGAGGACTAGCAGAATACCTGACTTACAAAATGCTGAAAGGTTATTATGGATTTTTTGCCAAATGATGCCAAAAAATTGTTGCCTACTTCAGCTTTAATATTTGATTCATTTTGCAGTGACTTAACCTATTCAGTAGTTTAAATGCAACAAAAAGAGGGACTGTCCTCACCTGAAAATGACATTATTGGTCAAATGTGTCACTCTCGGCTGTTCATTTCAGCTGATGAACCGAAGAAAGCAGCAAGGGTGCTGAAAGCTGCAAAAAAGCAGATAGTTCCTGTCCTGAAAAAGGAGAAAATCAATGTTACAAAGACAGGTAAGTACCAGACCAGAGTCAGTGTAACCTCATGTTAACTTTAAGTTAACTGCGTGTGAGACAAACAATAATCTCTAAAATATGAATCATTTGACAAGCAGTATTTAAAACTACTGTTTTAATAATACATTTATATTTACATTTGATATGAATTTCATGAGACACTGCTTTATTTTGACTTGAATAATGTAATTAAAATGTTCAAGGTCAAACAAGTGACAGACTGAACTCCATCTTGTAACACTGTGTTGTCCTCGTCTCATTAAAAAAGAAATGTAGTTTTCATTCAGTGTGACCATTACATGTTTAAGGTGAAGGTAAGATGAGCTAATGAATAATATTATACATTTGCAATGCTAATGAATTATATTTTTGAATATTTTCCAATAATAGAGGCTCCTGAAGTTCCTAAGGTGAAAGCTGAACCAGAACCTGCAAAGAAAGGTAAGAGCATGCTTATATTTTTTTGTCTCAATCCATTTGTAACAGTAACCAATCTTTGATCAAACCATTAGTAATCTTTTATCAAACCATTCAAGAATGAAACCCTAGTTAGATATTATGGATATTTCTTGTATGCTGACACTACAGTATATAACTTTTCATGTGTTGTACATATGAAAAGTAATATATTCAAATAAAGTATCACATAATAAACATCTTTATATAAACCGAAAACTTGAGGGCTTTTCAATGTCCTAATTTTCCACCAGTGGCAGCTCCCAAGGAGCCCGAGAAGGAACCAAAGGAAAAAGTCAGACCTAAAGCTGTAAAACCAGGTAATACAAAGCCATCTATAGAAGCATGGCTAAAAACACTGTTGTGATAAATGTACAGTTTACATTATAATACAATATTATTAAATGTACACTGTTGGTTGTTATAAGCCTCATAAATGTGGGTAAGTAAGGGCCATATTTCTAGTGAGACCAAACCTTAAAAGCAACACGTTTTCCTAACAGTATGTAGGAGAACAACTCACAGCGACATTTTATCCTAGTGGTTAATATTTGCTTCATTTTTGCAGTTTGCAGTGCAACGAACTGATGAACAGATTAGATTGGGCCATCTTTAAACCAAGTGTTGTCCTCTCATACAGTCTACCACAATTATAATCTGCATAGATGCTACCAATACATGTTTAATGTGAAGCTAAGATGAGCTAATGAATTATATTTTTGAATATTTCCCAATAATAGAGGTTCCTGAAGTTCCTAAGGTGAAAGCCAAACCAGAACCTGCAAAGAAAGGTAAGAGCATGCTTTTAATGTTTTATGTTAATTCATTTGTAAAAGTAACTTGAGACTGATGGGTTTTGGTTGTTTAAATGTTCAACATCTATCCATCTAATTATCTCAACAATCTTTAATCAGACCATTCAAGAATGAAACCCTAGTTAGATGTTATGCATATTTTTTGTATACTGACAGTACAATATATAACTTTTTATGTGTTGTACAAATGAAAAAGTAATATATTCAAAGAAAGCATCACAATAAAACATATCTTTATATAAACCTAAAACTTAAGGGCTTTTTGATAATTTTCCACCAGTGGCAGCTCCCAAGGAGCCCGAAAAGGAACCAAAGGAAAAAATCCAACCTAAAGCTGTAAAACCAGGTAATACAAAGACAGATATAGAGCCATACTGCAGCATGGCTAAATTACTGTGATGATACTGTCATGGCCCGGCTCTCAGGCCATGGACACGCCGATTGATGGTCTATTAAATATATTTATTTTGAACAGAGTAAACAATGAATTCTCACACAAATTATGCGCCATGGAGCGTGTCTGTCAGTGGCATCAGTCGTGTAAATGTGGATGGGTGAGCGTGGTGTGAAGTGATCTGTTGTGGAAGCCAGTCAAACCACAAATGCCGAACGCCAACTCTGCAGGGTGGGTGTAGTCAAAGAGAGAGAGAGGGAGAGACATCTGAAGGGGCCTTTTATAGAACCCAGCTCAGGTGCCCCATCAGGTGTCCTTCTAGCAGCTCTCCAGATACTCTGGAGATGGAGCAGCTCCAAACGCCTCAGTCCCAGACATTAACACCGAGCAAAATAGGGAACACATTAAATTCACTTTTACGCACTGTTACGCACGGAGTCACACCAGACAGACACCGCAACGCTTACTCTGGCGCACACAGAGGAGTAGCCCTCAAGTCGGTTTCGAGTTTCCCTGCTATCTACAAATAAAATACACTAACTAAGCTCATCCCAAGTCTTCATGCACCTACTTGCGGTGGGTATTTATGCACTGAAGACTGATAGCCCAGCAGAGCGACTAGCAGGCTACCAACTCCCTGTAGCCACGGACATGCTCCCGGGATGCCGCTGTCGCCACAGCACTACCAACAGAAGATTTCAACGAACCCAAAGGGAAACGTCGCTACAGCCTACAAGGGAAAACTCAAACCACTTTACAACAAATACGCACCGAGAAACCTGCAAGCGTCCTCTGGCCAGCTGACAGCAACACAATAAACAATTAATTACTCCACACCAGTCAGGCAACAAGCAATCCAAACTCCTGTATCTTACCCTGTAAACATCCAAATGCACAGTCCTTTCCCTGAAACAAATCTGTGTAACACGTACCAACACAATTACCGGCGAAACTCAGTAAACAAACGAGCCGCGCCACGAGGCTCCAAACAAACTTTTCCAAGTATGCGCGAAACAAATCTCCAACAAACATATGCCAAGACGGAAAACAGACGGAACAAGCCCCCAATTTGTCATGGCCCGGCTCTCAGGCCACGACAAAATGCGGAAAGGACACGCTAATTGATGTTCTGTTAAGTGTATTTATTTTGAACAGAGTAAACAAAGAATTCTCACATAAATTATGCACCATGGAGCGTGTCTGTCAGTGGCATCAGTCACGTAAATGTGGATGGGTGAGCGTGGTGTGGAGTGATGTGTTGTGGAAGACAGTCAAACCACAAACCTACAAATCGCCAACTCTGCAGGGTGGTTGTAGTCAAAGAGAGAGCGCGGAAGAGACAGCTGAAGGGGCCTTTTATAGAACCCAGCTCAGGCGCCCCATCAGGTGTCCTCCTCGGTGTGCTACCTTTAAGGACAGAAGAAACATAGGAAATGTCAAACACAGCCACATGCACAGCCAGCAAGGCAGGGCCGTCACAATACATATAAATTGTTCATTACAACACAATATTTGTAAGCATTAGTTGTACTTATGTGCTTATCCAAAGAAGAACACAAAGAAAAGCTTGATTGGAGCTTAAAGGAGGCTAAAGAGATTAATATGTTTGTTCAATGAAAGTATAGTTATTTCCTCTGTCTAATTTATGTGAAAATGTGCAATCATCTTTGCCTTTTATTTCAGACGCTGAACCCAAAAAGGCTGCAAGGAGGATCAAAGTGGTCAAGAAGGAGGTTGCTTCTCTCCTGAAGAAGGAACATCTTAATATTACAAAAGCAGGTGAGAAAATACAGTATGTACAAGGTGACATTTTATCCTTATGGTTAGAGTTTGACTCATTTTGCAGTGACACAGCTTAACCCAGTAGTGTAAATTAAATAAAAAGAGACTGTGGAAAATGACATTATCGGTCACCTGTGTCACTCTCGGCTGTTCATTTCAGCTGATGAACCCAAGAAGGCAGCAAAGGTGCTGAAAGCTGCAAAAAAGCAGATAGTTCCTGTCCTGAAAAAGGAGAAAATCAATGTTACAAAGACAGGTAAGTACCAGGGCAGAGTCACAATAACCTTATGTTAACTTTAAGTTAACAGTGTTATTATGAATAGACAGTTTTTTAAATATCATCAATCAAAAGGAGTAGAGCAGTATTTAAATCACTGTTCTAATAATAATAATACTTTCATATTATATTTAAAAGGCACAGATATTGTTTTATTTTGGATTTAGACTAACACAATGGAATTATGATGTTCAAGTGACAGATTGAATTCCACCATCTTTTAAGTGTGTTGTCCTTGTTTCATATGAGAAGGATTATAGTCTGCATAAAGTGCAAACATTACATGTTTAATGTGAAGCTAAGATGAGCAAAAGAATTATATTTTTTAATATTTCCCAAAAATAGAGGTTCCTGAAGTTCCTAAGGTGAAAGCCAAACCAGAACCTGTAACAAAAGGTAAGAGCATTTTAATCTTTTGTGTTAATTCATATGTAAAAGTAACTTGAATCTGAGGTCTTTTTTAGTTGTTTAGATGATTCATATTCTAATTATCTCACCAATCTTTAATCAAACCATTTAAAAATTAAACTCTAGATAGATATTGTTCATACTAACTTTTCTGTTGAATATAGAACATTATATATTAAAAGAAATAGTGTAACATCATAAACACTTATCTTTATATAAACCTAAAAGTTAAGGGCTTTTTGATGTCCTAATTTTCCACCAGTGGCAGCTCCCAAGGAGCCCAAGAAGGAACCAAAGGAAAAAATCAAACCTAAACCTGTAAAACCAGGTAATACAACGCCATCTATGGATGCATAAAGCATGGCTAAAATACTGTTATGATACATGTAGTTTTCATTATAATGCAATATTATAAAGTGTACGTTATTGGTCATTATAAGCCTCATAGATGTGGGTAAGTAGGGGCCTACTATGTTGTAAAAGTGAAACCAAAACTTAAGCAACACGTTTTCCTAACACAGTATGTAGGAGAACAAGTCACAGTGACATTTTATCCTTGTGGTTAATATTTGCTTTATTTATGCAGTTTGGGCCATCTTTAAACCAAGTGTTGTCCTCTCATACAGTCTACCACAATTATAGTCTGTATGGAGTGCTACCAATGCATGTTTAATGTGAAACTAAGATGAGCTAATGAATTACATTTTTGAATATTCCCCAATAACAGAGGTTCCTGAAGTTCCTAAGGTGAAAGCCGAACCAGAACCTGCAAAGAAAGGTAAGAGAGGAACTGAATTTTGTAAAAGTAGCTTGAATCTGATGGGGTTTTTAGCTACGTATTTAGATGCTCCTTAATCTAGTATCTCACCAATCTTTAATTAGACAATTCAAGAATGAAACTCTAGTGAGATATTATGGATATTTTTTTATGCTGACGCTACGTTTTGTACACATAAGTAGTTATATATTCAAAGATGGTGTCACATCATAAACACATAAAAACTTTATATAAAATTAAAACTTAAGGGCTTTTTGATGTCCTAATTTCCCACCAGTGGCAGCTCTCAAGGAGCCCAAGAAGGAACCAAAGGAAAAAATCAAACTTAAACCTGTAAAACCAGGTAATACAAAGACAGCATGCATATGCAGACATGCATAGCTTGCATTATAATACAGTATTTGTAAGAACTAGTTGTACTTATTAAATGTGCTTACTCATGCTGCACCCAGTTCAGCTGTTATCAGATCATTAAATGTGTGTTATTGTTCATTATAAGCCTCATAGATATGGGTCAGTAGGAGCCTACTACACTGTAAAAAGTGAAACCAAAACTTAAAAGCAACACGTTCTTCTAACATGTTTTTCTAACACAGTATGTAGAAGAACAGTGACATTTTATTATCCTCATGGTTAATATTTGATTCATTTTGCAGTTTGCAATGCTGATGAATTATATTTTTGAATATTCCCCAATAATAGAGGTTCCTGACTGTCATTTTCACCTTATAAACATAGTTTTAAGCCAAACCATGTTGTTTTTTTCTTAAACCTAACTATAGTGGTTATTTTGCTTTTTTAATTCAGACGCTGAACCCAAAAAGGCTGCTAGGAGGATTAAAGTAGTCAAGAAGGAGGTTGCGTCTCTCTTGAAGAAGGAACATCTTAATGTCACAAAAGCAGGTGAGATAACACAGTATGTAGAAGGACAGGTCACAATGACGTTTTATCCTTGTGGTTAGAGTTTGACTCATTTTGCAGTGACACAGCCATTTAACTGAACAAAAAGAGAGACTGTCCTCACCTGAAAATGACATTATCGGTCACCTGTGTCACTCTCGGTTGTTCATTTCAGCTGCTGAACCCAAGAAGGCAGTAAAGGTGCTGAAAGCTGCAAAAAAGCAGATAGTTCCTGTCCTGAAAAAGGAGAAAATAAATGTGACAAAGACAGGTAAGTACCAGACCAGAGTCAGTGTAACCTCATGTTACCAGCGTGTGAGGCTCTGAACAAAACAACTTAAATCTGACATATCTTGAATTCCACCATCTTGTGACATAGTCCTTGTCTCATAGAAAAAATATATAGCTTTCATAAAGTGCAACCATTACATGTTTAATGTGAAGCTAAGATGAGCTGATAAATTATATTTTTGAATATTTCCCAATAATAGAGGTTCCTGAAGTTCCTCAGGTGAAAGTCGAACCAGAACCTGCAAAGAAAGGTAAGAGAGGAGTTAATTTGTTAGCAGTTTAGTTACTACATCACCTAATATCTCATCTACCTTTAATCCATTAAATAATTCAATCAATTCAAGAAATAACCATATTCTAGTTTTGTTTCATGCATATTTATTTGTATGCCGACACTAACTTTAGTTATATATTCAAATAAAGTGTCTCATAATAAATACTTATCTTTATATACACTTAAAACTTAAGGGCTTTTTGATGTCCTAATTTTCCACCAGTGGCAGCTCTCAAGGAGCCCAAGAAGGAACCAAAGGAAAAAATCAAACCTAAAGCTGTAAAACCAGGTAATACACAGACAGATATAGAAGCATAGAGCATGGCTAAAAATGCTGTTATGATACATGTACAGTTTTCATGACAATACAATATTTGTAAGCAGGTAAGTAGACGTGCTTACAAGGTCCCAAAGCGAGGCTCAGACTGATATACTGGTATTTATTTCTTCTGTCTAATTTATGAGAAACTGTTCAATCATCTTTGCCTTTTTATTTCAGACGCTGAACCCAAAAAGGCTGCTAGGAGGATTAAAGTAGTCAAGAAGGAGGTTGCGTCTCTCCTGAAGAAGGAACATCTTAATGTCACAAAAGCAGGTGAGATAACACAGTATGTAGAAGGACAGGTCACATTTATCCCTTCAGTCAGTATTTGATTCATTTTGCAGTTTGCAATGCTAATGAATTATAATTTTGAATATTTCCCAATAATAGAGGTTCCTGAAGTTCCTAAGGTGAAAGCTGAACCAGAACCTGCAAAGAAAGGTAAGAGCATGCTTTTACTGTTTTATGTTAATTCATTTGTAAAAGTAACTTGAATCTGATGGTTTTAGCTATTTAGATGCTTCATATCTTAATATATTACACTATTCAAAAATTAAACTTAGATATTATTCATAGGTTTTGTTTTCTGACTAACTTTTTATGTGTCGAACATTATATATTCAAAAAAAGTCCAACATGATAAACATGTTATCTTTATACAAACCTAAAAGAAAGGTAAGAGCATGCTTTTACTGTTTTATGTTAATTCATTTGTAAAAGTAACTTGAGACTGATGGGTTTTGGCTGTTTAAATGCTCAACATCTTAACAATATATAACTTTTTTATGTGTTGTACACATAAAAAAGTTATATATTCAAAGAAGGTATCACAAAATAAAAATTATCTTTATATAAACCTCAAACTTAAGGGCTTTTTGATGTCCTAATTTTCCACCAGTGGCAGCTCCCAAGGAGCCCAAGAAGGAACCAAAGGAAAAAAATCAAACCTAAACCTGTAAAACCAGGTAATACACAGACAGATATAGAAGCATAGAGCATGGCTAAAAATGCTGTTGCTTCATTTTTGCAGTTTGCAGTGCAACAAACTGATGAACAGATTAGATTGGGCCATCTTTAAACCAAGTTAGTTGTCCTCTCATACAGTCTACCACAATTATAGTCTGTATGGAGTGCTACCAATACATGTTTGATGTGAAACTAAGATGAGCTATTGAATTATATTTTTGAATATTTCCCAATAATAGAGGTTCCTGAACTTCCTAAGGTGAAAGCCGAACCAGAACCTGCAAAGAAAGGTAAGAGCATGCTTTTAATGTTTTGTGTCAATTCATTTGTAAAAGTAACTTGAATTTGATGCTTTTTTATCTGTTTACATGCTTCATATCCTAATTATCTCACCAATCTTGAATCAAACCTTCGAAAATTAAACTCTAGTTATACATTACTCATATTAACTTTTTATGTGAAACATAAAACATCATACAGTATAGTCAAAAATAGTGTAACATAATAAACACTTATCTTTATATAAACCTCAAACTTAAGGGCTTTTTGATGTCCTAATTTTCCACCAGTGGCAGCTCCCAAGGAGCCCAAGAAGGAACCAAAAGAAAAAATCAAACTTAAACCTGCAAAACCAGGTAATACAAAGCCATCTATAGAAGCACAGAACATGGCTAAAAATGCTGTTATGATACATGTAAAGTTTGCATTGTAATATAATATTATTAAATGTGCGTTACTGGACATTATAAGCCTCATAGATGTGGGTACGTAGGGGCCTACTTCTAGCGAGACCAAAATATAAAAGCAATGTGTTTTTCTAACACAGTATGTAGAAGAACAAGTCACAGCGACATTTTATCCTTGTGGTTAATATTTGCCTCATATTTTGCAAGTATAGTCCTCTCATACAGTCTACCACAACAGTCTGCATAGAGTGCAGCCATTACATGTTTAATGTGAAGCTAAGATGAGCTAATGAATAATTATTTTGAATATTTCCCAATAATAGAGGTTCCTGCAGTTCCTAAGGTGAAAGCTGAACCAGAATCTGCAAAGAAAGGTAAGAGAGGAATTTAGTAAAAGTACCTTGAATCTGATGGTTTTTTTAGCAATGTAGATGCTCCTTAACGTAAAATCTCACCAATCTTTAATAAGACCATTCAGTAATTTCACTTAGATATTATCCATTTGTTTTGTTTTTTGGCACAATTGTTTAACATGTTGTAGAAGACATAAAGAATTATATTAATGTTAAGTGTCATAATTACAGTTAGTGTCATAACCAGGGGGCGTCCTTACCTGATGCCCGAACCACCCCGACTGGTTCCTCTCAACACTAAGGAGCACTGACTGTACGCCGAGTCCCTCACAGATGGCTGAGCTCCTCACCATATGTAAACGCAGCTAAAATAATGTTCTTCAACGCCTTCCAGAAACTATTTCTATGAGGAAAGACTTCGCTAGAAGTTTGCAATGCAGATGTTTTTGATGAAAACTCTAAAAGTAACTAATCAGATCTAAATCTCCACTAACTCTGCGTCCTATTTTGTGAAACAGATGTTCCAAAGGAAAAGGCCAAAGCGGCTCCTGCGAAGAAAGGTAACAAACATTACTGCTATTACTTGATAAATGATTGGCACAATAAAACTAAATATATAAAATAAAACTGTCCTGGTGTAAGAAACATTGTGCTTTTGACACGCAGAGGCTGATGCTCCCAAAGAAAAGGCCAAACCAGTCATCCTGAAAAAAGGTACGAATAAAAAATACTCAAAATAATAAACTAATTACATCTTGAACTGCTATTGCATACAGTATGTGTATTTTATTATTATTTTATTTCAAATGTCTGCTGCTGACAGAAGAGAGCGCTGCCAGAAATGCCTCTCTGGTGAAACAGAGAGTCAAAATAGTGCCTATGAAAAAAGGTGAATTATTTTTGCTTTATTTGTTTTAATAAGTTCAGATTTTTAGTTGAGTCAGTGATCCTCAGCATGTTTTTTTTTTCACTTTTTCTTTTCAGAAGTCAAGGCACCCAAAGAGAAAGTGGCCTCTGCAAAGCCAGGTATCGTACATTTTAAATATTTCAAGGATCAAAACATTCATGACATCAAGGTTTGGTTTTGCATCCTGAACATCCTGTAATATGTTTTTTTTCTTTAGCAGCTGAGGTTTCAAAGCAGAAGCCCAAACCAGTTCTGACAAAGAGAGGTAAAAGACGTAGGTTAGTTAGCTTCATCGCTCCAGTATGTCATCTGATTTTCAGGAATGACAAATCTAAATCCTCTTTACACAGAACCTGCTCCACTCAAGACAAAACCAGCCCCGGTCGTCAAAGGTAAGAAATCAACATTTACGTCTAAATAAAGCAGCAACTGATTTTTTGACTCATTCATTTTTTCTTACAGAGGCAGAAGTACCGCAAAAAAATGCCTCCGTAATAAAGGAGAAGGTGAAGATTGCTCCACTGAAGGAAGGTACATCTTTTTGTTTCCACACTAACTTTAATATTTTTCATAAGCTCACCACTACTGTGGGTTTTTGGTTAACGCTTCATTTTATAAGTGCACAAATTTCAGGGTAATTAGGTGATTATTAGCAAGTAACCTATTTGAATTTTCTTTGCAATTACTGTTAAATTACCCCAATATTTACCTCAGTATTATCAAAAATTACTTTTCTGTAAACATTATTATAGCTAATGTCATGATTCAGAGTTTTTTAAAGAAATTATTTAAGTTATTTGATAATTATCTATTCATCAGCAGACATGGAAATAAAACATATCAATTAATTTTGTATTCTTTTCCTGGAAATGTGTTAAATAAATTACCACCTATTTATTACTGCTTGCTGGGAAATAGCAGAATATTAAAAAATATAA
The DNA here is from genome assembly GCA_947000775.1 of Pterois miles. Classification (NCBI taxonomy): domain Eukaryota; kingdom Metazoa; phylum Chordata; class Actinopteri; order Perciformes; family Scorpaenidae; genus Pterois; species Pterois miles. The sequence continues at coordinate 713,635 of CAMQGK010000001.1, forward strand.
TAATAATAATTTAAATTTTCCATTAAAATTTTTTGATTAACACAAATATTGTGTTGTTTTTAGTGCCTGTAACTCCAAAAGAGAAAGTCAAACCAGCACCAACTAAAAAAGGTAGTTACATGTATTAAACTAGTTTTACCAGTCAGATATCATCCATATTTATATCCTACCCATATGATATGTAAATCACTTAGACTATCATTTACATATTTTAATCGTCAGTTTATTAAACAGTGCTTGTATTCTGTGTTGTCAGTGTGTAAATAAACTGCACCAGCTGTAACAGACCTATAATAAGTGCTGGAAACGTGACGTTTGTTATTTTCTTTAGAAGCTGAGGTTCTCAAGGAGAAGAAGGCCGAGCCAGTGACTCCCACCAAAGGTTTCTCCTCCTTTATTTACTTCACAGTGTATCAGTCTCTTGCATTTTTTAATCACGGTATACGTCAGAATTAATGGAGCCGTGTATTTCTCTAGCGCCTGTTATCAAAGCAACACTTAAACCTGCTGAAAAGAAGAAAGGTACGCCACTGAGGTGTTTTTGTGCTTTTGTAGCTGTTAACGTGGCTGCTGGTGAAAGGCTCACACACTTTGTGCTTTATTGCCACATGACTCAGCTCAAAAGAGTAATATTAAAAATATTTTTAATACTTAGGGCTGTCCTCCACCAAAGAAATTCTTAGTTGACTAAAACGCTAATCGATTAGTTGATTTAATCTAAACATGAAAATAAAAACAAAACAGCTAATTGCCTGAAGAAATCCTAACACAATTTTACAAGTCCACAAATTTCATGGTAATTAAGTCATAATTAGCAAGTAGCCTATTTAAAATGTCTTTGGAATAACTGCCAAACTACCCCAAATATTTACCTCAAAATTTATCAAAAATTACTTTGTTATAAATATTATTTAATAATTATATTCTATTATTTCCCAATAGATGGTAATTTATTTAACACATTTTCAGGAAAAGAACACAAAGTTTATTGACAATTTTGTTTCCATGTCTGCTGGTAAATAGATAATTATTAGTAAAAAAAAAAAACTTAATTTAAATTTGTTTAAAAACTCCCTGAATCATTACATCAGCTACCACATTACATTTGTGCAGTAGCAGCCACTACTTTTAACTATTATATGCTATTTTAACGTAAAATGATTAAATAATGTTTATAATAAAGTCATTTTTGATCATTTTTTTGGTAAATATTGGGGTAATTTGGCAGTAATGGAAAGGATAATTCAAATTGGTTGCTTGCTAATTATCACATAATTTCCATGAAATTTGCAAACCTGTAAAATAAAGTGTTGCCAAGAAATCTTAGTTGACTAAGACCAAAACTACCGATTAGTCAAGTAATCGACTAGGAGGGGACAACCGTAAATATAATCATTTCAAAGATACGTTGAGGAAACGACCTCAAATTTGTTGAAACATTAATGTTTTCATGTGTTGTCATTTTCAGTGTGGCCATTTTCATGTTTCAACTTAATGAATTATAATTGCCTTAAAAAGACTTGGAGCTGACGTACGTGATATTTTGGACATGCATGTTTTTCCACACAGCAGAGACGACCTTTATCTAAGCTGCGCTGCGTAGGTGTGAAACGTGGCTTGAAAAAGACTTTTCGCTATTCAAACCGTTATTGTGACATTTTCCCTCATTTCTTTGAATCCAGAGGCTGCTGTGAAAGAAAAGGCAAAAGCCTCAAAGAAAGGTGCTGATTACTTGTACTTTCTGCCTATAATAGGATACAGTGTGGACGCATTTTCTGCTTTCCAGATTAAAAACTAACAAAACCTGTAACATACAGAGTAGATTTACAGGAAATGTTCTCATGCTTAGCAGCAGACATCTCAAAAAAGTTGGTTAGTTTATGTACATCTGTCACTCACCACTTAGTTTTTCTTTTTCCCTTCAGAACCTGAGGCCAAACCACTGCTTGCAAAAAGAGGTAATGCAGGTACAATCAGTCATTACTTGGCATAAAGTTAATTATCAAACTTTCACTAAACACAAATCGTTGTCATTACGCTCAGCACCTGAGGTGACAAAGGAGAAGCCTCAGCCAGCTCATGAAAAGAAAGGTAAAAGCAACAGCTCAGAGTCATGGACGAGATATAAGATTTTCTATTTATCTTTAAATTGTGAAAAATCATAATTTAAGACTAGTTTGTTTTTGTCATTTGGATTAGCTCGTTCTAAAAAAGAGGCTGACACAAAGAAGGAAAAGGTCAAAGCACTCCTAAAGAAGAAAGGTAGCCTGACACTGCCATCTGCCTGCAGATGATTCGCTTACAAAAAATGATTGGTATCATCTATAATTTGATGCTAATTATGCATTATCGTTGGCAACAAAGCTACTTTCTGAGTATCAACAATTGCATGCATTCGTATTTACTCAGAGCCCAAAGTGCCGGAGGAGAAAGTCAAAGCAGCTGTTAAAAAAGGTAGAAAATTGACTTATCATATTGTCATGTTCGGTGACAAATATGCTGAATATTTTATTTAAAAAATCAGCACTTTGTGTCATTGGCATTTTCCATTAATGTGCTAGAACTATAAACCAATCATTATCATAAATAAACATGTATTAATTGCATTTTCTCCCAGAAGTTTTGAGGAAAAAGGCCAAACCAGTCCACATAAGGAAAGGTACATAAGCGATGCTTCAGCAGGAATAATCCATATAACCAGTGTGTGATTGTGATTACAGTGATCTAGTCATGAAATATAGGTCACTGTAAAAGCTCTGATTGGATTGCTCAGGAAAGAAACAAGCATTTTGCCTTTGAGATCAATAATAAATCAACGTTACGCACAGTAAATGGAGAATGATTTCTCTGCATAGGCAAACAGCTGTTTCTGTGCAATGATCCTGAGGAATCGCCCCTTACCCTCTAAAACACAGACAATAAAGAGCTGAGATTCACAAGCAAAAGCTACTACAACCATCAAACGTTAACAACGTGTTGTAAATGACACTTTATGCCCTTTGCTCTAGAGTGGAAGAACTGACCTCAAATAAAAGTATAATATGTGCACACAATCACAGATCAGCATCAAAACTGGACAAACTAACCAGTGGTTTTCTCTGAGCAAACTTTAGTTTTTGTTTGTTTGTTTTTTTAGCTCAAAAATCATATTTCTCTGCAACACAAATGAACTTTCTAACACTAATTACAGCTTTCTAATTGTTGATCCTTTACGCACTGCAAGCTGCTTATTCACTTTTTTTTTATTGTGATAATACTGTGGCTCCAGCTGCAAAGCGCATTGTTGGAAAATGAGCAAATCGTGGCTTCCGCTCTCAAATTATGTGTCCCGATTGTCCAAGTCTGACCTTAGATTCCCCTTTTTTGCAGAACTGGAGACTCCTAAAGAAAAGGACAAACTTGCCGCAGTGAAGAAAGGTACAGTGTTTAGTACCAATACCAAAGTTATTATGGAGCTGGAGTCAGTTTGGTGATGCCTTTGAGACTGAGGTTTTACATGTGCAGCAACGCTACCGCCAGAAATACTTCCACACATAAAATAACTGTACACCAATTGCATTTTCTTCCCGATGACGCAGCTATTTCTAGGGAAAAGACCAAACTGGCCCCTGTGAAGAAAGGTATATTTGTGCTTCAGTAGTGGCAGCAGTTCATTTAACTTAGTGGTAATCTGATTACAAGTAATCTGAAGGCAATTAGAATATTTTCCTGCTGAATATGAAACTGACTATGAATCCTCCTTAAAAAATACCTAAAAGTAATTTGTAGATGTTTAAATCAGCAAGAAACTATTCTGTTATAGATTTATAGACAATCATTTAGAGAATAGACAATATACATTTTTGTCTATAAATCTTATGCTTATAGACATTAAGTGTACAGTTTAACAGTGTCTTACTGGGCATGCATGCTAGTAGTTTTAACAAGCCTAGGAAGGTGGTGATGTTTCTGGTTTTCAGGCTTTTCATACTAAACATGCATAAACAAACAACATAAAAGTATAAGTTTGAAGCAAATGAGTCAACGTCAATGTCCTGAAATGAGTGAAAAACGCATCTGTGCTGTATATACTGTATGCTACACCGGCTTACACAAGCAAGAAAGAAAAAACCTTTTACTTTCACGAGGGGGAAAAATGAAACGCAACATTATTTAAACAATGTTGTAATTTTCCATGTTTTGCCTACTTGTGTTTGTTTCATATTTGTGAAACAGAGCCTGAGGTTTTAAAAGAAAAGGTCAAACCCACTGCAACAAAGAAAGGTACTGCGCTGCGTACAACCAGCTTTAAGTAGATCAATAAATCTACAGTATGCTGTAAATACATGGAAATTTGTGATTTATTACAGAGGACAGAGTTCGTAGAGAAAAACCAGAGCCTGTTAAGAAAGGTATCTTGATTGTTAAGAAACTGACTCTGTGGCCAGACAGTGAACAGTACACCTGCTACTGTTTTATGAATTATTCACTCATTTTATTTCCTTTCCTTCTCTTTTTAGAGAAACCTGCTGAGAAGAAGGCAACCAAAGAAGTGAAAGCTAAAGGTACAGTAAATCATCAAGTCTACAAAATGTCTGTGTGAAAATTATAAAACAAATGCACTCTGCAATTTTAGTCTACTGTGCAGGAAGCGGTTTGAATCTTTGACTAATACTAGTTATTAATCTCGTTGGTATTTACAGAAGACAGAGTTCTTAAGGAGATACAGGAGTCGGCTAAGAAAGGTATAATTGTTATAATAATCGCAACAAAAAACAAAACGTCCAAACCTTATTTTCACTCAGAAAATGCTCTTTTGTTGTAGAAAGATCTGCGGAGAAGAAAGTTGCCAAAGAAGAGAAAGTAAAAGGTACTGCTCTGTACAGCAAAGCTATAATTCAGGATTATATTGTGTTGTTTTGCTGGTTACCATGGTGTTTTTATTTTGATAGAAGAGCCGTCTGTTTCAGACAGCTTTCAGATGGAAGGTAAGTACAAATTCCTCTCGCATAACAGAAATATCACACATGTGCAAAGTGAGCACTAACCACTGTCCTCCACAGAGGAGCTGCCCTACTTCCAGTGTTTCTTTGTGGACGAGGACGAGGCCCAGTTCCCTTTCTACGCCTTCTCCCCGCTGCAGATTTGAAGCTTCAGTCTGAATCCAGTCTGAGGTTTATAATTTAGTCAATTTTACTGATAATGACAAGGTCATGTCACGCCCTGCACTGCTGAAACGCAGTCCACTGTTGGTCTTCAGGAGAAAACCCTAGACAGCAGAGGATGATGGGAGATTTTATGTGATGGACCGATTTTATTTTACTTCCAGATTTGGTTGAGCTCTCATACCAAATACATGCAGCCAGTGTCATTCCTTTAATTTGTTTTTTTTATTATTATTATTTTCTTCTTTGTGTGTTTTAAAATTGTTTTGAAAGGTGGATATCATGAGAATAATGGAACAATATAGTGTATTACCTCTGTGGATCATTCATTTAGATCCACACAGCAACACATGCAAATAAATACGATGGTGCGTATCTTTTTAAGGAAGGAACATAGTGTAGATTAATATGTTCGACTACACTGTAAACAGGGTACAAAAAATGGCCACAATTGCGGATTCAAGGCGGACAGGGGTTCAATTCCCACATTTACTTGAAAAGTGGTTTGTACAGTAATCGTACATACATTTTTATGCACCGTCATCTATGTAATTTTAGCTTTTTCCTTCATCGCATTGTAGATGTCAATTTTTTTAATGCTCAACTTATCCTACTTTTAAAGCCCTTGAATCAACAATTGGGCTTTTATAGTGTTTGTGCATAATTCTTGATATTGTTTCACTTTGTTTCTCACACATATTCCTCTACCTAATGAAAGGACAAGGTTGTTTTCTGTTTTTGTCCACTATGTCTGTTATGTGTCTAAAGGAATGACCACACACTGTATATGAGAGCTCCCAAACATACAGAAGAAACACCTCCTTTAAAGTCTTATTAAACTGCCAACATGTGCACCAGCTCCTCATTTTGCCGCTAAAAACAAGCATTGCTCACACTGTCAGAATGAGATTTTAGTTCATATCGAAGTATCACATTCATTCTATAACTGGACGACATGTTGGAAAAGTTTTTGTTTTTTTCCAACTGCTCATTCTGAATTTGATGCTACTTGTTTTAGTCAATGAGAGGGCGAGAATAAGTCTTCTCTTGCACTGTTTTCAAAGATGTTTTACAAGCTCGAACATTAAAAGTAGGGCACGTGATGGATTTTTTGTCAGTCAAAAGGGATGTTCATGCTCATAGACCAAAAACACATGTCGCTACCTTTGGTCAGTGGCTGTTTGTCTGAGACACAGAAACACTATATATATATATTTCAGCAACCTTTTGAATTGGTTGTTAACATGATATTAAGGCATATCTTGTATTATTGCATCCCATTAACTGTGCTAAAACAGATTATGAACATCCTGTGCATGTGATGTACAGTATGGGTTGCATGATTTCAGATTGATTTCAAATACAGAATGAAAATAGAAATCCAAGTCAGACATTCAAAATCTCTGAAAAGGGAGAGTATGAAAGGTGTTGACAAGAGAGCTGCCAGATTCAGCTCTTCTACAGGTCGATTAACATTTGAAGTTAACATTTGAAACATTTATATCTTTGTTTATATCTGCACAGCGTGTGATCACAATCTGAATCGCTGCAGATGGCGTCACACGTTTGGGCAGCAGATGATCTCAGATGTAAACTGGTACATTACTTCTCAGCTCGTACCAGCTGTTGTTTACATATGGCTCTTTACATTTCGCTCCATATGCTGCATAGAAGACAGTTATTACAGCTTGTAGCACTAATCCAAGTTTAATCAAAAGTAAATCCACTAATAAGAGAAACGGTCTCTCATTAGTCCATACAGGAGATGGTGCATAAGACCTTCTGCAGCTCACAGTGAGCTCAGGCTCCAGTAACTGTCCTGTAACAGCTGCAGTTTTATGGAGACTGTTGTAGGTTTTCTTCCTAAAATGACAGTGAGAGTCTTTGGAGATTTATTTTGAGGCATTGGATTTTAGTAAAGAAGACAAATACTACATTTTGATGTATTGTGACAAAAATGACTGAGGATTGATTTGTTTCAATCATTTTAACTGGATTGTATCGAAAGCCTCACTTTAACCAGTGAATATGTGCAATACATATTTTTTTAATATCTCAGTGAACATGATTGTTTAATAGTCACAATTAAATGTGCATGATGTGTGTGTGTTTTTTTGTTTTGTTTTATGTTCACAAATCTTTTTGTGATATATTTTCCCAACTTTGAGAATGACACCACTATATACTTGAACTTTTGAATCATTTGATACCAATAACTCACACTTGGTGTTGTTAACAAGCACCTAACCATTATTATTTTAAATGATGTCATTGTAAATAGTTAAATAAATGCTAAAGTACAGTTTTATCCCCTGAACCATTACAACGGAAACTGCTCTTTAATGGCAGATAAAAATCACATTATGTATCATTTGTCAATTACATCTTTTTATCTGAGTAGAAGCGATTTGACATTAAAACATAGAAATGCAGGTGTTTCTTTTGTAAGTCATGTTTTTGTCTAAAAGGTGCCAAACGCAACATCTCTAACACAAAGAGTCAAGTCCAGCTTTTTCCTCTGGTGATGGCAAAAAGCTGGAGATCAATGTGTTGGTCTCAACTGTTTATGAAAAAACTAAGTGGAGGAAGATTATAGCATGGAGCAAAAAAAATAATGTAATAGCTTGAGTATGAAGCAGATCATGTAATTAGTGACTTGTGATTTATGCTTACATTTCCAGTTACATCAGTTTTGCATGTGCATGTGGGTTTCCCAGGTCAGATATTTGGATTATCTCTATCATCATCTTTATCATCTGTGATGAAGTTTTCCTGATGACAACATTATGATAAATTCAAAATATTATTCTCCATGAATAGCTGTAGTTTTTTGGACCTTTTTTTGTTACGTATAATAGTGTAGTGTATGAGTATCAGCTATATACAGGATTTTTGAAACACTGAAGTCATGAGGCCAATTCTCCCAGCACAACCCCACCCCTCTAAAACATTGATGGAAAAGCCACCAACCATACTCTGTATAAAATGTTTACTATTTAAAGATATCACACATATTTTCTATAATTTAACATCCAAAATGTTATTTCAAAGCCATCTCTACATTGCCAGGTATGTAATTGCGGTGAATACTAAATCCCTTTTATTTTAACAGATTTGTTTTGCCTGAAAACAGACACTTTAAAATAATACACCTAAAAAAAATCTGAATCTAAAATGCACAACATGTGTAATCATTGAATCATTGAAAACAAATTTCTAGAAATTTAGACTTTTAAATGACATGAGGAGCAGTTTCCTCAGCTACAGAGTAAAATACTACGAGTACTACAAGTAAAACAAATTGAAGGGGATATAAGGTAGCTGGTCCGGTGATGATGCTGTATTTCCCTAATGAGGCCAGAGAGGAGTTACTACTGGTCACTTTACGCTGCTGACAGAGTCCACATGAGGAGGAGACTCCCTCTGCTCCCCTGGGAAGAGTAGGGAGCACAGAGGAAGCTACATTAAACTATTATCTCTCACTACAACATGGAATGTGATTTAATCTCCCTTTTCTATCTCTTCAGTGGGACTGTGCTGCTGTGAATATTGCTACATAAACTCGCCTGAACTGGCCCTCTCACCGTTTTCACCCCCAAATACTGCAAATGATTTATTTTCTCAGTGCAGTAAATCCCTGCAGCGTGCATGCCTGCAAAATTAATACTAGGGCAGAGGGCGGGGACTCGAGAGGCAGCGGGAGCGCTGATTGGATGTTACAGACGCTTCGTGGCCTGTGATTGGTTGTCGCAAAATGTTCTGTTAACATATTATTGTAGGATTTGAATGATGAATTGACAATTGTGCTGTGCTGTCCCCGTGATAAACATGAAAATACAGACAATATGAGTATAAAAATTACAACAAAGACACACACTAGAAAATATCTACCAGGCCAACCAGTTAAACCTGTTCTTCAACAGGTCTGGCCTGCACCGTCACCCTGCAGCTGTCACCTGGAACCGACCCGTCACAGGGAAAGCACTGTTCCCACAACTTAGCTTAACAAGATTGAAAAATGTACTGCTACACCCTCAATGGAAAAGACAGCTCTGTTGAGATAAAGTGGCAGTGATGGAGCTCTCATGACTCCTAAATACCGACTGAAAAGTCTGAGACATTAAGAACATTTAGTCAAGCAGTTTATTTTTCCATTTTCAACAGTTTTAGGCCCTTCACAGTCTGAATTTCTTACAAAAAATCTTACAAAAGATTTCTCAAAATATTTATCTCATGTTACAAGTGCAAATCACTGCATTACACTGTAAAAAACATTTTTGTTAAAAAAAAAGGAGAATACCTTGTTGATCGATTGCAGTGCAGGGATGATTTGCTCATTCAAGCGGATGGTTATGTTAGACTTTCTCGTATGTGCGGACTGCCTCAACTCCCTCAAAAGTCAAAGTCTGTGAGGCAAAGAGGAAAAGATTATACGTATTACATAATGCCAGTTTAGCTGTAATTTTACTGTAAGGTCTAGAAATCAGTCATACTGGATGTAAAGCAAGCTTTCTGCCGTGCATTTTGGTCACATAACAGTTATTACACCATTGCAAAGGTGAGGCAAGTGTATCTGTATAATACATCTCAGTAACAGGGAAATATTGGCATTATAAAGTGCTTCACATAAGCACTTTATATTGCAAATGGCTCCATAAACTGATACAAAAAACAGTCAAGTTATGTGTGTTATTTAATTCTTACCGCTACCAGCTGGTGGCATTCCTTGATTTCTCTGACAAATTTGGTCTCCTTGCCGTCCCACTTCTGCACTTGCACAAGTTTGTCTCCTTCCATGGTGAAGGTAGACTGCAAGCACAAGCACAGTATACATTGAAACCATCTCCAGGTCAATGTACAGCCAGAGAAGAAGAACAACAACAACCTTTATTAGTCCCACTAGGGGAAATTCAATTTTTTTTACACTGTTGTTAACACACACATGCACATACAGGACCCATATACATGTCGCAAAATGTTCTGTTAACATATTATTGTAGTATTTGAATGATGAATTGACAATTGTGCTGTGCTGTCCCCGTGATAAACATGAAAATACAGATAAAATGAGTATGAAAATTACAACAAAGACACACACTAGAAAATATCTACCAGGCCAACCAGTTAAATCTGTTCTTCAACAGGTTTGACCATCCGGCTCCCAACAGCCCAGCAGAACATCCTGAGCCTCCACCCACCAACTCTGGACTCCAGTTACCAGGGTTTCTTTGTGTCGCAGGCTATTCAGAGGTGGCCAAAAAACCTGGCAGCCTGTGGGCCGAGATGAGAAGAATGGCCACTTGTAGTCACAGGAGATGTCTGGCAAACTTGGAGAGGAGTTTGATGAGACCACAGTCGATGACCGTCAGGTCAAAGTAAGCTGTCAAAAAGTCAAGGTGTAATCTTCACTGTAAAACATGTGCTCTGGGGGCGGCAGTAGCTCAGTCTGTAGGGAGTAGTGATGGTTGGTCGTGAACAAAACGGCTCTTAGAGCCGGCTTTCTGAAGTGAACGACGGGAGCCGGCTCTTTATTGGGAGCCGTGTTTTTTTTTTTTCCTCTCTCTCACTTTTTTCTCTGCGCCGCACGTGATTGCTCAATATGTGTTTGAGCCTTGCGTTTGCGCTGAGCAGAGGAGGGGAGGGGCAGGAGGGAGAGAGAGAGAGAGAGAGAGAGAGAGAGAGAACATGGACACATTAGGAAGGTATAGTAAAGAAAATGAGTGACTCCAGGACCATTTCAATTTTATTGACAAAACAAAGGCAGAGTGTAGAGTCTGCAGGAATATCAATTAGAGCCACAAACAACCTGCACAGGTAAACAACCTGAGAACTGTCCACCAATCAGTGCAATGGGAAGATAAAACAGTCAGTTGAGTGTGATATTAATGAAGGTGCCAGTGTGTCAACTGCAACTGTTGTTGCTGCTGCTGCTGCAGTAGTAGTAGTAGAAGTACTAGTATCTACAGCATCATGCTGTTCACCACCACAACCACCTAAACCAACCCAGAGCTCTATGAGACAGTTTGTGCAGAAGTCTGTGACCCCTGCACGACATAACTCAACTGATGAAGAACTGGCAAAAATGATTGCACTTGATTTCCATCCATTTTCAGCTGTCAATGATAAAGGATTCTGGAAGTTTATTCATGCATTGAATCCTATGTCTGCAATTCCAAGCAGGAAAACAAAAAAATCATCCCAGGCCTACATGACAGAGAACTTGCATCCACTGTAAGAGAGGGTTAAAAAAAGCCACAGCAGCATCCTTCTGGTCAGTTACGTGTCACTTTATTGAAAATTATAAAATGGTGTTCTGTCTTCTGGATGGTTTTGAGTTCAGCGACAGACACACTTCTGAGAACTGAGCAGAAGAGCTGCTCAAAGTGGCCAAAGAGGGATGCTGTGTTACCGACAATGCAGCTAACATAACAATTACATTAGTAATTCATTTTGAGCATAATTTTATATTGTTGTTGATAATAAATTAATTACAGCAACAAAATAACCTGAAGAGCCGTTTGGGAGCCGGTTCTTTTTAGTGAGCCGAGCCGAAAGAGCCGGTTCTCTGAAAAGAGCCGGAATTCCCATCACTAATAGGGAGTGGCCACTTGTAGTCACAGTGTTCAGCAGGCTGGACACAGCTCACAGGGCAGGACAGGGAGCCTTTAGCTGGGCTTCTTAAAATGTGGGAAAGCTGGAGGAACTTTTGTTTATATCAGAGATGTGAAGATTAACTATTGGACACCACAAAGGTTTACTGACAGACTCTAATTTTAGATTTTTAACTACTTCTCAATTGGATTGACACAAACTGTTCACATAAAGCACAGTGTCCTGTCTTATCTGCATGTCATTTGTCATGCCAGCAGCAGCATTCAATCACGGTTGGTCCACACACCATCGAATGATGCCTCTACGTAATGACACCACAACTAAAACCGGATTACCACGAGGCGAGTGACATCACCACCCTCACCCCCTCCTCCTAGTCTTCTCTGACCATCTGGGGGTTACTGGAGGACATTCATTCCCATGAGTTCAATGGTTACACTGGCTGCTGCTGCACGGCCAGCTCTGGCCTGCACCGTCACCCTGCAGCTGTCACCTGGAACCGACCCGTCACAGGGAAAGCACTGTTCCCACAACTTAGCTTAACAAGATTGAAAAATGTACTGCTACACCCTCAATGGAAAAGACAGCTCTGTTGAGATAAAGTGGCAGTGATGGAGCTCTCATGACTCCTAAATACCGACTGAAAAGTCTGAGACATTAAGAACATTTAGTCAAGCAGTTTATTTTTCCATTTTCAACAGTTTTAGGCCCTTCACAGTCTGAATTTCTTACAAAAGATCTTACAAAAGATTTCTCAAAATATTTATCTCATGTTACAAGTGCAAATCACTGCATTACACTGTAAAAAAAACATTTTTGTTAAAAAAAAAAAAAAGAAAAGGAAAGGAGAACACCTTGTTGATCGATTGCAGTGCAGGGATGATTTGCTCATTCAAGCGGATGGTCATGTTATGCTTTCTCGTATGTGCGGACTGCCTCAACTCCCTCAAAAGTCAAAGTCTGTGAGGCAAAGAGGAAAAGACTGTATTACATGATGCCAGTTTAGCTGTAATTTTAATGTAAGGTCTAGAAATCAGTCATACTGGATGTAAAGCAAGATTTCTGCCGTGCATTTTGGTCACACAAAATAAAACAGTTATTACACCATTGCAAAGGTGAGGCAAGTGTATCTGTATAATACATCTCAGTAACAGGGAAATATTGGCATTATAAAGTGCTTCACATAAGCACTTTATATTGCAAATGGCTCCATAAAGTGATACAAAAAACAGTCAAGTTATGCATGTTATTTAATTCTTACCGCCACCAGCTTCCCATCCTTGATTTCTCTGACAAATTTGGTCTCCTTGCCGTCCCACTTCTGCACTTGCACAAGTTTGTCTCCTTCCATGGTGAAGGTAGACTGCAAGCACAAGCACAGTATAAATTTAAACCATCTCCAGGTCAATGTACAGCCAGAGCACATGTTTTACAGTGAAGATTACACCCTGACTTTTTGACTCAGCTTACTTTGACCTGACGGTCATCAACTGTTTTCTCATCAAACTCCTCTCCAAGTTTGCCAGAGATCTCAGTGTTCTTGAAGGTGCTCAGGGTTTTCACCACCACTTTGTCCCCATCCTGGCTGATCACTACTGTTGGTTTGCTGACATTGCCCACTTTCCTTGTGGCAAAACTAACACCTGTCAAAATAAGTAATTTTAGTAATGCATTACACAAAATAATGGCAACTATTTTATCTCTTTTCTCTGTACTTTAAGTAAAAATAAAAGCAACTACTAACCCAGAAACACATTATTGCTCACACTACACTCATCTCTTATGTCAAGGAGAAAAATAAATTATCTTACCAATTGCCTTCATGTATTCATCAAAGTTCTGGCTGTCGACCAGCTTCCATGTCGCACAGAAAGCATCAACCATTTTTGCAGATGTTACTGGTCGGTTCAGTGTCAAACTGTCAGATGGACTCGGGTCTCAGTGCAGTAAATCCCTGCAGGGTGCCTGCCTGCAAAATTAATACTAGGGCAGAGGGCGGGGACTCGAGCGGGAGCGCTGATTGGATGTTCCAGACGCTTCGTGGGCTGTGATTGGTTGTCACAAAATGTTCTGTTAACCTATTATTGTCGTATTTGAATGATGAATTGACAATTGTGCTGTGCTGTCCCCGTGATAAACATGAAAATACAGATAAAATGAGTATAAAAATTACAACAAAGACAGTTGAAATAACTTTGTTTCATATCTCTCACTACAGCCATATTACAGCGATGCAAAGAGCTTTGTGAGATACTAAACACTAAATGCTAATGCTAGCATGCTAGCAGGTGCAGACTAATGTTTACCATGTTCATCCTAGTTCAGCATTAGTTTGCTATTATTTGCTAATTAGTGGTCCTAAACACAAAGTAAAGAAATAAATACAGTTGAATAACAAATCATTGGTCATGTCAAAAGTATGACATGATGGTACTGGAGAAAAGTATGACCCTAGTTAAAAAGTCCAATAGGATGTTCACCTTTTCCAATCAAATTCATTATTCCTAATAATTTCTAAATCTTAAAGACTTTTTTTTAGCTAAATTACTTATTACTTATATACTTATTTTTTATTGGGAACGTAACTTTACTATGATGGATTCTTTAACATAAATTTCTATGGCTGCTAAGACAGACATTTCATTTAAAACCAAATATGTCAACCACATGGTGGCACTAAAGAAAAAGTCATTCAAGCCTAATAAGTTCATAGTTATTAGGATTCATGATATGCGTCTGTACCAAACAAGCCACTAGAAGCTGTTAGATTCTGTATAAATGCAACGGTTATTCAGTAGGGCTGTCCCTAATACCATTTTTTAGGCTTCAAAGCTTCAATGAGAAATACTCAAAGGTATTCGAAGCTTCAAGAAGCAGCAGAACTGCAGGCTGTAATGTTTTTCCACCCGTCTCCATCCCCGTTTCACTGCTCGGGACAGACACACACCTCTACGCATAACAAAAAAACAACACTATCAATCGGACAATAACTAAAGTGTTGAAAATTAGTAAAAATAAGTATCTAAATAAAGCATTCAAATAGTGATTTGGAAGTCTAATACTAGGGCAGCGGTCAAAGCTTCGAAGCATTCAGGTCAGCCCTATTATTCAGCCTAATTAACATGACATGCCTGACAGTTTCTACTGTATACCTTTATTGTTGATAAAATATTTCCTGTAGATACAATCTGACACAATACAAACAGATGTCCACTTTCATACGGTAGAGCATCAATAACACCAAAGATGTAATCAATAACACTAGTAAATAAGTGAAATTTCACTATTGCTGAGTATATTGTAAAAAAAAAAAAAAAATACTACTTAAAAATTATTGGCACTGATCAAGGCCAGATTAATACAGGAAACAAAACCTGCAAGCAGCATAAAAATATTGCATAACAAAATCAGATTTCCACCCAAAAAAAAATCACAACTCATACAGTAACAAAATTATTATCTTTTTTTCAAATAAGTTACCTATAAGATTTTTTTTTTTTTACTTCCCTGAAGGTCACATAATATGTAGTGCATGCAAATGAAAAATCAAATGTTCCACAATGAAAACTCATGGATCGACTCAGGGATCTACTTTAAATAATCAAGGAGAACAGAGGCAAAGAAGATTTTTGAATGTTTTACATGATATTTCTGGAGCAGCAGTGAGCAGCAAATTCATCCGGTGCTATAGACGGTTAATAAAAATGATGTTTGGCTCCATACGGTTATTCCTTTGAATGTAAAATGATAGATTGGGGTGAAAGTGAAGACAACTGTCAGCTCTAAAGAGGGTGGATCATGTCCAATAAAAGGGATTTTCATAGAATATTAACACCAGCAAACAAAGCCAGATAATCTATACTTTAACAGATGACGTGTCATGTCACACCTTAAGTGGAAAATGCAATGAACCAAATGTTCAAACTGTGTTACTGAAATACTGTTTTAACCGTAGCTGACTCTAACAGAGGACGGGTGTGACCACAGATGGGGTAGAGGTAGAAAGAGAGAGGTAGAGAGTGAGGTAGGAAGGACAGAGTTGCACAGAGGCTTCTCCACATTAAGGCCTATCTCTCCTCTCCTTTATCAACCTAAAACAAGCCCACTATCCCGATAAATGCCTTTGTTCTCAGCACACAGTTTATCAAAAAATGAGCAAACACTTTACGAGCAACAGCGAGACCTGTTGTGGTCTATTTCCTGCTATAATGGCTTGATGTACTGACAACATTACAGCCACTGGCGGGTGGCTACAAGTACGTTTTCACCCTGATTAGTATAGTAGTACAGTATATGAGATAGAAACTCCAGTTTGCACAAGAGTCAGTATATAAATGCCAGCCAAACACTTGAAGTAGAAACTGATTTCTCTGGTCCTATTAAATTCTGTTCCATGCAGGGAAAAAAATCTGTTTTCCTGAAAGTCAAACTGTCCTCAAATATGCCTCAGAAAATAAAATAAAATAGCAATTTAATCAAATAAAGGGCATGTGTGGTGGTTGTAATTTAGAAAGCTTGTAGAGAGAGAAAGCAAGACCAACATCTAATAAAAAAGCCACTAATAGTGCATAAAAATAATGCAAATTACAGTCCGTTAGAAAAACAGCAAATCAAATTGCCAAAAGGAAATTCCTTCTCTTCCCATCAACAACAAAGTTCCATTTCAGGCGGTTTTGAAAGATATGCGGAGAAATATAGTAAAGAAAAATGGCACACGAATGACAGACAAGTGGATTGTCCTAACTGCATCATGGCATCTGTTTGTGTGTATGTGGTTTTATAGGCAGTTCTAATTTGTCCATGCACCCATGGGAGCAGAGTGCTATCTGAATACCCCAACGTTGATTGACAGCGCTACCTCTGGTTTCCTGGATTTGGTCGGACCTGTCTTCTTCTGTGGTCCGACATCATCAGAGTCTGCAACCCGGCCTCTGAAAAGAAGCAAGGGTTAAAACAAAAATTACCAGAGTGTTGGATGAAAGTCACAATTAATCAGCATAATCAGAACTAATTGACACAGTGTCGTCATATTAGAGTTACAGTACTAATCACTGAACCAAATAATAGTACATACAGTATATAGTCAGCTCAAGTAATAACATCTGTAAAAAGCCACGATCACAATTGTTACACCAAGCAACAAGCATTTTTACAGCTGCAAGTAAAGGAGTCCCACCCTTTCCTGCGTTGCTCTGCCTGCTCTCTGAGCCTCTGCTGGCCCCGCTCATCCTCCAGGGTGAGGAAGTCCCTGTTGTTATCAACCAAAAGATTCTGGGAAAAATATCAAGAACGGTTTCAGTATTTCTTAAAACAACTCAAAGCAAAGCTGAACACATTTTTAAAACAAACTGGGTTTTATCAACACCTTGATGCCAATTGTGTCACCATCTTTGAGGTGAAACGGCGCTCCCAGTAGTGATTCCGCCTTTCTCTTCTTTTTCTTTTTGGAAACCTGCTGACTCTGCACGTAAAAGACGCATTTTATTCACTGATAATGTGACAATGAACTAGCAATATATATAAGAATACTGAGATATCAGGATCACTTCTTTGCTTTTGAAATAAAAATCCCACAAGCTCCTGATACAATGATGACCCACGTGATCAAGGTTGACTCTCCTATTGTCAGCCACTCTTTGCTACACTACATGCAGTCAACATTTCATCCAAAACGCTATGAAGCATTCCTTTTCCAACTTTTCTATTGAGTAAGACACTGCAACTATACATACTGATTGCCCCAAACACCTAAAACAAGAAAAGACTTTTTTCTAATCTCACCCAGATCGAGATTTCCTCCCAGGTGTGTTTGTCCAGCTGGTGTTTGGCCAACAGCAGAGAGTCGGGGGAGAGTCTGTAGTGTGCAGCCAGACAAGTGCGTAGAGAGCGAGGAGAAGAGTCACGGGATGCGTCCCAAACCAGCTCCTCTGGAGGGTAGTAACACCTCTCCCCTGGTACTCCCATTTTAACATTCAGCATCACATCTTTAGGACTTAGGAACAGAAGGACATGAAGAATTTAACTAAAAATAAAGGAAATGTATGTATTGGAAAAGATGGGCCCTTGCTCACATCATGGAGGGATGCCACAAAAAGCAAAAAAATAGCGAGAGCCCAAACTTTACCCAAGATCTTCTTCTTTTAGTAGCTGTTGCACACAGAGGTCTGTACTACTGGACAGCTTCAGTTTTCTGATCAGGAGGAAGCCAAACAGAAAGTATGGGTCATGTAAATAACAATAACTGAGATAATAGATGATAAATAGAAAGTGGTTGTCATCACATTACATACGAATAAACGCTGTGACAAGAAAGTGTCCATACTTGAGTGTGAGCTGTTGTCCCCTGAGGATACGCCCCAGCCTGCGACCCTCAAGCTGCCACACACGCATGAACGCAGTGGTCGGCACACACACATCCTGAAGGGCAGGCAGTGTCAACACCTGATATAGAAGTAGATGATAGAGTAGAGCACGAGGTTTGGATTTGATTAGAAAAAAACATCAAATTCACATTCACTTGCACTCTGCATTGCTTGGCTTCTATAAAAGAAAAGAGTGGCATTTTTTAACTGGTAGGACTGGAAAAGGGCAGTTATCTGGGTCCTACGTAAAGAGGACTGAAAAGGATTCATTTGGGGTCTTTTAGGATTAAAAGATATACACATGGCCATCACACGTTACCTGAGTCTTGAGATCCTCTAGGGTGGCCTCTTCTGATATCTCCACCTGTCCTGCATTTCTCAGCTCTATGTTTCCAGCACACAGAGGAGGTGGGTGAATTTCACTTGCAGTCACAACCTCCAGCATTTGCTCCTCAGTGTGGCTGTTGTCAGCGTGATTAAAATCCATGGAAACCGCTGAGCTTTTTTTGGGATCCAGATACAGCCACACAGACAACTTGAGAAAACCCTGACAAAAAAAAGAGACAATTGCTAAAAAGAAAGTTATAGTACATAATGAATCTCCCGACAAAATCAAAATATTTAATTACCTTTGGAGGAAGTTGTCCTTCTGTGATGACTAATGCCTCTCCGTTGTTTATCTTCAGCTCTGACAGAGATGCATCCTGAGAATATGATTGTTGTTTTTGAAATGGGACAGTAGACATATATTCTTGTCAAATGACAGAATTTGGTCAAATTATATCGAATATTGTTTTCATTCACAATTATCTCTCAGACAATATTCTCTTCATGAATTTTGCCTGGTGCTAAATATCATTAAAGGTGCTCTGTATGACATCCAGAACATTAATATAGGAGCAAACAACTATTTGTTATGTAAAGTAAAGTAATGTCTAACTTTCCCCGTGTGTGATGTAATTTCTGTTTCTCTGAGCTTTGCTCTCATAACCAGGCTGGCTACACATGACCACCACTCTGTACTACATCTATACAGAAGTTATAGCTGATTATAATAGACGGCGTAGCAACACCCCTCCGGTTTCCTCCCAGGTAAACACTGTTAGCTCTGTCAGCACTGTTGCTGTAGCACTAACGGCATGTTGAGAGCCATGTGGAGGCAATAGATCTGAGCACCTTCAAATTTGTAAGCAAGAATGTACACCTAATAAGCAACGTAAACAAAGCAAAAAAAAAAAAAAAATCTATCTGCTATCTGGAACCACTGTTCGATTTAGGTGCAACATATTGTGCGCAATTAGCCACTCACCTCATCCATAATTGGCTCTCCAACCTCCTCACACCAATCGAGCCTCCTTAAGTGCCAACAGGTGCCTGCAAACACACATTTAAATGACATTAACATGACAATTACATTAACTGATATTTCACCAAAGTGCTGTAGTAAAAAATCTGCTTGATTGCAGTCTCTCAAAAATAGCAATAATCTTGGTGAACAGCAACACTGAACGCACAAAAGCATACAAGATACATACAAGTACAACAGGAAAACAGAAAAAAAAACTGTAGTTTTACCATCAAGTCCAACAGCATCCAGCATTGCTTTTAAACACTGCAAATAACAAATGATTAGCACTTTAAAAAGTACACATACATGTATGTAAGCGCATAATAAATGTGTTACTAAATAAGTTCCCTTACCTCTTTGACAGTACAAGTTTTCTCCACAATTATGTCCATCTCCATGCCAGCAGAGAGCGCTGTTCCCACAGAGAAATGAAGGAAAAGCTGCAAAGCAAATAGAAAATCTCACAGCAACAACATCAAGCCTTTTAAATGCTCGTAACTCTTCATCTCAATTTGTTTTTGAATGTAGGATAGGATAGGTTTACTGGTACCTAAATGTTCTGTAAGATCCAGCAGCTGCAGGTACAAAGGATTTATTGAAGATTTCAAATAAAAGACACACCTGTGATGCCTTGGGGGCTTTTCCTGGACAGAGAGTCAGTGTGGTCATGAGTCGCACCCCTGCATCCCGAACACTCAGCTCCTCGCACACTGTTGGGTAAACCAGGGTAAGACAACACAGGGGGGCTCAGTAAATGTGCTTTAAAACTTCAAAGATAGATGATGAGAAGAAAAATTACAAGCAGGGGGAGTACCTTCTAAACATTTTATGAGGGGCAGTGTAAAGGAATGCCTATCTTAATATTTTTGTTAAAATGAGGGGAATTTCCAGCTCTAAGTTATCTGCACCATTACAATCTCCCCCAGGTAATAAATGACACAGTACCTGGAGGAAGGAGTTTCCCTGTGCAGTCCACCTGTCTCAGACAGTACTGTGCACCTGGTCAACAAGACAAAAAAAACAGCTGAATTAAAAACGCATAATAGGGGTGTAAGAAAATATCTAAAATATAGAATACTGCAGTGTTTTTGGATGCTGATACAGATTTTTAATCACTAGTTAAATCAGTCAGTACTTATTTTGTTTGCAACAAGATGCACTTGCTCAGTGTGTCCTCTCAAAGCAGTGTTGAGTCAAGTTAATTTTATTTGTATAGCCCAAAATCACAAATCACGATTTGGCCTCAGGGGGTTTTACAGACTGAATGACACCCTCTGTCCTTTCCAATGCGACCCTCTCATTGGATAAGGAAAAACTCCCCAACCAAACCCAAAACCTTTTAGCAGGGAAAGTGCTCTGATGTTGGATGCTACAGGGACTGTGATACATGCAAATCCCACTGATCTGAATGCATAAAAGTCTTTTTTTTTTATTCAGACTTTATGCATATGGTGGTGTGTATAATGACAGTTCTACTAAAATTCGATGTGAAAAAAATTATCAGTATATTTTGCCTTGCAATATATCACAATTTATTGAATCATAACCCCTGTATCATGATACTTATATCACCAGATACAATACACAGCCCTAATGTATACTTATACTAATTTAAGAATCCAAACACAAATTTTGATTCAGTCACATAATGAAAAAATTCTGATCCTTTGGTCCAGTACTGAAAATACAGATGTGAATGATAACTTGACAATATTGTAGACCTAAAGCAGTGTGACCTTTAGTTTGAAGTGTTTCAGTGAAATGGCCTGTGATTTTACATTTTGTAAGAGACAATTTCTGTTTGCTTCATTATCCTAAAAAATAAAACTCTAAAAAAGGGACACCTCAAGCAAGGTCTTATTTTTTAGTAGTTCAACAATGTTCACTTGTCAATTGTCAAGCATATTCTACACACATAAAACAAATTGATTCAACTGAGTTTAATGAATTTGAGATATGCATTGTGTTGCTGCATTATTGAAACAAATACTAAGTGGGACCAGGAAATCCTTTGCAGACACTAATGTTCAGCGCTAAGCATCTTGCCTGGGGGTTGCTCTTGTAGCTGCAGCTCCTCTACAGCCCTCTGTTTCACCTCACACAGCAGCTGTAAGACAGACACATTAAAACAACTAAATTACAAATTAAATTAAGAGATAAAGAGGATGACTACAAGAGCAGAGCAGCACAAAAATTACTGACCATATTTCCTGTAGCTGGAACCTTAATCTTCCTCCTCTCCTCTTCTTTCTCCCCGTCTCCTCCTCTTCCTCCTCCAGGTGGTCGAAACTCCACCTGGAGCCAGCGGCAGTCAGACGGTGTAGTTACAGTGACAACGTCTCCGTTCAGAGTGAACACGCTGAGCAAAGTTAACAAGATAGTTGTAAAACACACACCTTGAAAAAAACGACACAAGCACACATTGCAGAGGATTGTACCTGCTGTCGAAGGACTGTGGCTCCAGCACCAACAGCGCGTCTCCGTCTTTCAGCGACAGCTCCTTGAGCGTCCGCTGCATGTCATCGGGAGGGAATACCCTCCATCCACTTGCGCCTCCTCCCTCTGCTGCCCCCTGCTCTCCCCTCTTTCCTCCCTTATGCTCCTGGCACAGCAGACTTTCCTCAGGCTCCCCCAGCGCTTCCCTCACCTCCACGAGTGTTGCAGCACCTGCAAACCCTCTGGCCTCCCTTTTAAGCCCCGGCCCTCCATTTTCAAAATCTCCTCTTCTCTCGATACAATCCGCCCCGCCTTCCACCTCCTGATCCCCATGTTCTCCCAAAAAGGGACGAACGACATTCAGCAGCACCGGCTCCCACTCAGCTCCAGTTAGGACAGTCGCACCACACACCTGAAGATAAAACCAGTGAACAAATTGGCCACTTGGGATCTTATTAAGTGAGCATGGCTATAAAAAACAATACTGTGATTGTACTCACCTCTTTGCCGTTCCACACAAACATGTCAGAGTTTGTACAAATGCCTGCACTGTACAAGGAGACACTGTCATCTGCAAAGAGAACCACAAGCAGAATGTAGTTACAAAATTTGTGAATCTTCTACCTTTTTTGAGGTATTTTGCATTTAGCATCTCACCTGTAACAGTATTGTAGAGGTGTAGACCTGCAGGGAGACTCCTGGCCACAGTCAGAGCCATATCCCCTTCCCAGAGTTCCTGCATCTATATAAACAGATGCACAACAAACAGTTCATATATAGCATTCCTTTAAGTGTTTTAAAACACAACAGCTACTGTTTTTAGTAATGAAGTTACCTGATAAATAGCTAAGCGAAGATCTCCCACAGTCTTTCTACGGTCAAAACTCAGAGTGGTGATGCTGTTTGGCTCTTTGCTGATTGGCTGCAGGGCTCCATTTTCTAGCCTATAAGAGGGTGCCAGGTGGAGATGCAGCTCCACTGTGTTATTAGTGGCTTCAAACTCCTCGCTGTAACAGAAGAAATGTTGACCGATATTAATAATTCATAAAAAAAACTATTTACATCTACTTTTCTTCTTTTTTTTTCTGGGTGTTAAGAATTTTAGCTGCCACTGAAATGTCACAATCTTAAGTCAGAACCTATCAGAGGTGGGACCAAGTCATTGTTTTGTAAGTCTTAAATCTTTGCCCTCAAGTCCCAAGTCCTAAATGAGTCATGATGCGCTCTTGACCAAGTGTGTGTGCCATTTTAAGCTCCCGTACCGAGCACTTAATCATTGAGTTGCAAGTCTTTTTTTTATTTTGTCAAGCCTAATTCATCAAAATTGTGATGAGTCTCATTTCTGGAACCACCTAAATAGCTAAAACAGTCATGTGATAATAGTGTAATATGTGGGGTTTTTTTTTCTGTACCGCATTTTCTGCACTTTGATGTTCTCCTCCTGAGCCATCTGGATGAGGTTAAGAGGAACTTTATACTGGGGATTGTTCAGGGCTGCAAATGTAGAAGCACAAAACACATTTAATAGACTCATATTAGTCATCCAATTACTTCATCTTCTGTGTACTTGATGACAAAACGCAACAAATTAAAATTAAACCGATTAACTAATTTGTTGGTGTTTTATTGAATCAAATTATCCCATTTAACCTTTTCTTCTCCCCATCTTTGATCCTCTTTTGTAATATAAATGTAAATGTGGTGTCTCTTACCTTCACTGGGTCTGTGCAGCTGTGTTTTTCTGTAGAACAGCATGTATGCACTCTCTTTGCCCTGGAACTGCTTCTCTATGTCAGACTCCCTAATGGAGGTCACCGTGGAGTCGTTAAGGTCAAACCAGTGGCTACCCTGCTGACAGACAGGAAGAAACACCGTGAGAAACAGGCATCAAAGTAATCACAAGTTGTCCACCAGGAATCTGGACGAAAAACATTTTAAAAAGTCTTCATAATGTCATTTTACACGCTGAATTCTCACTAAATATGTGACTACTCTGATACCTTTTGTTCAGGCTGCGGCTTCTGGTCTACTCCTGGCTGTTGGTCAGCAGCTCTGGGGTCTGAAGGGGTTGGAGGATCAGAGTTAGTGGTCTGCTCTGCTTGGCCGGGGGGCTCAGTCAAGGGGCTGGGAGGGTTTGCCTTCAGTGCTACTCGAGTACCGTTGGACACCAACATGAAAACATCACTGTGGGACTGCAGGAACTACACCAGAAGAGAAAAAGCAAAGAAACTGTTGGTATAGATATGTATTGGTATGAGCCTCAAAAGGCCACCAGCAATAATTAAAGATTTAAAAAAAAAAAAAAACATCACAGAAACAAAAATACCTTTCCTATGGGACCATAGTGTTTTCTGAACTTTTTGCTCCAAGATGAACCAATCTTATCCATGAGCTTCTGTCCCAGCTGGTCCGACAGGACGCTCTTTGATGGCTCCTGGAGGACAGGATACAAACAATTCCTAATTAATAGCTATGGCTGTACAACTGACTCCACAAGGTAAAAAATACAAAAAACAAAAATCAGACTGTGGTCACTTTACCTCAGCAATAATAGCAGTGATGACAGACAAAGGGTCATCTTCTTGTAGCTTTGGCTCACACATTTGCTTGACCTCTTCCTTGACTTTCTTCTGAGTCTTGGGGTTGCAGTCCTCCTCCTGACAACAAAACCTTTAATGCCTTTTCGCATTCAAAAACTGATAGCAATACATGTTTGAATAATCTGCCAATCTGAGTATTAGTTAGCCATTTTTAGCAGTAATTATATGGGGAATGAGCAGCTAATCATTAGCCACTACTATATATCATTTTCTCATGACCTCTTATATTTAATAAAATACATACTCATATATATATATATATATATATATATATATATATATATATATATATATATATATATATATATATATATATATATATATATATATATATATATATATATATATATATATATATATAATTCTCTTGTTTGCTCTTATGTTTTTCTTACCGGCAGCTCCCATTGGCCAAGCTGGTCAATGTCCCTGATATAAACGTGGTAATGGCCACCGTAGCAGCCGCCCTTATGGATGATCACAGAGAAGAGCTCGTAGCAGTAATCAGAGTCCTCTCCATCAGTCTGTAAGGGAAGAACACAGTAATCAAGACATCCAAGTGTATTAAATCTACCTGGATGAAGATAAGCGTACTCCTGATAACCAAGTAAATGGAACAAATATACAACAATTAAGAAAATTCATGTTAGATATGCTTTATCTTAAAAATCTCTAAGGTACCTCTTCACAAAAAGGCCGTAGGTTGATGGTTAAGGGAAAACTGTAGCGTCCCGTCTCCTTGTATCGCTCACATTTGGCAAAGTCAAAGCTGAATCTCAGCAAAGACATGGTCATGAATGGAGGAAGCTTCTTCAGCTTGGCAGACTGATACAAAGAAGTTTTTTTAATTTGTTTAGTTTAAGGGGAAACATAGGGAAAAGGAGAATTTTAACATAACTGTATTATAACCTTGTTATTGTGTTGACACAGTCTGATAGTTGGCACTGACCTTGGCAGCAGTGACCAGCCTGTCACACTGTGCACAGCGGTACAGGTTATTGCCCTCAAACAACTCTTCCTCCACAAACATTTTCCACAAAGCCGCCTCCAGGCTCGACACGCCACAAACACACACTGTCAGGTCCAAGAAGTCCTCCTGAAGAAGGCCCAACAAACAGAACTGTTAAGTATTTAGTAGTGAGACTACCATGGTGTCTGTCTAAATCTTACTGAGCCATAGATCAAAAAATATTTCTAACAGTATCTAATGAAAAGAATATGACTGATGCCACGTAACAGAGGCAGAAAAACCCCTGTACACATGGACACACCTGTCTCTGGCTGACGTTACCACACTCCTTGCAGACAATGCTGTTGACAATAGTTCCATGATACAGCTGGTGGATAAACGTACTACCAGTGGTGCCCACAAGAGAGTGCTCCAATGCACTGAACAGAATCCTGTTCAGCTCCTGCACATCATGCTGATTGGTTCCCTGAGAGGAATAACAACACAAAATTTCAAATTATGTACAGAAAGACATCCACTGTATCTCAGCTCCATCCTATAAACCCTAACCCTATATAATAGTATACAGTACATACCGTAACTATCTTACACGTTTCATAGTGTGGTATTGTTTTGTACTATTAATGAAGACATCAAGGTATTTCACCATTTGATGCAAAGTGGAAATGTTCCAAAACTTGCACTGATAAATGTCAAAGTTTACCAAAAAAGCAAAATGGTTCTTTGTGTTTCCGGTTGTGGCAAAAAGGTAAGACGCAAATTGCAAAACTCTGAGAAGGTTAAGGTTAGGCATTGACATTGAAAGGTTAAAGTTAGGCATTGATGTTGAAACGTTAAAGTTAGGCATTGACATTGAAAGGTTAAAGTTAGGCATTGACATTGAAAGGTTAAAGTTAGGCACTGACATCGAATGGTTAAAGTTAGGCACTGACATCGAATGGTTAAAGTTAGGCACTGACATCGAATGGTTAAAGTTAGGCACTGACCTGAAAGAGTTAAGGTTAGGCACTGGCGTTGAATGGTTAAAGTTAGATATTGACATTGAATGGTTAAAGTTAGGCATTGACCTGAAAGAGTTAAGGTTAAGCACTGGCGTTGAAAGGTTAAAGTTAGATATTGATGTTGAATGGTTAAAGTTAGGCATTGATGTGAAATGGTTAAAGTTAGGCATTTACCTCAAAGAGTTAAGGTTAGGCATTGGTGAAGGTTAGGCACTGACGTCAAATGGTTAAGGTTAGGTATTAACATTGAATGGTTAAAGTTAGGATAGGTCGTTGGGCAGCGAGTCTTGTTAAGAGTTTTTGCAAGGACAATGGCGTCTATTAACACAACACTCAAAATACAAATGGATTTAGAATGCCTATGGGCTTCATGGAGTATATTTATTATCACTGTGAATACACTAAATATTTTTAAAACCTCTCTCTAACTGTATGTAGTAAGGGGTTGGAACACAGCATGTCACTCTTTATATTAACCCGACATTTACACAGCAACATTTCAACATTTTTGTCTGTTATGTGCATAGCCACTCCCCATCTCCCCGAGCTTAGTTACACTTTCCATTTTGATTAGTTTTAGCTGCAGTTCCTGTTTAATCACATCACTGCATGTACAGTCTTGACCTGGAAGAGGTGGTTATGCATGTCCTGTGGCAAATTCTGCGAATGTTCCTTTCTGTTCTCCCTCATGTTTTTTATTTTTTGCATGACTGCAATTATCTGGATGCCTCCAGATAAAATGCAAAAATCGGGTTGCTGGGCCTGACCTGACCACAATTTGAAATCTGCTTTTGTGAATTTCAGCATGCATTTCCCGGTATGACTGCAAAGTAAATCAATCGCTGAAATGAGACGTGCAACCTGAGCCCCTCTTTCTCCTTCCCGCTGACAAAGATAATGGACACAGACCTCGCTGCTGTTCCAGCCGAAGCTGTCGGTGAGGTCAGCGGTGGAGGCGCTCTGCTGGTCCACCAGCAGAAGACTGACAAACAGTCTCTGCAGCTCCAGTGGGATCACTCGGACCTGGGTAGGAGAAAGAAACAGAAGAAACATTACATCTGCGGTTACTTTTCTGATATAAACCATGCCATTGCACACTTTGCTACTGCATATAATAAGTAATTCTTTCATATTTTCTAAGCTAGTTGTGGTATTCTGGTATATTTGTAGGGTAATTTAATATATGCTTGCTATTGTGTAGATATTATATATATATCTATACGGCTTCAGGCACTTTGCAACACTTACTTTGGCCCCTGGTTTATCTTTGTCCTCCAGGCATCCTAATTCCTCTGCCCCCAAACTAAACAGCTCCTCTGTAAAGACACACACCAAACAACGTGTAAATTAACTGCCCTCTGGTTGTTGTGCCTCAGTCCCTTAGTAAATGTGATTTGGCCTCACCCCTGAACTCCGGGGTGAATAGCAGGGTCTGGAGCAGAGAGTTGAGGTAGCAGGTCCCCCCCTGGTTCTTGATGCCGCACAGATTGCTTCTTCCTCGGGGTGGAGGTGGCTCGTCTCCCACCTTTGCAACTCTCCCCCTGGAGGAAGTCGAAGAGAAGCCTTCCTCCTCCTCTTCCTCGAAAAGATTCCCAAACATGCTGTTTGAGTGATTTATTCCGTTTTCTCTGAGTTATGCTGGGCCTCCCAGTGAATCATGTGTTAGCACTCTGATATGCCCTCTCGCTATCTCATCTTGGTCTTGCCGAGCTCTCTGTTGACAATGGCCGGGCTGACTCTGAAATAAGAAGACTTCACGGGGCTAAACATAGCGACTATTACCGGATGTAGCATATGTGCGTTGGACTCGCAATTACGTTGTTTAGCTAGCTAGCTTAGCGCGGTAAATGCTAATCAAGCAGCTTAACAACTCAGCGAAAATGGGAAAAATGAAGCTGTCGGTAACGTCAACGGTAAGTATGACTACGACTGGAAAGAAATGGCGTCTTCTTACCGAAACTTAAACGACCCAGTCAACTGAATCGTTACACTAAGTCGCTTCTGACACGGTCTCTGTCTTCCTCTGCTTGTCTTAAAACAGATAACAAACGAAACGTAAATAAAAATACCGTCGGTGAACAGTGGGCAGCCATGTTTCTTCTTGGCAGAGAACGGAATGGTGCATTATGGTACTTGTAGTATCACACTTGGGTAACGCGCATACTCTAAATGTATATAACTGATGGTATTTTCATTACATGGCCATATTGACACCTTAGGTGCGATTAATTGTAATTTCATCAATTCACTGTGACTTTATGATAGCCATTAATATATATTTATAGCTATATGTTCTTTTCACAGCAACAATAATCGCAGCTATAAAAACTACATTTCCGACAAGTCTAGTCTAGTTATGGGGTTTGTAGTCCTCTAGAACAAATCATGGAATTTACCTAATTTAGGCTTGCTGCTGTTTACAGACGATGGCAGTTATGTGCCCAGGGCTATGCATACCAATCAAAGACCTCACCAGGATTTTGATTAGCCACGAAATTACTTGGAATATAAACTTGTGTACTTTCGATCCTGCAGGGTATGTTTGCAACCCTACAAGCTCTAAAGGAACATAGCTGAAGGTTAGCGCGTGGATAAACAACTCTTGTCTTGCATATAAACATATTAAATCTGGTTTATTGTAATTTCAATATAATTATAGTATAATTTTATATATAATTCCTGCAATCAGTAACAACCAGTCCAACTCTTTTATGAGACCACACATTCCAGTTAATATACAAAATGTTAAATATCATTAAAACTAAACGTTTTTACAGAAAAATAGAAATCTCACTGCCTTGAGCTGCTTTCATTTATGTTACTCACACATAAATATTCTCACATAAATCTTGTATTTGATTTAAATGAGGTCCATCAGTTGTTGGCCTAGTGCTGATGGTTGATGTATATGCAGGGGTGGTCATTATACCAAATTTCCCAATAAAAAACTGAAATTTTCTAACTGTTAAATTATCTTTTCTGTCTTTTTTTCTATCTCCCTACATAATCGTCTACTCTAAACACAATTTCAAAACCATAAGATCATCTAGGATATAATTTCTGGTAAAATCCTGCATCTTTTTAACATATGTGATGCTAATTTCATATTTCTTGCCTAAAACTGGCATATTTAAATATATTTAGTTTAACAAATATCAGAAGAGTGACCTTAATGGTTGCCACGGTCCTTACTGTATGTAAATTGAGAACAGGCGCAATATTGTAAAGGCACATTTACTTAAACACACACACATTTCAAATATTATTGCAGACAGATTCTCACATAGGAACACACAGACGCTTACAATGAATGACAATATGTACACACACAGTGCACAAAGCTACATGTCTAGTAGGTTTTCAGCTTAAACACTTTGGAGAGAGGTGCTTTGGCACTAGAATAGATCAGATATGATTCTCCTTTAGAGCTAAAAAACTCCCAGTCACTGCACCCAATCGTTGGGAGCCAGTGAACAGGAACAAATCCTTCATACCCCTGCCACCTGAAAACAAACAGAGAAACAGAGAAGAGGAATTACATGAAAGTGTATTTGCATCTGCTTAACTGAGGCCCTAGAAGCTCCGGAAGTTCCTTATGAATCCTCATGAAAAGTCAAAAGTGCCGGTATGCTGTCACTAGTTTGTTAAAAAAAATAAATCTACATTACGTTAGCGCTAAGTCAGAGGGTAATCACAGTGGATGAATTATTTCACACTGGGAGGGGTGTTGTTGACAAGTTGAGTACCTGTAGAGAATGCTGTTGAGAGAGTAGGATTCTCCGTTAAAGGAGTTAGCGACGACCAGAAAATATTCCTCCCCGAGGCTGAAGAACTCCCAGTCCACTGCACTGGAGAGGCAGAAAAGTATGTGGTGATGACGAGAGGTTGAAATGGCAGCAAACACTTTGTTACAACCCGATTCAACGGCTATCAGGCCATTAAATTGGCATTTTCAGACGCTATAAGGAGCACCATAGATGTGGGTCAGTAGGGGCCTACTGCACTTAGTACATTGTGAAAGTGAAAGTGAAACTAAGAAGCAACACATTCTAACATGCTGTAACACTAAATGAAATGTCACCTTCTGAACATAAACAAAAGGCTTCTTTATGTTTAGGCAAAAAAACTACAACTTCTCTAGGTTTTGGCAACAAAACTACATCTTCATTTCTTTAAGTTTAGGCAACAAAACTACAGCTTCTTTAGGTTTAGGCAACAAAACTACAACTTCTTTAAGTTTAGGTGACAAAACTATAACTTATTTAGGTTTAGGCAAAACAAAAACAATTCAGTTTAGGGAAAAATATTGTGTTTCGGTTTAATCCACTTCTGCTCCTGTCATAATTACTACAGTCACTAGAGGTCGCTGTCACGTTGTTATACCTTCTTTCAGTGATCTACTATGTGAATAGATGACAAAACATACTAAATAAGATAAGATAAGATAAGATGAACCTTTATTAATCCCTGTAGGGAAATTCAGTTACTGCTACTACTACTGGGTGTAGTAAGCCCCTACTGACCCACACTGACGGGACTGATAACGCCTATTAAATAATGGCTTGACAACAGTCTAATCGGCTGTTACTACAGTGTTCTCATGCATCTGGCACATATGTACCTGTGGGTGACAATATCCTGGAAGCGGACAAACAGCTGTCCCTTCATGTCCAGCTCATAGATGGTGGAGTTGATGGTATATTGGCTTGGTCCGTTACCGTGGAGTCTGTGTCCATTGGCAACGACTAAGAAGACCCTACTGCCAATCTGAAACATTTCCCAGTCTGTCGCGCAGAATGTCTACATTGCCAATGAGAGAGAAACATTCAGTGTTTTTACTTTACTGCTTGCTTGAACATAGTGATGGAAAAGGTGAAAGAGAATACACGTAACACAAATGCCAAAATGATATCATTTCACTTATTTTAGGATGATTTTACATGATTAATTTCCACCTGCCCCAAGGTGTTCTCCTCAAATCCAGCTGTGGAGTTCCCCCAAATCATCTCCTCATGGTTTCTTGTGTGACTATCAATGTGTCAACACTTCCTCCTCAAATGTGGCTGGATTCAAGTAAATGATTCACTATCAGTTACATGCCAAAGTGCTGCTATTGCTCAGGCAAATCATGGCAAACCGCACACTCTATTTTTGGCCCTGTGTCTTAAAAATCCATGGACACGCCTGTTCTTTGCTCCCCATCTCTCTTTCCTTACCCTTTTATCTCTCGCAGTTTGTGTTCCCTTCCCTCTGTGTGTACAGACAAGATAGTTTTTCATCTCATCTCAAAGATACAGATCTCATCAGAGGAAATCAAAGGTCAGCTGCAGAGAAGATGAATGGTACGGAAATAATGCAACAGTAATAGTGCTATTATGTCTAATTTACACCCACGATCCGATATTACTTTATGAAAAGATAGTATACTTCATGTCATTATTATGAAGTAAAATAGAGCTTAAGTAAGGTTCTAGTATATTTCCCAAGCATACGTTATGGAGTAAGTATACTTATATCCATATACTAGTAGTATATTTGGAAAGGTACTACTTATATACTTCTTTGGACTAAACTGTCCCACTATTTAGTTTAAAAAAGTATACTTTTAAGTGTACTTTATGTGCAAGAATAGCAAAGTACACAAATACTTTACACCTAAGTTGTATTATGTAAAGAATGCATTGCTATGAAGTGAACTATACCACAAGTGAACGTATAGCGATACTGTTAGTTTTGTAGCTATATATGTGTAGCCCACATTTTAGTTTGAAAGTACACTTTAAAGTATACTCTCAGTAAACTACTAGTTTAATGGGTTTTTACTGCAAGTATACGTGTAAGTTTTATTTAACTTATAGCACTTGGCCAGTGATTTATGTGTTAGATAGAGAGATTTGCTCCTTTTGCTGTTTGACTGGGTGTTTTGTGATGAAAATGACTGAAAATTAGTTTTCTCGTATGTCTCCACAGTGAACGGAGGATGGAAAAACATTGAAAATTCTTGACGAATTTAAGTAAATTTATATCAAAACTTACCTTTACAAACTCTCACACCCTACGCTATCAAAACAAGCATAAGCTAAGAATACTTAGACTTTTCTGTATGCTTCTCAGTATAAGCCAGATTTACTTAAGTATAATTTTGTTAAGTATATCTCTTAAGTATATAAAAAGTAAACTGAAAGCATACTCTCTTACTTTAAGTTTAAAAGAAATACACGAATAGCAAACATGGGGGCGGCAGTAGCTCAGTCCGTAAGGACTTGGGTTAGGACGCAGAGGTCACCGGTTCAAGTCCCCCATGGACCAAGACCAACTGGTTGCTGGAGAGGTGCCAGTTTACCTCTTGGGCACTGCTGAGGTGCCCCTGAGCAAGGCACCGAACCCCCAACTGCTCTGGGCGCTTGTCAGGAGCAGCCCCCTCACTCTGACATCTCTCCATTGACATGTATATGTACTGTGTGAACAACAGAGTGTAAAACTGAATTTCCCCACTATGGGACTAATAAGAAGAAGAAGAAGATATTCCTTTATTAGTCCCACAGTGGGGAAATTCAGTTTTACACTCTGTTGTTCACACAGTACATATACATGCGTCAATGGAGAGATGTCAGAGTGAGGGGGCTGCTCCTGACAAGCGCCCAGAGCAGTTGGGGGTTTGGTGCCTTGCTCAGGGGCACCTCGGCAGTGCCCAAGAGGTAAACTGGCACCTCTCCAGCAACCAGTTGGTCTTTAATAAAGGAATATCTTTCTTTCTTTCTAAACTTAATTTTTGGTAAGGGTAACAAACAGATGATTTTTTAATCAACCAATTTAATTAACCAATTCTGCATTTCTTTTGCCGCTTCATGTTAACCACATACCTTAATTGTCTGAAACACCTGGAAGCTTCCATTGACCCAAACGTAGATGACTGAGTCCACAGAAGTGGTAACTCCATCAAAGGCATTTGCGACCACCAGGAAATGGTACGGTCCGACTGTGAAGAACTCCCAGTCGTAGGCCCCTGAGGTCTGCAGCATCTGGTGGACCTCAAAACATTTTGCAAACTTATTCCACCTGTATATCACACTGTCTATAGTGTGATTATTATCACCTGAAAGACAGACCAGAAAGCAAGAGAGTGATATTTTGTGAATGTCGTACCAGGTTTTCTGAGTTAACATATAGTCATTTGATGGATATTTACCTTGCCGGTGGTTGGCCACAGCGAGATAGGCTTGTTGATCGATGTTAAAGGCCTCCCAGTCCCGTGCACAATGGGTCTGCAGAGTCTGGAACCGCACAAACCGTTTTCTTCTTTTGCTCCACTTGTAAATCACAGAAATGTCTGTCTCTGATTCATTACGCTCGTCTGTCCCTCCTCCAGAGTTAGACACCACCAGAAACATCTAGATCAAAGTAATAAAACACCAGGAATATCAGCTCGCCACACTGCTTTGATGCTTTGTGGATGCTTGATTTATATTACATAAGCCATCTCTTTCCTTTTGTCATACTTTCTTGCCCATGCTGAAGTGTCTCCAAGCCAGAGCTCCATATGTGCTGATATTCTGGTAGAGCTGGAAACCGGTGTGGCTCCACAGATACACAGCAGAGCCAGAGGCTGACCGATGAGCCATAGCAGCCATCAGACCCATGCCAGGTACCTGGAACACCTGAGGTTTGGATGAAAAAAATAACAATGGAAAAAAGTACTCCTAATCATTTTGGACAGCTTTAAAAGGACAGTGCCAAGACTGCCGTAATGTGAGCCGACAAGAATAAAACGGCAACACTGTTTGCCTCGCTCAGAGGCCATATTTACTACAATAACACAACTTTAGGAGCAACAGAAGTCAGATGGCGGCTGGCAGTAGCATGGTTTTGAACTCTGCGGCTCAGGATATCACTGCTTAACAAGTGCATCAGAGAACTATGGTGGCTGTTCTGGGCCTCTGTAGAAACATGGTGGAGCAACATGGTGGACTTCGTGGAGACACACATGGCTGTGTTTTCTGCCAGTAGGTCCCCCTAAATGCGACACACTGTTCCTTTAAGTATAAGCACAGCAAAGAGCCTAGCCATAGTATAGATACAACAAATATACGTAAATATTATTTTTAAGTGGAAGGATACCTCTATATCATGGGTCTCTGAGCTGGTGGTGAGGACCTGGTGTTCCAATACATAGTCCAGTCGTTTATGATCTGAGTAGATGGAGAGGTGAAAATTGTCAATTTTAAAGGGATAATTCTGTTTTTTTTTTTGAAGTGGTGTTGTATGAGGCACTTATCCATAGTAGGTGGCCCCCATCAGGAAACAGACAGGAGGACCAGCACCAGAACAAAGCAATATAGTGCAGAAAAACACATTTTAGCCAGTTAAAAGAAAGACACCTAAAAACACGATATCCTTTTAAGTGTACACTATAGTTTGAATATTTTCTGACTGCAAACTAAACTGAAAGCTGAAAGAAAGAAAGTGTTGGCTGACAGCAAGATAAAGCGGTGAAAATATTCTAAATATAGCGTACGCTTAAACATATCTTTTTTTTTAGGCGAGCCTTTATGTTAGGTGGTAAAGTACCTTTTTCTGTCGTCTCCATCTATAGCACTGTATGCTTTGCTCTGGCGTCAGTGCTCCTGTCTGCTTCTCCAAACTGGGGGCGTGCCGACCGTCATTACTGTGAGTAATACACTGGCTATGGATAAGAACCTCATATCAACCAAACTTCAAAACACCTGAACTATCACTTTAAGCTGAGTAAAACTTTACTCATGAGTGGATGACTGGATGCTGGATTCTCACCCTCTAGCACGGTGATCCACACTGTACCGTCGCAGAGGTAGAGGCCTTTCCTGAGCGGATTGAACCACATCTGGCCTTGTAGCGGCTCTGAGCACGACCGCTCCAACGCCACTGACACTCGCTCCTCTGTTTCTGATCAAAGACAAGCACACAGTCAAAGAGGAAAGGAAGCAGGAACACATATCATGTCTTTCAACATACTGTATCAAATGTCTAGTAAAAATTTGTCTGCAAGGTACCATAGGAAGTCACATGGTCATGACCCTCCCTCCCCGTGAAAGGCAGGTCTGAGAGCAGTGGTGGTACTGATAGGACTGCTAGCTGGGGGTCGGAAGAGGGGCAGATATGATGGGTGGCACTCGAACCTGGCACCAAAACCAGCTGTCGCAACAGACCCTGCTCACAGGGGCAGCAGATAAGAAGGAAAACTGTTGACTGTTATAGAGAAAATGTGTTAATCGTGTGGTTTAGCAGCAAGTTAGTGATGAGGAAGTCTTACTGAATACAAGCCTTTCCATCTCCCCCGACTGCCAATGTGGAATTTCGATCCCTGAATGTTGAGGTCTGAGGGGAAAGGCCTGGAGGGAACACTGTTTGCCGTAAAAAGACATAATTATTCCTAATAGCTGAGAAAAGGTGTTATTCTTCTATATAATGTCGCTGTAATTAAAGTAGACTCCTCCATTTCTCTGTTTGTAGGACTGAGACAGGAATAGTATTTAATAGCCCCCGTTCGGGAGCTGATATTCCTCTCTTCTGTGCGCCACAGGGAGTTTCCACTAAAAGCCATCCATCACATACTGTCAAGCCACTGTGATATGGCTGCAGGGTGAGAGCAGATTTGGAGCAGTGCCATTGTATTGTGGTGAAGGATCTACTGTCCCTCAAGGGAACTGAGAGGCAACAGGAAGAGAGGATGGTGGGAGACAGACAGTGTACCCACCCAGCGAACTGAAAACAGACACAAGTGAGAAGAAAAAAACTTACATTTCTAGGGGTGAGCTGCAGTCCACAATGAGCCCGACATGACGACTACTGACGGCTAAAACCAGTGTGTGCCACTGGTTGTCAGCCAGTCGGGCGTCTCGAAATGCCCAGCGCTCCACGACCCCTCCGTGACCTCTAAAAAGGAAGTGCAGACGTTTCCTCGAGAACCTCAGTCCCAGGATGACCCGTCCACGTTCCCCGCTGCTCTTGACTCGCCTCCTTTTCTTCTCCCTCTTTCTGTGTCGCTCTCCTCCTCTGACACCCCTCTCGTTGTTCCTTTCCACAATATCCCCTTTATCATTCTCCTCTTCCTCCTGCTCCCCTACTTCTCTTTTCTCTACTTCTTTTGGCCCCATCAAGGAAAAGATGTATTCATTTTTCTGGAAGGCAAAGTATATTTACTCTATTACTGCGCTGACAGCTGCAGCGATTAGTCGATTAATCAAGAAAATAGTGCACAGTTAGTTGCAACCCATTCTTTGCTTTTATACTTCTTCAGAGAAATATTGCACATCATTACATTCATTTGACAGTAATATTTACCTGTTACTTTTCAGAGTAAGAGTTTAAAAACTACTTGAAGTACCATATTGAATGCAGGACTTTTACTTGTAACTGTGTTTTCTCACTCTGGTAGGCAATGGGTACTTTCACTAAAGTAAAGCCTGGCATTCAGTACTGGATGTGGATGCTCACCCTGGGCACAACGCTCGTGACTTTCAGCGTCACAACAATGGAGAACTCGTTGGGGAAAAGGTCGCAGTTCAGCAGCAGCTGGGAGGAGGGAAAGCTCATGGAGGTATGAGGGCTGGAGAAATGCAAACCCCTCACCCCTCCGGCCTGCTTCATATGGACCCCGGGTACGAGTTTGGAGGGGCCCTTCTCCAGGACAAAAGACAGGAGATCCAGAGGGAGCAGATCTGCAGACAAAAAGCAAATGAAGAGGTTAGGGAGACTGTTTTACCGATCGAACCTTCATGGCAGAAATAGCTATAGTTTACTATGAACGTCTTTTTCCTCTGTGAAGAGGTTGCAAAATAAATCTGAGCAGCCCTGAGATGATAAATGTGATAACAATCAATAAAAAGATTGTCAGCTCCCCAAATTATGTTCAAAGTTAACCACCAGAAAGGAAAAATCACTCATAGGCATTGAAATGTAAGTAAATGAAGT
The DNA here is from genome assembly GCA_947000775.1 of Pterois miles. NCBI lineage: Eukaryota > Metazoa > Chordata > Actinopteri > Perciformes > Scorpaenidae > Pterois > Pterois miles. The sequence continues at coordinate 751,055 of CAMQGK010000001.1, forward strand.
ACTTATTTGAGTATTTCTCTTTCCATGCTATACATCATCCTTATTACATTCCTGAGGGAAATATTGTACTTTTTACTCCACTACATTTATTTGAGAGCTTTAGTTACAAACTACTTTACAGTTTAAGATTTTTACAAACAAAACATATGAAATGTTTTGTATGAAACATAATACAAATATATTTAATTGACTAACCATTTTAGCTCTAATGGTATATTCTGTTATAACAAAACATGTGAAAAGATGATAAAATATGATGCTTTGTTATAACAGAGTATTCAATTAGAGCTAAAATGGTTAGTCAAGTAAATATATTTGTATTATGTTTCATACAAAACCTTTTAAATAATAATTGTGAAGGTTTCATGTCTAAGTGCGACAAACATTTTCCACCATTTTCTAAATTTTTACAAGCCCAAAAATCAAATGATTATTCAAGGAAGTAATCAGAAGATTAACCCATATTAAAAATAATTATTTGATACTTGCAGCCCTGTATAAAAATAGTAAATTACTCCACCTCAGCCAACAATAAGAATAAAAAGCTAAAACATGAATGCATCAGTATTAATAATCTAATGACATCACATAGTATTATAACAGTCACAGGGGACAGAGTACTGATACGTTTACATACATTTCAGAGCTATTCTATAGTGTGGTATCAGTACTTTTACTTGAGTAACGGATCTGACTACAACTGTCTATAAGTTAATAAATACCATTTGAAGCAGTCATAGCTTTGTTTTAAGGGGACACACATTAGGTTGGAATTAACTGCTATAAACTCATAAATCAATTAATGTTATAGCATGCTGTGGTCCGTGACCCCCCTGGTGTGTGAGAACTAACCCTGGGTGGCAGTGCAGCTACAGGAGGTTTCAGGAGGGGTTGTTAGGAAGAAAGCTGCTCTTTGAACATCAACAATAATAGAGGAGAATTGCTCTGAAATAGAGGAGACATCATATAAACATGCACCCTGTCCGCCCTGATATTCTCATGTGTATTGTGGAATCCTAACCACATCCAATGTCTGTACTTGTTTGTGGATGTTAATTTAAGTTAATATTGCACGCAATACTGCACACACAAACACTCCCACTGCACTGTAAGCAGACACAGACAGTTGGAATTATCCAAAAGAATTTTAGCTGGAGGGGTTTCCCAGGTTTTCAGACGAAACCATAAACCATTCACCGAATAATCATTAACTGAACATCAGATGCATTGAAGTGAGCTGAGGTAATAGAGAGGTAGGTAGAGGTAAAATAGCCCAAAAATGGAGCGATACCTGTGCAGCGTCTCCATGTGTCTGCGGTGGTGTCGATGACCTTTAACCCCAGGAGAAGGAAATGCACAAATATCAGCGGTGTCATCACAAAACGCCCGTTTGGTTCAGTTGCCAGCTGGTGTCTCCATGTTGAAGGTACTTCTCTATGCTCCTTTTGTCTCTTATCTTAAGTGACAATACACACCAAATAACTGTGTGCTCTTCATATTGATCCAAGGCAGTATTTTTTTTTTTTCGTTTAGATCCAAAGAAAAATGTCCAGCCAACAAACTGTTTAAAAGCACCAAAGGCTGCGCTGGCTACCTACGATTCACAAGTAGTAGAAGAAGAGAGCATCTGTGCTCAGAGAGGAATCCATTCATCTGTGTGAAGAATCCTGCACCTGCAGCTGCTTTTAAACACCACAGCCATGCAAATCACCAGCCAGCCTGTCACTCATCCTCCCTCAACCGCCTCTGATGACACAGACCTGCCAGAGGGGTGAATTGCTCCACTGTGTGCTTCTGTGTGTGTGTGTGTGTGTGTGTGTGTGTGTGTGTGTGTGTATGCTCATACAACACACAGGTTGACTGACAGACAAGCAGACTATTTTAATGTAATAGTATGGAAAGAAAATCTGCCAAATTCCTCCAGACATTCAGTACACGAAAGCAGACAAAATGTAACTGCAAGGCATCCTAAAAAAAAAAAAAAACATATGTGACCTTTGGTTGTCTGTAAGGGATGGATGGATATGAGCTGAGCTATTATCATATTAACTGTTATCCTGTAGTTTACCACCGGAGACTATGAGGTATGTGCATGAATCCAGCTGTGATATTAAAGTATCAAACCAGGATGTTTTCCTCAAAGATCTGCAAATATTACTTGTTGAAAACATCTCAGGGCAGAGAAATTAAGCAAACACTGCAATGGCATAAGAGAGCCTGGGTCAAATGTGCATTATTTAAACTGACTGAACTCGCTAAATCACATGAATTTCATTTTTAAATGCAACGCTTTGATTATCCATAGTCAGCCAACAATAAAATACAATTACAAGGTCTATTTGACTCTGGTTTGTTTGGCACTGATGTAATAATCAGACTGGGTTTTGAGAGACGTCGGTATCTCGGCTTGTGTCAGATCTCTCTGCATCCTCTCATCCACCGACCGGCATATTTACAAGGCAAATGCCTTTCTCTCTTCTTCTTGCCCACATTAAAATCATAGACTGCACACAGATAAGGACACTAGATATCCATTTATAAATCCCTCCTTCTTCCAGGCATGGCATAGAGTTTCAGAAGGACCTGTTTGGATGCTAAAATGTGAATCCACTCATGCGCATGCTTTTCCTTATTCCTGGTTTGACACATCAGCTTTATCAGTGTTACAGCTGTGCTGAATGTAACCAGTCAGTGTGTCAGATGAGGGCCTGCTACTAGCAGGTACTGTTCACACTGCAGATCGCCGAATGAACGCATGAAAGAAGACGACAGCGACCTCTAGCGGCCGTAGTAATTATGACAGGGGCAGAAGCGTAAGTCAGGCGTAAACTGTATGAGACTCCATACAGGGTGGAGGTTGGGGATGATAGGTGGGACAGAACAACACAAGGTTTTCACCCCGGAAACCAGAGTTGACATCCTGTGTGAAACCAACAACATGTTCTGTAGTTGTCTTTGCGTTTTGTCTTGTTTGCCTAAACCTAAAGAAGTTGTAGTTTTATTGTCTAAACCAGAGTTTGTTTTTCTTGCCTAAACCTAAAGAAGTTGTAGTTTTATTACCTAAACCTAACATTTTTTTGTCAAAACCTAAAGAAGTTGTAGTTTAATTGCCTGAACCTGAAAAAGTTGTAATTTTATTGCGTAAACCTTTTTTTTTGTTGCCTAAACCTAAAGAACTTTTAGTTTTATTGCCCAAAGCTAATAGGGTTTTATTGCCTTAACCTAAAGAAATTGTAGTTTTGTTGTCTTAACCTAACAGTTCTGTTTGCCTAAACCTAAAGTATTTGTAGTTTTATTACCTAAACCTAATGAAGTTGTAGTTTTATTGTGTGAGCCTAAAATTGTAGTTATATTGTCTAAACCAGTTTTTTTTTTTTTGTTGTTTTTTGGCCAAAATCTAAAGTTTAGTTTTATTGCCTAAATCCAAAAAATTTTGTTGCCTAAACCTAAAGAAATTGTATTTTTTTTTGCCCCTATTGACTCACATCCATGGTGCTTATAGCAACTGCTAACACCTATTTTGGCCTGATAAGATATTCCTTTATTGGTCCCACAGTGGGGAAATTCACAAAAAATAAAAGTCTGATGCTCTACCGACTGAGCTATCCGGGAGCTCAGAAAGTCAAATCAGGTTCACTGTGGAAATAAAGTATTTTACTTTTTGGTGTTTTTATCCAGTGACATGCTTTCATTTTTATGCAGAACTCTGGTTGTTTTATTGCTTCTCATAGTTTCTTATCGTATTTCTGCATATCCATGGATTTAATCTGTTTTTCGGTGAATATTTGACCAGCTGTGTTCTGTGGATATTGTTTTATTACAGGTTTAAAACAAACCAGACAGAGATGTGAGACTATCACAGTTCACTGGCACCACCTAGCTGTCTGTTTTCTCCAGGACATGTGGTGTTTCCATCTGTGCTACTTGAGGATTCATTTTTAGCAGGCAGGGCCTCAGCGGGAATTGAAACCTCGTCTTGCATAATGGACCACACGCCAACTATGTGTAATTCAATGACAGCCATGTTCTGACAAGTGACAAAATGTACAGTATACCAGGCAGCAGTGAGATTAAATGGTTAACCCATTATGTCACATACTCGGCTGTAATTTAACATGTGTAAGACAGGCAGAAATCTATACCTGCAACATCTGCAAAGGGTTCTTAATAATACAATAATCATGTATCATTGGGGGACAGTCATTGCCGTAAGCTAGTTTAAATTTGGTTGTGTCCTTGTCCTACAAAATTAATAAAATATGCAATAAAGAGAAATATAATGTTTTTATAGCATTTAAATAAACATTTCAATTCTTAACCGATTACAAAATGATGTTAATAGTGACAGCGAATCTGAGTACCAAACTATATTTATTGTATACAGTAGTAAAAGACCACAAATAATGTACAAATCAGTAGAGAAACAAATAACATGACAAGACGTGGGCCCTGTTCTTCGTACATTTCATGGCTTAGCTCAGAAAGATCTTTTTCCAGCTAACTCAGTACTACAGTTGCGAGTAGCAGGCGGTGATTAGAACTGTGCTCTTATTTCGCGAGACATGAAAGCTTAAACCGGAGCTTAATAAACCGGGATTGCTACTTGTGATTGGCTTGTGCGGAAGCATGTCCTCAAGGAGTAATCACACACAGACTTTACATGTCTCTGTACCACACTATTTTATCAAATGCTTGTTATTAATGGCTCTGGGAAGGATGACAGTTGGGTAGTCCTTTAAGTAAAATGTAAGCCTGTATCTATTGGGGTCAGATGGGACAGTAGTGAGTATTTCAGCAGGTGGCAGTACAGTGATGCTTTTACATTTCTGTAAAATATTAATTTAGAAACAGTTCTTAATGCACCAAACAAGTTTTATTTTTTTTTTTCTAAATTGCATTGGTTTTATTTTGTTGTACTTTTTAGTGTGTATGACTACCGAACTAAAGCCCTGCTCAGTTACGACAATAGTTATCAATTTGTGCCTCTTAAGATTCAGCCTCATCTGAAGATAAACTTAAATTGGTTAACTATTTAAATATAAAAAAAAAAAAAAAAAAAAAGGTTTCTGGGAAAAAAATTGCACTTTTGCAGGTTTTGAGTGCAAGGATTACTTGCTTCAACAACAGACACATTTCAGTCCCGACTGAACTGAAAAATCGAAGCTCATGTCAGGCCATCGACAATCAAATCAAACCAACTCGGTTATCTGTGTACGAAGAACGGGGCCCTGTGGGTACAGAACACGTATCTCCCAAACTCCATTGGTTGGCCTCCCTGTTCTCATGATATGCAACTGACTGCATGCAGCCTTCTCTGAAATGTAAAATGTTGGAGACACTGGTCACCACTTGGGATATATCTTCACTGTTTGCAACACTGCACTCAGGCTTTTGAACAAATGGCCTGCCTTTTATACACAAAGGAAACCGCTCGGAAATAGATGTAGCAGTGAAAAGTGTCTTCAAAACATGTTAGAAACATACTGACTTTTGTTGGAGATCCTTGCTAAAAACTGGAAGCTGCTCCTCTCCAAAAACACATCTAGAATCAGTTGTCCCATCAGCCTACATTCGCAAGGACAATACAGAGATGAGACAGCTGAAACAGCACTGAGGAACGACCTTCCAGTTATTCCCACCCACAGCCCACCCGCTACTTTCAAATGTAAAACCCACAAGCAGAGCCACTTGTAAGAATAGCATCAGAAAAGGCCACTGGCCCGCTTCATCAGAAAATAGGGAAAGGAAACAAAAACATGTTTGTATTCCACATTATGAGACTATTATTATACAGCCATACCCAGACTGACTCCAACAAAGGATAAATTAAATTTCCTTCCCCTAAACTGGCATTTGTCTGGATGAGCAAACAAAAGTCCGAACCACAAATACCCACAGAGAACCTTTCTCAATTAGTAAAAGAGGAAGCAAATAACATTAATGAAATACAAACTCCCTTAAAATGTGACAGTTTTGACCTTGCAGTTGCTTTTAGAGTGATCCAAGTACATCAAATATGAAACAGAAGTTCGGTCTTTGGAGCATTGGTCCAAGCAACCCAACTTTTATCTAACATCCACCCTGAATCAACAAGCCCCCTGGGTGTTAATTCTTAAAAGAAAAAAAAATCAATACAAAAACATTGCAGAACTCTTTAGCAAAAGCACCTAAAATGCTGAAAGAATTAAAATACCTTTTTGACAGATGAGCAGGAGTCACCGTTCAGACAAAAAGCACACGAAAGCGAAGTGAAATGGAAGGCGGGTGTGTGTGTATTAAGTTCAGATAGTGCTTCCACTTCAAAAAAAAAAAAAAAATAATAAAAAAAAAAAAAAAAAAAAAAAAAAAAAAACTTCATGCCCACTGACTGTGACCCCGGACAAAAACTTGCAGAGCCTCACATTCGACCCCGATGGATGAAACTACTGGATACTAAGCTTTCACTGGAGAGTGAATGAGAAGCACTGACAAACCAGGAACAGCTGCAACGTGCTGTTGGTCCAATCACAGCCTGCGGTGCCAGAAGGAAATGTTGTCCTGATTGGCCAGCGGAGAGACTGTTGACACGCACAAAGTTCAGTCCTGGCTGAGACAGTACATAAAAAGCTGAGGAGCCCCCTCCCCCCACACACCTGACGAAAAACCATGACAGACATCTTTAAACTGAAGAAATAATAATAATAATAATAATAATAATAATAATAATAATAATAATAATAGGCTGAGAGGAGCGATGGGGAGGGGAGGGACAGTGAAGGTGGCTGAGGGTGTGGTCTGAGGGTGGCCATCAATGAGGTGGGGCTTAGCAGTGCCCGCCTGTCTGCTGCTGGAAAACATCTATGGTGTCTTCATCTTCCATCTCCAGCTGAGCAGAAGGAAAGAGATTCCAGTTAGTGGATATAAACAATAACTAAACAGGTAAAATCAAGCCCCCAGAGAGTACGCTGGGCTTTGATGCAAATTTTTGTAGAGGCCAAACTGTGGTACTACAACTTGTCTGTTACATGATGCCATTGGGCCCAAAAAAACAAACTGTTTCCCATAGACTTACATTGGGAAAGAGACATCTGTAACTCAGAGGTAAATCAGCTTCCCAGCATGAATAGCTCTCATTTAAATCATTAGGTCCTAAAAGTTGTAAAATACACTTGTTGCTGAATCCAGAGTTATTTCCCTTCTTCCGTTCAGGTGAATGAGACCCAGACCAAGGCTGGAGCGAGGGCTGGGAGGTGGAGTTAACAAAACTACTGGGCCTGGTCTATGGGCCCAATGGATATGGATAATCACCGGAAGATCTGCATACTTTATCACTTAGCAGTCAAGCCATTTTGGCTCTCATAGGAATGAATGGGATCCTGCCTACAATGCTGTATTCAGTTCTCTTCATACATCCATGGGTAAAATGATGCAGAGACAGAAATTTAAAATTAGGATTTAGGATTATTCAGAGATACTGTCTGAATTGTGCAGTCAATATTAAATAACCGTCCCTCCAACAGTGACAGGCATCCACCATGTAGAGGGCTGATTCTGGAGCACATTATCTTACCTGTGCAGGTGTATCCGTCTCATTGATGGGCTGGCCATCAAACCTGAACCTGATCTGCCTTATTGCGAGACCCTGAGGAAGCAACAACAGATATGAGGATGATGATCCATGTGTAAAAGCGCTTTTGCTACAGTAATAGCAAGATGAAGCGGGGAGGCTGATTGAGGTGTTGCAGAGGAGGACATTAACAGCAGTCATCAGCTGTCAGCTCACCTGTCGGTCACAGTACGCCTTCATTAGTTTGCTGAGCGGTGTGTGTCTTTTGATTTTGAACTGGACCACCGACCCATCTTGCCCCGCAACCTTGAGGTTGATGTGGTCGTTCTCAGTCTTGACTCCCTCCTGCAGAGACCAACACGTTTAGTATCAGGTAAACCAGCAGGTTACATGTTACAGATACCACAAACATTACAGCCTACATAGAGTCCCAGATGCACAGAGAAGAGCACCATTAGAGACGTATGACACAAGTTAACGTTACCAGACTGAAAGCTAACGTTACATACAGCCTGCCACTTTCATTAAGTGCCAACACTATGCGTGGTGAAGGATCTTGGTTCCTCTATTTCGTAGATAATTTTACCAAAACAAAGTTACATTAAGCAGAATAATATGCAGGCAGGCCACAGTTGCTCCAGCAACACTAACGTTAGCATGATTAGCTCCGGGCTAGGTGGTTGGCACGCCAGCCCTTTAAGACCGATGCCGTGTTTAGCTGCCGGCTAACGATGCTAGCGGTTTTGTTTTGTTGCACTGAGGCAAAACAAGCACTGGCACACTAAAAACAGCCAGACTAGCACGGCTATGTTAAGTTTTTATATGCGTGCGTCACCTCCATTGGCGCTCTTTTGTCGCTGCTGCAGTTGCGGCATTTGCGGCGTTGCGGACATAACGTGGTCCCGTTTCGACAAAGAAAAAAAAAATCCGCAAATGACAATCATGGTGTAATTGACATTTCTGCTCGCAATCTTCGAGGCTGTAGTTAGTAGGGCAGAGTATCTCCCATTCCCAGCTACAGGGTGTTGTGTAAGCGCATGTAGATGTAAATATGGATGTGAGGGTGCCCATTCATTTGCGAAACAAACACTGCGCCGATTCAGAGAAACGTGCAAACCAGGCCATTTTAGACTGCACATCTGAGATATTTGGCAGGAGCTCGACTGAGCCATCACTACAAATCTACAGCTCTTTAAACATCCACATCTTACCTTTGGCTTTTCCTCTGACATCCTGGCGATATTTCGTGTGCAGGTTTTCAAAATAATCGGTTAATTGGGCTGTATTTGTCTTTCTGCCGCCTTCTGTCCTCTCCTTTCCTCCGCTGACGGGTGCGCGCGTTGGACCGAAGTTACAATTAAACGATTGGATTTGATAGGACCACGTGACCACTAAACCGCTGGAGCGCGGACACGGGAGCGCGCACCTATGCAAAAAACTCGAGCACGCGAACTGAGGAAGCTATAATACTGTATCAACACCCCTGAATACTCCTATAACAGCACGTATAATACATGCAGTGATTTGCTGTATATATTCACTCAATTAAGTCAGAGGAATTAAAAAATGTGACAGTAAAAGTTGTTTGTTTGTACAACATCTTTTTCACAAGAACAGTTTCTGCCCAAAGGCCATCCCTCTGAACACTGTCATACACTGCCAGCAAGCCTTTAACACCAGATATCTGCTGCTGCAGTTATAGATTATATTCTTACAGTCTTTACTGCACATTTTTAGATTATAACTTACACTCTTTAATGCACATTTTTGCACATTTTTAGATTATAACTTAGTTTTTAATGCATTTTTAGATTATAATTTAGTCTTTAAAGCATGTTTTTAGATTATAACAGTCTTTAACACACATTTTTAGATTATAACTGTCTTTAACGGCACATTTTCAGATTATAACTCACTCTTTAATGCACACTTTTGCACATTTTTAGATTATAACTTAGTTTTAATGCACATTTTTAGATTATAACTTAGTCTTTCATGCACAATTTCCCTCTGGGGATTAATAAAGGTTCATCTTATCTTATCTTATCACAGTTTTAGATTATAACTTAGTCTTTCATGCACATTTTTAGATTATAACTTAGTTTTTAATGCACATTTTTAGATTATATATACAGTCTTTAATGCACAAATATGTACATATCATCTGTCACTTTATGTATATATTGTGATATGTACATAGCTGTCACTGTTAATATAAATCCTACTCAGTGTACATACAGTATACAGACATCTTCACATGTACATGCTGTACATAATCATCTTGTCCATGTATATCCATCTGGTATTCATTTCTTTGCACTATTTGCACTTCCGAACTCTAGACATTTTATTTTGATTTAATTTTTTTATCACTGTACTCTTTTATTCTGTAATTTTTATTCTATGTAAGTTCATTGAGAGAGCTGCATAAAAATCACAGTCAAATTTCATGTACATATATTCTTGGTGAAATAAACCTGATTCTGATATTTTTCAAATTTCACACACAATCTAAATAAATCCCTGTAAAATATGTACATATAACATCAGCACCCACAGAAACTACACAAGCACGTAGAGTATTTACTGATAAGCCAGCAAAAATCATTTTAAACATGACAAATGCTTTGAATTCCTCTCAGATGTTACTGCAATATGCATCAGCCAGACTGTATTTTGTATTTTGTTTGTTTTTATCTTAATCCCATTCACATAATCCTTTTTGAATTTGTAGTGTCCTTGAGTGTCTTAATAACAAAATCTGACTGACTGGACGACCTTGTAGAAAGCCTCTATCAGCACCTTGAAGCTCTGCTGCCATGTGGTATTTTACAAGAACAGTTATCACTATTATACGTTTAAATGGCTGCAGTGTAGTACTGTCCATAACCAATCAAATGTGATTACATTAAAAATTATATTCAACAATATTAAAATTTCTTGACTCTTAATAATAGACCCTGACTATTTTTTGTCTATAACCATATTATGAAATTTCTTTAAGAAATGTAGACATTAATAACAACAATATAGTCTTTTGTAGTCACTATGATATTACCAGTTTTCTTTCATAAAATGTTTTTATTTCCTTTTGTAAATCAATTGCTTCTTAAAAAAATACAATTCAGCAAATCAAATGTTTTACAAAATCCACTGACTAATTTTTAATACCAGATTCAAAATTAATTCTGACATAAAATTTGGGATAAAATGGGACAAAAAATTGTCCTTTACTTCACACAGCAGGTGTCAGCCTTCAGCCTCTAAAGACCTTTGGTGAGGTGTTACTTTAGCATTAGCAAATAAGGTACTGTACAGAAGAGCCACTACAGTTTTAATCAATGAACTTTCATTTTTAATAACTCAAAACACAATATATAAGGCAACAGTTGTGGTTTTAATAAAAACACAAGATACTACAGGTCAAACAATAAAAGTAAAGTGCCACTGAAGGAATTCATTTTTAGTCCACAGTCTTTTATTTTGCTTGTGTGTCTGTACGGGATATACAGGCAAATGTAGAATTAGGCAGACTTAAATCCAACATTAGGATCAATACAACTTAAGTTAATGATTATAAATTATCAATAACGAGAGTGAAGATTTAATTTTGACCAAACCTGAAACCTTAAAATCATTTATGTCAGTGGAACACACAGCAGTAACACAATACAAGTGGGTCAATTTGAAAAAGAGAAGAAATCACACAAGGTACAAAAATAGCTATCGTTTTCTAAGTACATCACTAAATCAGCAGCAGCTCGGAGGAGCAGAACAGATGAAATCTGAACATTTGCAGATGCAATAGATTTTCTTGAGAAAATAGACAGATCTGTTCGCAAACTGGATTCTTTTCCATTCTGTACAATTACAAGTAAGAGTTAACCTAATAAATAGTATAAGTAGACAGATGCTATAGGAGCCATTTGATAAACTATTAAAGTCTTGAAGAACACTGCTGCTACATGTCTAATCTAGCCTTTGGTTACAGACCCTTAGGTCGTCACACTGAACACAACATTCCTATTCATTGGCTGGAACAAGCCAGATGAGGCTGCCTGTACAAAACTACTGTCACCTTTCTGAAAATATTTTAGTTCTAGTTTACATTAATTCTCACATCTACTTTCAAAACTGCATGATAAGTGTTTGATGTCTGTTGCCTGAGAGGTCAGAGTTCAGGGGAAAACAGACGGGTCGCGGTGTAAATCTCAGTTCAGGTCCTCTCATGCAAATTTGGAGTATGGATTTTGCCCACTTAGACCTGGAGAAACATAACACAATCAGTAAAGTGATGCATTGATTTAAGTAGTTTGAGATTTTGGGGGAAAACTACTTTCTTGCTGAGAGTTAGAGAAGAGGATGTTACCAATGTCATGTCTGCCAGTTGACTATAAAGTTATCATCTGCAGCTCGTTAGCATAGCATAGCACAAAGACTGGAAACAAGGGGAAACAGCTAGCCTGGCTGAAAAAAATCTGCCTACCAGTGCTTCTAAGGGCCCTTTCACAAGCCCACATTTAGTCTGCTTTAATTGAACTCTGGCACGGTTCAGTCCCTGGTGCAGTTCATTTGGGCAGTGGTCCAAGACCACGTGTTAGAGGTGGTCTCAGACCATTTCCAAGCAAACCAAAATGTAGACTGCCTGTGCGGCTATTTGTTGAGATTGACACAGGTAAATAACAGGTTAAAATGAGCAGGAGAGGGCGTCTGTAGAAGTCCAATGTTTGCTTGACATCTGGGCCAATAAATCCGTCTGCGATTCCTTGCCCAGACGAAAAACACTTCATACACACCCTTCAGCAAATTAAGCTTTTAATTTAGTCCATTTTAATTTGTGCACTGTGAATCCGAACCAGACTGATTGATTCTGAGGCAAAGCGCAGCCAAACTAGAAGTTGGGAAAAGCTTAATTTTTAGCGGCAAAGTGTGAGTGAGTGCAAATCCTGAGAATCCTGTGACATGCTGACCTATGTTACAAAGAATTTCTTCCCGTCTGAAACACATAAACACACCTCCTGGAACATGCCACAGGAAAATGTAGTTACTACATAGCGGATCCCAGCTGACATTGGGCGAAGGCGGGGTACACCCAGGACAGGTTGCCAGACTATTACAGGGCTTATAATCACATTCACACAATTTAGAGTCAGTAATTAACCTGCATGTCTTTGGCCTGTGGGAGGAAGCCGGAGAACCCGGAGAAAACCCACACTAACACAGGGAGAACAAGCAAACGCCACAGGTTTGAAGGTTTGAACCTGCCACACCCTTGCCGTGAGCCCACCAACTTTATACTGTGTTTGTTTAAATCCCAAAACTAACATGTAAAAACAATACATTTTAGGGTCACTGTTAGGTTGCCAGGCAACCAGAGGACTTCACGAAGTCTGGTACTTAACTCTCCGTATCACACTTCGTATTTTGTACGGATTAAACAAACATGATATAATTCATGAGCTTTAGAGGTGCTGATACTTTGTGACCTGAGGACAGAGCCAGGCTAGCTGTTTCCTCCTGTTTGCAGTCTTTGTGCTAAATTAAGCTAAGCTAACCGACTGCTGTGTTTACTGTATAAACAACAGATTGGGATCTAACCTTTGGCAATGAAAGCAAGTAAGTGCATTTCCCAAAACGTCAAACAATTTCTTTAACCTCTGTCAAGTGTAAACCAGAAAAATGTGGCTTAATCTCATTTTGCCTACATTTAAATACAGAAAAACATATTTGCACTATGTAAGTATGTGCATGTGCATGGAAAAAGACAATAAAGTGTGTGCTCACCATATTTCTTCCTGATATCATCATGTCTCTGTTTCATTTCTGCTCTCCTGTAAGGACAAAACATTCTCATCTGAGCAACTACATAACAATGACAGATAATATTTCTCACTCTCATACATTCCCAAACATCATGTGGCCACAAACCAGTTTGGCCTTGAAACAGTCTGACGTGTGCTTTTGTGGTTTGCTATGGAGAAACTGATATGGCTCGTGACCAACAATGTAACATGGGCAGCTGGTGCATCAGGTGTCCTTCAGAGTGTAAGCCATTAGACTATTAAGAGACAACAGTAATACAAGGGAAATGTTTAAATGCACTATATGAATATGAATAGAATGGGCTGTAAGAACAAATACAAATATTATAAATCACTGCTGAGTCAAGAGGTTGGCTCAAATTCACTTGAACTTAATTTGCCTTAAAATAAAAAGGAAAGCCACAACTGAGTAAGCAAATCTGCACACAGACAAACATAGTCAGTAATGGGACCAAAGAATAGCAGGAAATAAACAGCAGCGTGGATAAGGAAGTGTGAGTTTGTTGTTCATGAGGGACAAAGCTCTGTGGGAAGAAACTGTTTAGTTGTTGATAAACCTGTAAACCATCCACAATGAGCTTGCGAAAGGTGGTGGCAGTGGAGAGAGGGGTCGGATTATGTTGGCCAGTTTCAGATAAGATGTAGCCTGATAATCAGATTGAATTGAACTGCAAACTCAAGTCCATCCTGTCCATCTAATGTTCCTTGTAGAGATGGGTGCTGTCTCTCGAAGCATCTATTTGTCCAGGGGAGCTACTGGTAAACTACACGTATCATATACACTCACAAAAGAAGAAACCAGGTCAGGTTTGAAACTGTTTTACACAATCAATGTCAATGCATTCACAGACAGGACATTATTTCTCACCTTTCTTCCTGCTTGGTTCTCGTCTTATTGGCCTGTCTTTGCATCTTGGCCTCGAACCTTTTCGATCTGACACAGAAACACAAAACCAGAGTTAATGTTATAATTAGAAAGGTCACCAGAAAGTACACAGCGCGTGTTTCGAACGCAGACACCTAAAGGTAACCACATTAAAGCTGACAGAAAGAGTGAGGTTAAAGTAAGTCTGTCCTGTGCTCACAGAACAGGACAGTCATGTAACAGGAGAGACTTCAGAGAGCAGGTCCAAAGCACACAGGAGCACAAGGATTTAAGGCCGTAAAGTTTATGTTTGAAGACTAACATTTCAACACCAACTGCGTCTTCATCAGAGTCAAAATGATTTGAGACTCACATTCTCTTAAATAACATCCCCTAACTGGGAAATGATTCAGCATAGGCTGGAAAAATGGAGAGAGAACAATAATCTGCATGTAGGCAGGTTAAATAATCATACATCATGTAATAATAAAAAAGAAAGACGTACATATATAAAAATTGGAGATCATATTATTATCTATAGTAGGAATGGTGTTGCTCTCCTCATTTATGTCTTGTTTATCTATTTATATTCTGATTATAACTAGGAAGTGGATCATAACTACATCATAACATCACCTTGTAATGAAATTAGCTCCAGACTAATGGAAAGAAAAGAGTGACAAAGGTATTCATCCTACAGTAAGTTTTTATTCTGGTCTTAAACACAACAAACCCACACTTACCCCATCTGCGACCTTAAGCGTGCACCTAAGTATTTCCAACCTAATATACAACCGCAGCCATTTTTGGAGTTATATCTAAACATAACTACCTGCAATTTAAAGCCTAAACATAACTTGGATCACCGACAAGCCACAGATACAAGTATCATCATCAAACAGACTTCTTTTAAACTACAAACCACTCTGGAGGTACTACTACTACTACTTGTTATTGAGTACTACTACTTGTTAGCAAAGGGGTGTTCCCCTCTTTTATCTCTTTTATATATATCTATATTTATATTTTCATCTAGAGATCATCCCTCCAACTCTATTCTAGTACCTCCCAAGGTTGGCACAAGGGTTTAGTGAGGAACAACATCTTCACTCACACAGACTTAAATTATTTAAGCTAGAAACATTCTCAGTTGTTTTTCCTCATTTATTATATCCAAGGGATGTGTTTAGTGATCAGGGTGCACACTGAGGCAGGTAAAAAGTCCCTGCTGGCCAGCTGCGTGGTCACAATAGAGTCGGCAACACGTGTTGCTGAATCGATTCTCCTTGAATTCAAGACATGGGTCATTCTGGGTGTCCGGTCCACTCCTTCAGTCTCCTGTTAATTGCTCTAAATATTTTCCTTCACACTACTCACCCCCATTTTACTGACTAATGTATTACTCAAGTAGTGCGCAGCCTGTGCTGATAAGGTGATTAGGTCAGAAACAGCTGCATATCTCAGTAGGTATGACGCATATTGATGGAAACATACATGAAAGGGGTGGAGTGGGAGAGATATGATCGCACGCAATATCCATGAAGCTGATTAACTACAAACCTGATATACATCTAAATATTTAAAATATTTACTTGATTTTACTTCTCACGACAAGTGTGAGTTTGAAATAATTCTCAGTCAAATACACTTTCAAGAAAAGTCAATATCGAGTGGAGCTAATCTCTGGAAAGTGATGAAAGAAAGTCTGTTCGCTAGATTATATATTTGTGTCCCCTGGTTGCCACTTGTACTGACTTTAAATGATCTCTCTCAGCTTCACCTACAAAAAGCCCAAAAGTGTGTTTTTGGCTGGTCTGACAGCTGCCAAGATGGTCGCCACTCGGTGGAAACCTCCACACACACTAACCCGGCAGCAATGAGTGCTCACTTTTATAGATGTTGGTTATCTGGAGTTGTCCACAGCATTCATCCGTGGAGCATAAGAGGAAACTAAAGGTCTTTTGGGCCTCTTGAATTAAGGGAACCCCTGTTTTTTCTTCTCTGTTTTTATTCATCTATTTCTTTAGCGCTTAAATTTAACTTAGCTATTTATTTATCTATTCTTTTAGTCATTTGTTCCCTGTTTGAATCTGTTTCTTTACCGATTGTTGTAGACATATTTTGGTGTTATGATAGTGGTTGATTTTATAAAGATTGACGCAACATTGTTTATATGAGTATTATTCACATTGGTGGTTATCACTTTGTGTATGTATACAGTATATATGTACACATACATCTATGTATGTTTATTGTGGTGATGTGTAGATGTCCTTTTGTGATATTTGTCATATTTTTTGGTAATTTTACAGACCAGTCCTTTATATGTAATGTTTGGTTTGATGACCTTTTGATTACCTGTACTCACGGCTATACTGCTGATTGTTTGTCTACATTTCTTTGGTTCAAATAATATTAAAAAATAAAAAAAAATCTGATCACAAAAAAGTAAAGTCAGTATTTAAACTCTTTTTGCTATTCTTATTTCAAGTGTGTTTATTGCTATTAGTTTATTCATGCTTCATGTCTACGGGAAAAATGCTAGAAAATTGCAGAAACTGAGAGGTCAGTCCTTTAGCAACAAGACATAATGAGTAATGTCTGAGCTTTTTCTATACCTAAAGTTCATTATATATCCTCATCATCATCCTCATCTATAGATAAGGTCATCCATAGCTTACTGCACACTTACCCAAAGTTCTCACACTTGCAGCAGCAGAACAGGCAAACCAGCAAGGCGATGATGATAATTCCTCCAACTACTGCCAAAGTGATTATCAACGCCTGGAAGTTCACTACAGATGCAGACAGAGAAACACAATGATAAAGTTAATCAGCAATACACAGACACAGATGTACCTTCTGGATAGAAGTAAAACAAAAATATAATATAATATAATATAATATAATATAATTTACTATACTATAATATAATATAATATAATATAATATAATATAATATAATATAATATGGCCCCGAAGAGGATAACTGGTTGCAGATGGATGGATGGATAATATAATATAATATAATATAAAATAATATAATATAAGGGGCAGCACTGCTTTGTGGTAGTTTGATTTGTCAGAAATAAAATTTGCTAGATTAACCAAAAACGGGCATTCCTGTTGTTGTTCCTGGGTTGGATGATGTGATGGTAAGCTATATGTTGATATTGTAATATAAAATTACATTTATTATCATTACATAATTTTAGCCATATCACCTAGATGCACAAAGATGCACAAACTGGAAAATTTTGAATAAAGTACTAGCACCTCAAACTAACTATATAATAATAACTTTTTGCTAAATGCCTTAAATGAACAATGTTATGTAATCCTGTTTCTTGCGGTGAGTTTTTCAGAGAGGTCTTTGTAAGAGCTTTTGGATTCTGACCTCTCCTGCACAAGCTTTTGTTTACTTTAAATAAACTCATATCTGAGTATATGTAGATAAAAGTGTGATTGTATATATGTGAACATCTTTGTGGGTCTGTGCTCTCTTACTCCAGCAGAGGCCCCAGCGTGCGTCATTCAATGGACAGAGTGCATGAGGTGGAAGGATGGTCCTGACTGGGTAGGTCACACAGGACTTGGTTTTGATACACCACAGGCACTGCAAAAACACATAATGACCTCTTCATTATTTGAACAAACGATTAATTGTGAAGTATTCAGGGTAAGTAGAAAATGGAGGAGGAGGTGGGAGTGGATGATAGATCAGTTACTCCTCAAACCAGTTTAACAGGTGTGGAGGTGGAGGAGGAGCCACTGGCTGTGGTTCCTCCATCTAGGACACCTCTTTTTTTATCATACACACACACAAACGGAAATCAGCCCAGCAGAAACAAAAGTTTTTCTTCCCCCAGGACTTACTGTCACATTTCGCAGACATTCCTCGCAGTTTGTCCCATTCTTCGCCTCACATACTGTAGGCGGAAAAAGACGGTTTAGTTGAAACACCCAAAATAATCCACATTAGTTAAACAAGGGTGTGAACACAGTCAACTCAACAAACATTTAGAGAAAGTCCTCTAGCTGAAAACACCAGGAGAAGCAGATTAAATGAGGCCTGTGCTCACTGGGGTTTTTGTAACTCCTGCTAATCCTCACGGGACATTTTTCCATGGAGACACACAGCCCAGTAAACACACAGGCTTCACACCAGTCATGTTATTATCAGCAGACTGCACAGGCAGGACAACAGCTTGGTTTGTCGAAATGCTGCCATGTTTCTCTAAAACTGAGGTGTAAACAAAAGGTTTGTTGCTGCTGGTTTCTTTACTCCAAAACAAAAAACAGAGGGGGGTTGTGACCTGAAAAACACCTTATTGTTCCTGGTGGGGGGGTTTAACAATACACAAAGATATGAAACTAACAGAGGCACAATGAAATCAGTTTATCTTGTTTTGATGTGTATTTTTAGAAGCTGATACATAAACTTTACCAAAGACTTTCTAAATATTTTTCAGAAATCATCCTAAACCAAAAAAGGCTAACAATTGAAATGTAATTTAGGACAACACAGCTCAAATAAAGTGTTTTGGTTGCTTTATGTCCCATTCTAGCCCCATTACTCAGCAGAAACTATAAGACACAAGAGACGAGGTGAGAAGAGGTGATTGCATTTCAGAGCCAAAGAAAAGCCTCAATAAATTAGGTGTGGATTTGTTTCATTTCCATGTTACCTAAGGCCTAATAAAAATAATGAGGAGGCAGCCAAAACCATTAGATGAAGCCGAGAGGCTGTTTAGCAGCCATTAATTGTCTCTGTCACCAGACTTCCTACCTTGGCCAGGTGCGGAAGACTGAGCGAAAACTGTCGCCAAGCCGAAGACGAGCAGGACAGCAGCGAAACAAATCCGTGAATCCATCATCACAGTCATTTAGGTTATTCCAGATGTTATTCCTCGGAGCTTTTGTCTGACAAGATTAGAAAAAAAACTGTTTGCGCAAAAAACAGGAAATGTTCTGGCTGCTGAGACTCGAGAAATGAACTCTGCGAGAAGGAACCAAACACTGAATGCTGCCTGACGCACGCTCGTTACGCACCGAACACAAAGGAGAAGAAGGCGTGTGTGTATGCGCACTTTTTCCTTGTTGGCACAGTAGTGCAAAAAATACTCAGATACTTATTAAAAGTACCTATGCAGCAATGTAAAAATACTCCATTGCAAGTAAAAATTCTGCTTTTAAGATGACACAAGTGCAGGAGCATCTATCAATAATACTTAAAAATGAACGATAAAGGTCTGCAGAAAAATGTTTCCCCTCTCTTATATATTGTTAGGCCTTTTCGATTGACAGTGATTCTGCATTTTTACTTGTTTAGATTTAACATTTTATGTAGTCATGTAATGGGTGCACAAGATAAATCTGTGTGCTTGTGAGATTATTAATGGGAGTGGAATGAAAAAAATACATAATTTACATGAATTGTCTTCTATCTTTTGTTCCTTTTCCTATTTTTTAGTGAAATACTTGATGATTTGAAACTGAATAATTAATAACTGAAATCTCAGGTTCCATCTGAGAAGATTAGAGAAGAAATTACTCTTCAGAGGAACAAGTCAGAGACATCTAAAACATGTCAAGGTGCCTCAAAAGAGGCTGCTGTTTAGTGAAGAAGGGGGAAAAAAACAAGCTCATTATGTTTGTACATAAAATATTAAAGGAGTAACTGGACATTTTGGGAAATATTCGCTTTATGGCAGAGAGTTAGATGAAAAGATTGATACCAGTGGACAGTGATATCAATAATATTTACCCAAATCTCAGACTATTTCTTTAAACTGAAAAGTAACTAGAATAGCTGTTAAACTATACAACTCACAATATGAGTGGGGTGGGGTGGAGGGATCGGTGTTGTGTTTGGATCCTACAACAGTACAAACTAGACGCTTATAGAGGAGACAGGAGCAAGCCCAAATAAGCAGCTGCACTTTAGAAAGAAGCCCAGAAAAACTCAACCCACAACTACTAATATTTGCAAGCAACTTCTCAGGAAAACAAGCCCAAAGTTGCTTATAGTAAGCTGACTTGGCATCTCTGTTTTTCCTCCGTAACATGGTGATGTCACCAAGTAATACATTTGCATAACGGCTATTTTAGCAAATACAAATTAGAGTAAATACAGTTAGAGCTGGAGGCTGTGTGTGTGTATTAAGAGAACTGGATACAGCGTTGGAGGCGGGGCCCCGTTCATTCTTATGAAAATTGCTCAGTGGTGCATGAAGTCAATGGGTAGACTTCCAGGTCTGGAAAAGTACTCAGATCTTCTGGATCTTCCAGGTCTTACTGGGCCATAATACACATGTCCAATATGTGCAGTAGCGTCCGCTTGGTCATGGGATCCCAACGTCAAGGCTTGTGCTGTTGTCATGGTCTGGGTCTCCATAGACATAAACAGAGGAAGTATTTAACTCTGGATTCAGCTGTTAGTGCTTTTTACAACTTTTAAGACCTAATGATTAAAATATGGACTATTACAGTGTTTGTATCCGCTGAGTTACAGACGTCTCTTTCTCAATGTAAGTCTATGAAAAATAGTCTTTTTGGGCCCAATGGCATCACGTGACAGGCACAGAAGTTACAGTACCACCGTGGGCCGCTACGACCATGTTGGGACCAACGACCGGTGTTCTTTCTGGGGGCTTGGTGGCCACAGCTGGTATGAGAACAGTAAAGCATGTACACATGTTCCAGTACGAACCCAAAATAAAAGTATGCACCTGAAACCTCTTTATGTAGCTGCAGTGCTTAAATAAATGTCCTACTTTCCAACACTGTGGGTCAAAATATATTCACAAAGACAACATAAAGTAGAGGACAAGAATTCCAATAATTTATTAAAGCATAACTTTGTAAAGCCAGTTACAAATAAAAAAGAACGACACACACATACTGTATCTCTCTCTTTCTCTTTTCTTTTTTATAACAAGCACAATGTTTTACTATGTCAATGATGATAATTAATAAGCATAACATAAGATAAGAATGGGCCCCACTCAGGCCGCCTGCGGCTGATAACAGGACCCGTTGTGATGAAGTTGCCCTTGGAAACGGATTTGCGATCAGAAATCTAATTTCAATTCATTGCGTCTCTTTAGCAGACACACTGATCACATTTCAGCAACTACGGGGCAACTTCCTCTTACTCAGTGTAATATCAGTGACAGACAGAACCACATAGATGTAGAATAACTAGAACAGACAGCTCCAGGTTCCTCCTAAATTATGGCTTATTATGGGTTCTCTGGTTCTCCTCATTTTAGCCAAAACTAAAAGAACCAAAAGTTTAAACAGGAGCCTGTGAGTGAGTTCTGCTTATTCTAACTCTATAGGCAGGATCCCAGTGGGCTGTGTGTATGCAGCCAGGGCCGTGGCTACCGTTGAAGACACCGAGGTCATGACCTTTCCTAGGACTTTTGGGCATTTTAGCAAAGGTGGTAAAGGGAGTTTATATCCTACAGTGAAAAGGGTTAGTTGGTTGGCTGATTCAAGTATTTTTAAGCTAAATGTTTGTTTTACTACGATGGGCTGGCGACCTGTCCAGGGTTCACCCCAATTGGCTCAATTTGTTGGGTCATCTAATTTCCTAGAGGGCTGGGTTGGGGGCCGAAGGTGTTGGATTCAGTGACCTCAGTGTTTCTAAAATACTACGGCCCTGAACGTGGCATTCCAGACAGACAATTTCACCATTAGAAGTTCAACTTCACTTACCGGTAATTATCTGGCAAACCATAACTGCCTTCAGAGCAAACAATGACAAAAACTAGTTTAGGAACTTCCATTAATCCAAAAATTAGATAATAAACTGGGCCGTATTGAGATATTAGACAGTATTTGTTCTGTGTTATAGTCTGTGTTCTGTGTTGTAATACATTTTGTTTACAAAGATGCGTTATACATGAGGGAGGCTGACATCTACCCGCAGTGCCACAGAATCAGATGACAGAACGGTGACTTCATTTTCACTCCAAACACACACACACACACACACACACACACACACACACACACACACACACACACACACACACACACACACACACACACACACACACACACACCAAGCAGTGATGACTGTCAGCTTTCCCAGTGCACAATTAAAACCATCTCTAAGCCCATATCGTCACAGTGTCTTATCTCCTCCTCTTACACTGAGATGAAAAAAAAAAATCCAATATATTTTTTTATACATTATCCTCTCAAACACACCTTGCAATACACAGTACAATAAGAATTAAATAACCCCTAATAATCCCATGCTTTTCCTTTAAACTCACAATCACGACACCATTCTTGGCAAAGCTTAATCATATAAATAAGTCTTTTTTTCCAAGGAATACACTCATCATAATCACTTCTCATTTCTCTTTTTCTCATTTCCCTTTTCTTTTCCAACGGTTACACCATAAATACACTCACACACACACTCTCACACACAGCAGCATTCCCGACACAGCACTTCAGGGTGGTTAAGATAGCAGAGGGCATACAGTACAGTAATAATAGTAGTATCAGTAATAAAAGTCATAAACAGGTTGGAAACACAGACAAACTGGAGCTCTTATGCATTATTGTTCAAGTCACTGATCTTAGTAAAGAAATAAAGTGAGAATAGCATGAGCAGACAAGGATATACAACATTTTATGGCTCCAATTGACGCTGCAGACTATAGTGAGTCCCATAGATTACAACAAATCATCAAAACACTGTGGAAACGTGACCACGTTCTCAGTATGGTCTGTGTTTTTACTATTAACTTCCTTGTGAGTCACATTAATGGCACAGCCAGTGGATGATGTACAGTGTTGGCATCATATTCGGACATACAGTGGTCATTATTAACACCATTTACTTTCATTGCATGTATTTTACACATGAGGTGTCACATTGCGTAGTAGTATGGCGTCGATATACTGTACAGTGCAGCAGTGGCCACCAAAATAATTCCATAATAACTCTTATAATGTGTGATATACAGTACAAAACAATACAGTTTATGTGTACATGTATGTTAATATACAGTAGATATATGTAGACATAGATAGGGGAATGTTTTGTCTCGTACTATTCTGGTTGATATTGTTCTCCTTGTAAAGCCGAGAGAGGCTGGTAACCATGCACCGACTCCGGAGAGCCTCCGAAGCAAAAACCTCTGCTCTTTCTTCTCAAGAATATCTATTTGATATTGTTCAGAAATATTTAAAGCCACTTTCTTTGGCTGTGTTTTCTTCTTGTGGCCACACGGTGGCACTGACGAGTGAACACTACATGTCGGGCAGGGGAGCTCATTTTCCCCCTTTTCAGTGTAGCCCTGAAGAAGAATCATCATCGAGTCCTTTTCCTCAGTCACAAACAAATGTGATACAGACTAACGACAGAGAGAGAACAACAGAGAGAAAGCAAGCGAGAATTTAGCATAATAACTTAATACCAACAGCAAACAAATGTGTGACAGGACACGTGAAGAGAAAGAGAGAGACTCTTGAAATTGGAGGAGTGAGAATAACAGATTGAACTGAGACGGAGTGGCTTTCTTCTGTCTGGCAGTGCACTGGGGGGTGGATTGGTGGGTTAGGGGGGCCACCGCTGGGACAGACTGGGACCGGGCGGCTGAGTTGTGCTTGTTATTACTGTTTTGTCCAGAAAGGGAAACGGAGAAGTTTGGTGTGTGCTTAAACATCTACATGCAGGGCTAGAACTGGCGGGTTGTGTATTTGAACGGACCATCCCAAAAGCTTGTTTTCTTCTTTGTCATGCACATTATTAAATACCACCCTATCCCAAGTGAGACCCAGGCCAGCAGAGTGTGCGTTTGGCGTCTGCGTCCACCTCTATGTCCCCGTTCGATCATCCACCTCTCTCCATCCTCCTTGAGGAATAGCTGGCTGGCGCGACTGCCTCCGTAAAAAACAACCAACCAGTGCAGGGGGGCTGAGGCATCTGTTGCCACCGGATAAACCGAGGGCTCTGACTGGTTGGTGGCTGATCACCTGACCCAGGAACTGGTTATGCTGGTCACTGACATGATGCTGCAACGTTTCTTCACCACCATGTTAATGTAGGCCCTCATGATCTTGGTGATCTCCCCAACCTAAAGAGACAGAGAAAGTGGTTATTGGTTATTATTATTATTATTGGTCTAGCTGTGATAAAGTCATCATTTGTTGGCAAAATTAAAGAGGTAATACAGGGATTTGGTATTATATTTCCATAAAGTTAGGGGACTCACAAGAGACAACTTCAAAAAATAAAATCAGGCCAAGAAAAGAAGTGGGCTAAGCAATATAAATAAGACAATATACAAGACAAAACAACAACATTGTGATGGCCATTTTCACAGTTTCGATGAAGAGTAACAACAGCAGTCACAATCACCGACTTATTGTTATATTTAAATGGGCAGCGTTCCCAGTCGGATCCCCATCAGTATTCTGGTGAACTTTTATGCACCAATTTCTGCCTTCCCAGAAAACATAAAATTCAGATGACAGATGGCAGTTCAATTCAGTGAGTCCACAAAAGCCTCAGCTTTACAGTGATAAACAATTTATGCAATTCCAAGACTGTTTAGGGTCCCCAGTATGCATAAATATTCAAATACACCCTTTTAGAATCAGTGAAAATAACATTTATACTACACTAATAAAACTGCATGGTTTGTGCCCAAAACTGCATGTGATTATCATAAAGTGGGCATGTCTGTAAAGGGGAGACTCGTGGGTATAGGACCCATTTTCATCCACATATCTTGAGGTAAGAGGTCAACTGGACCACTTTGAAAATGAACTTGACATACCAATAGATTCCTTAGGGTTTTTAGTTCCATATGATACCAATATGTTCACTCTGGCTTTAAGACTGAGCCTTTTTAGGGGTGTTGAGATGAAATTTAGGTGTGTTTGAGCACCCCTAAATAGAGTCTGACAGTATAATGAGCTCTCACCAGTGGCGTCTCAAAGAACATCTCCCTCTCATCTACGATGATCTTGTAGGTGCAGGGCTGTGAAGCCCCAAAGAAGGTGATGTGTTCGTACTGGAAGGTCTCCAGCGGCTTCGGTTCTCCTCGTTTATACACCGACACGTTGTCAGCGCTCACACTCAGCCACAGGTCATGAGGGAAACCGCCTTCTTTACACTATAGAGGCAGAGAAGAAGGGCAGGGGAAAGAAGAGGTTACTTGGGTTTTTGCATCAATTTCTGTAATCCATCATTTCCTCAATTGTTTTCTCACCTCCACATCAAACAGAGTAGATCCATATCCAGGCCACTCCTTGATGATGCTCATGTATTTAAGCATGGCCTGATGCTGAGGCATGCCCTGCAGCCGGGTCCACTTCTCCAGAACGCTGGTCCGTGTGGCGGACGTCTCCTCCTTCACCCACATCTCCAGCATCTGCTCCTCCTCCACCTGCAACCACACAGGTCGGCCAGTCAGTGAAGAACACTCAGACTATCAACCAGCCGGTCAGTCAGTCAGAAAGCGACACAGTTAGTTAGGAGGTCCAGATGTCATTTAGTAAGCCAGACTGGTTTGACTGGGCTTATGGGAAATCAGCAGAATGCAGAGATCCATCACATCACACTGTGCCACTGCATGAAAATGATCAGGTCATGGACTATGAATCACAGGATAGATATGTCAAAGGCAGAATAAATATTTCCCCGTGGACTGGTGTAACATTATGGATTACATATTTTAAGACTGTACCATTATTACTACTTGTTAATCTTTACTAGCATTTACATTCATTGTATAAATAAATTAAATTAAGCAATAAAATAAAATATTGCTCATTTTTAAACTTACTTAATTTAAAAAGTGTGCTGAAAAAAAAAACAGTATTTTATTAGGTCCTATGGACCACCTTTAACTAATGTTAAATCACAAAAATAAATATTAGTCCTATTGTTAATGCATTAATATTTTAGCTGAGGGAATACTTTTGACGCATGGGTTTTATTTTAATATTTAAAAGTAAATTTTTTTTCCTGCCTTAGAAGTTGCTAAAAAAAGTAAAAAATTAATTCTTTGTGACATGTTGATATTGCTATCTTTTTCAAAGGACCATACTTGAGTTTTAACTCTTTAACTTAAAGTTATTTATACTCAGTATTTTTGCCGATTGTTCTTGTTTGATGTATTTTTCATGAAACTAAGATAAGAACTAGGTACCTCTCTTTTTCAATCCCTCCTGAGGCTAAAGAAGTTCATTTTAAAATGATGAACGAGATTTACCTGTGTAATGACTTCTACATCAAAGGTTTAACTTAAGTTTAAATATTTGTACTTTCTGTAAATCGGACATTGAAACCATAGAACATCCTTTCATGCAGATTATTGAGGACCTTTTGGGATGTTTTTCAGTATTGGATACCTTATAATGATCGAAGCATTCCCAGTATAACATTTAAAAATATAAAGATTGGTGTCCAACTGGAGGACAAGAAAAGAGATAATAAAAATAGTCAGTAAATGTTGGAAATTACAAAAAGAGACAGGCACATTTTTCCATTGTACTTAGTACTGTCCTGTTGTTCAACCCTTCTGGAGTACAATTTTCTGACATATGAGTGAATGGCTGGGTAAGACGCTGCCAGCATCCCCAAGAATGTGTTTACTTGGAGACACATCACAAGTACATAACATGTCCAGAGAAGAATCCTCAGTAATTATTGAACAATACTTATTAATATTGGATGTCAACTAAACCTCCAGAAATGAGAGAATGGGTCAATTATATGACTAAAACCGGCTCATATGAATCCATGCTGAGCAGGATGAATGACAGAAACCATGCTGAGGGACCTGTCTGGGGGATCCGTGGAATTATTTTAAACTGTCTGAAAACCCTGAAATTTGTTACTCTGTCCTGCTCTGTCTAATTCTTATCTTTATTGTGTTTTATTTATTTATTTTTTATTTGAAGATATTACCTTATTTTTATGAGGGATTATCACCTGAGTTGTGAGCTATTGGTATTCACATTCATTTTATCTCGTCAACTTTGCTTGTATTTTTTACTTCCAATATCACATTAAAGTCATGTTTGCATTGTTAGGTTCAATGTAAAGTACACATGACTTGCAGTAAATGGGCCAGAACGTTACTTCCACCACTGACCTTCTGCTTCTTCAGTGACCCGGTCTTGAAGCTTCTCCTCAGGGTGCCGTCCAGGAAGCTCGGGGTCCTTCGTTTCTCCGCCCCGCCCCCGACCCCTCCCTGTCCTCCTGCTGCTCCCTTCCCATCTCCTACTCCTGCTCCGGCTCCTCCGCCTCCACCTGCCGCCCCCACGCCCGGCTTGGTGGAGTGAAGGATGCGATTGCGGAGACGTCCGATTGGATAAACGCTTCCCAGGCTCCACCCGGCCCGACCTGCCCCGTCGCCGTGGAGATACTGGAGGCGTAAAGCAGCCAAGTGCTGCAAAGTCTCCTCTGAGGCCGGGAAGTGACCGCTTATCAAAGACTCATGAGCCTGAGAGAGCAAACAAGAAAGTCTAAGACAGAAAATCTATCCTACAGGCTTTCATTTGCTCAATTTCAGTGAGTGTAGGGTAACAGAAGTCATACACTGATTTAAAATATTTTTTTTTTTTAAATTTCCCACTATAGAAGTAAAACCTCATTTAATTTAGCATCACACTGTATGTGTACTGTATTACTGAACCGTTGGGTGTTTTGGATGATTACTCTCTGAAACTTTCAAATTTCAAGGCTTCTAAACTACCTTTCATATAAATATGAGTAATGTATGTAAGCTGCTCCATAGCAAGTGTTGCTGTGAGGGCAAAAGTTGAGAGTTTATTTAAAATGGCAGGAGAGTCTGGGTATTGAAAGAATATATCTTATTTTTAATTTAATTTACTTGAAAATAATGATACTACACTGTGATACAAGTTAAAAGTGAGTCAAAAATGTGTCCCTGTGGTCAATAATCGGTTTTCTTGATAAAACCCTAATTTATTTGATGTCCATCCATATTTGTTGTAGTTTAATACAATCCTATATGGATTTTTGAAATTAAATAATAAAATAGTTAACAGTGCTATTAATGTTCAAAGAGAAATGATTGCTCTCATTTAATTTGGGAGAAAGAAATGAGCAATTAATAACTGATTCCTTGTTTTCCAGACAAGCTCACCTGCTCAAACATAAATGCAAACTCCACTCCTTCTTTTGGCATGCTCTCTACGTCCAAGAAGCAGTACAGCTTAAAGTAGAGCTTCCATTCTCCTTCCTCCTCCTCTTCTTCACTGCCTGCCAACCTGTAAAAATACAGCAGAAGCAAGTTACATTACCAGTTACAACCTTCTAGCCAGTTAGAAATCACTCTAAATCAGTCATCAAGGCCACTAAACGTCTGAGAGCGCAGCCAGTTCTCATTCCCACCGAGGTTTGTCACAGCTGTCAGCATTCGGTGCCGCCACACCCGGTACGCTTTAGCACCTGTATGAAATGTACCAGGCGTTCCATTAACTATAATGTAAACCCATCAGCAGCAACAGTAAACGCTCCGAGTGTGGTGACGTAGTTTAAAGAGTGCAAGAGACACACCGGACGGACGAGAGGGACGTCCAACAAACACAAATCTTTCATCCGGGAGACCGCTGTTCACGTAAGCTGTTTGTTTGTGTCCCGTGTTCATAACGTTCAGTGTCATTTTCACTGTACAAATATAGCAGTTTTAAGCCCGACAAGGTAGTTCTTTCCTCAACCTAACTACAATGGTTTAGTTGCCTAAACTTAAAGTGACGCCAAGAGTTTTGATGCTAAAGTGACGTCACGCGGTGTGACAAAGTGCTGGTGTGTGACAAGTTGGGGTGAGAACATGTTGGACAGCGGGGCACATACCTTTCAAACTTGGCCAGAACGTCGGCCACAATCACTCTGCTCTCCAGAGCTCGGTCTGTGCAGGCGTTGTGTTCAAACAGAGAAAACAGGTTCTTGCTCTCCTCCATGGCCAAACCTCTGATCAGCTTCTCCACAACCTGCAGCAGCAACATCACAACACAGGCCAGTTTGTAACAGCACGCTGCAGGTCAACCATTAGATCATCTTAAAATAACATTTGTTTGACTGAGACAATGATGTGTGGTTTTGCTGATGTGCACCTCTCCAGCTGTGGTGTGTGAGTTGATGGAGATCTTGCAGGAGCCTCCTCCGTGGCAGTAGACGGTGGTGCTCATCTCCTGTCTCACCAGCAGGGCGGCGATCTCCTCCTGAGAGGGAACAAACTCACGAGACTTGGTCTTCTTCAGGGATTCCCCGATGAAACTGCCGTAACGCTCAATCTCCGTGCTGGGATATCGCTCTCGCACCCTGAACCAGATCACATTTATTACACAGTTATTCCATGAATGATGTGTACATACTGTACATATATAAAAGAGCAAAATGTATAATACACACACCTCTTGAGGTGGAAGCGGAGGTATCTGAGTATGACTCGACTGGGTAGGAAGGTGCAGCTCATGCAGGTGAGCAGATGCCAGTGTGCCCGATTGGCTGGGCTGTTAGGCTGAGGCACGTGATTGGTCTGCTTGATCACCTGACAATATACCTGAAAAAAACAGAAATATGAGGAAAAAAGATTCACACTTATTTCTAGGAATAAGGGTAGCAAAAATTAAACAAATTAAAACAAACTGGTTAAAAGTAAATAACTCCAAATGCATCAATCTTGTAAATGAAATAAATATAAATGGAAAAAAATAGCCATGAGAATTAGAAATCACATTCATATCTTTGAAGAAAGATGGGAAAAATGGGTGAGGTATACAACACAAAACAGACATATCAGACTTCTAAAGAAACGTTTCTTATATGTTATGGCAGAAAAAGCACTGAGACACAATTTAATAGACTAAAGAAGTGCCTGAAAGTGTCAGGTAATACTACAGTGTTAGTTACTGCTACTACTATCATGGTTTCTAGCATGTGAAAGTGTTCCTCGAATCTTCATTTTGCAGTTTTTTCTATGTTTATTTATAAGCTCACTCTGCACACCACTGTGTTCCTCTATTAAATCTTACATCTCTTTTACTATTCTGTTGCACAAACGCCATTTCCCATTGAGATTAGAGAAGAGAGTAAATAAGGTACCTCATCCCTGAGAGGGCGCAGGTCCTGGCAGGTCTGCAGGATGCCTTGAATGATGGGCACCGTGTCCGCCAGCGTCTCCATCTCCTGCAGCGAGTTGAAAACTCGCACCGCCTCATCCTGCAGACTGGCATAGCCCTGCTGCCTTTGTACTGCACACAGACACAGAGAAAAGGGTGAATAAAGACAGAGAAGAAGAAGAAACCGCAACATGTGGTTTATAGATAACACCCAGTGGGCAACCACCGGGTCTGAGAAGTGAAGCCAATGCTGAAGTGCCTTAAACTTGCATTCTTTCAGCCAGGAGTGTGCGACTTGCAAAAATAAGTCTGATTGAATAGAAGTCTAAGAGAAAATGAGCCTACTTCTCACTTGATTTATTACCTCAGTAAACATTGTAAACACGAGTTTATGGACTCCATCACTAGTTTCAAGTTTTCTTCAATATAACATGATGTTCATTTAGTAAATTATGGTCCCATTTAGAGTCAAACAGACTACAAAGCAGGGGATTCAGCGGCGTTTTCAACTTTCACCCTTTCACAGTGTGTTTTCAGTTCATGAAAGTTAATTAGAACCTTTTTGGTCACCTATAATGTCTAATTCAGTGCTCGGCTGTACTTAGCTCCACCCTTTTGTGTCACTTCTGGTTGCAAAAAACAAGACAGTTTGTGCTGGCAGGAGTAATTTCATTTTATTAAGTGCATAGACTACATTTGTAATGTTTGTAGGTTGGTTGTAGGTTGCTGAGTGTTACTTACGGCTGGTGACCTCTCCATAAGGGAGCGGCAGCAGAGGGGAGTGCAGAGGATGCTGAGTGTATCTAAGGATGGGGTTCCTCCTGTACATCTGCTCCACGATGTCGGGGTTCACACTGTTCTCCTGAGAGGACACACAGAGGTCAAATTCAATTTAGGAGAGAGTGTTGACGTATTTTAAAATGCTTGATGAATAGGTGTGACTGTTTTACCTTGATGTCTCGGATGAGCTGGAGAGTCGGGGTTTCTATGGGGGTCTTGCTGTCAATGACTCCCTGTATGGCGGCTGTCCACCTCATGGCCTCGTTCAGCATCTTGGTGTAGAGGCGGTAGGAATGCTTCCTCCCATACACAATGATGTTCCAGTAACCTGTACATACAGGAAGCAAGAGTACATTACAGTACTACTTAAATGTCAAACCAGAATTATCTCTTTACATGTGGTTTCAAACCTCCTATGTCTAATCGCGGATTAAGCCTGCCCTTTCTGCCTTTTCCCTTCACTTCACTCTCCCCACCTGTCTCCCTGTGCACTCGCTCATCCGGCTGAATGACGGAGCAGAGGGAGTTGAGGACCAGAGTTCCCATCTTGGAGGAGTTTCGCTCCGAGCTCTTGTAGTAATCCAGGGAGTTGTGGGTCAAAACAAACCAGCGCTTCTTCAGCTTCAGGGAGGTGCTCTTAGCATTCGTCTTCATCTCCTTCTGGAGCCAGCCTGAAGTGTGATGAGGCAGGAAGAGAGAGAAGGGGGGTGGATGTAATGAATCTGTACAGGAACAGCAGGCTATGCAATTATTCAGTGTCATCATCAACCCCAAGTCTATTTGTATTGTGACTAAATCTCAATTGAGATATTTAAGACGAAATCTGTCATAACGGGTTTTAAAGGAACAGTATGTCACATTTTTGTGGGTCTATTAGCATAAATGGAATATAATACTCACAACTATCATTAGTGTATAATCACCTAAAACTAAGAATTGTTTTGTTTTAGTTAGCTTAGAATGAGCCACTCATATCTACATAGAGAGTGTCCTCTTCACAGTCAACCATGTTTCTACAGAAGCCCAGAACGAACAAAACAAACACTGGCTCTAAAGAGACAGAGCTACCTGAACGCCACCATAGTTCTCCAACACGCTTGTGAAGCTGCGATAACGTGAGCCACAGAGTGCAAACCTGTGCTACCGTCAGCCGCCGTCTGACTTCTGTTGCTCTTAAAATAGTGCTATTATTATTAAGGACGGCCTCTGAGAGAGGTGGACGGCGTTACCATGGATTCACACTCTGTGGCTCACCGTTACCACAGGGAAGAGTGAGCGGAGGTGTACTCACCGGATTGCAATCTGCAAACCACACCACTTGATACCACCAAATCCTACACACTGTCTTTTTAAATATTTGTGAATATAGGTTTTAAAACTTAGAAAACAGCTTCTGAAAAATCTTACATAAACAATGTCACATAATATTTATATTACTCTGATTCAGCCTCATATGTTTGACCTTATTTTAAATGGCAAGTAGGCCTATTATATACTGTAACCAGACCTCTCGTCTAAGCCCCCAACACACAATCTAAAACACTAATTATCACCATCTATACCTGACCCTGTGTTTGATCATGGATAATAATAATAAATCCACTAAAAAAAGTGATGAAATGAGCCCTCACCCCTGACGAGGAACTCCTGACCATCTATCCTGGCGTCTCCTTTGGGTTTCTGCAGCAGACTGATCCAGTGATGCATCTCCTCCGGTGTGTCACTGTTGCAGTGGATCACACGGTTGGCCGTAATGATGACAAAAGAGTTGGGCCTGCAAAAGTCAAATGACAGGTTTTTAAAATAGAAAAATCCACCTTAAGATACTTAAGGGTTTTATAAATAAACTGGATAGTGTTTGCATATTTGGGTTTTCCAGTAAGAGCAAAGAGGCAACAGAAACATCAGAAATCAGCATAATTGTGTATAAACAGCTTTTCTCTCAATCATTTTAAGCAACTGACTTTAAAACCAAAACTTATTATCTTCTGCTGTAAAATTCAATCGATTCGAAAAACACAAACAAAGAATAAAATGGTCCTCAACATGCAAAGTGAATCAGCTTCCTTCCTTTTTGGTTATTGATCCAACTTACCGATCAGGGTTGTCTGAAGCACAAACAGAGTCAATCAGCCCCACGTCAAGAGTTCCCTGAAGGACGAAAGGAGCAACATGAATTAATGGTTCACTGTTGCTTCTACACTAACATCTTAACCTTAGGGAGACTTTTTTTGAGCACTAAAAGCCACAAAATGTACTGAGTGTGACAGAGGGATCAGTTAAGGGTGTGTTGTTTAGACTGACCACAGCGTTCTTCGGGTTGGCCTGCTCATGGGACATCTCCAGCAACTGCTCAGGAGTGCACACCCGCACTTTACTGAGCACATTAAACCACCCACTGCACAGAAAGACAAGAGGCGTCATCACAAGTTCAACGTCACAAATCTACTCGGTAACTCGTTGCTGTTATCTACAAAAATCACTCAAGTCTCTGGCCGCACCTGGCATCCTCGGGCGACTCAGCAAACACTTGATAGGTCCTCTCATCCGTCACAATGTTCAGAGCGTTCTCCTTTTCATGATTATTCACTATCTCCCTGTGAAAAGACAAACAGTGCACGTCTGAAACACGCAGCTGTCTAGAACACAGTAACAGTGAAGGAGCAGCGCTGGAGCCTCCTAGAAGTCTTACTTGGCAGCTCGGATGTCGATGGTTCCCTTCAGCTTCTCCTCGCTGTCGTTCTCGTAGTACATCAGCTTGCTGTCCCTCAGTACGAACCAGCGCATCTTCCAGTTTCTGACACAGAAGAGACACAATGAAAACTCGTCCGAGACTATCTATTCTAGGCATTAAAAAGGTTTATGTGACTCTATAAATGATTCATACAAGTATTGGAATCAATATCTATCAGGAATACAGAGTGAATTACCCATAGAAACAGTCCGTTTGTCTATACAATAATGAGATGAATTTGTAAAAATGAAGCAGGATCAAGCTTTTCTTTTTTTTTTTTAAAAAAATTTCCCTTTTTTATTTTTTAAAATAAATTATAAAAAATTTTAAACCTAAAATATTAAAAAAAAAAAAAAGGAAAAACTAGGGACACTGATGTCTTCTGGCACTGCAAAGGGCTCAAAGCATCAGGTTAGACATACATATGATCCCAACACCTCAACAAGACACATTCGTCCAACACATATTGATCATTCACATCTAAATTGTAGTGGACAGACACACACAACAGAGACTGTGGTTTAGTTAGCATGCAGGCTGCACTCAGTAACAACTACAACAACCTCCGTGAGAGAGTGGAGAGGCCTCCTCCCTTCTTGTAGAGCCAGCCAGACTTGAGAGACTCTTGTTTGGACCGGAACCACATGAAGGTTTCGTCCTTCAGCACACACCAACGCCTCCTCCATGGGATCATCAGACCAGCTGGGGGTGCAGACGATACAAATGATTGTCATGAAAACAAAATGGAGATGGAGAAGTTTAGAAAGGCAGATACACACCCTTCATGTAGAGGTAGCCATGGAAATATGGCGGTCCATTTCCATTTAGCAAGGTCACTCTGCCGTTGGTCACTTCTTCATCAGTGTCCATCATGCCATCATGTTCATCGTCACTGTCTGCGTACTGCAACATCAGAAAATAACTTCAATTATTTCTTTCATATAATAAAACAATAAGAAAAAATGACATCATCACATTTGTTTTACAATACTGAGTAAATTTAAAAATTTTTCACTACATAGCTGCTCATACATATCTGCGTGCACGCGTGTGAGGATGCGTGTGAGTGTGTGTCCTCACAGAGTCAGAGCTGCCTCTGTAGGACTCGATGCTGGCGTTGGTGCATGTCGACTTCCTGGGATGCTCCTCGTCCGTCACGGTGGCGCTCCCGCGGTTGCTCCCGGATACAGAGCTGTCATCTCCGGCGGTGACGGACCCGTCCTCCTCCTCCTGGTCGTAATCTGACTCTGTGTCAGCCGGCATGCTGTAGATGGGCTCCTCCCCGTCCCCCAGGCTCTCCACCATGCTCACCTTCCTTTCCGGGTCTCCATCTTTTTTCTCCCCCTCTCCTGGGGGAGGTGGTGGTGGTGGAGGAGGAGGAGGAGGAGGAGGGACAGTTGAACCATCTCCAGGTGGAGGGAGAGGAGGAGGAGGAGGAATTCCAGCGACAGGCACACCATCTGCGGGGAGAGGGGGTGGAGGAGGTGGTGCAGGAGGTACTGTCCCCTCTGCGAAAGCAGGCGGGGGTGGAGGGAGGTGAGCAAATATGTCCTGATCGATGGGAGCATCTGTCTCAGCAGGAGGAGGGAAGTCAGGGAGAGGGATGAGCTCCTCTTCAGCATGAAACCCCTCGTCTACCTCCTCTTCTTTAGACGCACCTCTGGGGGCACTTGCAGCTTTTGGAGCTGTTGCCTCTGCGGCGGGCTTGGCTGCAACTGCTCCCAGCGAAGGGTCCACGCCTCCAAAGTTCAGGAGGTCGATGAGCTCCGTGGCTTTGCGGGACGCCTCCTTCTTCATCCGTTTGAGCTCAGCGTCACGGCGCAGTTGCAGCTCCTGTTTGGAGGACTCGCACAGCTGGGACACCTCATCCTCTCTCCTCTTCTGTAAGCGCTCGATCTCTCGCTCCAACTGCAGGATCTCCTCCATCTGCCGGGCCTCATCCTAGACGGGAGGAGAAAAGAAAACATTTACTTTATTCTGTAGATCAATGGGAGGAGAAGAAGATGAAATATCAAGTGTAGAGGTAGAGAGAAAACGTACTGAAGAAGCACTATCATCTGATGATTTTGCCTTTGTCTCTGCTCCATCATTCACTCCCTCCTGCTCTCCTTCGCCCGCCTTCTTCTTCTCCTCCTCCTGTTTCTTCTTCACTTCTTCCTCCCTCTTCTTCTTCTCCTCTCTGAGCTTTCGAACTCGCGTACGTGCCACCTGACCTCTCCTGTGTCTCTGCAGCACCAGAGCGGCCTTGCGTTGCTTCACAAACCGTTTGCGTTGGATGTGCCTCCTTAAGTGTTTCTGGAGCGTGACGACGCTGGCTCGTGCACGCTTGAAGTGCTTCCTGTGGACAAAATGGAAAAAACACATAAACAACAGTGAATAAAAACTGGCACATATAAATGTTCCTGTTATCTGTAAGAGGGTCTTACTTGGCAGAGAAAGTGAGTAGGTGGGCTCGAATTATCATGGCAGCTTGGCGTCGGATTTCATCCCTGTCTTTCTCTAAACGCTGCTCCAGAGACTCTTTCATAAACACCTGCAAAACAAAGGTGAAAGGTTACCAGGAAGATGTCTAATGCAATGTAGCAAACAGATGGCGGATTAATTACCGTATTTTCCGGACTATAAGGCGCACTTAAAATCTTTTAATTTTCTCAAAAAACGACAGTGCGCTTTATAATCCGGCGCACCTTATATATGAATTCTGGTTGTGCTTACTGACCTCCTCGAACCAATTTTATGTGGTACAGGGTGTTCAAAAATCTGTGAAAATGTATTATTACGAGTTTGGTAAGCTTCGAAGCTGCACCGCTGGATGGATTGTCGGAGCATTACGGTAAAAGTCGTCAGGCAGAGTACGGTATGCAGTAACCGGTAAAATACGGTATGCATTATTACAAGTGCTGGTGATTCAAAAACTACAAAATCTCACCTTGGTCTTGCCCAACTGCCACTCTTTCTTGGTCTTGTCATATTTGGTTAGAAGGTCTGTACTTTTCTTCTTGTCATCTCCTGCTGCTGTTGCTGCTGCTGCTGCTGATGATGATTTCTCTTTCTGAATGATCTTATACCTGGCAATTGTAAGAGACAAACAAAAAAGCAAAAAGGGTAAAAATTCAGAGACACTTGCGCAAACACACACAAGATAACAGATGAGATAAAGATAGATTTAAAGATACTTACCGAGTGAAGAAATCTTTGAAAGTTCTGCGGACGGGGAAGCCGGCCCGACGGATCTTCACAGTCTCCAACATCCCAGAGTACCTCAGCTGGTTCAGGACGACCTCTGGGTCAAACACATTGGGATTCTGCAAGTAAAATAAGAAAGATTATTTAACCCTGAACTCCATTAGGTGATTGCCGATCCTTCTCTAAGACCATATGAAGGTGAATTTGATAGAAATGAGATAGAAAACCGACTGACTTTTTTCATGTTGGGCTTAATGCAGCGAATGAAGAATGGGTTGGATACACTCAGAGTGGCCATGAGAGCATGGAGGGAGTCCTGAGGAGACAGAGAAAGGAAAAATATTTATGCATTGCTTTTGTATGACAGTGAAGAAAATGACCACAATAACTTTTTCAACGATCATTATGTCTAAGAGAGGAAAACACTTAAGAAATAGTGTTAAAAGAGAGTGTGTGGAGCCCTCTGAAGAGGCCTGCCTCCCAAACCTCTGCTTCAGATTCATTGTTATGAGTCGCCCGTTACGTTCGGTGTCTCATCGTCTTAACCTGCTCGCGTCACTCACCCTGAACTGGGAGCTCACAGTGGGTTTGCGTCTGGCCGTTCCCATCTTTTCCTCATTGTTCCTGCTGCCGACCTTCTCAAACAAGTCGTAGATGAAGTCCAGTCTGAGAGGCAACAGAAACATGATGGATTACACATCTACATATGATAAACTGAATATGATCTGATTTGTTCCGTCTGAAGTGTCTTCTGTTTCCTTTGATTTTCCACCTCAGATGACGCCTAAGGGCCATATTTTTATTTAAATATTGGGATGATTTGGCAATTCAATTTCAAATAGATTACCTGCTAATTATCACCTAATTACCAAAAATAAAAAATAAAATGAAGTGTTACCAATGATCGTCCAACCTGTTTCCTTCTTGATACTTTTTCAAAGACATAGTCAGAAACACTTTCTATATTTTCTCTATATTTTTTCAGTCCCTGAAAAGTTGACATTTTAATGATTTTGAAATATAATTTTCTCCCAACAATGAACATTTTACTAGTCATTGTAGATGATTCATATCAGCTCAAAACACTCTTCTTTGAATGAATGAAATAAACTTATTATTTAAACAATTTCAGGACTTATCACAGTCCCAATAAGCTCTTCATTGAATGTGTGTGAATGTCCTGCCTGCTGTCCTTGAGCATGTTGAGGATGTCGTCTCTGAAGGTGTCTCTGTTCTTCTCCAGGATCCCTCTAACATCATACAGGACCTGACCAAGACAGACAGGTTCATCATGAATATCCACCAGACTTCACTGCAATAACAAAAGACGTGGCTCAGTTGTACGGCACTCACCTCCCCGGCATAATGTTTGATACCGAACTGATGATCAGCAAGTCTGGGCTTGACGTAGTAAGGGTTTGTCTGCAAAGAAACAGGAGAATGGCACAAAAAATTAAATATAATGCAAAGTTTAATACCAGCAGCTCAACTCCTTTATTATTAATAATAATAATAAAAATAACCCACAGAGTGTCTGCTATGCAACTTCTCCAGCAGAGTGAAGTCAGTTCCTTTGGGGAATCGACTCTCTTCATTGACGAGTGCCAACAAGCCCAGTTTCTATGAGAAAGAAAACAAAAACATCTTGTTACTGCATCAACTTTATGAAATCAGCACCACCTTCTAAAACATCAGTCCAATATGATGAGATTCATTTATCAGAGAGCATCTGAGGAATCCAACACAGCTTTTATTTTAACTCACTTCGACCCAACTCTGATCGAGAAAAGTCTGTTTAGTTGATGCTGAAGTAAGAAGAAGTCACACTTCATTAATCCCTGAGAGAAAATATTGTTTTTACACACACAAATACTGGTACACCTCCTAAATGATGCTCATGTAAACTTCAGTCAGGAGGACTCTGGTTACCCTCTCATTCATTCATGTTTATCTTTGGGTCTCTGTCTCATGAGCTCTTACTATGTCAGCTGATTTTGGGCGCTTCACTATTCGTAACCAATCAAATCTCACCATATCTCCCTAAACCAATCACATTGTTGCTGTCAACAGTTCTCCTCTCTGCTGCTGTCAGTTGTCGTTGCATCACAAACCGTTGTGACCCTCCACCACCCCGTCACCTCCAGCTTCATCACATCAGAGCAAGCCTACTCCACTTCCTTCATCTTCATCACCTTACTACCACCATCACCAGTGTCTCGACCCGGGGAGAATATTCCTTATCCAACTACGGCATCACTTCCCCCTTTAATTCGTTATGTTGGGTCGAAATCGCCAAAGACTTTTCACTATTCATGACTTTATGCACTTTGTAATAAATTATCATTCATTCAAGTGTCTCCTGATTGAACTGACATTATTACAGCTCTAAACACTGTTCATGTTACAAGTTACGTCAAATCATTTTCCTACCTTCTCTATAAGGTCGAGACACTCTGCGTTGTCCATCCAGTCTATGGCGTCCCACTGGACACCTTCCCTGAGGAACCCCAAACATTCACACATGGAAAATTAACTTCATACCAGTGGACAACCTGTACATGCTCAACAAAATGCTGGTTAAACAAAAGATCCTCAGACACACAGCCTGGATATCTCTTAGAAACACTGCATGTAGATTTAAATGACTTAGCCTTTCCTTGAATTTCATGTATATTTTTAACCTATTTTGGTTTTATTTTTCAACACTCCTCATTGTTTTACTGTTGGATTCTGTGTACTATAACTAGAATATGTAATGTTATAAATTCTTTCTTATAATGTCGTCACTTTGACATTTTAATGTTTATTCTGTTTGTTCTACTGTTAAACACTTTGCAATTCAGTTTAGAGATGGATAAATAAAGTTTTTATTATTATTACTATTATACCATCAAATGCATGATTTGTGTAAAATTTGAGAATAATTTATATAATAATATTTAAAACATGTAGGTCAACAAGGTGCTTTGAGGGATTAAAATGAAAGCGCTCAGTAAAACTAAAACAATAAGAAAATTACAATACGGACAGAAAATCTAAACATAAAAATCTTGCTATATTATCATTAGATTTTTATGATTGCATTATACGTATATAGATTCATGTTTGGACCTATGGTTTTTATTTTATCCCTTGTATTTTATATTTTTCATATTGCCATATTGAAGTCAAGAAATGAATTAACTCACTAGCAAACTATTACAGTAATATGTAAGTATTTGTTTTTGCAGGTGTGTAGATGGATATACTGTACGTAGGAGTGCACCTGTTGTATTCCAGCTGCTCCAGGGAAAAGATATGCTTGTTGAAGTACTCCTGAAGCTTCTCGTTGGCGTAGTTGATGTTAAACTGCTCAAACCGATTCACCTGGAAGCAAAGACACATATCTCATACACAGATCTGTGTGAATGACCTACTGTGGTACTTCCAGCTAACCAGCTCAAAGTTCTGACCTCGAAGTTCTCGAAGCCAAAGATGTCGAGGATGCCGATGGATTTAAAGTTTTCCTTCCCTTTGATTTTCTGATTGATCTTGAGGATGATCCAGGAGAAACACTGGGAATATAACGCCATGGCAACAGAGTCCCGGGAATCTACAGCCTGTAAGGAGGAGAGCCCGAGGGTGTCGGGAAGAGCCAGTGATCGATGGGGAGGGGGAGAATAAATGAGTGGATATACTGTACATGAGTGTGTGCTGACCTGCTCTATCGTGAGCGGTGAGCAGATTTCCTCTCCTCTGAGGATTATGGAGCGCTGAGTCAGCACTTCAGACAGCTGGAAGGCGTCCAGGCCCAGCAGCTCGCTGGCATTAGTGACCACTGGAAGATGCACAAAGATGTGTTAAAACTTCTGCAACACAGTTTTACTTTCCCTAACTCTCTTTACACCACTGACCTTGCTTGGTGGTGATCTGGGCTCCTCCTGCAGTCATGAACTCGATGTTTCCCAGTTGTAAGACTCCAGACAGCAGCTTGAACATGTCTCTGATCTCCTCCTCTGTGAACTCCAACACCTTCAGCGCCTCCTACACGCAGACAAAAAGCACAGAGATCAGGTGTTACCAACAGAGGAGGTGCTTTTAACACCTTTAATCTGAGCAGACAAAAGAAACATAGCATGGTCACTGATTCTGCATCAGTGCGCTAACTAACAGAGCAAATTTCAACAGTACAAATGTTGCTCTGAAGAAGAGCTGCTCTCAAGGCTGCAAAGATTCCCTATTTCTTCTTTACAAGAAAAACATCCAAAGAAGACGCTTCAATATCTCAGACGGGGTGCAGATTTTGGGGACATTTTAGGAACCTCATTTCTATTAGTTGAATTTTATGTTAAGCTATTTGCAGGCTGTAAACATCCCCTTAGCGTTTGAAATTAGGTCTATATATCCGAACAACAACAACAACAACATCCACAGGTGAAAGAATATAGGACAAAAAAGGAAAGGGCAGATACTTCTTCTATCTTATACTACTTTTCTAGTAATATGGATAACTGATCATTTCGGCCTCTTTTGTTCCCAGGGAAATGTTTGTAAAACTCAAATCTGCTTGACAAATAAAGTCACACTGACCATAACACTGATATACAGCTCTTTGTCATTCAGGCTCTTGTCCTTCAAACATCCTGATTGGCTGAGGTAGTGGAAAGATTCGGGAGGGTCTTCCAGGAAGTAGAGGCCTGATAGAGGAAATATAAAATAATGTCAGCAGGGAGGGATGCACACTGAGATACTAAACTGCACTTACACTGTGTAGATGTAGTCTGATTATACCATTATCTGCTGCTGTATATCTCGTTGTACCACCAGTCTGTTGTAAACCTACTATTGTGAATACTGTTTCACATCAAACATTAGTATGCATTCCCTTACTTTTATGCTCTTTGCTAGCTCCCGCCAGCAGAGCGTAGAAGATGTGGTAGTTTCGTTCTCCGGGGTTTTGTCGCACCACTCGGTTCTATCGCAAAAATCAATGCAGCAAAGCCGCCATTAACATTTCATCATGATTCACACTATGCAACACTGACAATCACTCTGAATGAATTTTAATAACTTATTATGAGCAGGCTGCAGGCTTCGTTACCTTTTCCAGTAAATCTGAAAGGTAGAGTCAAGGAAACAATAAATATACTCCTTTAGTACATTTTTTTCAATAATAATAGCACATATAAACTGTGGTACATTTTATACAAATATGCATATTTTTGAATATATACATAAAAGGATACAGTCAATGACGCAGCCTCCCTGGATGTTGCCGCCCTCAGAGAAGTGAAGTTGGATGAATTTCCCAAAGCGACTGGAGTTGTTGTTGTAAACAGTCTTTGCATTACCAAACGCTTCCATGATCGGACTGCACAAAGAGTAAAAACCTGCAGTTAGCACTTTTTGTTTTTTCTGTAATTTATCTGTTCATGCAGTATAGAACATACAGTAGTACACGGACCATGTGCTGCAGAGGCCGTTCTGCAAAAGCAATATTATTTTACTGCGCTTTTTCAGCCATAGTGCCTGATAGCCTAGTGACTGATTACTTAGCCCTCCCACAGTATCTGGATTCGCTCACTGACTCTCTGAAGGATTGATTTGACTTAAAACTTGACAACAAAATCCTCCAAGTCTTAGTTTTCAACTTGCTAAAATCCTCTAACAATAAAAGACAAATAAAACCATTTTGCATGGGTGCAATTGTTTAATGATTACAGCGATGCATTGAATCACTGAATTGAATTTTTGTACTATTTTACGAACCAAACGATTGATCGAAAACAATCAGCAGATTGATCAATAGTGAAAATAATCAGAGAGATAAAGATGACTTTATTTAGACTTGAAGACTTCTGTAAAACTTGTGACATGGTTGGGAATGTCTTTAAGTCCAATTTTCTATTACAAAACAATTTTTACATATGTTTTACAGTATATTTCTTTTTACAGATTTCTTATTTCTATTTCACATATTTATTGTTATTATTTATTGTAGTAATATATTGTAGTAAAATGCACACATTTTTATATTTATTTA
Source organism: Pterois miles (assembly GCA_947000775.1). Taxonomy (NCBI): domain Eukaryota; kingdom Metazoa; phylum Chordata; class Actinopteri; order Perciformes; family Scorpaenidae; genus Pterois; species Pterois miles. Next base: position 794,138 of record CAMQGK010000001.1, read on the forward strand.
TATTTTTCTTACAACTTCTTTATGTTTACATATATTTTTACTCTAAAATGGAACAACTATAACGTAACTCAATTTTCCTAATAATCAAGGATCAGTAAAGTATTACTGACACTGAAACTAGACCGGGGCGTCTTCTGAATGACTTGAGACTTGAATCTGATGTGTTGCAAAAGGCTTACGAACAGCTCTGGCAGTAACAGCAAACAGGACCGTGTGCCATCTTCATTTTGCTGATACCTGCTCTGTACGATGGCCTGCTCCACTCGTGTACTTTTCTCCGATGGAGGCGTCCCGGCCGAGTTCTGGCTCATCACCGACAGGAACTGAAGCAACAGTTTAGTGCTCTCCGTTTTCCCTGCACCTGATTCACCACTGGAGTCACACACACACACACACACACACACACACACACACACACACACACACACACCATTTAATTAAACACACGGTGACCTTCTCTGACATTCCCATATCTCAACTTGGTCTGGTTGTTTAGTCGATTCTGGGGTTTGATAGCTTCAGTGATATTGCATTAACTCCCAGTCTGTCTCAATCAGGATATGAAGAGAGACAAAACCTGAGTGTAATTGAAAGCCTGATCAGATGTCTGACCTTACTACCTGATTAACCAAGCAGGCCAGGAGCAGTTAACCGACTTCACCCTGTGTTTTTTTTTTTATTATTAGTGGAGGGATGCCGATTATTCATTTTCACCACCAAGGCAGTTGCAATCTCTGTTGCTTGATCTCAGCTCAGTATCTCTCCCCAAACACCCACTGAAATCAGTATGTCTGAACCATGGAAAAGCTAGTCTACTTCCTTCAGCCTTCACCTTGACTGTCATTTTCCACCTCTGTCTGTATGGGCTTCAAGTACAAACCGGTGAAAAACAACCAACACTTCTAAAGCTCACTAATCAACATATTATATCTTCTTTGTTTAAAATCAGTGGACTCAGTCACAGTAAGATCACCCATTGGTTTGTGGAGTGACATTTTGAAGCTTCAAGTTCGGCGTTTTTACCGTCGCCATTTCGGTTATTTGCAACCAGAAGTGGCACGAGAGGTTGGAGCTAAGTACAACTGAACACTGAATAATTTGGCGACCAACACTCTAAAAGGTAATATCTAGCTCACTTAAATTACATGACTGCACTTTGCGCATTTCTCACTATCCTGCTGATTCAACTCTTGTAGTGTGAGTAATGGACTTGTTTTGTCTGAAAGAGATATAAAACTAAGTTCACTTGATAAACTGGACTTGTAACTTGTATTGCTGGATGGAAACGCAGAGCCATACCGGAGGGTGATGTCATGACATGCTTTACATTTGGACTTTTTAAAGAATATTTTAAAAGGCTTAAAGTGGATTTGTTTTGAGTCATTTGTTTCCACAAACGCTGGCCTGTAACATGCTCAAAATGTTTGTTAAAATAAGAAATAATCCTGCAAACTAATCATTCTTTGTTGTGGTTACTTTATTTATCTAAGGCAATTGGTTAAGTAAATAGTAAATACTACTGAGCATACAGTCCTGAGTGTACAGTACACTGAGTATACTGAGAATACTACTACTGAGTAAATTTTGTTAAGTCAGACTTTTACTTAAGAACAAGTTAATTTCACTTGCAAACAACTTCCCCAAATTAAGTAAATGCAACAAAATGTAAATAAACTTAACAAGTGGATGTAAAGTAAACATAACTTAAGACTTATAGTTATGTTTACTGACCTTTTTCAAGGCAATACAAGACAAAACACCCTGAAAGGGTTTAAGTCCCAGACTCAAATCCCAACTTCCACAACATCAGTCTGTCAGTCACAATGTAGTCACGCCCTAAAGCATACCCTGCTTTATGGTCTATTTGACTCTAAATGGGACCATAATTTACTAAATGAACATCATGCTGTATTGAAGACTTGAAACTAGCGATTGAGACCATAAACTCATGTTTACAATGTTTAGCGAGGTAATAAATCAGGTGAGAAGTAGGCTCATTTTCTCATAGACTTCTTTTGCAACCAGAGGAGTCGCCCTCTGCTGGCTATTAGAAAGAATGCAAGTTTAAGGCACTTCAGCATTGTCTTCATTTTTCAGTACCAGAGGTTGCTCGCTGTTGAAAACGTACAAAAAAAAAAAAAACATAAAAAAGTGTAAAAATATGTCCTTATGCAAAGGTAAGCTAACTGTCTCCTGGCTGTAGCTTCATGTTTGCAGACATAAGGGTGATATTGCTCTTCTCTACTAACTGTCAACAAGAAGGCAAATAAGGCCGACACTCAGAAAGATGCATGTGTAACTCTATGCAAGTTAGATGTAATTAGAGGTAAAGCAGTATATTGAATCATCAGAATAGTCTCCTCCGTGGGTGAAACTCACCTGATGAGGACACACTGACTGTCGTGGCGTTTCCAGATGCAGCGATAGCATTCATTGGCCACGGCAAAGATGTGCGGAGGGAGCTCCCCTATATGGTGCTTGGAGTACAGGTCCACCCTCTCTGGGTCATACAGACCTGTGATCTGCTTGTAGGGGTTGACGGCCGCCAGGATGCTGCCAATATTGGTCTGAAAGCAGCCAAGACGTGACACTTCAGGTTCTGTCTCTGTATCATTTTTGAGCCATTTATTTACTTTTTTGTTGTCGTTTTTTTCCAGTTCTCCGTTTAAAATATCCAGAAATAACACACTTACAGTAAAAACGCTAACGCATGCAAAAAACACATACAGTACAAATATGTGAAATTTTAAAGCATCCTTGTATTGATATTAATCTGGATAAGGGAACACAGCAGGGTGGAGATCTGACAGTAGTGACGAGTGACCAGATTTTTATTAGAAAGCTGAGGTCAAATCAGTGAAACGATGGTGGAGGGAGGCTAGATTTCCATTTTGAGCTGTTTGTGCTCGAACAAAAAATACCTTGAGGTCAGCATGCCTCCCATCGTGTCATATTACCCTGTCTGTGCATTTTGTGTACTACACTTATATAAAACTGTGCTGAAGGACTCATATACACATAAATGCACGAGCACACTGTAATACAGAAAGCTGACCCACCCACGCAGGGTAAATTCTTATGATCAGCTTAAGATAAATCCATATATGGACAATATTTCATCATCTAGATAAGGTCACACAACAGGCTGCCATTGGTCTGTTGTCTGATAATCTTTCAGGTTTTCAGGCTTTCCAGATCTTTTATTTCAACTCACCATGATCAAAATGCCCGTGTTTTAAGTGATCTCAATATCCATTTTATGACCCCACACAGAGATTATCATCCTTTCATGGTCATCAATGGTCATAAGTGAGATAAAACCCCCAAGGCAAGGTGGGTAATGGAGTTTTATGCTCATGAGCTAATGCTTCTATTCATTACTGACATACACATATTAACAAATTATCACAGCAACTCATTTCTGTTTTGATTATTGAGTCACTTATTGGATCTGAGAAACACAGCAGAGCATTTTGATGCTACACTACAAAAACCAACATGAATCATACATGTGTTTGATACTCTGTCTTGTCCTTTCATTGTGTTGCCATTCAATTTCTGTCTATACTGCAAAAATGTGCATTCAAAGTGTAATTGTTTGTCATAGCGGGTGTTTTTTCCACTCTAGCACCACAGTGGTTTTCCTTTTGTATTAAGCCCTTCCAAAAACTTTTTCCCACATGACCTGACGTTGTTCTCTGCATGATGATGCTGCTACATGCAGTATATATACATCCTTAGTCAGTGTATTAACATTACATGCAGTAAGATTCACATACTTAGATGGCGGTCGGCATGCTCCAAGTTTGGAGAAGCTACTGCTGTTTGGAGGCCACATTAGTTCAGATCAGAAAGTCACACTATAAACAAACTAACCGATAGATGCAGTGGTAGACCAGCAACTCCTGTGTTCTGCAAAGTAAAATGACTGTTTTTGTCAATGGAGTCTGGTGCCTTTGAAGAGAGCGCTATAGTGACAGCTCCAGTTCACCGGCAAAAAAGGCTGTAAGGTAAAGTGGTAAAAATAGTATCAGTTCAAGCATAGTGTATGTTTGAACTGATACTGATATTTTTGGTGGTAAAAATACATTTTCTGCTGCTCCTGTCCACAGCTGCTTTACCTCACTGTCAGACAGACCTTCCTGACAGGAAACTGAAGACTTTATATCTCTCTTCAAAGCCACTAAACTACATTCACAAAAACAATAATTTTACTTCGCAGAATGTGGGAGTACACATACAACCCCACTTCGTAAACTCCAAACTCACCCTTTCAGTTATTTCCAAACTGAGCGGCCGTTTCCACTTGAAAAAAAATGAAAAAGATCCAAGATGAACGCACCTTTTAAAGAAGTAGAGTGTCGTTTGTTGTTTTAACCACAACACTTTCACTTTATAAGCCTCTCTCTCTGTCTGTCCACCTATTCCACTCAGAGTAGATGTGTCTGATGAGATGATTTGTGGTTCCCACTAAAAGCCTCATGCATGTAAAGATTACTGGAATACATCAAGACGTAAACATAATGTACACACATGCAGGCTTGGCCACATACATCCACCCTCACATATACTTACAGACACAAGTGTGTCTATGTGAATGCACTTACATAGATGTTATCCTTCTGGTAGCGCTGGTACAGGTTGTGCATGATGGCGGCCTCGTGCAGCTCAGCCAATGCCGACATGTCCTCCACTCCGTCGATGCTGGACTGGTGCATAGCATACACCCGCTCCCTGGTAACCTCAGCCTGCTGCAGGTACAACACCTGGAGGACGACAAGACGTGCAAGCTGTCACTTATCATCTCTAAATATGTTGAATTATATGAGTTAGCAGCCTGACACATCTATTTTCACATCAATTGGAGATTTTTTTCCCACCATGGCTTTCAAAAATCCTGAGAAAGCACCTGACTTTGCAGAAGTCAAGGCAGACTACATCATTAAAGTAATGATTTTAAAAATAAGCCTAGTGCGTATTGACCGTGCAGCGGTCTTCCTTGGGGTAAACAGTCAAAACTTTCAAATCTCTTCAGACTGTTTAAACTGTCTTGTTAGATGAATTTATTCTTGACCTTGGAAAAAGTAGTTTGACCAAAAAAAGGCCAATTAGATAAAATATAAAATGAAACTGGGATGGTTAATAGCAAAGAAAAGCAACATAAGGTTAGTGTTAGGCTTGTCACAGTAGTCGCTGGTGTTGCCGGTGTTACATGGTGGTCGGGCACACACCGATTCCATTGTGTACCCAGCGCCACCAAGGCCCTACTGTCATTTTGCTTTTTTAAAAAGAAATAAAACCCATTTAATTAATTTTGGTGTATCAGCATGTTATCAATAGTCGGATGACAGACACTGAAAGTAAATGCATTTTAGGTGTCATATTTAACACACACGGAACAAGAGAGGGTTGACACACCAAGAGAAATGCACCTATGAGCCAGTATTTCAGATAAAAACACAGCGCTATAAGGGAACCAAAACGTGAATGAGGCAATGTGGTCGCAGTCAGTGTGCGTGGCTCAGTGGCACCAGGTAACGTTTAGACCACATCACGTTTAGACACATCACCACCTGACGGTAAAGATCAGAGGAAGCGCTCTACACATATTGATACATATAGCCAGGCTAGCTGTCTCCCCGTTTCCAGTCTTTATGCTAAGCTAAGGTAACCAGCTGCTGGTTATAGCTTAGGCCTGCACGGTTTTGAAAGAATATCTAATTGCAATTGCAATATGATTTGCAATATTGGAGGGTATGATAATTTTTACATCATTCTCATTTTCATTGAAAAACGCATTAAAATAATTGTTGCTTGATTGGTGAAAATGATTTTTGCAGGGATCTTTGTCTGTAGACAAAATGTGTGGGCCAAGACTTTTCCACAGCACCACAATATTTAATTTAAAATGGTATTTTGACACACATTTCGCCTTTAAGAAATCTTGCGATTTCCGTCTCATCCTGCAATTTGAAAATTGTGATTTTGATAAAATTTCTAACTGTGCAGCCATACTGTTGCTTTATATTTACCGTACATGAGAGTGGTATCGATCTTCTCATCCCAATATGTTGAGCTATCCATTAACAGTGTTTTAACGTGATGTTTCCCTGTAATATACCACACATACTGAAACTGACTAATGTGCTGTGCTGTACTGCATTATAGACTGCTCTGCATTGTGTATTATGCTGGTGTTACGTGGCATTGTGTGTGCTCAAGGTCAAATAAAAAGAACTAAATATGTCACAATTATTCCTCTGATGCTTGAGTTTCAGTGCTGGTAGTGATGGGTAATAAAGGTATCTTGTTCAGCGTGAGGAAGAAGACTGTGTTCACACACAGATTTAAAAAAATATGCCGACATTACAAGGTCTTTCCATTTTTAGCATGAACAGACTAATTATGATGCAACATGACGAAAACACACATGATGAGAATTCAGAGCTAACCAGACCCCCATCTCATCTATGTCATCCATCGCCATGGCAACTGGAGAGACCAGGGGACAAGACGGGTGGGGAACCCGTTTGTGGGAGGAGAGGAAGGAGAAGAAAAAACAGGGAAGAAGAAGAAGAAGAAGAAGAAGAAGAAGAAGAAGAAGAGAGAGTAACAGATCTGATCTAGCAGGACGTGACAGGTGATGGTGTGTATTCATGTCAGGCCACACACACACACACACACGCACGCACACACACACACACACACACACACACACACATACACACACACACTGCAATGAGGATCTTTCTGTCCTCAATACAGATAATTAATCAGCATAAAGGTCGTTCATTCATTCCAGCAAAATCAACTTGTCTAAGAATAGAAACCACGGCCTTTCAATACTGGGTTGTTAATATGTCAGCTCAGTCTCACAGCCATCCTCCACCCTGTGTGTGCGTGTGTGTGTTGCTGTAACAGATGTGTTGGGAGTCTGTTGAGGGTGTCAGAGGGGCTGTGCTATAGGCGTTCAGACATCTTGCTCTTAAATAAATCTATCTCACTCCAGTAACAACGTCTTCCACTGCTCAGAGCTGCTGCGTGCAGACGCTTCTCTCTCAAGGCGAACAAACTTACAGCATATCATCGTTTGCAAACATGTCTGCACGTAAAATTTTGTTTGTGACTGACAAGTAGAAACCAGTGAGCTATGTGTTGTTTGTGCACTCCTACGGTAATCTTCTTTCTCATACCTTGCAGAGGTATAAACATCTTGTGGATACTGAGGGTCTAACCCATGGAGACACTAACCTTTCCCCACTCTCTCAGCTGTGATGAAATGACCCAATTATCCCTCGTCCTCCATTAGAGTGAGCATAACTTATGTGGCTCTCGCCTTCGCTACGGCCCCGTCCACTTGACTCTTTGACTTCACCTTTCTACAATAAATCAAGGCACTGGCGTGTTGCTAGCTGAGCACAATTATTATTACATACATGAGTGTTAAAGCTGCAGGGTCAGTATCAGCAGCCAGTACTAGATGCAAATGTGCAAAAATGCAGTAACAATAAAACTGGGCTGCATTTTTTTTCTTTTTTTTTTGTTAATTCGAGTTTAATCTAAGCTATTATTTGTAATAATGAAAACTGTTAGATTTATACAAGACTTACCACCACCCCCCTGACTAAAAATCAGTCAACACAGGTTTATTAATTTATCTTTCCTGCTACTATCAACCTATGTCGAGCCCACTTTTACATCTATGTGTGTGTATGTATGTACTGTATATGTATGTACTTTTCAATGTGTACAGGAGACATGACGTGAAGCATTACCATGCCTGTTAGTCATGGCTTGGACAGCTGTACACAAGCAGAGATATTCATTCATATTACATCTAGACCATGATGAATCTGTGAGAGCAAAAAGACTTAAAGTCTCTCAAATTACATCCAAGTCCATTAGTTTTAGACAAGGCTTTTCTCTTTATTTTCTCACCCTATTAAGTCTCTCTCTCTCTCTACCGCTCTCTGCATGCCTTCATGCCTCAAACATCACTTCTCTGTCTCTCTCATCTCGCTTTCCCTTTGTACATCACTCCTCTTTTATCCCTTCCCCCTCTTTGTCATGTGTCTCTGTTCTCTCAGTCTACCTCACATCATCCCACTCTTCATTAATTTACCCCTCTCTTCTGCCTGCCCACATTTCAACCTCTTATGACTTCCTTCATCTTCCTCCAGTTCTCCTTTTTTACTCCTTATTACTGTAACCTCCATGCTTATTTCTGATCGGCCCCTTCAGCTTGTAGTTTTTTTTTTTATTGCACATCTTTCTGATTGTCTTGTCTAATGTACATGTACATGTACATGGTGTTCACTTGTAATGTCTAAATGTCTCACACCCCCTGCCTGTAATTGAAGGCTTACTGAGAGCCTTGTCAATCAGACAGTCAAGCATGCCGTTGCAATCCAGGGTAAATTATAGTGCAACAGAAGATAAAGGCAATGACAGTTGACTCCCAATCGTGTTGAAGGGAGGAAGGACACTAGGACAACTAAAATGGAGGCCTGGTGCCAGAGGATAATCATGATCAAGTTTATTTTCTCCAACTTTAGGAAGCTCCCTCCAGAGTCACTGATGACATTAACCAACTGATTTCACAGGCTGAGATCCGGACAGACTGTATATAAATAGTGGACATAGTCACTGTGACGTCACCCATTGGTTTGTGCACTAATGTTTTGAAGCCTCCAGTGTGTCATTCTGGCCGTGACCACCTTGGTTTTTGTCCGTCACCATCTTGGTTTTTAGTCATCACCATCTTGGTTTTTAGTCATCACCATCTTGGTTTTTTGTAACCAGAAGTGCCACGAACTGAAAACACAAATTTTAAAACGAAAACACAATCATGGTAGCAACCTGTCAATCACAAGAAAGTCACGTCTTAAAGCATACCCTGCTTTATGGTCTATTTAAGATAAGATAAGATAAGATATTCCTTTATTGGTCCCACAGTGGGGAAATTCACACGTTACAGCAGCAAAGTGGATAGTGCAATAAAGACAAGAAGCATAGATTTAAAAACAGTATTAATACAATAAAATAAATAAATTAGTATATACATAATAGAAAAAGTAAAGCCAGAAGTATGTCCTTTATATCAATAAATAAGTTTGTTGTTGACTATAAATGGGACCAAAAGTTACTAAACAAACATCATGTTGTATTGAAGAAGACTTGAAACTAGCGATTGAGATCAAAAACTCACGTTAACAATGTTTAAAATAAGACAAGACAATTTAAGATAAGACTTCTATACAATCAGGCTTTTTTTGCAACCAGAGGAGTCGCCCCCTGCTGGCTATTAGAGAGAATGCAACTTTAAGGTACTTCTACATTGGCTTCACTTCTCAGACCCGGCGGCTGCCCACTGCTCATGATGAGCATGCCCCTTTAAGAAGGATCTATCTCCCATGGTGGTCCCTCTGGGAGAAAGAAACCCTGGACATTAAACTGTAAGATTAAATCAAGAAAATGCCTGGGCTACAGTTCTGGCTTTTACACAGCTTCTAATGCCAAAGCTCCTTTCAAATATAAAGGCCTTTAACAGCAGATAAGGCAGACATGCTCCATGAAAGCCATTTGGGACAACCCAGATGCAGATGATTCAGAGAGAGGAGGGATGCCATGACGTGAGAAAGTATGTCAGTGACAGAAATAAAACGCATCTGAAGTGGAAGAATTAAAAAAAAAGGTTTTTGCAGATGGCTCCGTCCTCTTCCTCCATTGCCCTCTGGTGGGTTTTAACACACATTCTGTGCTTCTTGGCCCACATTAACACACAAAGGACACAGACAAACTGTACTGTATATGTGAAGCACACACTTGCTAAGTTTGACTACCCAGAGAGTCTAAAATGGGATACTTCATATTCAATAATTCATTATGGAGAGAGGAACAGAGGAAAGATGGGGAATTAGTGAGAGAAAAACATTAAGAGAGACACTGACATCGACTGAAAGGGAGAAAGTAACGTAGAAGTAGAGCACGGTTAACCAACTCTGATTTCCCCTCTGTGTTACATCTCTCTCTGACAGTGTGAGAGAGGAAGCTTCTTGATAACGCTGGCGTTAAGAGAACTGGATACAGCATTGGAGGCGGGGGCTCCGTTCATTCCTGTTAAAGTTGTTCAGTGGTGCATGAAGTCAATGGGTAGAATTCCAGGTCTGGTCTTCCAAGTCCAAGTCCAAGTCTCCATAGACATAAACAGAGGAAGGAAATAACTCTGGATTCAGCTATTAGTGCAACTTTTAGGACTTAATGATTTAAATAAGGACTATTAGAGTGTTCGTACTGGGAAGTCGATTCACCTGAGTTACAGACTCTCTTTCTCTTTCTCAATGTAAGTCTATGAGAAAAAGTTTTTTTGGGCCCAATGGCATCATGTGACGAACACAGAGGTTGCAGTACCACCATTGGCCACTACGACCTTTTGGTCCAGACTGAAATAAACAATTGGATGATTGCTGTGAAATTTGGTAGAGATATTTGTGTCCCCTCACTTTTCCTCTGATGTGTGGTTTTGAGTGAAATGTCTTGACAACTATTGGAAAGATTGCCGTGAAATTTGGTACGGATATTCCTGTCCCCCTAATGATGAATTGTAAGAGCTTTGGTCACTGAACACACTTTCCACACACACACACACACACACACACACACACACACACACACACACACACACACACACACACACACACACACATGCACACACACACACATGCACACACACACATACACACATCCAGTGCATGGAGCGGCCTTCCTGTAAAGCCCTCTGATGTCTGAAGCTGCTTTGCATGATTCAGGAGGAGAGCCAGGGGAGACAATCCTCTTCATCTGACTTCCCATATTAGCAGCAGCCAGAGTGAGGAGGAGAAGGGCCGAGAGAGATAAAGATGGAGCGTAGAGAGAGAAAGAGCTGTGGGCATAGTGACCCATATATTCTGCAGACCTCTATTCAGTGCAAGATACAGTATCACACAGTGGCCTACTACCTGCAGCTCTCATCACTGACCTTGGATCAGATGTGGTAGACCTCCATGGGTCAGATTAGGATTGGGGAGCACTGAGAAGGTATTTTGTATGATCTGACCCCTCAGATCAGAGCATTTTAGAAGCTAAAGGAAGAAGTGTTGGGCAAGTCACTTTATTTTAAGCCAAAGGAGCCAGGTTATTGAACTGAGGCAGACTGGGTCAAACAAAGCAAATTTCTTTACGTGAAAGTTATGTTAAAGGTGCTCTAGATTTAATATCCAGATTAATATAGAAGAAAATGACTATTTTCCACATAAAGATATAGTGGCGTAATATCTACCCGAGCTGCAAATGTGTGTTGTAATCTGAGCTTCTCTGTGCTTTATCTATGTAGCTGGTCTGGCTGCATGTGGAGCTAATGCTACATGTCCACCAAGTGATGACACTAGGGGACGCTCAAGTGGCCGCTCAAGCGGTGACGTACCCTGTCGTGGAATGCACCTGCACCTCATTTGTATAGAGATTTTTCGTTTTTATGTAAATACAAACCCCCTTAAACTCGCCGTAACACTTCCACCATGCAATGGGCCACGTCTTCCCCTGCTTTCCATATGAAACTAAATAGTTGATATGCCCTCCATCACCAGATCAGGTGGATATGAGCCATTAATCCCAGTGTGTGTGCCCTAATCACCGCTGGACTGCGCTGCGCTCATACGGCGTTTACCACTGATAACGTAATCCCAACCCACTGCATCTTCGTGGGAGCGTAACAGCCATCCTCTGGTTCCTCCCTAGGTGAACACTGTTAGCTTGTCAGCGTAGATATGCTCTGAATTTGAAATTTATCACCTTTAAGTTAAGTGAAATCATTCACTTATTCAATTTGTCAGCAGCACCAGCCTGGGTTTTAACACCACCAGCCCTGTCATTCCTCAGAATAACTTTGAGTTGATTAGGAAACACTAAAAAGGCTAACATGAGAAGGAGAAAATGCTAAAGTGAAGCTAAAAGTCATTCAACATGTATTGTTTCCTCTCAGTTCCCTAAATGTTGCATATGTGCAGTGTAAATGAACTCCAAACGTGTGTTGTTCACCTCTAAAATTGCATCCTACCCCTTGGTGTTTCGTTTATCTTGGTAGGCTGAATTGGGATGAGGAGGTTAACAATAATCTTAAACTGTGTTAATGCCTTCTCTGCCCCACAGCACCCATTCAGCACTGGGGTGTATAACACCTTCCATATGTCATCATCCTTTAAGATTTGGCAAACCCACATTCATCCCACCCCAAGGGGGATGTCTGCTGCATTTTCCACAGATGAGGGATGTTGCAGAGAGACAGGGATGGTGGGAGACAGACAGAAGGGAAGAGACAGTGTGTTTGCATACTAAGTTAATCTCATTATATGATACTAAGCGAGTGAGTAACTACGGGGTCCTCAGAGGGTTAGAAATATGAAACTGTGAGGAGGAATGTGGGTCAGAAGATCACAGAGCAACATCAGCTTGTTTATGTGGCACATCGGACCAAACAAATCATTTCTGCACTTTTCATTAGGCGCGTTTGACAGAGTGTTTTCTGTATGTATGTGTGTTTTGTGTGTGTGTGTGTGCACAAGGAGTAAGACATCCCTGCAGCATGTTCTGTACTCGCGTGAGCTTTCGCTGCGGCTTTCACGCTAGCTACTGAAATCCAGGTCACGTAACACACACTGTCTATAACTCATCGCTAACGTAACCTGTGTGTGTATATGCATGTTCGTGTGTGTGTACAGTTTAAGTGTATGGATGCGGGTGTGTGTTGACTTCTGTCTGTATATCTACATATTGTCCCATGTGCAATACACTCCTGTGTGGGTGTAAATGTGTCCTATACAGATACACTTGAACTTCACAATTACAGCGTATGTAAAGGACGAGCCTTATGCTAATGAACTCGGTGGCCGTATCCATGGCAACCAGGGCGGGAATATCTCAGGAACAGGAACAGAAATGCCTCAACATGTGTAGTTATAAAATTGACATAGATTAATCTGGTGAATGATTATTGTGTCTAAAAATAGTATATCCTGCAGCTAAAGGTGAGCAGAGGTCAGCTTTTAAATTAATCACCAACTATTTTGATAATGGATTGATCAGTCATATTTATAATATTTGAGTTATGAACAAATCAAGACATTTGAGGACATCATCTGGCTTTGGGAAACACTGATCGTAATTTTTCACATACAGAGGTTAAAAAAAAGTTTGCACTAGAGGTGGAGACTTCAAACTTGGACTTGAATGCCGTGCTGCTGTGATGCATTGAACTCGACGATCAGTGCATCAGTGCTTCTGTTAAAACTGAAGTGTTGTTGTTATTTTGGCCATTGTGCTGCTGTATTTAGCATAAACAGAAAGAGACCACAAAGACTTGAGTTTTGACTTGTAAGTCAAGTGATTGATGATTTCAAATAAGAAACACACATCTAATCTTCCTGAAATGACATTGGCAGAGGCTGACATTTTGCAGCTTGGCCCTTTGAGATGTAGTAATGTCAAAAATATCTACTGTACGTAGCAGTACCTATCGAATCAATACTGAATATTTGAAACAGTTTCAATACTCATTTTCTGCAGTATCAGTACATGAGCACCGGCTGTGCTTTCAGCCCTGTCTTCTCTCCGACAGTGAGCTGACACACACATACATACCGTTATTTATCTTTTAATAAACATCTAAAAAATGATGGCATAAATATGTCAATATTTCCCTGTGTTATCAAAAACTATATTGAAAATCGACGTTTTTCAAGGTTTATCGAAGTAAGAAATTCCAGTATTGTGACAAAACTACTGCAGTCTGGGAAAGGTGCTCACAGGAAAAGAGGAGATAAATTGTGGATGATTGTGTACCAGCCCAGTCTTCTCTCGCTGTTTTAACAAGTTAAAAAATAATCAAAAAATCAGTCAGCATGTAGTCACAATAAAAAACCTGCCACTCAAAACATCTACAGCAAACTCAAATCAGTGGTGTTGTGGGATATTGCCTGTTTCATGAAACCTCCCTCAGAGTAAAAATGAATGATGTAAAGGCTTGCACATATACCCCTGGTAGTTGTGAGTTGTGCTGATTTGACATGAAGGCTTGTAGTTTTGCAGCCACAGCATTTGTAACCCAGAATTGGTAATGTGTTGAACTGGGTCAGGGCCTGTTATAGATTACAGAACCACAGCGACATGGCAGCTGAGAGCAGAATACAGTACAAGAAAGGAAAGTAAAAGTCAAACAAACACCAGAAAAAATGCTTTTAAATTTCATTTCTTGTTCCTCGAGTGAACCCTCAAGACATTTTAATAAGCGGCTGCAATGGTGGCCGGTATATCATTGCAGTCACTATTAAAATGCCTTGAGGGTTCACTCGGCTCTTTGGACATTGGATTCAAACATGTATTTACGATTATGCGAACCAGCTAGGGCAAAGCAACAGGGAGTGATGGGGATCCTGGGACGGTTTGCATGGGTGAGATCCTGTCGTAACAGGGTAAAGACCATCATCCTGCTGATTCTCTATCAAATATTCACCACCTCCTGCAGTGCTAACATTTAAACACCAGCAGCTAGCAGAGAGGGAGGGCAGAGGGAGGCCAGGGAGAGATGGATGGGGGTTGGGGAGGTTAAGGACATTCATAATCCAGAGCAAAGAGAATGCCTGCTCCAATAACCAGTCTTCTATTTTGGGAAATGCCCGTCTGTTCTCCACTGTGTGTCTGAACACGAACAGCAAAGCAGCGACATCAAAAGATGCTTTTAGAGCAGCGTTTGGCCATTTTTACATCTTAAAGGCCAAACATGACTTCATTATACATCTGCGACAGACAGCCTGGATGTGGATGCTCTTTGGGGTTATAAAGGGAGGATTGAAACTCTTGAATTTAGTCTATTATTAGCTCCATCTAAATGCTGCCAACTGGAGCATGTGTGTTTTTACGTGTGAACCATCAAATAACAAAAAATCCAATGTGTGCATGTCCTTGCTCTGATACAGATTAGATGAGTGCATGCATACACACACTTATATTAACATTCAGTTGCATTGTTTTGGCAGGAGGTTTGGTGGAATAGGTCTTGGCTTTGCCATTCAGAACAACTGTAGGCTCCTGAGATCTGACATCCTGAAATGTGCATTTGTGCTCCCATAATGATCTCCATCTTTACTAGCTCTCCTCTGGAGGATGTGTGTCAGAGATGAATTTTGCATATGTATGAGGAGGAAGAGGAGGAGGTGGAGGAGGAGGAGGAGGAGGAAGGAACTGGAGCGGGAAAGTGGAGCATCATGACCAGGAGTTTCTGTCGATCCACACAGGAGTGGATGAACCTGCACAGCTGCTTCACCTTCGCTCTGACCTTTATCTGATGATGAGATGACACATTACAAGCAACGACTGCAGCTTTCGCTCAGCAGTAATTTAATGCTGACGCAGTTTCCTTCTCCTGTCTGGATTAAACCAATTATTTTCAGTCCGTTAAGAACATTTCTTCCAGATCACAGTTTTAATGGAAAAACCTGTGTAACCGAGGTGACAACCATGAAGAGCTACACCCCTGGTAAACTTTTACAGAGTCCTGTTTCCAGATTACTTGACTACAAATCTAACGGTGATGGAAACAGAGGGGTTATGCTGAAATCACACCAGAGCAGCGATGAAGTGCAGCCTGCAGTGAGCCACCACACAATGTCCATGAAAAGCTGCAACAGACGCTCCCGAGCTCAACGAGCTGCAGCCGTTTGTGGCCAAATGCGGCTAGACAAAAACTGAAAACTTTAAGTGGCGAAGTGGGCCACAGAGAACCTGCCGCCAATCAGCAAACAGATCCTCTGAATCCTGTTACATGTTGACCTATGTTACAAAGAATATCTTCCCACCTGAAACATGTGAATATGCCTGACCATGGAAAAATGTAGCAATTGCGCTGCACTTTGCCGCTGCCTGGTGTGAATTCAGCGGTATGAAATCTGTTCGCTCTCAGCTCTCGTGCCGAATGTTAACGAAGTTGGCTAAACTACTTTTGAACCAGGCGCTGGTACAACCTCCTCTACTGCTGGGGTCCGTGATAGCTCTGTCAGCAACCACGCAGGAAAGGCGCTCTGTGGCACGCTAGGATCATAAAACTAGGGAGGCTAATTTTGTAAAATAAAAATTCAACCAATAACAAACACTCATTAACCGATTATTAACCGTTAACCAAAGTATACGAGCAAAACAGACAACTGAGTCCCCAGTTCACCGGTCTGGGAGAGTTACTGTAGCAGCCACGGTGCTGCATGTAGTGTCGCGGACATGCAGCCACTTTCCCAGTAAAAGTTTCCGCCACCACCACTGCATCATTTAGTTTTAGTTTGCAGGTTGTCAGCTGTGTGTCTGCCCGACGTAACAATGCTCTGTCACCCGGCTTAATTTTAGCAAGTATCCGACAAACCGTGAGGGTGTTTGTGCTACGTTTGCAGCTGTAGCGCTGCTTCCCATAGTCACACACATACGCTCTGTCTGCGTAGCGTAACTTTAGCGATTGTCCAACAAACCATGTGTGTGTGGCGGCGATGAGTGTGGGTGTGGGTTTGTCGGTAGCATTATAGCTGTGAATTCTTTCTACCCATGCAGACAGTTATAGGAGGTGAGTGTGGTGCAGCTGCTTGTTAGGGTTAGTGAATGTTGTGAATGTTTATACATTTCTTACCTCTCCATAGTCGGTTGAGATGACAAGCGTTCCATCTCCGCAGGAGTTGACTGTGGCGGGAACCAGCTGCTCCTTCTCTCTGACCCAGACACGGGCCCCCTGGATCACAGACACAAACACAAGGACCGAAGTTAAGCAACCAGTAAGAAAAAGAAGAATTTGGTTATGTAAAGTGACGAAGGCCCTGGTGACCAGAGTCTTCAGCTCGGTTAGAACTTGTCTTTATAGCTCTCAGTTTTTAGTTACTAAACTGTTTGTGCAACACTATGATGCTTTCAAGGACAGACTGTCTGAAAATGTGTCCTGTTATATCCCCATATTTAAACAACATCACGTCTCCCTCCTCTTTATCACTGCCAGCCAACAACTATAAACTCTTCTGATTTCCGACGTGGTCGTACAACACACTTTTGACCTTTGACCCTGACGTGTGCTGTATGTATGTATGTATGTATGATGAGTGTGCATGGGTGCACAGACAGATGTGTTAAATGAGACAAAGACTGTAACATCTGGACTTTCCACCAAGGTGAAGCAACAATGCTTGACATCTGTGTGTAAATGTGTGTGTGGGGGTGAGTATTACTATACGTTGTGGGGACTTGCGTTAGGATTAGGCAAGGAACAGTTACACTTAGGGTTTGGGTAAGTCTCCAGGAAATTAATGTAAGTCAGTGTGATGTCCTCAAAAGTCATGGAAACATGACTGTGTGTGTGTGTGTGTGTGTGGTTGACTCAGGGTCAGAGGAAGTGTGCTCCCCAAAGACCTTTCCACAGCAGACAAAGCCCTCTTTCACAAAGTCACTGACCCCTGACCTCCAAGCCCTAAAGAGGGGCACAGCATAACAGAGAGGAGGGTACGGGAAAGGAAAGAAGAGGAGGCAGTCAACAGCCCTACTGAAGTACTGTAAAGACAGGAAATGGACCACATGTTCTCGTATAACAAGTACAATTTGCTGTATTTCAACAATACTGAATTGCTCTGAAATGTACAAAAGCATGAGGTCTAATATAAACCAATGGTGTAAATGACAATTAACAAAACAAAACAATTTATCAGTGCTGAAATCTAATCAAAAATATAAAACAATGAATAAATTAAGAGTTAAGACTGTTCAATGCCTTGCCATATATCTGTCAGATAATTATCAGCCCAGATTTTACATCAAAACAAAACAGAAAACTGTCTGGTGATGTGGGATGTGAGAGATATTATGTCCTTTTTATAAAAATTACTTAATTACTCAATAAGTGACTTGTTGTTAAGGAGCACTTCTAATTATCCAGAAACAATTTGAGAAAAAAGGCCAAGTTTCAGCTTCTAAATTGTAAGATTTGTGACTTTTCTCTGTTTTATACCCTGGTAAATTAAATATTTTGGGGCATTAGTTTGACAAAATAATCTATTTGAAGACGTCTACTTGGGTTATAGGAAAATGTAAAGAGGGTTTTCACAGTTTTCTGACATTTTATAGTCAAAATTAAAGCCTTAAAGTTGTATTACATTTGTATTCTCGTTGTACAAAGTCATGTGCACATTATGTGTCCAAGGGTTTTACAGGCAAATGTGCTCATTTTTGGATGGTCTTGTTATAGTAAGAATGTTTCCAGACATATTTACTGGAGTCTAAAGCCTGAGACCATGTTTGGGCCCTGAAAAGACACCAGATGTGTGCATGTGAATGAACTGAGCAGCGGAGGAGGGCTGGAAATGAATTGTTTTAGCAACAGATGGCCCCGCACCCCAAAGCATTTCCTGACAACTTTTATCTCTTTCATCACCCCCTTCTCGCTCTTGTTTGGTCTCTTTCTGTCTTTTTCTGGCACTCTATATCAATCTGACACACACACACACACACACATAATAATAATAGAAAACCAGTCTGTGCCCCAGGCTGTAGAGTTAACCAGGCAGAAATCATTCACACATACAGTACAGTACACTATATACATACACACTGTTGGGTAGCTCAAGGTAAGGCTTCGGGGGAACAATGTCTGAATGCTCTTGGATTCAGAGTTTTAACACTGCTGGTCTTTGAGAAAAAATAAACTCTACTTTGGGCAATGTCAGCATGCCACCATGTCAACGCTGACAATGGCTGTGTTCAAAATCACATACTACCGTACTGCAGACTACATACTCGATCTATGTATGTACTGCCTACTGCCTCCTAAATTAAAGATTAAGTATGCCACTACCAGCAGGCTGCTCACACGGAAGTAAACTCAAGCAAGACATCTTTTCAGTCCGTTCTCATTCGCAGGGTGAATACTGTATAGTGACATTTTGGCAGTAAAAACGAAGCTGAGGGTACCCTTTAGTGTCTGTATGAGACGCGCCGTGTTTTCAAGTAACTACTGGGCTTGTTGTGGTACAAATAAACACAATTCTGGGATTGTGTCCCATGTGAAACCATGTGAAAACGTTTTGTTTGTCTTTGTGTTCACAACGTTACATTTCACTCTCAATTTAGAAACGTAGTAATTTTAGGCCAAAGCATGTTGTTTGTATCCAAATCTAACAAAGTGGTTTTGTTGCCTAAACTAAGGAAGTAGAAGAAGAAGAAGAAGAAGAATTACTTTTATTAATCCCAAAAAGGGGAAATTAAATTAAACTCTTTTAAAAACAAAAAAGGAAAAAAAAACAAAAAAAAAAAAAAAAAAAAAAAAGGGGAAAGAGGGGGGGGGCCTGACAAGCGAAGTATTGGAGAGTGTTAGGGTTAGACCTGCCTCTCTCTCAGCAGTCAGTCAGACCGTCTCATCCCTATAACTCCAGCTCATCCGCCTGTCAGATTCCAGCACACAAAGCCATTATAATGATGGTGATGCCATCAATTGACCCGGTGACCAACTCGCCCTAAGGCTCCATGCTCACAGTTCACAGCTTCACTACATCCTGTGAACTGATAAAATGACCTCTGACCCCACATAAACCTCTGATACAGGACTCTTCTTTCTTTCCCAAATTCAATATAATGCATGTTTTTCCTTTCTGTCTCGCTTTCTATCTGTCTCCTCTTTAAGTAAATTGGTCCCCCAGTCCCAGATCGATGTACTTTGCCTGAGCCATGCACAATCTCTGTGGAAAATGCAGCGAAGGAGACACAGAGGGTTATAAATGACCTGCCAGCAGTACAACCTACACCCACCAACACCCTCATATTCCTCCCTCCCCTCCCCCTGTTCAGACAGACAGGAATGGCCATGCATGACAACAAACTCCAATACTGGAAACTGCATTTATGGTGAAAAAACACTCCCTCCCCGTTTCTCACTATGAAATTCAAACCAAACTGCAGTCAAACGGGGGCCTCCAGCTTCGTCCATCACCTTTTCGTCAAGCTCCATTAAACCTCAGTTGTCACTTTACCCTCAAACATGACCCCTGACCTCATAGCTCACACCATGCTCTCTGACCAACAGGGGCTGAAACAGTACCAAAACACCCTACCCAAGGAATGCTATGTGATGAATTTCTTTTGTTAAGTTGGAAAAAAATAATTGGTGCTTCTTAAACAGTGAGTGAAAGAAAAAAGGCTATCAATCATCTAATGCATAACTCAGGGGAAGGACCATCTTCCTAAATAAATGAAAAACTGGGCGATAAATATGTGCTATGCCACTGTCAGGTATAATGACCCACATGAATATTCAGCTTGCCCTGACCCATCACTGCCTGCCATTAATCAATAATTATTCACGGTCATATTTCCTCACCACACACTTTTACTTGTTTAGGGTTGTCTCCAACCTCACATTTTCATTTCATTTCATTGCTTTAAAACTGAGTCTGCTACAACCTCCTGCACCTGATTGGATGAACACACCACTTATTCAACCTGCAGCCGCTCTGAAGAAGAGATGTAGTCTGGCCTGCAGGACTGCCCTGCAGCAACATTTTAAATGGAATAAATAACCAAATTCACACGTTTGCTTATCGTTTGTCTTTGTTTGATTTTCTGAGAACATAGATTGTGAATTTGAAACTGTTGCTATCAAATCTTGGCTGACAACAGCAACACACAGTTTAAAGCTACATTACCACCCTTTTACAAAGCAATGAAGGGAAGAGCATATTCAGCGTGAAGGATCTCAGCCATTTTGTAGTCATGCTGTACAATCATTAAGAGAAGACCCTGGGAAGTAGGAAGTCTATACCTTAAGTCAAAAGTAACGTACAAAATATTGTAATTGATGGGTTAAAACATGCAAAACCTCTACTGTTCCTTACACTGTTTCCAGTGTACACAGAGTGAAGGTTGTCAGGGTTGATTATATTATCATATAGTGATTATACCAAGACGAAAAACTATTAAGAAAATCCATCGAATAATCTTTCATTACTGACCATACAAAAGAGAGCCTCCCCAGAGCATTCGGCACAGATGCCTCAACAGCTGTACGGTGTGTGTGTGTGTGTGTGTGTGTGTGTGTGTGTGTGTGTGTGTGTGTGTGTGTGTGTGTGTCTGATAAAGGCCTTGTTTCTGCTCCGGCAACCACATGGACGCCCGTGCCATTTGATTGAGGCATCGCCCTGGAGACAACCTCTGATGAAGGACCCCCCCTCTCTCTCAGAGACACTCACGCCCCAACAAACCCAGACATACGGTTAATGTCTGCAGGCATACACACATTTTTAACTTCAAACTGCGTTCAATAGTCACTCAACTGTGCATCAATACACCTTGTTACACACAAACACAAGCTGCACATGCAGACACATACACAGGTCACTCTGAGTCAAGACGTGATCTACACAGTGACTAATACTATCTCAAATGTTCACGTAAGACCTGCTGAAGTGCCTTAAACTTACATTATTTCTAACAGCCAGCAGGGGGCGACTGCTCTGGTTCCAAATAGATGTCTGATTGTATAGTTGTCTATGAGAAAATGAGCCTACTTCTCACTTGATTTATTACCTCAGTAAATGCTGTAAACATGAGTTTATGGTCTCAATCACTAGTTTCAAGTCTTCTTCAATAAAGCATGATGTACATTTAGTAATTTTAAAAAGGAAGAGGGTGATGCATCAAAATGCCGAACTCAAGGCTTCAACAGCAGCAGTCAGGGTGACTATGTCCAGTTCTAATATACAGTCTATGTGGCCGATGGGACATTTCACCATTTTGGAGATTAAAGTTTTGAAGTTTGGGGGGGGAAACACATAGAAACAAAACAAATTAAAAAAGGTGTTGGTGGGACTCAGATCATCCCACAAATCATTAAAGTTTCACATACATTTCACATAAACTCTTTCAATAACTGTAAAGTAATTTTATTCGAAAGAACAACTGTGAACCTCATAGTGACGCTAGAGGAAAAGTCTGGGGATTGTCCAAAGATACATCCTCTGGGGACCATGAATCTCTGCACAAAATGCCTTGTCAATCCATCTTATAAACCATCACTAGAGCCACATGGCACAAATAGTACAAAATAAAGGTAAAAGAAGAAAGGGACATGAATTAATGACAGACAGAAAGAGAGAAAAAGAGGAATCCACAGGAACAGAGGCAAGTCGGACAACCTGGCTGTCATCAACGTCAGGAGAACAGAGGACGACAGAGAAACGACACTAGAGGGACCATGGTGATGACAGTAGAAGAAAATACACAAGTACTAGAAAATGTGACTAAATGTTAAAAGTAGAGGAGGCTGAGGAAGATACAGAATGACAGACGGATGAATAAATGATGACAGAAACAGCTGACCAGTCGCCCGCTAATGGAAGCAAACTAAAGACCAGCGAGGAGGTGGGAGGACACAGTGGGGTCTCTGGAGACTAAAGGTCAAGGGGGCTTTTAGAGATGACTTTGAATGTCTGTCTCTGTCTGGCTGAGCTCATTAACTACAGTTACTTCTACGACCACAATGTTAAAACAGCACCGGAGGCACATCCCAGGCTCACAAAACACATCCAGCCATCAATAATTCACACATGATAACATCTTCGGCGCAGTTCAGCTGCCTTTCTGTCTCCTTTCTTCTCTGTGTTTTGGCACTTTGTGACACCAAATCTGGCAAACAAGCATGTATTGTTTTTAACATTTTAAACAAAATGCTAGATCAGCTGCCAAGCTGTAATCTCTGATGTAGGAGGGGAGGGTCCTCTGGACAATATGGTTCCTGTCAGGTGGGTGGTGGGCTTGTTTCTGTAATTGATATGAATATATGTATTATGGTGCCTTGAAGTGGAGTTACTGTGATCACAAGATAAGTCCAATAGATGTGCTGACTTCAAGTTAATGAGTTATACTGTAATGTTCATTGGCGTTTGTTGAAAAGAAACCAATATGCGCTGCTTTTTAAAATAAATAATTTCCATCTTTACAGTTGTTTAGTATTCTTCTTATTCATAAAGATAATAAAAAGTAGGGCTGTCTTCGACCAAGGAAACTCTTAGTCGACTTACACTTCTTCCTGACAAACAGCAACCAAGCCAACTCTGGCAAATGGAGTATGAAAAACTGCCCAGATAAGCGATGTCACTCCCTACTACATAGAGAGTGGTATTGATTAACTGTCAGTTATCGTCAGCATTGATTTTGACAAATGATAATGGGTTGGAGGTGCACGAAACTTTGCAGGAATAGAGCCAGGGCAAGTGTATTTTCAAATAAGACACACATCGCGTTGCATGTTTGCTGATGCACAGAGCAGGTTAACACATCTTAAAAACTGAAACAATCTGATGCTCCCTCATTCACTCCTTTGTATCGCGTCCAGTTAGGAAGATTGTGATTAGTTGATTTCAATCAACAGATTAGTTACAAAAGCAGCACTTTAATGTTGTGTTTGCCAGAGAGGTGCTTATAAGTTTATTAGAAATAAGCCATTCAGCAAGAGAAGCATACAAAAATGACTAATCGACGAAAGAAATCTTTGTTGACTAAGACCAAAATGACTGATAAGTCGACTTATCAACTAAGAGCACCCTGGAGCACAATAATTAAAACAAGACAAAATAAATCAATTATTTTTGAAAGGAGGTTCACAGCAAATGTTCTCAAAACCAGTTGAATGCATGTTGTGTACTTGACTCCTTATATTGAATCTGCAACCTCACAAGAGAAAACAGTTTATAGGAGAGAAAATGCAAAAAAATGAAGAGAATCACATGATCCTATAAAGCAGCTCACGAGGATGTTGTACATACCAAGTACTATTGATATGTAAATTATCTAAACCTTTATATTCTAATCTAGTATCCCCAGTCTGTTTCCTGCTATGCTAATAGGACTGCAACTAACGATTCATTTTATTGTCAGTTAATCTGTTGATTATTTCTGTGATTAATCGATTAGTTGTTTGGTCTATAAAATGCCAGAAAACGGTAAAAAATGTCTCAAGTGTTTCCCAAAGCCCATGACAACATCCTAAATGTCTTGTTTTGTCCACAACTCAAACATATTCAGTTTATTGTCATAGAGGAGTAACGAAACCACAAAATATCCACATTTAAGAAGCTGGAATCGGAGAATTTTGACTTTTGTTTAAATTAAAATACTCAAACTCAATTAACTGATTATCAAAATAGTATAGGGGATTCATTTAACTAATCAATTAATCCATAAATTTTTGCCGCTCTACACAAAAATCAACTCAATCAATCCTCTCAAAAGTAAAATTGTCGTCATAATTCAACGTGTTGTGAAAATATTGGCCTTTGTGTGCAGTTGTGGCGTGAAAGCCCTGTTAGAAGCAGATTGAAGGTGATTTTGTCGTGACTGTGTGTTAAAGGGTCGTTTTTATGCAACATCTCTGTGCTAAAGCTGTCTGATCCGTCTCCTCTAGAGCAGCCCGGCCATGTCAGCGACCTAAACTGTGTCAGTAATATTCCATTAAAGGTGATAATACAATCAGGACAGCGAGGCTTTCAGCAGATTATAGCAGCTGGAAGGAGAGCAACAACATGTGTTTATGTGCACACGGTGGGTGAGTGTGGGTGTCACCTGTTCTGCATGAGGCACATCTGTCAGTGAAAGAGATTACGGTTGAAAATCGAGGTATTAAAAATGTGGGGGAATGAAGACATGCAGTCAAAAACAAAATACTTCTATAGGTCAATAAATCAAATAAGGGATAATGTACAGCGAGGTGGTCATTGTTGTGAAATGAACCCTGACAGAGGAGGGGTCTTGTGTTATCCTGAAGGGGTATATTTCACAACAGTGACCCACTGGCTGTACCTTATCCTGCTTATTACATGATTACTTACTTAACAAATCAGTAATTTGACACAAAAATGGTCCAAGATCAGAACTGCGTCCAAAGCAAGTAATTCTCTTTTAATCAAAGGCCTTACAGGATCGCTGACTATGATTTTGAGGGGAAACTACATCAGTAGATTAATCGATGAGGAAATGATCCCTGGCTGTACGTGTGAAATAATTTAGCATATTTTAGTTATTTTACCCCGAATAATTCCATGATTCCACAGCTAAACGGTGCCACAGAGTTTAAAGTGCATCGTGTTCCTGGTTTGGCTGCTTTACTGTTATTCTGGACTATGTGAAGCTTTGGACAGATGACCTTTTGACCCGTCCTGAATTCAAAACAAACACATGAATGATTCATCCAAAAGTAAACCAGATCAGAGTATACTGCTAAATTACAAACAGGGATAAAGGCAGCGGATAGAAGCAGCTGTTAACGTGTGTGTGTGTGTGTGTGTGTGTGTGTGTGTGTGTGTGTGTGTGTGTGTGTGTGTGTGTGTGTGTGTACAGTGCAAATCCTCTTTGAGAGGCCAGTTTTGAGCAGTCTGCTAATTATCACATTCTCTCTGATCTTGGATTAAACTACAGTCACACACCCCCACCCCCACCAACACCCTGGCAACAAGACTCCACGGCAACAGTGTGGAAACAGGGCACCATGGAAACAGCCTCTCTCCTCTAAGCACTGGTGAATCCTGGGAGATGGTGTTCAGGTGGAGAGGATTGTGGGATATGCTGTCCTCTATCATTTATTTTATTTTATTTTCATCCATCCATCTTCAACTGCTTATCCCGTCAGGGGTCGCGGGGGGGCTGGAGCCAATCCCAGCTGGCATTGGGCGAAGGCGGGGTACACCCTGGACAGGTCATTATTTTATTTTATTTTATTTTATTTTATTTTATTTCAAATTTGATTAGTGACGTTGGATGTTACAGGGAATGTGATAAATGCAAGTCCTACTTTACACTCAGATTTTAAACATATGTTGGTGTGTTCTTTAAGAAATTAGATTTTAAAAATCACAGTATACCGTCTTGCTTACAGTATTGCAATAAATTGCAATGACTGAACTGTAACCCCTGTTGCACGATACGTATCGCCAGATTATTGTCAATACACCACCCTAATTGTTGCATTTGTTGTTATCAAACTAATTGTGGTGATTTATTGTGATATAAAATTTCTGTCATATTTTGGTCCAGTTCCATGACAGCCCTTACAGGGAAGAGTAGGATTCTGGGAGATGTGGTTTTATCCACATATAGCCCTAATGCAGTGTGACTGAAGCGGCACTGTAGTCTCACACCTACATGTGCAGAACAAGCAGGAGAGTGAGACGGTGGGGGGAGGAAGGAGAGGAGCTGGAAAAAAGCCAGAAGTAGGAGGGAGACTGGCAGAGAAGCACCGAAAGTGGTTGGTTGACTGAGATGGAAAAGCACAAAGTGAGTGGCCACAGGGAGAGAGCGAGCATCAGAGGGAAGGGAAAAAACGAGAAAGAGAGAGAGAAGCAAAGCTGATGCAGCTCCTGAGCAGAACAAATGTGTTTGGAGCTGCTGAATATAGGTCACACATCTCCAGCGACTGTTCCCTTCCCTCCACTCAACCAGCTTCCTGCTGCATGCACTTTATGTGAAACCCTGCATAATGTTGAACCACAATCTATGGACTGCTAAATTTACCCCTAGATGCTTTTTTTCTTACATCAACATGCATTGCACAAAAGAAAATGTTTGCTGCAGTTAGAAGACACACCATGCGTGGCTCAAGTTCAAACGTGGCTTTGAGATTTAGTATGCATTTCACTGCTTATATGTAAGAAGCAGCCATACAGAATGCATGCAGATGATTAATATTTTACTGTTCTTTGCATGAAAAATCAACCTTGGAGTGAGACAACTTTTATAGCTCTCAGTAGGTTATGAAGTGGCCACTCAACAAATTGCAATAATGATTATTTACAGCCTGTTCAGACATACAAGAGAGAGGGAAACAACAGAGCAAAGACGAGGAAGAGGAGTGGACACTGGGCAAAGACGGGACAGAAATCGAGGCTGTAAACAGATATGATACAGCAACAGTGACAGCAGGCTTGAGATAATGTGTCAAAGCTGTTCTTTCCACATTCACACCTGCCTGTCTCCTGGTTATCGGTCCGTGGTGGCTGTGCACCTATAATACATACCTGTCACACCAACACTAACACAAAATGTCACCCACACATATACAGACACCAGGCCCTCCTGTTAATGAACCATAACATGACACTGTACTATCTGAACACAGAGTCAGTGGTTAGTTTCCAGGATCACAATCAAACAATTTATAATGTCCCTTTAGGTATGTCACTGTCATTTCTAATGTATCCCCAGTCACCAGATTCAACTTTATACCTTCTTTCAATGATCGATCATGTGAATAAATGTTAAAACCTACTAGTGGGTGTAGTAGGCCCCTATTAACCCACATCTATGGGGCTTACAGCCAATGATAACACCTAGCCTGACCAGTCTAATCGGCTGCCCGAGTAGTATCCTCTAACTTTCACGTGTAAACATTATAAATCATAACAATTATATTTGTCTAATTACTAGTAAAAATATCTTATAACACTTGATATAAGACACAGTCACCTAACAAGTAAGCTTTCATTGAGATAGATGGGCTTGTTTTTAGACAGTGCATCATAAATATCTTGTTTTAAAAATGGCTACCTTTGAGCATTGCAGGCATATTCATATTACTGGTGAAATATAGTTCAAAATGACCTTTATCAGCTAATTTCAAGAGGCTTAAATATTACTGCTTATTTCAAGAAATCTTACCAAGCAGATTTAAGTTGATTTGTTTTTTTTTTATCACAAGCAAAAACCACCTTGTATTCGTTGTTTTTCTTAACTTATTTTTGCCTTTTTCCTACTTTTTCAGCTAATAACACTTATTTTTTTGTATTTAGGGCACATAATGTCCCTGCAACCACCATATTCCACTACTAACCCATCCAGTTTGAATATGAGGAGATTATACAGTAGACTACTGCCACCTGACATTTCATGCTTGGCTGGTTGGCCAGCTATCATGTTTTCTGCCTGGGTTGAGAGAGAGAGAGAGAGAGGTCAGCTGTTCACTCTCTCTGGTTTTAAGGGATACAGACAAGTGGAGGAATGCATGCAGGGATATAAGATTGAGGGATGAGGGATGGAGCGATGGAGAAGAATAAAACTAAGTGGATGTTGGGCAGACACCTCCCAAGAGGATTGATTACTCAGCGCCCCATGAATGCATGAAGTCATGTTTCAGGGTATCAGATAAATGCAGTTTATGCAGGACTGCAGGCCTGAACATCATAACTCGATAAGTCACTCCATTTTCAGGCTTTCAGAGTCTGCGTGGGGCTGCAGGGTTGGTGATGGGGTGGTCTGTGAATCAATGCTATGATGATCAATATATTACAAACAGACTGATGGTAAATGGAGCAGGAGTGATGGTTGTTGCACTCAGCTGTTGCCATATGATCATCCAGTTAATACGACACATTATTATCGGGATTCGATAGCTCACATACGTCTGTTTTTCCCAGCAACAGCAAGAAAATGAAGGACACCAATGCCACCATGACCCACATATACATACCCACCACACCACCACTCACACACACTAATAAATGACATGACATCACCGCCAGTGTGGTGGACATTTAAACCCATATCAGATTAACTTAAGAGGGGGGGACGATAAGTAGCTTGGAGAGGACGGATATTGGCATCAAAGTCAGCGGACAAGACGGTGTTTCGTGAGATTGTGTGGATATGGATGCCACTGAATGGTGTGTGTGGACCAAAACACAAATGAAATGAAGGGAGGAGGGGGGAGGTAAGAGAGGCTTGCATCTCCTGAGGAGGGTGACAGTGTACAATGTCCAACAAATGGAGGGAAGAAGGAATGGAGATATATTTTAAAAAAAACATGATCTGAAAGGAAAAGACATCAGGTTTGGTTTTACCAGCATGAGGATGGTTTGTCAGATAAATCCCAGGATGCTGGAGGTGAATGTTTTTTTCCCAGCAGGCAGTAGAGGGATGAATGAATAACCACTGGTTTATACTCAGTACCAGTTGTTACATCCATTTGTCTCACCTTGTCTGTTCCATCCACGCACACAAATATCCCTCCTCCTCCTCCTCCTCCCCCTCCTCCTTCTTCACCCCCTCCTCAAACCCCGCAGCAGCGTACCGACCCATACCCACCCATGGATCCCTGCTCCATCCCATTCACAGCGCACTAAACAGCACACTAACAGCAGCATGGTGTGGGAGGGCTGTTGCTGTGGGTCAACACGGTGTACCCTCCGTTAACAGATTGGCTTTAATCCGAGAGGAAGCCTTATGGATGCAAAAGCCCGTGTCAGCTCTTGTTTGGCCAATTTATCTGCGGCTCTGCTCTGAATTAATTCGCCGGCCGGCAGCCAGGCCCTGATGCTCCGCAGTGATAATAAAACAAACGGGCTGGTTCGTTCATTTTAATCGACATTCGTGTAGTTAATGCACAGGCCTATTCCTTGTGAGTATTGTTGGGAACGGTGAGTTCCAGTCGACGGACACCTGCCGTAACCAAACCCGATGGAAATCAAAAGAAATACCATAAAATCATCTCACACCACAGGCCGTGCATCGGTGCAAATGTCTGTATTACACCGTGGAAAGCATAATATGACACCAATGTCTCGCTCGATAACGGTGACACACATTCCCCATGGCTTACCTCTGTGAAAAACGCCTCCATCCTCCCTACTCCTCCCAGACGACGCGCGCCCGGCCCCGCACAGCCCAGACACCGGCTCCGGTCTCCTCTGCTGCGCAAATCTCGCCCAAAGAAGGGTGAGCGCGTTTGTCGGGATGGGGGAAAGGTAGCAGTGCCTCCGTGTTGGTGTTTCCCATTCACCGAGCGTTTGTGTTCATCTCCGAAACGGTCCAATTGCTTCAAACACACCTCAGCAGCGTCCGGGCTCTATGCGCAAAACGGCCACATGAGAGGAATCCACTGAAACATTAAAATGTCCACGCCGGGGATCCGTCTCAGGAGCGCTAATTGAAGCGCCCCGTTTTTTTTTCCAGGCCTGCCTCGTTTCTGTGTTCCGGTGCATACGCGTGTATGTGTGTGTGGTTGATATGTGCGTGTATATGCTGAGTATAGTGCGTGGGGCCGAGAGAGAAAGAGAGAGAGAGAGAGCACCAGTCCGGGGGCAGAGTAGGCTTGACGCTGCCCACCTCACACACCAACGGGGCGGTGCAGACACAGCCTCCTCCAATGCAACACACACACACACACACACACACACACACGCACACACAAGGCAGCTATAGAGTGGTAGCAGGTTTGAAGGTTTGTTGCTGTGGTCAACATCTGGATTTTTTTCCTTCTCCAATCAGAAAAAGGACCCAGTTTTTCTTCAGTGTTTGTATTGTCTAGACCACCATAGGGGGATGAAAGATCCTCTATCTGCCCCCACTCGGCCCAATTACAGGTGTTGATCCTGAAATGAACCAGATTGTCCATCAGCAACACCAGCATGTTGGATTACACCAGTGATTCTTCTCATAAAATGGAGGGATGAGGAAATTTTGTACAATTTAAAGGTCTTTAATCCATCAGGAAGACACGTCCAATGGATTGTTTGACCTCTGACCTTCTGTAAATGAGCTGCAGAGCACCTGGACCAAACTCCATTAAATTATTTACTCTTACAACTGCATAACTGCAAGTCATTAGCTTACAATAACCCTTAGGGGTGTCTTAACAGAAAGTGGTACTGCAGTTATGTCCCATATGTGCCTCATTTTGCATGTAAAAATTATTGTTGAGGGACATAATCCTGAATTTTGACAAGTCGGCTTGAGTGGATATGAATACATAACAACACAGAAGAAGAAATCCTCCTATAACTGACTGAAATGATGTCTAAATCAGTAGTAGTCACTCTAATGTGTATCAACAATCACACAAAGAGAGAAAGAGCAAGAGTTAATATTTCTGTACGAGTTTTCCTGAAAAGCCTACCCGCTGCTGCATATGAGGAGGAGGGGGAGGCTTGGTTACAGGGTCAGTCAGAGCCCCTGTAGGGTGAAAAATGATATCCTGCACACACATATATGCACACAGGACCATAACAGCAGGGGAAAAACACCCCAAAATCTAGAAAGATAACACACAATGTCCCCAAAGACACCAATTTGTATGACTGAGGTAGAAATGGAAGGACAGCTGGTTTATGGGATGTGGAGCGTGTGTGGTTTTTATTCTCTTCTTCACAAGACCAAGCTGCGGGGGCCAGGTGCAGCCATCAGGAACCCAGTGGGGTGAGGCCTCTCTGGGGTAAAGTATTGTGAGGCTCAGCCTGTTCCCTCTGGAGCCCTGGAGGTATAGAGGGGGCCCTCCTGTATGCATGTGCCTGAAAGTATTATTCAACTGTGGCCTCCATCTTCATCAGGGACACAGTTCAAAAGCTAGCCCCAACAACAGGGCCCCCCTTTATGTTAGAAGTGTGTGTGTCTTTTGGGGTGCACACACATATGCAAAAGCATAAAAACACTCAGGAAATGAGACCTGAGCTTTATAATCTTTAATATGAAGCGGCTTTAAGGCATGGTGACTGCAACAGTAAACACCGTGAACATGCCATCACACACTAATCTAAACTGTAAAAAAACAACAGATGCAGCCCTGTATGGATGCAGACACACAAAAACTACATATTCATTATGCATGCACTAAAAACAATTGCCAACATTATATTGTAGTGGTGTTATCAGGTAGCAGAAGACATTCACAGGACTAACAGCATCGTCAGCATAATTAGTCAGCCTGCAGCGGTGCTTACAAATCATAATGGTCATCTCCATTGTTTTCTCAGAAGTGTTTCTTTTAAAATTTAATGAAGTCCTGCTCTGAAGGTCACTGACATCATTGGTCAATTTGTGAGAAAAGTGGAGATTCATATTCTACCTGTATTGGGAAATTCTGAAAACACTGCATTTACTTTTTACATTGAACTACGATAAGGACCACACATTTTGTGCTATCCTTGATTTTCTGCGCATGTATATTGGTGTTGTAACCACATAAGTGTCTTTTTCTTAAATGACTTGTCAAATAAACAAAAAAAAAACATTCCTGATACAACACAATGCACCAAAATCTGGAAGCAGGTGTAAGCTTAGCTGTGTTTATTTTAAGCATTTGTTTTAAAGTAATGAGGGCAGGTTACCACACCGGAATAGTTGAGTAGTTGATTAATCAATTAGTTGATTATTTTGATAATCATTTAATCAGTTAAGTAACATACAAAGCGCAAATTATGGTTACAGCTTCTGAAATACAGTATGAGAATTTGCTGTATTTCTTTATAGTAAATTGAATGTCTTTGGGTTGTTTTTACTGTTTTTGGACAAAACAAGACATCTGAGGATGTTCCCTTGAGGTCTGGGAACCTGTGATAGATATTTTTACTATTTTCTGACATTTTATAGACTAAAGGATTTAACAGATTAAAGGTGCAGCCAACTGAAACTTCTCCAATGTGCCAAACGAGAAGAATTACGATGGCTGATACGAAAACTTGAAAAATGCGAACGGCCAACATGTTCTCATCCCAACTCGTCACACTTTAGGTTTAGAAAAGAAATACATGGTTGGGCTTAAAACTACAGTATTTGTACAGTGAAAATGAAACTGAACATTGTGAACATGGGACATGAGCCAACGTAACGTGAAAGTGAACCATAACGCTGGGGACACAAACAGCGGCCTCCTGGTGTTTGTTGGACCCATCCACCTCCCTCCCACATGCCCTGTGTGTTTTTCTCTTTAAACTACGTCACCACACACCTGGCACACTTTCTGTGAGTGTTACTGTTTGCCGCAGATGGGTTTGTATTTGGTTTTGGTTCTGGGTTAAAATGAAAACACGATTCTTGTTTTTAGGTGATTATGTGCTAAAGAAGACACGCTAAGATCCTCCTGAATGTTACATACTGTTCTTTTAATAAAAAATATCAATCAATTAATGGATAATGAAAATAATTAGCTGTAGCCTCTAGTGTCTGTCACCAATAAGATAAAGACATGTTGGCTGAACTTTCACCCCTCCCATCTGGTACTCCAGAATGTATGAAACAAATGCTCCAAACACATTTTTGATCTAAATGGAAGTCAATAGCTTCTAAATGCAACAGACACAAATTTGCACAGAAAATCCCTGGAGTGGAAATGCAGAGGGAGGGTTGCTGCTGTCTGTGATTACATGCCTAAAAGCCATCAACTCAACTCATCTAACATTCACATGTATACAGGAACACACACATGCACATGCATTGCAACACACTGAAAAACACAGACATTAGAATGTCTGGGCTATTAAATTGTCATTACCATGACAACACCAGGACCGAGTAACCCTCAGTGGTGAATTGTGGGATAGATTTTGTTCCCTGCGAGTCAGGAGCAGAACTCTGCTTACTCATCTGACCACAACTCTCTCTCTCTCTCTCTGTCTTTCCCCTTGATGTCTCCTTCTCCTCTTACTGTTACACTGAATAGGTGTGTGTGGGGTGTAAATCAGAGAGAAGTGTGTGTCGTGGACAGATCATCAATAGGACCTCTGGTTCTCTGAGTGAAAACGCAGACAGATTACTGAAGAGCCCAACGCTGACCCTACCATCCTACAGTGCAGAGACATCATCTGTATGTAGGAAACAACACTTACATGCAGTTAAACACAAGCATATCATTTAACACATGTATCTGGTAACTGGTGTGTGCATGCGCATATGTTGCATGCATCACTCGCAATGTCACAGCCAATCAGCTTTACGACCGCAGCATCCATAAATCTCTCTTCATTTGTTAACCTCTCTCTCTTCAGTCGCCCCTCCTCTGCGACCCGACGTCCTCCCTGCAAACACATCTGTTTATGGCCGTCTGAGAGGTCCCGCGGAGTCAAAGGGATGCAGAGAAACTCAGTGGGAAATGGCCTGATTGATCACCAACCTTACATTGTACTGGTTAACTGGTAAAATGGGACAATCCAAAACGAGGCCTGGAGGCTAAATCTGATCCCCAGCAAGCCCTCTTTTAGCTTTTTCAGTGGTCCAGGGGGACAAAGATGCATTGTTTGGTCTAATTTAATTCAATTTCTGGAGTGAAATTCATGAAAACTTTCATGAACCAATATATATAAATTCCCGAATTTCCCTCCGGGGATTAATAAAGGTTCATCTTATCTTATCTTATCTTATATAAATAAACCCCATTAAAGATATATTAAAAATGTCCCTTGTTATATGTTTAAAATAACCAAATATTGAATGTCTGTCTTCATTCTTATATTAATCTATACTGAGGTCTGCAATACATCAACAAAGTCGCTCTTCTGGCAGTGCAAGACATAAGATGTTATTACAATAACTGCAGCAGCTTTATTAAACCTTGTTTTCATCAATCTACATTATGTGGTTCACAATGACACACAAACACAAGCTCTCACACACACACAACTCTCCAGGAAATGTAATATCAGGCAGATGAGGTTACTTAGTGTCTCTAATTTGATTTACTTTGAATTAGTCAATATTAAACTTCTGCCGACAGAGGGCAAACACTCCTGTCCTCACCAGTACCGTTTGTACATTAGTCACTCAGATACTCATCAAGACACAAAGTTAAAACAAAACATCTTTTCTTTTTTAGCTGAAACACCTTTTCCAATAATCCAATTATGGACACCATATCCTAAGCGA
Source organism: Pterois miles (assembly GCA_947000775.1). Lineage (NCBI taxonomy): Eukaryota > Metazoa > Chordata > Actinopteri > Perciformes > Scorpaenidae > Pterois > Pterois miles. The sequence continues at coordinate 828,851 of CAMQGK010000001.1, forward strand.
ACATGGGGAGATGAAGAAAATAAAGATGCAATCTGAATGGCTGATTTTTTGGGTTAAAATAGTGATTAATATTTTTTAACATTGTCTCTCCATATTACAAATGACTACAAAGATGCTGACCGACTGTTTATTGGGTGCTTATAGGGTCAGTCCATGCAGTCTGGTGTCAGAGTTCACTCCCTGGGAATGGGCATTTATGTCTGAACACACCAACACACACTCTCAGAGACTGACATACTGTATATGACGTAATCCAATCTGTATGACTCATGTGAGACACGCTTGTGGCTCTGGGTTCAAAATGAAATTGCATTTCTGAGAATAAAGGACGACTAAAGAAGGTCATTTTGGAAGACAGTTCCTGAGCACGTCTCTTTTTGTATGGAACAAAATGTTGGTGTCCAAGTTATAATTACTGTCAGTAGACCGTGGAGTGTGTTATTGCTCCTATCCAGAGACAGCTGTGGACTATTTTTAAAAACTCATCAGGCCAGCAGTGCCATATCAGCGAATTATGAATGAAAGCTTGACCTCCTGTCCTCGTCTCTCCTTCACACAGGTTTAATTCAACATATAAGGAGGTTTTCTTTTACTTTGGGTGTGATTACTCTTTTCATCTCTCTTGGTGTCATATACTAGATGAAACACACAGTGATTTAGATCCCTTGCTCATCTTCTACGAGGCAAAATGTAAGCAGAGATCAGTAATCCCTTTGTTCAGGTCGCCTTCTATTTCCTTCACACATACACACAAAAACAATCTAACCGTGTCGACATCTCCACTTAAATCAAACACGGACAGGAAATTGATATCGAACTGATCCATTCTTTATGTGTTATTGTCCAAAAGTATTCATCTGTCAGGGGACATAAGGGACCACATAGGTTAGGCAATATGGGGATTAATACTGGATATATTGCAATAACCAGAGGATTTTCTTCCACATGTATTGATGTTGGTTCAGGTTTGGGAAATTGTAAGTTAAGCATAGCTGATAATCACGTCGGACTGAATGACAACATTTTCAGTTGGCATATTTTAGACGTTATTAAGGGACCACCATTGAGGACATCGGGGGAATATACATTTGACAGTTCAACATCTCAAATAAACAAACAAAACATTTCTGAAACGCCTCGCTTGAAGTCCTGCCTTTTCTTCTGTTACGTGGTGATGTCACCAAGTAACACACTCTGCTCTCAAACAAAGCTAGTTAGAGCAGCACACCCGGTATGAGAAAAGTCAACTGTTTTTTTTAACATTAAATCATGTAAACATGTTCTCGTGGAAACCCAAAATACAAGTATGCATCTGAAAATGAGCATAATAGATCCTCTTTAATAAAAAATACTAATCTTCTCAAGGTATTAGGGTTAAATAAAAGGTTTATTGAGGTTTAAATCCCTGCCAGCCCCTTTAAAAGGACTCAGTATTTCTCCACCCAAATTTATATTCTGGCAATTTAGAGAGGGTTTAGAAATAGTGTTCAGACTATCATGCTGGGATATATAATTGTGAGTAAATATGATAGTTGATTGAATAAATGACATGAAAAATAAAAAGATTAGGGGATGGGGAGACCTAGTTAGACTCTGTTCCTAAAATTCTGGCTGATTATAAGTTGTCTTAATTTAGGCAACAACTGAATCATGATTCACAATATTTAGAAAAAATAATTCTTCAATATGATAAGAGTGACAGATGAAAACAGTAATCCATTGTATATATGCCCATCCCTACAGGAAGTGGGGCAATTAGGGCTGTTGAAGAACTGCCCCAGGGGTACCAGCAGGGCATTTTAAGGAGTATAATGTCGCACCCTGTGTTGTTGTCGTGTGTGCATGTGTGTGTGTATATTTCATACTTGCTGTGTTGGGTTCACATGGGTGCACGGACAGGAAGGAGCTCGATCTAATTAAGTTGCTCCAGAGAGATGACTTCATCCTGATTCCCTTTTCCCTGCACCCCCCCTTCCAAGCACCCCCACCTGCCACACCCCACCCCCACCCCTGCTATCCCAGCACCACCCATGGCAGCATGACAGCACGTCTTTGGACCAAATTAGCTGTCAATGCAACCCCCTAATTCCCGACAGACAGTGGGGTAATTTAATCAGGCAGCTATAGCCTGCAGCAGAGCACTATCATGCTTACACATACACACACACACACACACACACACACACACACACATTACAGACACAATAGTCCAGCATCATATCATACAACACAAGGAATATTAATTATTCACAATGAGTGAGGCAATTTTTACAGTAAACTGTGATTTAACATATAAAAATAAATTTAACTTAACTTAAAGGAACAATGTGTGGCATTCTGGAGGATGTATTAGAAGAAATGGGATAAGATATTAATAACTACATTATGTTTTCATAAGTGTATAATCACCTGATAATAAGATCTGTTGTGTTTTCATTAGCTTTGAATGAATTGTTTATATCTACATCGGGAGCGGGTCCTCATCACGGAGTCCACCATGTTGCTTTACTGTTTCTACAGTAGCCCAGAACAGACAAACCAAACACTGACTCTAGCGAAAGCCTTTCACGTTTTTACGTTACTAGAAGGCCGCCGCAGTTCTCTGACACGCTTAAGAAACCGCAGTAACCTGAGCTGCAGAGTGCAAAACCGTAGTACCACCAGCAGCCGTCTGACTTCCGTTGCTCCTGAAGTAGTGTCATTATGGTAAGGATGGCCTCTGAGTGAGGCAAATGGCGTCACCAAGGATTTGCACATCACTCCAGTCTTGGAAAAGGAGGAGTGATCTGAGGATCGTGTCTAAAAGGTAACCTGCAAAATGCGGAAACTTGCGAAAATTGTCGTAAGACTCGCTGCCAGATAACATCCTAAATTTAACCATCTTACGAGAGTTTTGCTCTTATTTGCGTGTTACCTTCTAACCACAACCTGAGCAGAGGGGTACTCAGTTGGTTGCAATCTGCAACCTCACCACTAGATGCTGCCAAATCCTCCACCATGGTCTTTTAACTGTAGCTTTAGCTTTCATTTTAGTATTGAAAAACTCAGAGTATCCTCTTTCTCATTTATCTTAAATATTCTATGTCAATGCTTTCTGTTTGTGTTTTGTCTGTTGCAACCAAGAGAAAGGGCAAAAATCTTTTACTGAGTCAAACCAGAAAAATTACCTTCTTGACATCATCTGTCACATCTGCAGTTTTACCCGAAACGTTTCTTGTGTGACCATCAATAAAGAAGTGGAATAACATCAAATGAAGCAGATCAAACACAGTCAGGTGGAGATTCATCAGAGACCCCGGTTTATGCTAAGAAACTCTGAATTATACATTACATTACTTTATATCCCAGTTACTGTTTGGTGTTTATCATCTCTAGTGAGCTCTGTTGTGACAGACTTTCAACTGGATTAAACTGAATGAAGCCTAATCCTAATCAGAGGAGATTAAATTACCCAGATCACTATAATAACTGGATTACACAGACTCCCCCTGACTCAAGACACTCCTACACCACACCACACCACACACCACACACACAGTCAGAAATAGTTATATAATGGGAAAAAAATAAAATGAAAGGGGAGGAGACGCAAAAAAGAGACTGAAAGCTTTACTGTTGAGGTGTATGAGAAAGTGAGAGAGAACCTGCCAGATTTTGTGTGTGTGTGTGTGTGTGTGTGTGTGTGTGTGTGTGTGTGTGTGTGTGTGTGTGTGTGAAACCTCACTTATTAATTCACTTCTGTCTGGGGAGACTACATAATGAAATCGTCATTACTAAATACACAAAAGGTACACACACACACACACACACACACAGTGATTGGTGTTAACAGTGTAACTAACACGGTGACACAGTGAACAAAAGCCCAGCTGTCACTCCAGAGTCTTAACAGTCACGTATGAATATTCATCAGAGATGCAGAGCGACAGAAGGTGAACTTGGCTTTGCAAACATCATCTTGACACTGCAGAGTCAGTTCCTGCACCCCATCTACTGCATGCTCACCAAATATGAAGGCTGTAGGAGATTATTATTATTTATTTAGCATTATTTTGTTTTTTAACCAAAGATATAGAAGACATACTGCCCTTTTCCGCCTTCATATCTGTACTTCTCAGTCTGAGTCAGAATATTAATGTTTGGCCAAGAAACTTATTAGGATCTTGCCTGTGCTCAGCCTTTTGATATAAAAACGAAAATGGTATTTTTATATAAAAATAATTAAGCAGGGAAATGGATACTAGCAGACATACTATTCATGCCTGAATAGCTGTTTTCATTTTGGACATCTTTTGAAGCCTTCACAGCAAAAAATACATGTTAATCATCAACTTCAGGTCCTTTTAGGGAGGAGGTTTTGCATTGGGTGTGGGTGTTTTATAGCATTCTCTCCTTTCACTATTTTTTACTTTTCTTATCTATTTTATATTTTCAATACTAATTATAGGAAAAATAAGATTTCCTGCACATTTTAAGATCAAGTAAATATTGAATTATTTTTCATATTTATCATTGGAAATTTCACTACCCATATTTATTGAATTGTATGCTTGCCTGTAGAGAAATTTCATATTTTTCATTTCAAGTTGACCTACTGTGCACTGACTAAAACACTCTCTAAATTAAGCTGGTAATTAATTGAAATTAATAGATTGGAAGTGTATCCATTGTCTCCATTTTCCTAGCTAGCACAATCACATAGCTCTTAATTCATATAAAATAATGAGCTGTTTTGATTTTTTCCCCCTGTATACTGAACAAATGTAGTATTTTGGGGGGGAGTAGCTAGTCTGTGGGAGTTGGTTGGGAACCGGAGGGTCACCGGTTCAAGTCCCGAATGGACAAAATGAGTGTGAACTGGTAGCTGGAGAGGTGCCAGTTTCCTCTTGGCACTGCCGAGGTGCCCCTGAGCAAGGCACCAAACCCCCAACTGCTCGGGGCGCTTGTCTGGAGCGCCCCCTCACTCTGACACCTCTCCATTACTGATGTGTGTGTGTGTTTGTGTGCATGTACCATGTATAAGTTAAACAGAGTGTAAATTGAATTTCCCCACTGTGGGACTAATAAAGGTTGATCTTCTTCTTCTTCTTCTTCTATTGTAATGATTCATGTACCAATACATGGGGGCGGAGTAGCTAGTCTGTAGGGAGTTGGCTTGGGAACCGGAGGGTCACCGGTTCAAGTCCCGACATGGAACAAAACTGAGTGTGAATGGTAGCTGGAGAGGTGCCAGTTTACCTCTTGGGCACTGCCGAGGTGCCCCTGAGCAAGGCACCAAACCCCCAACTGCTCGGGGCGCTTGTCAGGAGCAGCCCCCTCACTCTGATGTCTCTCCATTATGCATGTATGTGTGTTTCAGGTCTGATGTACCATGTACGAGTTTAACAGAGTGTAAATTGAATTTCCCCATTGTGGGACTAATAAAGGTAGATCTTCTTCTTCTTCTTCTTCTATAATTGAAGATATATGACAACAAATAATAGATGACAAAAATCAGATTAAAAGCTTTGTATGACCATGAACTACCACACATATTATTAGTTTATAGCAGCATCACCAAGAGTTGCCTACACTTGCAGTATGACAGTATTTTTGACTACAGTAGTGTTACTAAAAACGACCAGGCGGCGGTAGCAAACACCCATTTAATTAGACAAACCACAGTGAATGAGGACAGCGCCATTGTTGAGTCTAGAAGGTAACCCGTAAATTGCAAAATCTGATCTGAGATCCGCAAAAGTGTGCAGGAACTCTCGCGAGACTCGCCGCCCGACGACCTATCCTAACCTTAAAAATTCGATGTCAATGCCGAACCTCACCTTTTCAAAGTCAGTGCCTACTCTTAACCATTCGAGGTCAATATTTCAACTCAACTATTTGAGAGCCATGCCTCACCTCAACCATCTCGCGAGAGTTTTCCTAATTTGCTGGTTCCCTTCTAGACACGAGAGCCCGCCACGGAGACTCATGCCAGGCGTGTCCTCTCATAGCTACACAACATATTCTTAGTGCCCGCCCCTGTCCGCATCTTATTGGCTGCTCTTCTTGCCGTTGGGGAACTCTATTTCTGATTGGATAACGTCCCCGTCCCTCAGCCGTTACAGACGACACACTGTTAGCTGTTTCGAAAACGAAACTGGCTCGTGTTTGACTCCGAGAGGCAGCGAAAAGAAAACGAGATAGGTATAAGATAAAATATCCCGGGGGTTGTTTGTTTTCACCTGGCCGCGTCGGAGGAGGAATAACCCAACGGTAAGGTCTCCATGCGGCGACATATTTGCTTGTGAGGGAGGCAGGCCTGTGCTGTCAAACCACGACAACAACAACACCTGAATCAGTTCTCCTGTGTTAGCTAGCCTCGTACTTTGTCGTCTCGCTGTTTATTACCCGTTTCAAACAGTCACTCAGCAGTCAGCTATTTCTGTCATCTTGTGTGGGTTCAGCTCTGTGCTGCACTATATGTTTGCTCTGAATAGAAATATGTCATAAAGCCACGTCTTATGACAATAGAAATGCCTCTTCCTTTTTTTTATAGCTGGTAATGTTGAGTAAACACCAGAGCTGGATGGGACGTACTGAACCACAATGGAGGTAAGTTACTGTCTGTAGCTGACATAAGCCACACCACAGCTTTGCTTTGAGACAGTGTGTGTGTGGGTTAGAGGTGTCCCCAGTAGATAGATCATTAGCTTAATAACACAATTTCGTATTCAAGGATCTGAAGCATCTCTTTCCACTTACAGTATCAACTACATATCTAAGAAATAACGATTTTGGTGTAATCTCTGGGGTTTAAAGACAGTCATTACGCCGTAAGATGTTATTATAGTTGAGTAACCTATTAAAAAAAGATGCATTCTTGAAAAATATATTCTTTTAAGTCATTTTTTTGCACTTCATTCATGCTGCATGCCATTGTGTTGTCACCATTGTTTTATGTACTGTTTGTACTCCACACCAGGTAATCATGGTCTTGTGTAAATACATTCTTAATCTGTGGAGTCTCTGGTAGTATTATTATCTACCTGGAGGCTTTTAGATTTCACTGCGACTCAACTATAAGAGCTCCTGAGGCAGAGACCCTTGTCAGTGACCTATTTGGTTGATTTTAGTTTCGCTTAGTTAGTTTCAGTCTAACTCACAGGGGCGGATGCAACACAAAGGTGATATACCACAAGGTTTATATAGGCCCTACACAAGGGATATCTCATTTCATTTCACAAATTTACGGTGCTTTTGGGGCACGGTTTCAATGTCTTCTGTCTCTCAAAAGTTAGTCGTGTGTAAAGATAGTTCAGTAGTCCAGTCAGGTTTGCATTGTTAAGAGAAGACTGCCGTTTAACTAGGTTTTGAACCCCTTTGTCAGCAAGAATCCAGTTCTAGGGTTGCTGCACCGTCACTGATCCTGACCTCTGACCTCCCCTCAAAATGATCAGGCAAAATGTTTCCTGCACATTCAGTAATGAATATAACAATCCAAAGGCTAATGTTGATGGTAAGGCATCAATGGAGGCTGTGGTCTGTAGGGTCTGCCAAAATCAGTTGCTTTTTAACCAACATATGATATGTAAACCTTTCTCCTAAGGCCAGTATCACTCTTTTTTGCCTTCTCCTCCTTCTCATGTTTACCACTCGACTCGTCTGTATATCCTTAACCCTCTTACTTTCCCCTCATCTCTCCCTGCTGCTCTCTGTGCTCCAGTCTGTAGCAGTGGGCTCAGCTACTTGGTGAGACTGAAGCTGTTGTCACTATGGCGCACTTTGACACAGAGTACCAGCGCCTGGAGGCGTCCTACAGCGACTCTCCCCCCGGAGAGGAGAACCTTCTGATGCATGTGCCTGAAGGAGCCAAATGTATGATATGCATACACAAATCACAAACAAATCATGAACTTGTCAGACACAGGAAGACACACGCCCCCCTCTTTTATACTGACAGTGATGCCTTACAACAATACCGTGACTAATATGTAATGCTTTTTTTGCAGCCCAGTGGCACCATATAGAAAACCTGGACCTGTTTTTCCAGAGAATATCCTTTTACATGGCTTTGGCGTGTATTCCTACTGTGTTGCGCATTTGATTTTGCTTTGGGAAGGTTTTAACAGTAACACAAATAGGACAACTAACCGCAGATACATTTACAACATTCCTTAATGTCCATTACGTCTATAATCTGCACCAGAAGAATGGATTCACCTGTATGCTGCTGGGAGAGATCTTTGAGCTGGTGTATGTATCCTATCCATCACAAATGATATGTTTGAGGAACTCTTGTGTCTGTCTGTGGCAGAACTTGATGTAGTGTGTTTTCTCCTCCCCGTCTTTCTCCATGCAGTCAGTTGCTGTTTGTGGTTGGCTTCACAGTGTTCCTAGCTAACTGCGTGGACTATGACATACTGTTTGCCAACAAGTTTGTAAATCACACTGATTCATCTAAAGTCACGTTGCCCGACGCCTTCCTCCCAGTGGATGTCTGCAGCGCCCGGTGAGTGTGTATTTGGTTTAGCTTTTTTGCAAAGAAGCTGCAATTGTGATTTCATTGTGAGTGCGTCGCTGAAGATAGATGATTGTGTTTGTGAGATTCAGAGCGATCAGCACTTAAATATTCAAGCAGACTTTCTTAGTATGTGATAAGTTATCACATGGGACTGTTTATTCCTTACTTGTTATTCTCCCAGGAGCATAACTCGATAGTGTGATATGTGATGTTTGATATAAAAATCTTATATATATTATAAGACAATGTTACCCCCAAAAACTCCTCAGTGTCAATGCCATCTTTCATGTTGCATTTTCTTCCATTGTCAAAGCAGTGAAATAAAGTTTCTGCTGTCACTGATAAAGGCGAAATGTGCCGTGACTTGATTATTCAGGTTAAATCTAGTGTGTTTATTTTTGCTATATGGAAATATTAAATGTGCCAAATCAATTAGACCTATCTTAAGACAGACTTTACAGAGAGTCGTTCTGTAACGGACAGAGGGTGTCGTAGACTGTACAGATTGTAAAGCCCCCTGAGGTATTAACCTTCTGTGAATAATGGAAGTGAATATTTTCTCCTGCAGCATCCGAGACAATGCATTTGTGATCTTTGTGCTGATAATCTCTGGGGTGTTTTGGCTACATCGTCTGATCAAATTTATCTACAACGTCTGCTGCTACTGGGAGATCCGATCCTTCTACATCAACGCACTCAAGATGACCATGGTGCGACAGAAAACATTATATTACGAAATTATTTGGGTCGCTTTCACAAGCCGTAGTCCGTTTGGCTAGTCTGAATCAGAGTTAACTGACACTTTTGGTTGGTTTCTATTTAGTCTGGTTCAGTTTCACAAAGCACAAATTTGAAGTGAAACAAATATAAGATAGAGGGGCGTGTTTGAAGGAGAAAATTTATCTTTTTCATCTCAAAAGCTGCCTATGCAGAGAATCGCGAACTTTGATGTATTGCTGTCAAAGTGTTTTCACTTTGACTCGGCACTGATCTGCTGTGTGCACAAATCCTTCAACTCCACTTTATCTTGAAAGGCTTTATGAACGTCTCTATTTTTGTGGATTTTATTTAGCATATTCTCTGTGTTTTCTGTGGCCCAGATGTCAAGCAAACATCAGACCTCCCACTTAACCTGTTATTTCAACAAATGAACTGTGCCAGAGTTATATTAAACTAAATGTGGCTTGTGAAAGCACCCTTAGAGAGCTCTTGAAGATTAGTTTTGTTGGCATTATATGGCCCCGAATTTCCCTCCGGGGATTAATAAAGGTTCATCTCATCTTATATACATTTAGTAAGACTTATTATAATCACATAAAATGAGCCATTGTAGCCACTAAACCTTCACTGTGTTTGTTTTATTTTTTCAGTCAGAACTCCCATATGCAACATGGCAGGAGGTTCAGGCCAGGATAGTGGAGATCCAGAAGGAGCACCAGATCTGCATCCATAAAAAAGAACTGACAGAGCTCGACATTTACCACCGCATCCTCCGCTTTAAAAACTACATGGTATGTCCGTTTGTGATGAAATGTTAATGGCTGCTGAATGTTTGTCTGTTTGACATAGCTACTGGCAAACATATCAAAACGGTGTGACCTCAAACCAAAACGATTTTCCTGCACTTCTCAAGGTTGCCATGGTGAATAAATCACTCCTTCCTGTGCGATTTCGACTTCCCGCACTTGGGGAGTCTGTGTTCTACACCCGGGGTCTCAAATACAATTTTGAGCTCATCTTCTTCTGGGGGCCAGGTGTGTCCATGTTCGATGTATTTATTATATATGTGCATTCTTCATTTCTATCATATCCTATTTCAGGTGAAATAAACCATTTGCATGCACTCATATATTTGCTTTAGAATTACATAAGAGTCTCTTCTTGGTCACCCTGTAGGCTCTCTGTTTGAGAACGAGTGGAGCCTGAAACCAGAGTACAAGAGAGGAGGTAACAGGCTAGAGCTGGCAGACAGGTTAGCATCCCGTATCCTGTGGATTGGGATTGCAAATCTGCTGCTGTGTCCAGTCATTCTGGTGTGGCAGATTCTCTACGCCTTCTTTAGTTATACTGAGGTAAGGGGTTCACACGCTCATATAAGCTTTTTATACATTTCCTTTCTCATTTAGCGCTCTAGACAACAGTTTGTTGTGTGTTTGTGCCCAGGTGATCAAGCGAGAGCCTGGTTCTCTGGGAGCAAGATGCTGGTCTCTGTATGGTCGATGTTACCTGCGTCACTTCAATGAGTTGGACCATGAGCTCATGTCACGCCTCAGCAAAGGCTATAAGGTCAGTCATATCATATCAAGGTCAGGTCAGCTGATGCCCTTACTTTGCTAGTTTTATAATATTTTTCTTAAAGATGTCTCCACATTGCAGTGCAGAACATCACTTAACATTATTTTGTATTAAAATCATGCTCTTAATGCTGATACTTGTGCCTTTAATTCGCTAGCTGTAGGGTTAATAATTCAGTATTTTTCCTCTTCCTTTGTTCCTGTTTCTTTCAGGCTGCATCCAAGTATATGAACTGTTTCCTCTCACCACTTCTTACGGTGGTTGCCAAAAATGTAGCGTTTTTTGCCGGGTCTCTTCTGGCCGTGCTCATCGCCCTGACTATCTACGATGAGGATGTTCTCGCAGTGGAACATGTTCTCTCATCAATCACCCTGCTCGGAGTGTGTATCACAGTCTGCAGGTAGGGGATTAGTGTCACCCAGACCTGAATACACGTGTGCAGAATTGATAAACTGATTTTATTTAACCAAGGCATTTTATAAACACACAGATGAATCATTTAATGATTAGTTGTGGTAACACAACAGCAGTTGTGGTTCAGTGGGGAGGAAAAGCAGGGGGTGAGGAGAAGGCAGTACAGCCTGAAAATCACCAGATCATTCTCATAAAGTGTAGTACCTGTCACTAATACAAATACACGTATAAGATACAAATCTTTAACCGTGTGGGATGTTAGGGCTGTTAATCACAAGCCATTTCTTTATTGCCCTTTTAAAGCTACCCAGAGTCGTAATCCCTTTAATGCTCAGCTTATTCTGCTGTATAACTGATGAGTATAAGAGTGTTTCCTTCCTTAAGTAGCTCCTGACTATTTGAAGTCTGTTAATAGCTCTAAATTGAAATAATTCAATATTTTTGGAGCATTCCCATGGATTAAACTGTGTAAAAAATACTACATAGTTTTGTCTCATATATTCAACCATCCAAGAAACTCAAGAATCCATCAGATATGTCACAGGAACTATAGGAATTAATTTGTGATTTATGTTGAGATATCCCTACTGATAGTCATTTTATATTACTTAATAATAATGTTTTTAGTCTTGTAGTTATTAAGCACATTCCCACAAAGCCGTTCTAATCTTTTCCTTTAGTTTTGAACCTCTTAAGTTAAGAAGTTCCTCTTTCTCTCTTCAGATCATTTATCCCAGATAAGCACATGGTGTTTTGTCCTGAGCAGCTGTTGAGGGTTATCCTGGCTCATATCCACTACATGCCTGACCACTGGCAGGGCAATGCACATAGATATGAGACTCGTGACCAGTTCTCCCAGCTCTTCCAGTACAAAGCAGTAAGTATGAATACTGAACTGGGAATAAATGCCAAGACTCAAGAGAAATTACAAAGGAATTAACTTGTCAAAACTGTTATATAACACAGAAATCATAATTAACATTAAGGATGGCTGTATTCCATTTATATATGCCAGTTTCAGGGCTAGTGTGAACTAGCTCGTGAACATGGCTTTCTTGGACAGTTATAAATGCATTCAAGCCGTCATTATTGTTATTACTTACATCTGTACTGCTTCTACTATGACAGGCTCAAAAGACCTGCTCAACATCTGCTTTTATGTAATATATTTTTCCAAAGTAGTAGACATAGCTTCTTCTCTAATGTCTAGCTTTACCTCATTATGTTATTTGCATTCGGACCTCAGAGAGACTAGTAAAACTAAAGATTTTTGCTGTTTGCTATCAGGAAGATCCACTGAAGTAATGGTGCCACACTGAGAAGCACCTTGTTGGTATTTGTTAAGGGAAGAAATTATCCCAGCTGGTGGCGTTTTTATTCTTTAATCATAAAGTCACAAATGTTCCTCAAGATTTCAATCAAAATGAATGTGCCATTTTAAATAACACGTTTCAGCTTTAGAGGTTCAGCATACCTCTGATGCATTTGCTGAACCCTCCCTGTGTGTACAGTGTCAATGTTTTCCCCTCTGTTTTCTTCCAGGTGTTCATTCTAGAGGAGCTGATAAGTCCAGTGGTGACTCCCATCATCCTGATCTTCTGTCTGAGGAGGAAGTCTCTGGAGATCATTGATTTCTTCAGGAACTTCACTGTGGAGGTAGTCGGGGTAGGAGACACTTGCTCCTTTGCCCAGATGGACATCAGGCAGCATGGACACCCTGCGGTGAGGGACTGCCACATACACACAGATATCTATAGACTGTGTTGCATGCGTTAGATCGAAATATGATTGAATAAGAGCGGCTGTATGTATATCTGGGTTTGATCATGTCTGTCCTCATCATCGCTCTGTAGTGGATGTCAGAGGGGAAGACAGAAGCGTCTATCTACCAACAGGCAGAGGATGGGAAGACAGAGTTGTCTCTGATGCACTTCGCCATCACCAACCCCCAGTGGCAGCCTCCTCAGGAGACCACACACTTCATCAGCCAGCTGAAAGAGCGAGTTCACAGAGAGGCCACAGGGGTTCCTTCAGACACACATCCCCTGTCGCTGTCCGAGTCCGAGGTACAGCGATTAGCCAACATTCAAGTAGCACAGTGGTGATGAGTTAAATGACACCACCAGAGGCAAAAACTGATTTACTCTCTTGCACTCTCTCTCTTGCAGCCAAGGAGCCTCATTGCAAACCTCTTGGTGGGTCCCTCTACACTGGCCTCTGTTCATTTCGGCAGAGACGGCTGTTTGACCAATCATGCAGCGGCTGGGTTAAGCGATGGGGCATCTGCGTTACGCTCCCTTTCCCCAATCAGCAGCAGTCTTCACCTGAGAGGCAGCTTGAGTGCAGCTCACAGGGCTTCTGGGCACACTTCAACCATGAGCAAAGCAATGGCAGGATCTGGGTAGGAAAATTATCCTTCTGAATTATGTTTCAGCTCAGTTCCTTTTCAAGCAACGTCTTTCTGTGCAACACTAAATATTCACTGAGGGATGAAATCTCACAGTCCAAAGAGCAAAATCTAAAAGAGCTTTGTCACAGATAACTTAGTTTACACCTTAAAGTTACTCGAGGGACTTTCCCCTGCCGCTGGCCAGAGCTGCTGCTGCAGAGAGCGAAGCTTTCCACCTCCGGACAGAGCTCCTAACTGCAAGTTGAAGGCAGCAGTGAAGCTGAATGTGTGTCTGTCTGTGGTGGGCTGGTCCCAGCTGGAGGCCCTGCTGGAGTTTGAGATGAAGAGTTTCTGGTGGACCTACATGATTTTGTCAGATTTCGTCCAAATTGGACCCAGTGGCATTGATGACAAGCACTGGGAATAACTATATACTGTAGAATAGCCAGTCTTCTTGCAGATGGTCTTGTTTGCAGATGTAGGTCATATAGAGGTATCAGTATTAAACTGAGACTGTTTCATGACCACTTAACCAGTCCTCGTAGTAACTTCAATTTATATTCAGTATTCATCTCCTTCCTATCACCTCCTCTTCATGTCCATATTTTCTCATTTTTGCATTCTCTTTCTCTAGGACTGATGCCCGGACTGTGAGCTCAGGCAGCAGTGCATGGGAGGGTCAGCTCACCAGTTTGGTCCTGTCAGAGTATGCCTCCACTGAGATGAGCATCCATGCACTTTACATGCATGAGGTAATTGTGTGTGGGAAGAGAGTAGAGGACACCTGTAGGAGGCACAAACTGAGTGAAGCGCAATTTGTGTTGCCACATTTGTCTCCCCGCCATGAATATTTCAGATTTTCTCCATCTTGGGTCCCACCCATTCTTCATCCTCCTTTCTATTTTTTCCATGTAGTTACACAAGCAGCAGTCTCGTGGCGAGCTATCCCGTCACACATGGCACAGGCAGGAGAGTGACGAAAGCAGCGACAGCGTCCCTGATGAAGTTAGGAGCGAACCCAACCCTCACTCCAGACATTTCCCTCGCTCACACACTTTCCCCACCACAGTTCCCAGTCCCAGTGCCATTCCCACTTCGGCTTCAGCCATCAGCAGCACCACAGTGGGCCAGGAGGGGGCTCCATCACACAGCAGCAACCAGCGGCGCTACAGTGGACCTAACACAGGTACCTACTGTTTCTTTTTAATTATCTCTCCCTGTTTCTCCTCATATGCATTCAAATGCTATTATTTTTAATACTGTTGCACTAATGACTTCTGTGCCAAACAAAAAGCCCTCAAGCACAAGTACATGACCATCATCCACACTTTCTCCTAGTCATTACGAGTGAAAACAAGTTGATAGAACAAACACACCTGAATAAATGTGACATGAGAGCAGAGTTGGAAATTAGCACCATTGACGAGCCAGTAAAATATGTAAGTAGCTTCTACATTTTCTTCACTCGCCATGCAAAAAACAATAGTAATCTATTGAATAACTGGTAGATTTTGAAATTCACCAGCTACTATTTCACCAGCTATTTCCAACCCTGTTTATGTATTATTTTGTTTAGAGATGTGTGACAGAGCCTTCACACTTCAACTGCCTTCACTGGAAAACAACAGCTGGAAACCTTTAACACCAAACTGTAAAAAGTTGCATTTAAGATGATAATTTCATGCGATGTAACCAAACTACTCCACAGTTTCCACACAGAAGCAGGTGTTTTAATCCTCAGTAACTCAATCCTAAAGCAGAGGTGGAAGAACTATTCAGTTTTACTCCAGTAAAAGTACTAATACCACACTGAAGGAAAAGGTGATGCAGAACGTACAAATCTTAAAAAAAACCTAGCAACCTTGGTGTAAAAGTGAGTTAAGTCTATCAGGTTGTCTCACAATTACTTAGTTTAGAAACTATCAGGATTTTCAGAGTATTTCATTGTTTTTTTAAATCAACTGAGGACAGTTAAAAGCAGTAGTAGATGTAGAGGTTCTACACAGATGTGCTGATTGCTGGCACTTTTCAACTCTAGTCTGTTTTTGTGTTTTTCAGACTCTTTCGGTGCAGGGGGGAAAGTTGTGAGGTCGGCCCGTGGTGTGCCCATGGGAGGGTGGGCAGAGGAGGGTCAGGTGGCACCACGACACCACGAAACACTACCAGAGGAGAGCTCAGAGGACGATATGCCTCCTCACATACACAAGGTGAATGCTGTTTGCGTATGACTGGAATTTTACCTTGCTTATGTGCACTCTGCAAGCAAATGGACAATTTTGTTCTCTCTCTCTCACTTTAGATTACATAACCAAGCCATGTGAAAACGTATCAGCGACCCACCCTCTATAGACACCCAAACACACCCTCGTCCTCGACCAAACCTTTTCTCCAGGACTGACTGTCTGACCCGACACAGATGAAGATGGACATGTGCCAGAGCGGTGTACCATGAGCCCAACAAACACTAACCTAGTGAAATCATCTGGACAAGTTATGACCGATGCCACCATCAATCATTCAAAGATGCTACATGACTTAATACATGCCTAAACACACAAACAGGGTAAACATGAATTTCAGAAGAGGATCTACAGGATCAAATTATTTCTAACAGCCATACCATCAGATTGCACAACGCTCTTTTATGACATCAAAAGATTACATAATGAAAGTAATGCATGTGTTGCTGGGATGTAAACAAAAATTGTGAACAATTCTTCATCCTTTGCACTATGCTGCTGTAGAAAAATACCTAACAATTTGCCCAAAATGTGATCACTTTTACAAATCAGATGGCATGAGAGGTGAAAAGACTGAATGGTGTTTCTCTTAATAACGGCATTCACCAATGATGCTGATAACACAGTGATTTTAATCGTCTGTTTTTGTACCAATAGCAGCAGGCTGTGCATCCTACCCTGTGCTCTGTATTTCAGCTTAAATTCTGCCTCTTCGCAAAACAAATGGCCTCAAATAGCATCAAAATCACCTGACATATTTAATAGCAAAGCATATAAGATGTGAATTTCCTCAAATGTTCAGAAACTTTTCCCCGAGCCTGACTCAGTTTGCAAACACAGATTTTTGTTAAAAAGATAAGTGTACACCATAGCCATGGATTCACACACACATAATGTGTAAATAGATTTTATCAGGTTATTTCACACAGCAGCATATTGAATTCATTAAATTTACACATTTATAAGGCCAATATTTTGTGATTATGACTGCAATGCTGTATGCGATCACTTTTTAATTTGATTTAACCCACTATTTTTTGCTTCTCATTTATTTTTCAACAGATTTGTGCAAGGGCGAAGTAAACAAAAAAGGCTGTTTTTATGTGCCATACAAAAAGACACCCCTCACGCACAAGTGCATGACCATAATCCACACATTCCTCTTAAGAGTTGAAACTCATCCCACAGGATTAAGTCCGTACCATGACCACCCTCCACATCCTGCTAAATCACAGCATGACTTCACCCTCCTCTGTCATTAGCCACAACTCCAAAAGAATTATGCACTTTAAGAAGTTAATGCAGAGGGTGTCACTTTAATTGTTTGTATGTGTATGTTTTCTTGTATATATATTTTTAATTATTTTATTTATCAAAGGGATGGGATTTGCCACGATGATTGACCGTTGTGAATAAAGGTTTGGTTAACATCTTGTGCACTTGGATGGGGACAAAGAAGCATGGTCGCTGCTCGACTGTTAATAGGGTCAAAGATGAGGTGCTTCAGCGCACTAATGTTAGATTAAGGTGGGTCTTTTTGTTTTATAGATCTTGTAAAGTATCATTTTGTACAGCTGTAAATTCATCCATTAAAGGCAACGATACAATGATTTTGTGTGTAGACTGAAAAAACATTTTTTATAAGCACAAGGAAAGATATACTTAACAAGACAGAGAATCAGTATACAAAGATGGATAGAGTTCAATCAACAATGGTGGAAATGATGCGGTAACAAGACGGGAAAACAACTCGATCACGACAAAATGACACTGGTAATGACTGCTAGCTACATTTTACATTTGCGTTAGCATAACGTTAGCCTAAGTTAGCATACGGCGGCTAATTAGCTTACAACTTTGCGTTGCTACTTAGCTTCTTACAAAGTTCTACCGCTATGGAGACGGACAGAAAAGTGTAACGATGGGACAGTAAGTAAATTAACATAACGCGAATCAAAGTTAGCATACGGTAGCTAATTAGCATACTTGTTTGGGTAGCAAGCTAGCTAACGTTAGCTTCGAACGATGCTCTAAAGTTATGGAGATGGAAAGAGACTCGTGTTAACAAAATAAATAAACACAAATACGAAGTGGGTTTTTCATATCGTGTTATATTCTTATATGATACAAGTACTCACCGAAGAAGAGCCCGGATAGCTCAGTCGGTAGAGCATCAGACTTTTAATCTGAGGGTCCAGGGTTCAAGTCCCTGTTCGGGCGACATGTTTTTTTTTCGTCCGAGCTCCAAGTGCGTCTATGGAGGAAACGCCATTTTTTACTTGAGGGTCACGGGTTCAAGTCAACAGCAACTTTTCCATTAGACGTAACTCCATTAGTGCACATGCAATGTGTCCTCCTGTCTGAAGTTTTTAGTTTGTAGTTTTTTTAGTTTTTCTTTTTGGTCACTTCCAACAAGTTTTCCTTGAGACAACAGGGGACTCTCAGAGTGAAATGTGTTTGCCAGTAAAAATTAATTGGTTGAAATAGACATTAAGTACAGGCGCTGTTAGTGGACCTTACGCATTGAGTGGCGGGAGTGTGAAAGGAGCTGTTACATGGTGTATTGGTGGTAGATGTCCTCCTACTTGTCCGGCTGGGACGGGTGACACCGTTGGTAGCCATGTTGGGTGGCTGATGGGAGGCAGCTGTGGCGCTGCAGGGGTCGGACCATAGTGGTGATGATGATGGTGGACAGCACTTCCTCTTGGTCTGACATACGGCCTTACAAAAATGGGGTTTCCCTGGTAACTGTCCTGTAAATACAAAAGTGGGACTTTGTTGAGGGACAGATGACAATTTGGCAAAGGGTCAGGGTCACCATCTGTCAGAGTCTGTGTACCTGCCCAAGATATGTAGTTAGAGGGGCACGGTAACCGGGTCCTCCAGGCGGTGGCATAGGAGGCATGGCTTTCAGCATCATATTGTGCATTATGATCTGGTGCATCTGAGCATTTTGCATCAGCATCAGTTCCACCATGTCTAACACACAAAATACACATACAGATATAAACTTGTTAATACAAGGAGAATCAAAAAAGACGGTTCTCCATTTGATGCTGCGTACCCTCTTTGATGCTGCCTGAGCGTGGTGCGGGGTAGGGCTGAGGCGGGGGGATCTGAGTAATCAGAGGCTGCTGTTGTGGCAGCTGTTGTATGATGGTGGCAGGATGCTGGGGTAGCTGCAGAGAGAGAGAAATACATGAGGAAATATTTTTTGTATATTTAATTTCAAATATACTTGAACTCATTGCAAGTCGGTCTGGGTAGCAGCATCAGTGTATATCTTGCAAAAATAGAAGAGAAGAAGGGGATCAGGAGGAGGAAAAGAGGATTAAATACATTTAACAGATCTCATAGAAATAGAGTAATAGATCTGGGGATGGTTTTTGAGATTAACGCTGAGTGTCTCACAGTCTGTTGGATGATGCGTGGAGGCTGAGGCGGGCCAGGTGGTGGTGAAGGGGTCAGAAAGTTCAGACCAGGAGCTGGCTGGTGGAGTGGGAGTGGTGGAGGCGGCTGAGGGGCAGTGAAGGAATGTGACTTGTACTTTCTGTGTGCCCCTCCCCAGGTGTGAGGTCTGGTCAGGTCCTCTAACATGTGCTGCTCCTACACAAAAGACAACAAAACACACAATTATACACTTCTCACAATCATAGGTGAAAAACTTGAGATTAAGGTTAAGTGCTCTAAGTTATTGGAAATGTCTTTCTCTAGTTTTGTAGTCTTCATCCTAGTACATATAGTCACTTTCACTCTCTCACTCATCGTCAACTACTTATCCGGGGTCAGGTCGCTGGGGCAACAGCTCCAGCAGCGGACCTCAAACTTCCCTTTCCCAGGCCACACTAACCAGCTCTGATGGGGGATCCCAAGGCGTTTCCAGGCCAGTGTGGAGATATTAATAAGTTATAAAATAAAAATGTGTATTCTAAAAGCAAAACTCATATAAGTACAAGGCTGCTTTGCTTGTGGGAGTGCAGCAAAGTTCAGTTATTCTGGAGGGCAATATGCGGTGACATTAGTAGAGCAACAGCTGTCAGCAAATTCATTTCCATGTTGCTCGGAAATGTCCCTGACTCTCTAAGTCAATATGAGGAAGAGGTTCAATCGCTTATAATGCTGGAGAAGAAGGCCTTTGTAGTGAAGTGGGTCGGGGACGACCCTCCGTCTGTTTCCATGTGGAAATCTCTGACTGCCAAGGTTGTGACTCTGGAAAAAACATGATATCGATGGAAGGACTCATCTTTTTCTGAACCCACTAAAATTACTGGGAGTTCAATATAATCCGGAGTTAAATGGCAAATGTTTGAATTAGGGACACTGGGCCTGAATCAGATCCACATACACAACTTCATTCATTTATTCTTATAATAATAAAAAGTGCATTCATGAAATATAAAGATTTTGTACAAACCCTGAGTCTTTGCAGTAGGTCCTGCTTTCGCCTCAGTGCACGGTGCAGCTGGTGCAACTGTCCATCATCATAACTCCCTGAACAGACAAAATCAAGGTCTCAGAAACTACTCCATTAACTTTTTTTAATCTTTCCCCATGTCTGCCTCCTCTAATATCTTGTTTTGAAGTAAATAAAATTCCCTCTTAGTGCTCAACTTTTATTACTAAGTTCATTTCACCACTAAGTATGTTCCCTGTATGTTTTTCACTTGCAATCCTGCAAAGTCATTCTAGGTATCAACTAAATGTCTGTAATGGAGAATGTAAATGTTAAGCTGATTCTTCCTACAGCTCAAAATTCTTCATCACAAAGAAGTCTTTGTTAGCTTACTTGCAGACTGGGCGGACTCCGCTCTGTCGTCCATATTGTGCTTTTCGTTTTCTAGTCTCTAGAAGTAAGGAACATTTCTTAAAAATGCTGATGTAAAATTCTCAAGAAAAGCAGAACAAAAAGAAAATAATTTCACTTGAGAAAATTTCCCGATGTAAATGAAATTCGAGCAACATCTTTCCCCAAGTGTAGACCAGCGTCTCACCTACCTTCTCCAGCAGTTTGGGTTTGAGTCTTGAGTCCGATCAACCACAGAGCTGCCCTGCTGAAAGATTACACTAAGTGTTACTGTGACATTGTCTGTGTGCTGGAATGAACGTACAGTGATTGGTTGAAATACTAGACACAAACATACAAACAGGCATGCAAATAAATCCTTTTATATATCTCATTTACCTGAAATCTTGGCATTTGTGGTCACACCTGTGTGTTTGAGTCCAGACTAAAGCCAGACAGTGGTTACCATGGGAGACGCCTGTTTACCACTGGCACTTGACCATGACCCGCATAACTGGTTCGCCTACAAAAATGTCATCACTGGAGCACTCTATTGTTGGATTAATATTTCGTTTTAAGTTATTTTTTTGAACTCCCATTAAATTGTCAAATAATGAATTACCATGTAATTTTGTGCATTTTTTCATAGATTAACACATTTGTAAACAACGTATTAGTGCCTATTTTATTGTACAATTACTTATTAATCAATTAAATGCTTTACAACTATTTCCGTGTCTCTTGCATACTACTGCATGTGGACGGCCCACATTAAAGCCTATATTAATTTGACAAACTATTACCATTGATAAGAGACACCAAAATATCAAGATTATGAGCCAGCAGGTCAGTGTGAGGGTTCCCGTCCCACCTTTCCACCTTCTGATTCCAATATTGTTACAGCCAAATATTAAACGTAAAACTTATAAATACTTCTTTCAAACAATATCGGACGTATGCAAACAAACAACATTATATGCCGATAGCCATGATCACATTTTTAACGGGGTCTACTCCATGTGAGTATAGACGGGGGATTAGCTCAAATGGTAGAGCGCTCGCTTAGCATGCGAGAGGTAGCGGGATCGATGCCCGCATCCTCCAAGACAACCTTTTTGTCTACTTGTTTTTCAGAGATTATATTTATGCATCAATATTTTCAAACTAGCCACTCATTTGCAAACAATATTCTATTTCTACGGTAGCGGGCTTCCGCGTCTGCGCACTACAATTTATACAGTTCCAGTAAACTGTCGTTTGCCTGCTAACTCGTTAAAAGTGTAAAGTTACTTAGTATGAAATCGTGTTTACGGACAACCTTCGACCAAAATAAAATTTCCACAGTGAGCTTAAACACATATATCAAGCGTATAAATACCGTCTTGCTGCGCTGTTGTGCTTCTCCAACAAATGTGAAACACAACTCCATTGATTTACCTGCCAGTCATTGAAAAGCCATTGAAAATAAAAGTAGAAATCCGATGAGGGTGTGTAATGTCTAAAAGGCTGAGCTGGTTGAATATCACATTATTATGTGAGAATTAACCAGAAGTCTGCTGGTTCCATTAAGGACCAGCAGATGGGAACAAGGCATCATTTATGTGTCCAGCTAGCTACTTGGCTGTGAGAGGGTCAGTGGAAGTTACACCAAAGAACCGTCTCTGGTTACACTATAATATGAAGTAAATCATACGTCAAATAGCAGCTAGATAGATCTAATTGATCTAATTGAGAATGATTGATTATTTCAAATGCCTGCAGTGGTTTTGAAGGGGCTCAAATTATTATATTTAGCTAAAGATTAGCAACTTACCTTTCCCACCGCTGCATTTCCGGCCATCAATCAACCGCGGAGGGATATCTAGAAATGTTTGCCTACTGAGTATGTTGTGTTCATGTTGGTGTTGTTTTTTCTACCAAAACTAGTGGCGGTTCCGATATTAGCAGTCCCGTCATTAATATACTATACTATACTATATTAATATATACAACCACGGTTGAGGGTCGCAGACTTGGCGCTACAAGATGAGTTGACAAGCAAATTTCAGGAGAGCGTTGAGCTCGGTTTGACCAATCACTTTGGGGTATTCAATTTTTACGTCAGCCAATCACATCGCAAGCAAGCAAAACGATGTAGCTCTCACGGTGAAATGTTGCAGGTTCGAATCCCAACGCTCTGCAGGTACAACTGACTACAGTATTTGCTAGTTAGTGTGAATGCTGTGAAGGTGAACATTTGCCCACTCAAGTCGGTTACGACAACAAACTGCAGTCAGGTCAAGACCCCGGTCAGGATGACGAGCATGCAGCTGAGCTTCCCTGTGACAGTTTGTGCAGAAATGTTTGTTGTGCAAACTGTTTTTTGCATCACTTGTCTGGGTAGCTGGTCTGAGACGAACTTGCAGGTGAAGATGTCAGATGTGGAGGTCTCGGGCTGGTGTGGTTACACATGGTCTGCAGTTGTGAGGCCGGTTGGATGTACTGCCAAATTCTCAGAAACGCATTTGGAGACGGCTTGTGATAGAGAAATGAACATTCAGTTCACGGGCAACAACTCTGGTGGACATTCCTGCAGTCAGCATGCTAATATAAGCTCCCTCAAAACTTACGACATCTGTGGCATTGTGCTGTGACAAAACTGCACATTTTACCCATACCACCTAATCCTTTCACAAGTCATCAAGTCAAATAGCAGAAGGAGCAAGTCTCGTTATGTAATACATAAATCATTGGCTAAGTACTATAAATTAAAGTATACAAAGAATGCTTTAATGAGCTAAAAAGCAGAGATGCTCACAAGTCATGTTTTTTGCAAGTCCAAGTCAAGTTTCAAGTCTTAGTATTTATATACCTGTTTGTATAATAATTGTTTTTATTAAATAACGGGAGGAAACATCATGTGTTTACGCTTCTGAAATATGAAATCTGCAGCCCTGTGTGGGAACAGATAACTGGACGGATTGTGTCAAGATTAGAAATGTTTGAAGTACTTTATTCACAAATTCAAGTCAGACAAATACTGCACACTGTTGACAAACTGTTGAGTTCACAATAAATCAGCACAAAGGTGACAGCCTTACCTTGCAACAGCAGCAACCACAACAACCACAAGAACATCAACAACAACAATAATAACAATGATATTTTAAGCCAGATAAAACTAACCGTCAATGTGAAATGGTAACAAATCTGTACTACATTAGAGTAATGGATTATAGCGATTACAAGGTCAATATGTGAATAAGCTTGCCTTATTGCGTACTGTAGCCATTCTAATGCTAATAATCTACGACTTGATGGTGTCTTTAATCAAATGGCAAAAAACCTTTTCAAGAACACAAAGGCAACTTGATTTCTTTGTGTGTGAAACAGTAAAATCCAGCACATATCTCAAGCCCCCAACATTTTCTTCACCATGTAACCAGGCATGTTGTAGAGGAAAAGAGCCAAGATGGCCAGCAGCAGGAGAGCAGTGACGATCTTGATGGTCAGCCACCTGTACTGGTCACAGATCAGGTGTTTTGCTGCTTTGAAAGGGATGAGGAACCAGAGGAGGGCGATATCTGGACGGCTGGAGGAAAACAGAGACAGTGCGTTAGAAATTTGACAATATAAATTTAAAAAATACATTGGTTCCAAACGTGTGTATTAAACAAAGTACTGATGCAATAGGGGTGGGAATCAGCAGGCGCCCCACGATATGATATTATATGTTTTGAGCCCCAGTCAGGTGCCGGATTGGCAGCACTGATTGGCAGATAATCATCTGATGTCAACATCATGTCACAGGAGAGATCAGGAGTTTTGTTTGAAACAAAATTTTGAACTGAGCCATGTTGGGTTTGAAAAAGCTGACTCTTCAGAATGAAACAGATCACTTTGTGATCCTAAGGTCTGGTCTTGTGGTGCCTGACTGGGAGCACCTGGAGCTCAGAACAAGAGTCAGTACCAACAGCAGAATACTCTGTTTAGCACTGACAGGGAATTTCACCTCGGCGCTCCCCACATAATCAGCTGTGCTGCTCATCCCACAATTACATGATCCCTACAAGTTGGACATTATTGTGAAAGTAAATAAGGATTAACAACGATGGTAAAATACAATGGCAATTACCATCACAACAACAGAGAAATAATCATGTTATAATAACATGTTTTTTTCCCCCCTAAACCTAATTTAGTGGGTTTGTTGGCTAAACCTAAGCAAATGTATTTATTTCCCAACATTAAGCATGAGTTTACTGCAACTGAAAAGTGACGCCGAGGGGTCTGACAGCGACAGCATGTGACGAGTTGGGATGAGAAGTGGTGCTGCTCATGAAGAGGACCCGCTCTGAATATAGGCTCGTTCTAAGGTGATGAAAACACAACTCTTAGTTTCAGGTGGTTAGACACTAAAGAAAATGTATTTATTAATATCAAATTTCATTTCTGCCAGCAGAAAGTTTGCTTTGAAACGTTTTAATGAACAGATGGTCATCACTCTCAAGCGGAGGGTTGGGTGTGTTTGTATTGAAATGATTACTATTGTTTGACTCTGACAGTGATGTCGGTAACTGAGTAGTAGCTGTTTATTACTTTTAGTTGGGAAGTTAAAAGAAAAAAAATAAAGCTTGATTCTACTTGATTCTATGAGCTGAAACGCATATTATTGACCAAGACACGCATTTAACATTTCACAAGTTTCACAAGTTTCACACAGTGCTTTCAGTTTTTGAATGCATGCAAGGACACATGTATACAAATGACAGGACTACCACAAAACTGAAGTGTTGGTCAGTTTATGCACAAATTTGAAATATCATACACAGACGCATAAATAGGACATAACATTATTCAAGCAAGAATATCTGAACTTCAATACAAGCCAACTCATGAATTTAATGTGAATAAACAAAACTCCATTTAAAGAAACAATAAAAACTGCATTTACCACACCAACAGTAGCAACATGTTGTATCTGTACACATTGGTACACTCTATTTTGTTAAATTGTAAATTGCAAAACATTCACAAATCAATTCTAATCATTACTGGATGCACAACCTTTGACTCAGTTATCATTATCTGCTGTTATTTATAACTCAGACCCCCAACATTTTCTTCACCATGTAACCAGGCATGTTGTAGAGGAAAAGAGCCAAGATGGCCAGCAGCAGGAGAGCAGTGACGATCTTGATGGTCAGCCACCTGTACTGGTCACAGATCAGGTGTTTTGCTGCTTTGAAAGGGATGAGGAACCAGAGGAGGGCGATATCTGGACGGCTGGAGGAAAACAGAAAGGCGAACACAGTTACAGAAGGCCTAAGGCAATCAATCTAAAATAATGCACACAGGAGGAGGTTCCTACAAAGCTCTAGATGTAAGCTGAGCGAAGACCTGCTTACCTCCACACCAGGGATAATATTTATTTTGGTGTGGAAGCTGGATCAGCAGAAAACATTGGATAGCAGTGATGTGTTTGAGCCCTATTACTACAGACTGTATGTAAAGGTCATTAATCATTCCTCTTGTCCATACTGGTCGTAAAGTCCACTGAAGTAATCACTTCATCATGGCTCTGCTGTAAGGACAAAATCCTCATTTCATGCAAAAATATATTTTAATAATCAGCTGAAGGCAATATGAGGCCATAATTAAGACAAATCAAGTTTACTAAGGACATTAATGCACTTTTCACAACTAAGAACTGCTGTTAAACACAACTGCTGTTTGCTGAATTTTGTTTTAAATATTGATAATTGAATGACTTATTCATTCTGTTTTAATGTACCAACAGGAGCTGGTGAGAAACAAGATTTCCTTTCATTCTGTGTATGCAAATACTCCATAAATTGAGACAACAATATAAAGTGAATCTTTATCTTAATCAAGTGGGTTTCTTCCAAAGTCTCAATCTTTTTAGTATGACTCTCCCTGTGTGTGCTCCTATCTATCCACTACACCTCAACAGGAAAGCACCGTTTGGCAAAACAAGAGTGAATTTCATACTAAAAATCCAAACTTTGGAAGACACTCACTTCATATTAATTTGGCTAAACATTGAAAAGCAAATGCCAATTTTTCCCACATCTGTGTCATTGGAGTGGTGTTACAGGTAGGAAGGCACCATTTCACAGCCACAGTATGAAAAGGAGGAAAGATTACAGTGATCTCTGACTATTTCTATGTACATATTGACTCTTGGTTATTGTATTAAGATGGGTTTGAAAAGATCTGAACCGAACCTTTACGATCTTTTGTAGATCTTTTATTCTCATTTTCACAAACCTGCCTTCGTTTTTCGCAATTTAATTCAGAAATTCGGTAAAAATTTACAAGCATGTAAACCTAAATAGATCTGCACAAACGGAACCAGGATTCTGGCAAAAACCACTCAAAGTAACTCAATTCAAAAGTAAGAAATCCAACTCTGCACGACAGAAATTTCTGTTTAATTTCATATATAGTAAGCATTACTACGACAGTGATTAAATCGCTTGTTTTTATGGAGATTTGGTTCCGAGCTTCGGCTGCAGCTGCTTTCAGTAGTTGCTTACAGTGTTTTTCATTACCCCTCGATGAAGTAAAATATACTCTGAATTTCAAAGTTCCCCCAGTAGTACGGTAGTTTGTCTTCAAAGTGCTGCATATTGTGATGTTGGAAAGCACAAATCCTTTTTAGGAGCATGTACTTATGATGTGATTATTATAGCTAAAATTAGGAAATGTACTTAAAATCTACTTAATATAGACACCTTTAGCTATAGAATATCAAATATGTTGAGATGTGGATTGACTAGACTAGACTGACTAGCATATTTTTAATGTCTGTTTATTTAATTTGTGCTGGTTTAGTGGCCGCAAAAGCCTGACAACCCTTTTGTGAATTTGCCCGAGTATCTTAAATAATCTACTTTTGTCACCTGACAGCTGAAAGTCAATACAGGATGAATATCCAAATCAATAAACTAATTTCTGATACTGAGAATGATACTTTTCTGAAAGCATTCTCAAAGCATGTTGTTTTATTTCTATCTTGGATCATAAACGGCATGTACAGCATATTACTGGCTCTGGTTTCAGCTTACTTTTTAAACTACTATGATTGAATGGTAAATGTAGATAGAAAGTAGGAAAAGAGAGAGTAATAAGCCATCCGGTTAGTGAAATTGCTGGAACCTTCTGCAGAGATGTCTGAGCAACATCTCACGCTCCAAGCATTTTCTTGACCATGTAACCAGGCATGCTGTAGAGGAAAAGAACCAGCATGGCCAGCAGCAGGAGAGCTGTGACAATCTTGATGGCCAGCCACTTGTACTGATGGCAGACCAAGTGCTTTAAGGCCTTGAAGGGAGTGAGGAACCACAGAAGACTGGTGTCTGGACGGCTGGAAGGACAAAAACACACACGTTCAGCAATAAAGACGTCAAGCATTAAGGACTACTATTGTTGCTCTCTCCCTAAGACAAATTTAAATATAAACATAGCTGACATTACTGAAACTAGGACAAAGCAAAGGGTTACAGTATTCTGTGAACTTAAAGATGATCCTAGGTAGAAATATACAAAAGATATGACGAAACAGCAACTTACCATGTAAAGAAAGAAGATCTTACTGTAGGTATAAGTCCGGAACGTGGTTGAAGTAAATTCATAAAAATGTCTTTTCTCCTTTAGGGAAATCTCTTTATTATTATATTTATTATGTAATTTTATAATTGTTTAAAAATGAGTTTATGCTTGTTTTATGTTTGAGAATTCACACTTTTGTTTATGGCTGCTTATGTTTTTAATTATTCATGTATTTATTATAATTTTAGTTGGATTATTTTGCTAGTTTTGCATTAGATTTGGAGATTTTAGTTCAGCTGGACTTGCAGCAGCGGGACAATATGTATCTGTGTGTCTGTGTGCTTATGTCGAGGGTGAAAGGCAGCAAAGCCAAAGAATGAACTGAACAATGTAACTGAGAAAAACAGCACAACAGAGTGGTCAGTAATAAAACATGTGGACAGTGGGGTGATAACAGAACATCCATCATACTTGGGTTTCTCCAGCGGCTCTGGTTCGTTGCGTCCTTCACCAACTGGGCTTCTCTCCGCTTCCTCTCCTGTCAGGAGGTGCAGCTCTGCTTCCACTTTTCCCTAAAGACACAACAACAACACTCTCAAAACCCTTTTCAACCAAATTAGACTAACAAAGGCGGTTTTGATGAGCTTCATTTTATTTTTGTTGAGTTTGAACAAAGTGTGTTTCGATGATCAGATCAAGGAGGTAAAATTATTGTTGCCTGACTGGAGTCCGGTGGTCTTGAGGAAAACATAATTGTGTTTTATATGTTACTAAATTAGAATAATTTTCCAAATCCTGATGTCCTGTTCTATTATGTATATTACATACATAGCAAATTAGCATGTCCACCAAGGTGCCACGTTTCCATCACTGTCAAATGGCTAGCTGGAGCCGATAAATACCTGTGAAATGTGATTTATGCTTGTCTGCACAGCCAAAGTGATGTTACACCGTTAGTTGAGGCCCTTTGTGAGGGTTCAATACGGCAGGTTTTCACCTGTCTGTGCACATCCAACTTTTTCGATCTATGGGGCTGCGGATGGGCGGAGGAAATGGAGAACTTCCATTTTCCCTTCCAAACACCAGAATTTCCCTCCGGGGATTAATACATCTCTCTAATTCATCTTATCTTATCTTTGGGGACAAGGCTTTGACAATGTCTGTTTACTGCAAACAGAATACCACATGGAGTATAAAAGATCCAAACAATTCCTCGTCACAAATCCACATCAGCTCATGTCCGTGTCGCTGTGTAACTGAAGTTTGACTACTGAAGAGTCATTTGTCCTGGGAATGAATGTCAGTTGTGACCTTTCATGATGTTAGCAGGTGTTAGTGGATTTTTGTCCAGTGGGAAAGTCAGCTCAAGTCACAAGGAGGTTCTTTCTCCTAATGTTTTATTGTTAGGTTTAACCTTTTGGGTAACTTTTAACATTGACCTACCGTGAGTTCAAACTCGTCGTCTTCATTTCTGGCCACAAATGGCCACCAGCCCTTGATCCTCTTCTGTTTGAAGATGGAGACCGTGGGTATCTCTGCCTCATTTGTCACCATCTCAATGGTGCACTGCTTGGCAGTCTTTGCACCACGTGGGAAACGGTTCAGGTCCAGCTCAATTGCACCTATAAAGAGACATTTAACTCAGCTAAATTTAGGAGAGCTTAATCTGTATGGTGGAAAAAACAAGAAGTGGGTAATAGACAAATCTAAAAAATAATCTGGTCTTCAAAACCAGTATTTGGTCAACAAAGCTCTCAAATTACCCCATAAACAGCATCTGTTTTAATCATGTGGCATTAACAGTGATTTGTGAAGACAAATGTTATCATAAAATGACTGTCCACTGCACCTAAGAAGTCATCTGCAGAGAAATGGTCAGCGTCCCACACTTGCAGATTGAGACGAGCGGGGATCTTGTATTCTGTCTCATCCCAGGCGAACATGGACTCCTTTTTTGAGATGACGATCTTCTCTTCAGCCATGAGGTAGTCAAAGGGGTAGACAAAGCGCCAGTTGAAGTTGCCCTCCCCAGTGATGGAGTGGTAGTGGACATCTGTGTCCTGCTTGTCCTCCTGCTGCCCCTTCAACCACCTATTACAGGAGAAGGTGGAGGGTAGATAGATAGATAATAATGGTTATGGTTTTTTTTTTTTCATCTCAAATCAGAATCAGATAATTTTGCATTTCGATGTAGTGTGCACTGGTATAGGTGGGCCAAAAATATCAAGACAGGGATAAATTAGCAACAATATAAAAAAATAAAACATCAAAAACATGTAGAGCTTATAATTACCCTCGCACAAATATGTCACTCGATTTCTCTCCAGTGAAGATGTCATCATCCTCCAGAACAACTTCATCAGTGTTCCAGATGATCACCCTCAGTTCAAACCTGGACACAAGCAAAAATGACCAGATTTATAACTAAACACTGATCAGTAACAATGACTAAAAGCTTTCTTTGATTAAACCTTAACATTTAATTAGATAAAAGCTCGAAGAGCCCATGTCTGTTGGATTTTATCACCACTGTTCAACTAAAAATACATGTAGTGTATGCAAAAGCTGTAAAATGACATGTTAGACTAGAGAACATACTTCTTTGGTTTCCTTGGTGAAATATCGAGGGCAGGGCCAGGTGCAGTCATATCCTTAGGGAACATATCTACCCACATCTCAATTCTCCCCTAGAAGCAATTGAACACAAGGAAATAAGGTCTTAAAGTATTCAAACAAAACGCTATAGTATAAATTGATTTGATTAAAAGGTGTAATTGGCTGGAGCGGAGCGAGAATGAGTACACTGATTAACATACTTGTTCAATTCCTGGTTTATCCGGGTGGAGCAGTGGTCTGGTTTCCACATGTTCTGGGACCAGTTTGCAGCCGACTCGTGGGATTTCCTCCCAGTGATTCAACACGGTCAGAGCCAGATGTTCGTCTGTCTGCTTCTTCAAACCTGACAAAACATTGTCAAATGGTCGTTTAATATTGATTTAAAAATCACACTTACCTCAAAGTAAAGTCATGGTTTAAGTTAGGTAATTAGTTTAAAGGGACAGTGTGTAGTTTTGGCGGCATCTAGTGCTGGCCCTTTAATGAGTGAAATGAACATGTACCGTTTTCATCCTCTATCTCGGTCGGTGCCATGAAGACACGGTTCTCCACCTTCACTCTTCCTCCAGGGCCGTAGTGAGGTCCGTCCAGTTTGCCATCCTTACACAGCTTAGCCAGGATTTGTGTTGGTTTCATCGGGTCCCGCCACACATTGTAACCATGGCTACAGAAAAAAGCAAGAGCAGTTACAGTTACATGATAAACAACGTGTTATATAAACTTATGATAACCCTACAAGGTGTAATAAAAACACACCTTGCTCATGAAATAGTTTAGGACCAGTGATGGAAGGTAACTACAGGCATTTATTCAAATACTGTGCTTGAGTATAATTTTGAGGTACTTGCACTTTACTTTTCTTTTCATGCTACTTTTTACTTGTACTCAACTACATCCCAGAGGGACATAATGTATTTTTTTACTACACTACATTTATTTGACAGATTTAGTTACTTTTTACATTAAGATTTTTGCACACAAAACATATGAAGGGGTATAAAATATGATGCTTTGTTTTAAATTAACCCAACAGTTTATACAAGTACAGCTGAGCTGATTAATCAAATAGTCGGTCGAAAAAAATGAACTGTCAACTATTTTTATAATCATTTAAGCTGCTTTTCTTATTAATTTTCTAATAATCTTAATGTATTTTTAATAATTTGTACAACAGTAAAATCTGGCTTTTACATTAAAACATGAGTAATTATAATCAAGTGAGATAATACATAATAATATAACAGTCATAGGACATTTTCCTGCAATGAGTACTTTTACTTTTAATAATTCAAGAATGTTTTTATAATTATACTTAGAATTATAAAAACATGGCGATTCTTACATGGCGTAGTTACGTGTTACACCACACGTGGCTCTGTGTTTGCTGTAGAAACGGTTCTCAAGGTCAAGTTTAGTTTCTCCAATCAGATCATCAGTTCCCACCAGGTCCCAGTCATAAATTGACACAGTGAGAGTGGAATCCATTGGGAATGTGGCCTCCAAGTCAAAGGATCTGATAAGATGAGAAATTCAGCATTTGTCAAGTTTTCATGCATATTTAATACATGCATAATATAGTCAGAACTCTGTGAGATCATATAAAGTTAAATCACTTAAAAATAAAGCTTTTCTACAACTTACTTGCCAAACAAAGGGTTCAGCTGTTTTGAGATGTAGTTCTCTTTGTCTTTAATTTCCGTCTTCCCCAGTTTGATTGCAATATACGGATCAGCTTTCCCATTAATATCAGCTGGATGTAGATCAGTTGCCTACCAAGCAAAAATAGGATATTTGAAGAGTGAAATGGACAATCTGTGTGTCTCTAGGTCTACTACAGTATTCTCATTAAAATGCAGTAAATGCACAAAAAACTGTTTCCTAATAATAATAAATATATACATAGATTTTGCATTTAGTAAGTATATTGCCCACTCCCATGTTGATAAGAGTATTAAATACTTGACAAATCTCCCTTTAAGGTACATTTTGTATACACAAAAATGTTGCAATTAATTTGCGATTATGGACAATCATAAGATTAATCGTGATTGAATATTTTAATCAATGGACAACCCTAGTATATACATAACTGTACTGTATATATTCATTGTAAATGTCATCTAGATTTCCTTTTTATTTCTTCCTTTTGTGCTACTTTTATATAGCTTGTTCCATTTTATTACCTCCACCAAGGAGGTTATGTTTTTGGTTCGGTTTGTTTGTTTGTCTGTTTTAGGATTACGGAAGAACTAGCAGCCAGATTTTCATGAAATTTGAGGGAAGAGTGTAGCATGGACCAAAGAAGAAGCCATTCAATTTTGGAGCAGATACGAATCAAGTTGCGGACACATGCATCACTTTTGACTTATGGAAACGGCCTTGGTGGACGTGTGCATTCTCCAAGCACCCTTCTAGTTGTCTATTATATTGCTTATATGCTATTCTAATTTAAAAATTTTGAATATCTGTTTATACATGGTATTATGTATTGCATCATGACAATAACAAGCCCTTGAATCCTTAAAGTGAAGAAGGCATAGCTTACCCTGATAACGTAGATGCGGACGAGGACATTAATGGGGTCGTTGTGAGGAATGTTCTGAAACATTCCCATGTTGGAGTCGAAGCTCATGTCTCGGGGCATGTCGTCCGACACTCTGTACATGCACAGAGAGCCCTGTAGAGACACACGCAATCTATGATATGCTTTTTTATTGCTCAATAAATGGCAAAGGTTTATAAAGACAATTAATGTAACTGTTGAATATATATATATATATATATATATATATATATATATATATATATATATATAAACATTGTGCTCTTACTTTAAATTTTCCAACAATTCTGTCCTCATCTGTCACGTTTTGGTCGTCATCATCGCCACCTTTTCCTCTGAAGAGGTTAAAGCTGTGGAGCCAGTCCTCAAAACTGTCAAATTCACTCTCCAGTTCCTTCGGGTACACCTTGTTTGAGAGGACACATTTATCAAAACTTAAATTTATTTGAATTCATCATTTGAATGATCTCTTTTTCTAAGAATGTGGCACTTTTTTTCCAGGTTACATGTATCCCATCTTGTCATGTGCAACCAATATTTATACACACAACAGGTGCAGGTGCTGAATGCAGTACCTTCAGCTCATCCAGCTTTGGCTTTTTCTTCTCGAACGGATCGATTCCCGGCTTCTTCTTTTCCTTCTTTCCCTTTCCTTTCTTGGTGCCTTTCATAGGAGAGTCATCAGGTTTGATATCTGAGTACAGGTTAGCGGTGAGGACGGAGTGAAGGGGAGCGGGGTAGGGGGGTTGGAGGAGCAGAGCACTCGAGACATGAATTCCACATGAAAGTTGCCAAAACCAGCTGTTACTGTAAACAACAAGCATGCCATTGAGTTGTATACTACTGAGGTATACAGTTCAGTGGGGATACTTGGTGGTGTGACAGGATCCTCCAGCAGCTGTGTCGTCTCTGTAAAGCTCATTAAAGACTTGGCTTGTCATGCATGCTGTATAATATAGTATATGCTGCATTTTCATAATATATTTTGTCATTATAAATAGTTGATTCTGTGCAGCCTGGTTGGCACAGCACAGAATCAAATATGTTTCAAATGTATCCCTAAATAAATAGTTATCATGTGTGTCATCTGTGTTTTTTTGATTACCGTAACT
Organism: Pterois miles; assembly: GCA_947000775.1. NCBI lineage: Eukaryota > Metazoa > Chordata > Actinopteri > Perciformes > Scorpaenidae > Pterois > Pterois miles. Next base: position 863,317 of record CAMQGK010000001.1, read on the forward strand.
GTAATTTTACATTGACAACTTTCATGGCAAGCATATGACTAACATGCACATATGGGAGAGAAAAAAGCGGTTGTCCCACGTATGGAAATTTGGATTCATGTCAGCATCTGCATGGAGGCATTCTCTAGCTACGAGGGCTACGAGGTTCACTACTGCACTGTAGAGGAAAACAACAACCAGAGTTAGTGAGCTCATAAAACACAAACATGCATGAACACAATCTGAGTGGTCAAAGTGTAATCTAAACTAAAACTAAAACAAAAATAAGAAATATTTTAGTAAACTGAAACTAAATAAAAACTATAACCTTTAAGAAAAACTAAACTGAACAATACTGCCTTGCTAAAAAAACAAAACAAATAAAAATAAAATTAAAATGAACGTCAATTAATTTCAGTTTTTTAGCTATAATATACCCCTACCGAAAAAAGGAGACAGCATGAATTTATGCATGAAAATTAAACATTATGGTCATTCCTACACAGCTCTCCAGTCATGTATTTTGTATGTACTGTATATCGCTACATACTTATTAGACATTACATCTGGCCCTAATGAAAGCAAACTAAAACTTCTATAAAACAAAACTTTTCTGAAAAACTGGAACTAAACTAAAACTACCAAACACATCTTACTTAAAACATCACAGCTACTCAAACCACATTAAGACTAGGGGTATTTGTAGCTGCTACTTGGTTTCGAGCTGAAAAAGAGGTACTCAAAAGCATGCTGGATAATATCAAAATTTGAAATTGAGAACATGAACAAAACACTGGTCTTGATCTTGAGTGTCTTGTTTGCCGTTTTATCTCATTTTTACCTCCACCATCTGCAATGTCCATGTCATCTTTGTCCTCTGAATCTGAAAGAGCAGCTTCTTGAGCCTTGAGAGACTGTAGGATCAGAACAAGTGACACATTTTATCATATTTTCTAGCTCAACTTTATCCAGCTACTGGAATCAGAAAAACAAGTAAGACTCATCATGGCTGTGCTGTTTTTGTTTTTGTTACTCACCTCTGTCAAAGTTTCAATGGAGGCAAAATATTTGGACCACCAGTCCAACATGCTCTCGTCAAGTTCCTCCTCTTCAATGTCCTCACCCTTCTTCCTCTTCTTCTTTTTCCCCTTTCCATCTTTGTCATCATCCTTTTAATACAAGATGCATTAAACATGCTGTCAGTTAAAGATTTAGGATTTCTAGGAACAACGTAATATCTTTCGAATTTGATTAATGAAGTGTAAAGCACTTTGCTTACCTCAACTTTGACCACAGCATCAGAGCACTTGGTAGAAAACCACATTGCATAATGTCAAACAATGTGACTTTTGTTGGCTTTCTAGTGTGTAAATGCAGTCTGTTTTTACAGTGTCCTTTATGCAGATTACTCAAACTGGATCTAATTCTTTGCCTACATCAAATTTACAAAACGAAACTTACAGAGTCGAGTTTGACAACAGTGTCCATTTTCTTATAACCAGGCTCAGGTTCCATGTTGACAACAATTATTTCCTCTGAAAGATATGTGGAGAACGTGAACTTGTTTACCTATATAATAATATATAATAATAATAATAATAATAATAATAATAATAATAATAATACATACTGTACTTTATATTTTCATTTTGGATTACTGTATGTTGTTCCTAAGTGACAATATTGTAAAGAAAATGCACAACGGTGTGATATTCCTCCAGGATTTAGTTTATACCTGTTGTGGACCAGTTGTTGGCCTGCTTGTCTGTTGCCCTGTAGATGAACTTCCGTAGGCTGGTGACGGCGTTGGAGCCAACCAGAGTGTAGCGGCCAAAAGCCCTGCAGTCCACCACTCGGATGTTCAGCGGCGGGTGAAGCAACTCATTCTCAGGCAAATCCTGACACACAAAATCTAAAATTACTTTGACTGACGAGAATAATTTTACTGTAATTAGTTTTTGAATGTGTCTAAATGCTACTTTTCTATTGCTTCTAATTAAATTTGGGCGGAGTAGCTCAGTCTGTAGGGAGTTGGCTTGGAAACCGGAGGGTCACCGGTTCAAGTCCCGACATGGACCAAAAACTGAGTGTGAACTGGTAGCTGGAGAGGTGCCAGTTTACCTCTTGGGCACTGCCGAGGTGCCCCTGAGCAAGGCACCAAACCCCCAACTGCTCGGGGCGCTTGTCAGGAGCAGCCCCATCACTCTGACACCTCTCCATTAATGCATGTATGTGTGTTTCAGGTCTGCATGTACCATGTATAAGTTTAACAGAGTGTAAATTGAATTTCCCCATTGTGGGACTAATAAAGGTAGATCTTCTTCTTCTTCTTCTTCTAAAGGGACAGTGTGTAAGGTTTGGCAGCTTCTAATGGTGTGGTTGCAGACTGGAAACAACTGAGTACCCCTCCGCTCACTCCTCCCTTTCCAAGAAAGTGAGCTGCTGAGTGAAGAACTGTGGTAACATTGTTCGCTTCACTCAGAGGCCATCCATAACATAATAACACTACGTTAGAAGTAACAGAGGTCAGATGGTGGCTGGCGGTACTACGCTTTTGCTCTCTGTGGCTCATGTTAAAACAGTTTCACAAGCATGTCAGAGAACTACGGTGGCCTTCAGGTAACGGAAAAATGTGAAAGTCTCTCTCTAGAGCCAGAGTTTGGATTATCCGTTCTGGGCTACTGTAGAAACATGGAGGAGCAATATGGTGGACTCAGTGAAGAGGACCCGCTCCCTCTGTAGATATGAAGGACTCATTCTAAGCTAACAAAACACGATTGTTAATTTTAGGTGATCATACACTAATGAATATTATGCAGTTTTCACACTATAATTATATCCTTCTGTGGCCTGGAGGTGTATTCATGTGTTTCAGGCCGGAAGATTTTTTTTTGTAACATAGGTCAACATGTAACAGGCGTGTGTGAATTCAGCATTATTGTTCACTTCTGCTAATAGATCCCCTAAATGTTACACACTGTTCCTTTAATTTAATAAAAGGTGATAAAAAGATGAATTAAGATGATAAAAATACCACTTCAAACCACTTGACAAGGGTGCTGAAGTTGGGGTTTTTCTTGTAGTTGGGGATGAGGGCTGACTGTACTCCCTTTCCGGCACATTCAATGTCCACACGAGGCCGATCCACCTGGGCCAGATTCACCCTCTTCAAGTCCCTCAAGCCCCAGAACAAAACCTGGGGGACAGAGAGGTCCAAATATTTTATTGCTGTTTTACTTTCATTTTCTGTTAACCCTTAGAGACTCACTTAGGCTTGTTTTTGTCTTTTTTTAGTGATAGGAGGTCTTTAGGGGGAGATAGCAGGTCAACAGTAGATATCATAGAAGTGCTGTACCTCATGTGAAAGCTGAGGACCTAAAGATTAATTTGAGAAGTCACTGTGTGCAAAATTGTTCGAGTCATAAATCAGAAATTAAAAAATAATGATTGATACATTAAAATAAATCTTTAAAGTGTATACATGCTTTGAACATTGTGATGGAAGTATATGTTTTCCACCCCCAGGCTTTATTATGTCTCATAAATTGATGCAGCAATTTTTGGGTTGATACCATTTGTTACACAGATCTAGTGCTAAATTTAACCATTTTTTACCACTCAAGAATTGATAAAAATGATGAAAATCCCTCCAAAATACCATATTACACACAGAAGACACCAAGATCTTGAGGATCACCATAGAAAAAGCCATGATGTGATTTGGTAACAAAAACGTTTGACATTTAGAGATTACTGCAGGAACTACATTTTTCAGCGATGAGATGGCGAGCACCTCTGTTCTCAAAACTGCTCAGAAACCATGTTATTGTCAACATACCTAGGAAAGCACATAATAAATAAGTCACTGGTCAAGTTAAAGACAAAACATAGTCTTCACCTCAATCCTGTATTTGCTGAGCACTGGTCTGATCCCCAGTGGTACAGGCAGGATTGGGCCGCGGTCCATATCTGTGGGGCCATCTATGGGAGGCAGGTCAGCTTTCCCATTGGGGCCAATCTAAACAACGACAAAACAAGGGTATTATAACTCATTTATTTTCAATATGATCTAACAACTTCAGTCTTGTAAACAGTACCATCCAGAGGTCCACCGATTTATCAGTTTGGACGATTAATTGGCGCCGATAGAATGTTTTTCATCGTTAACGATGAAACTGTACATACATCCCCAATTTGCATGGGATGCATTTAAATAAAAGACAGCTTTATTTGTAAATTATGAGCATGATAAGGTTATTGGTTATAGTATGGCATTATTAATGCATTAGACTGAAAATGGCCGCTCTGCCGAAAGCATGCCGTCTCTGCATGATCGTTATAATTTGGCTATTTTTTTGGCAAGCATAACACAACTATGAGCCATATCTTATCATCTGAGGGACACTTTTATGGAAAATATCAGTGAGCATGTGATTAACGCTTAATTTCAGTCAATTAATCAGCTTTTTCCTGTTCAAAACTATGGTTACCTTTAAACCTAGTACCCTCACAACTAGATGGTGTGTGTATCTGATAGTCTAACCTGCAACAGTTCAAAGGCTGCCAGCATTTCTCCAGCGGTGCAGTTCCCACGGTAGATCTGATAGTACTCCAGTTGAGGAGGGAAGCGTGGGGGACCATAGTGCTCATCCGCCATCTTGACCACAGGCTTGGCAAAAGTTCTGCCCATGAAGTCAGCCTTACCCTGGAAACATTACAGCAAATGAAACCTGAACTAGCCACACCATGAAACATACTGGTTTGAATATTTTAAAGAATGGTCTTTTTAGCCTACCATATCCGATCCATGGGTGTTCATATTACAATAGCTTTATGGTGTAATCATTAATTATCTGATTTGTCCTATCAGTGGGAAGAAACATGGCTTGAGATGCACATGTTTCTCGGCAGACTAGATAAAAAACCATTAAAGATAAAAGAACCCAACAGAAAAAAATGAACAAAAGCAACATACCTAAAATAACCAGTGAACTGCAAAACAGACTATTCATGTAATGTCAAAAGATCACTGAACTTAATGTTCAAAAAATATTAAATCTCTCTTGCAGTTAGTGGTTAAGAAGAGTCCAAATTCTCTGTTGGCCACATAGAAAAAGCACAAAATGTCACTTAAAGGAATGCAACAGGTATAAGTTCATCTACCCTTATGGGACACATTTTATTCCTCTTGCATGCCTTTCAGTACAATCTACTCTGCACACATTACAGTGCTTCTACAGTACATCAAGCCATCAGAATCCACACTCTACTTATCCAAAGGGTCATCCAAAACAATGGTGTTATTGACAGGAGCAAATATAGAATCATCAGTCAGCAAAAGCATTCTTTCAAATATAACTCATATCAGGTTGCTATTGACAAAAACACATTACGGAGGGCATAACACACACTGGTTTAGACTCATTAAGTTTAGTCTCACATTTCAAGTGAAAGACAGACAGACTCTTAAATTATTAGGATGATTCGAATGGAGGATAATGGCAAGACTATTGCTATCTGGTAATTCAAGCTGTGTGAAGGCAGACTGTTTGCTCACATTAATTAATACAAATGGAAAAAGAGAGGCATCTCTATTTCACAACAACCCTTACCACTGTGTCTTGATCATAGATTTCAATGACGATAATTGGAGGGTCATCTCTCAGTTCGCTGGCCTCACCAAACAACTCCACATTCTCAAAGACCAACAGCTGGTCCCATGTTGGGCACAGAGTCTCAGCCAGCACCTGGAAAGGAGAGAAAACATTTGATGCAGGATGTGGTGTTCAATAAATCATATCTTAGGCTGACAGCTGACTTCTGCTCACCTCAGTGACCTGGCTTTGTGTGGAGAAGAAAACTCTTGCAAAGGGATCAGACAGACCTGTGCTGTCAGCTGCAAATAGGCTACGAGCTTGGTACATGTGGACCCGCAGCTGGAAGATCTGTTTCACTGTAAACACATAAAGACGCTCATTACTCTACTACTAAAACATAGAGCATAAAATATCATCATTTTGCCAATTGACAACTTAATATACTGTTAAAGAAGTTTTTGAAAGGTGGACATCTATGACCGCATATTAAGGCCATTGTAGGGTAAAAATAATTTTGGAGCCAGGAAGAGTAATAACCTAGATTTAAAAAAGTAATGAATTTAAAACAAAAAACTTTGATATTCTCCGTGATTAAATTGGTAAATTTATGAGAAAAAAAACACAAATTTATGAGAAAAAATATTCTCTGAGTTTATAAATTGATACATTTCAGAGAAAAAAATACAGAAAAACTATGTTTTTTTTTTTGGTGCAACAAAATTCACGGTGGCTAAATTTGTGACTATAATCTCAGAGAATTCAAGTTATTTCGCAAAATAATCCCCCCTCCCCCAGCTCTGTCATATATACGGTATATTTTTACCTACAAAAAATGGCCCTAACATTATGAAGTAGATATCTCATTTTGTCAGGACAACCTTTATGTCAGTGTAAAGTTAACACAGCAGAACTATTGAAAGGTTTGACAGTCTTACTCATGTAGGTGAGGCTGATGGGTGGTGAGCACGGCATGCCAGGTCCTTTGGACAACTTGTTTTCCTCAAATCCATTGGGCAAGCCATTCAGGTAGTCTTTGCGCTGTTTGGTCAGACCCAGCCACAGATAAATCTCTATCTTGGACTGGACTGTCCAGCCAGCAGGCCCAAATCCTTTCTTACCAGGGATCTTCAGTATATGAAGGAAAAAAACAAAATGATTGATTCATCGCAAACAGCAGATGAGGGGGAATTTGATGCAACATTTAAAATACATAACAGATTGATTGCTATATTTAGTGTAAACTCACCCTCAGAAAGATTGTCTTGACTTTGCCACAGTCCTTTCCTGTCTCCTCCTCTGTACTGGAATAAAGGATGTCTTTGGAGGGAACACGTGCATAAGCAATGCGCTTCCCATTACTTATCATCCATATGAAAACATCAGGAACACTGTGTTGAGGCTGCAGTAACATTAAACATGAAATGACCCCAATGAAACAAGCATGAACAACACAAAACCATCTGTAAATGGTGGATATATAATGTATATATAAATATAATATATAATGTTGTGGATCTCACTTCATCAGCCAGGAAGCGCAACCTTGTGAGGAAGTTCTGAGCCAGCCTGATTTTATCTCTCACGGTGCTTTTCTTCACCTGTGACCTCATGGCTTTAGCTTGCTGGCCGATGCTCTCCTAAACCCAGAAAACAGCCCAGCATTTAGCAACACAGTGCAAATATTAACAATCAACAAGTAGAAGAGAAAATGCATAGCTCCTCCTTAGCTGACATACCACTTCTGACATGCACAGCTTCAGTCTCTCCCTGTCAAGTTTGGTTCTGCCCGACTGATTCTGGTCCTTGTTTGCCAGCGAAAGAAACTGACTGAAAGAAGTGGAGCTCAGTCAGTGTCAAAGTCTTTGCTCATCTCTTAGACTTAGAGGTGCAATGTGAAAGATATGGCCACATTTTTGGTTTCAAAAAATGAGCTGACATTATCGACAGAATTTGAAGAGGTTACGCTGTTGCCGTTATGTCAAAGACGTTTATGAATTGTGTTCCTGAGACATCTACTGAAATCTTGCTCGAAGCAGCTAGCTCCAGTTCATCCTGTCTTGTAATACTGCTTGTTCCTTGAGAAGTGATAGTAAGTCACTGTAGCATCCAGTCTGCCATCAGCCCAACATGAGAGGACAAGGAAGAGGACTTGTCAATTACCCGTATGTTGGAAACCACAGGGTCAGTGTATGTTTTGTTTATTGGATTCACTCCAAAGTGGCAGAAAACAACTCAGATTTTTGTTTCACCCTCCCCACGCCACTGGGACACTAATTTGCCAAGAGGGCAGCTCTGGGAAATGGACCCCAGGCCTGGTGGTCTGATCCCAGGGCCCAACTTTCTGTTCTGCTGCCCCCTATTTGTTCAGAGTTTGTGGCCAGGTTTTACACATTGCACCTTTAACATTCAAAACTGCCAAGTTTGTGACTACAGACTTGCATCCCTGGCTGAGTTCCTCGAGGACGCCTCTCAGTCTGCGCTCAGGATAGGTCTTCTCTGTCTTGATGATCTCCTGCACGTCATTCAATCCATCCTCCTGTAGCAGCAATAGATGTTTAGGCTTATTCAGCAAAAATTCAAAAGCTATTCAACTGCCAATACACAAATTAATATTACATTCTAACTTTTTAAATACTATGCTCATCAAATTATTGCTAAAGCACAGGACTTGCCAGTTTATCTGCAATGTTGTCTATAATGTTGGCATTGTACAGCCTCCTTCTCTGGTCCTGCCACCAGCTCTTGATGTAGATACACGGCTTCCTCTCAAAATACGGCAGATGGAAGTAGTTTCTGAGGTGACAAAAAAACCTTTTCATTAAAATGGAAAAACTACATCCCCTGGCTGCAGTGGTGGAATGCAACTACTGTAAGTGTATTCACTCAAGTTTGTCTTAGTATAAATTTGAGGTCTTCTCTTTACCTGAGCCGTTTTTCCCATCTTTCTACCCACAGATTTATATAAGATTTAGTTAAAGAAATTTTAGATTTTTGCACAAAAACATAAAAGGTTATAAAATAGATGTTTTTGTTTCAGTTTATACAGGAAAATTAAAAAAAGAGGGGCGATTTTTGATAAAATTTTTATGTAAGGAGAATTTTACAATGAGTCTGTCTTTAAATAATTTAAATACATTCTAATTTTCTTGTCTTTTCTTAAATACATTTAATGTAGGACTTGTACTTGTAACAGAGTACCTTCACAGTGTGGTATTAGTACATTTACTTAGGAAAAGGATCTGAATTCTTCCTCCACCACTGCCTGATAGGTTAAACTGTGATGCTGATTGAGCATCTAACAATGTGAAGAGACTCTAATATGTATAAATGTTTTACAAGTAGATCTGTTAAATATTTAGGACAACTTTAATTACTTTAAGCTTAAACTCACAATAAAAGAAACAGCTTAGCCATCAGTTTTTTTCTGATTTGGTAGGATACTTTATGTTCATGAATCTCTCTCTGAACTACAGTGGTTTGTTGTCATGTTTTTGTTCTGACCGGTCAGTGATGACAGGTTTCATGGGAGGAGTAGTCGCCACTGAAGTCAGGTTCCCGTCATCATCCATCTCCTCCTCGCTGGAGTTGTGGATCAGTTCAGTTTCCTCTTCGTCACCGTCTCCACCCTTCTTCCCCTTTGTTTTTGGCCTGCCAACCCCATCAATCTCATTCCCATAGTAACCTGGAAAACAGCAGCTGTGTTAATAGTCACAACCTTAAATGTGCTGCACCTTTACTTCCTCAACTTCAGCTCCTATAATAAGTCTATAATAAAGAGTGTAGTTAAAATACACACTCAGACCAAAAACTGCCCCCACTGAAACCCAATAAACCCACATTTTTTTAATCCCATGGACATTACAGCATTAAATCATGCATCTATTATATCAGGCTTTCAATCAGTCGTGGCTTCACAATTGTAGTTTGTACTATTTTCCACCAGATTGTGTCATTTCCTCATGTTTGCTCTATGGGGCAAATAAATGTTGTTCTGTACAAAAAATAAAAATGCATCAAAATTAAAGAAAATTATTAAATTTATTTTTTTCCCATAAAAAAACAGTGACAGTATGTAAATATTTGGTAGTTATGATCAGGACTGAAGTTGGTCAAAAGATTTGACTGAAAGTGGAAAAGCAGTTTTTTTTACGCATACTTTTTTGTTCTTTATAACTCTGCTCTTTACACATCAAAAACACTGAATAGCACTTGAACTACTTTTTTAAAGTGAGGCACAAGGGATAAGCATAACAATTGTTTATGAGGAATTTGCAGATTTCTCACTAAATTCTGCTCATAAATTACACCAAAAATAAGCTAATTGTGAGTGTCCAAGATTCAATTTGAGACTCAAAATGGGACAGTGAGAGACACTGAGACAAAAGAGTAGGTGATGGAAAATACCTATGGTGACCTCAAAGCTGATGGGCTTATCACCAATCTTTCTGTCAATCATTGTGGCCTCCAAGAAAGACCCAAAGAGGAAAAATTCTTCAACCTTTCCAGTAGCGGTCTGTGAAATGGAAAACAAGTGTGAAAATACAGTATACTTTCTGATTTCTTCACTTTTTCTTAATTGAATAAAAGTTAAATACCAAAAAAGACTGAGAGACACAAAATTTTGACAGCTGTCATACTTTGATGACATATAAAGTAACGTAATGGTCCTAACAACCCTGTAATACAAGCTGTTGAACAGAGAGAACCAAATCCCTGAGGACTCATGGTTACGATCCCACTGTGCTCAATTGAATTTGCTGTGTGACTTACATTGTCCCCCAACAAAAAGAAGCCACATTAATGCAAACAGCGTGTTAATAATGTACCAGGTGGGCTAAATAAAGACAATTAATAATTCACAACAACCATAGCACAATGCCCCATCAGCAGGAGTAACAATTGGCTTCCTCTGCATGGCTGCCCAACAAAGCAGGGACCCACCTCTGAGATGTTGGGTACTCCCTCAAGCTGCACATCTGTGGAGCTGGAAATGTCAGGCGAGGAGGGGTCCAGGATCTCCACACCGAGGCTGATGAGCAGACGGGCCCTGAAGGACACTCCTTCTCCAAGCCCCTCATTTAACTCCTGGTACTCGTCCATCAGAGTGTAGGTGCGAGTGGAGCCGTACATGTTAACCCAGGCAGGTCCCAACGTGGGAAGGAAGCCTGAGAGTTAAAGAATAAATACAATTAGTATCTGCTAATTAGAAAATTATGGATGGAATTGTCCTTCCTAACAGCACTAAGTAGATCTGACTGTAAGGTGAAAAAACCTACTTTTGTCCACAACTCAAAGATATTCAGTTTAGGCTGGAATAAAAAAATTGTAACTTTTTTCTTAAAAAATCCCTGTAGCGGATTAATTAATTTAATAGTTGACAACTAATCAATTAATTGTTGCAACTCTTGAGCAAGTGGTGCATCACCTTTGTCTCCATCATTGGAAATCTTCCGCAGGTCCAGGAAGTGTGTTCCTATAGCAACATCATTCACTTTATCCGAGTCGCGGATCTGGATCTTCATGCGCTTGCACAGTGGTGGAAACATCTCGGTGAAAACAATTTGCTCATTCCAGATAGGCTCATAGCAGCTCTTTTGAACTGATGTCTTCCCCTGTAATCACACATTACAACCACCAATCTATACTTTGACCTGGCTGAGATGAAACTCATACAAAAACAAGGGCAATGAATGTGTGGGTTCCTCACGGTTACTCACTTTCTGCCCAGCAAACTGTACTTGGACGTAAGGATCAACCAGGTCCTTATTTTCTCCTATGAAGGCCTTTTTGACATTGGCCATGATGCTGGTGTTCATTCTGGGGAGTCCCTCGGCTCTGTAGATCTTCAGGTAATAACGAGCCCACTGCCGCTCTGCAGGCACACCCTCTGGTATCAAGAGATTGCTGAAACAGAAATGGGATAGGATGACATAAGTTAACAAACAAGACTCCTTGCCAATTAATTTTTTTTAGAAGAATAAAGAATCATGTACAATAAAAACCTAGTTACCCCTCTATGTCATCGTCATCTGATTCATTGGTCTTGTGTGGAGTCTTTATCGTGTCTCCTTTGGCCACAACTGCAATATCACACTTAATGTAGCCTTTACAACCCGCTGAGATGTCATCAGGGTCAGACAACAAAGCCCACTTGTGGTAAAACTGATGTTCTGCAAGACAAAAGCAAATAATTGAAATATCAGTGCTGTCATTTCATAACAACAAAAGATGATTTTCACTGATTCTTTACCAGGCTGGAAGTAGATTGTGCCAACATCCAGTTTAAAAGTCCCAACCAGTGTTCCACTACGCAGGAGATTTTTGGAGTGAATCACCTAAGGGTTGGAAATAGACATTGCAATGTTAACTACACTTGTCCTGTAGAAAACAGGGAATGATATGAATCTGATTTATGTTATAATGTTATGAATCAAACAACTTACAGACAACTTCAGGATTTTGTCAAACATAACATCTGGAGGGACATGGAAGTCGAACACAAAATACTGGAAAGAGAAGAGAGTTGGTGACGATATTGCTGGTAACCCTGAATTTAGATACATAGCAACCTTTTTCCCACCTGAAAAAAATATAGATAAAATGGGGCTCATGCAGCAACAACAACACATTTCCCTTATATTTTCCTCTTCATTTTTCCCTTAATTTAAAAATAAGAGAAGTCAAGTCCAGATGCACTGAACATTCTTGATGTGCTCAATGATGAATCCCTCTTGATCATAAACACCCTAAACGTACGTGTTAACATTAGCAATACCCCTAAACACTATGTAAGAGCAGGTGCTAGTATAGGTAAAACCCCCTAAACATACAGTATACTGTATTCAGTATATATGATACATAGATCAAAAGAAATTTGACTATATGACATTAATTTGTTTCTTAATGTTTCTCAAATTTAAAACTTTTGTTTCCTTGCATTGGACTAACAATTTGTAGACTGTGAAAACAAGATTTTTTTTTTTTTTATCTTGGTAACAGTGCTCTCAACCATCTGTAAAATGTTCTCTGACCTAAGAGCAGAGCAACAGTAAGAAAACATTGGTGAATCTCAGAAATCAATAGGTACTAACAAAAGAAATCATGGATACAAACAAAAATAGAGGATATGTTGGTGCATGAGGACCAGTATGTTGTAATAGCTGACTCACTTCATTGTAGTATGGGCAGTTGGTCGATTCCTTCATTGAGGTGTACTTTTTATCTTCTCCGATCTCCACACAGACCATCGGATCCATGTTCAGTCCAATCAGCTGCCTGGCTTCAATCACTGTCACACTGATCTGAAATTAAATGGTCAAGTAATTCACAGAGTAACAGTTTTTTAATCAACTGATTTTAAGGGGTGGGGGAGCAGCATGGTGTCGTGTTTTTTTTGCGTGGCAATATTGTCGTCGTCAAGTATAGATCATTTATTATATAAACTATTAAGCTCTTAACAATCCGATTGCCTGCTGGTGGGCCCAGTCGCTATTCTGTCTTTAATAGGCTGTAGCTGGCTTAAAGCTAGAGTGAAGATACTGGTATCACATGAAACTAGAAAACCTAAGGAATCCATTAGTCATGTTAGTTAGGTTGTCAGGAAGAACGCTAAATAACGCTCTAAAGTTACAATACAAAAAAGTGTCATGCCATTTTCAATGGGGTCCCTTGACCTCTGACCTCAAGATATGTGAATGAAAACTCTAAGATAAACAGAGTGAAAATTGTATCTTATTAGATAAAACAGTTGTTGAGAAACTGCATAATTTGCAGCTGAAAAAATAATTTAAAAAAAATAATAATATAATAATAAAATTCCAAATATACCTTACCACAATGAGGTCGTATCGTGACTTAAATATTGTGATAATATTATATTATTGGGCCTGTGGTGATTCCCACTTCTACTGATTATGTACCAATTGTGTAAGACAAAAAATAATGATTAACCATGCATGTGCAAGTACAATAACAGTATATTCCACAAACATCAGCACACACAAAATTAAACTGGGTCAATAAAATGATGGGTACGATTTCTCTTACCTGGTAATCTACTGGTCTCCCAGAACTGGGCTCCATCTTTATGTCTGGCTTAGATCTGTAAGGCAATGAGGTGTCAGACATTAGCGACAATGTTCAGACAGATTCACATTATTAACAATACGTATTAAATAACAAGACAAATGTACAACAGAAGCACACTTACCTCTTATTTGATACATTGGTGGTGACGGCAGTAACTGAGGCCAGAGAGATGGTGTCAGGGTCTGGGCCTCCTCCCATGAACATGCCCTGACGATCCAGGTCCTCTGTCTCAAGAATAGCTGGTTCATCTGGAGATTGTATGAAAAACACTCAATAAGGAAAACTTGTTGCTGCACCATGCAGTGTCCTCCTCAAACATATGTTTTATTCTGAAAGTCATTCTGAGGACTATTTATGAAAGTCAGTGACGTGGAAATGCGTAAACATGACATTTAAAAGCATAAAGAAGGTGTAATACTTGCAGTAATGCTGAATGCATTTTAGTCTACCTCAGGATTGGTTAATAAAGGCCCACAAAATTACAAAGGCATTTATAGCACAACAACAAGGTCAAAATAAGTCAGTAACTGCTGCATTTGTATTTTTCACAATAAGAACAAATGTAGAGAAAATGATTGGTACTTTGGTTTGACAAAATGTTCTCTAGTGGGCTGAAGTGGGCTGTAAGCCAACAGGAGTTTGTTATATCAGCCAGGATTTCCAGGATCTTATTTGACCTAATCTTCCATCATCCATCTTAGTTACTGATACCTCCATTTCTGTCCTCTTTGTGTCCACGGTGCTTACTGCGCTTCATGGTTCAGAACAATTCCTTGTGTGCTCTGTGAAAGAAATTTAGTGATTCACTATTTGATAGCCAGTAGGTTTGCACTTTTATAAAGAAAACATTGGTTTGGATTTTGTTGATGCAATTACTTAAACATCTGCATTATGTTGTTCTGCAAACCTCACTTCCTCTGTCTGAACAGCCAAACAGATTAAAACATGACCAATGTCTTGTAGACAGAAAAAAACCTCTAAAAGCAAATGGAAAATACCTAAATTATTTAGGGCATTTAAAACATTTAATGCACATATAGCTGAGGACATATATTTCAGAACAGCCTGTATGCTATCATTTAAAGAGGGGTGTCTGTGTGCCACCACACCCTGGATTAGCCTTCAAAAGGGGCTTTCAATTATTCAAATCAGCTGACCTTAATACATCAATTACAGAGGATTCATTTCACACGCATTGTGAAAAATAATACACTTAAAATAATTAATCAGCTGTAATTAATCAGCAAAGTTCCCTTTCCACAAGTGCATGGTTTTATCCTAAAAAGTTCATTATTTTTTGACCTGATCAAGTGTTCATTATTTCCAAAATTGGCATTTTTAAATGTATAGTTTAAACAAATGACCTGCAGACCCTCATAAAGGACTGACACTTTTTCCTAAATGTTTTCTTCACCTTTTCGAGTATTTTCTTTACATTTATAGAGTTGTGTGTAATACTGGTAAACCTAAAACAAAGTGGAACACATCAAAACTATGCACCATACATTTTAAACACATCCAGTGCTTCAAACTTAGTCAAAACCAAGAGCTCAATGAAATAATGACACACCCTTATGAGCTGTGTGTTGCAGACATTTAGAAGAGCCAAAAAGCATGCAATCACATGCAAAAGCAAGAAACCTAGAATGCAGAGTTCTATTTCTGTTTTCCAAATGAAAGAAATCTGCTCAAATATTAGTCATCAGAAACTTCCTCCTGAGAGAAAGTCTTTCAGTTATACTGTAAAACACTGAAGCCTAAATTCTAAAGCCCTGCTTGTTAGATCTGATGTTTACTTAACACAGCATTGTAGACTAAATAATATAATGTTATAATACTTACCATACAAGAAAATGTTGCTCTCGTCTCCCTCTTCTGGGTAGCTCCAAGAGGTTTCCTGCAAAGGAAACAGCAACTTCCAACCTCTGAGACTGAAGCAACACTACATAAACATTTTAGACATTTACACAGCAGTAAGGAAAACGGCTTCAAAGTAAACTTGTACAGAAAAGAATTGGGTTTGTCCAAGTCTGAAGTTGGGCAGGAGCGATGTGATACACCAATGAATTGTGCATGAGTGTTGAACCCGAGACTGGTAACTATAACTAGGGACTGCTGAGAGACGTCACTGTGAACTGACTCTGCCAATCCACACAGGCTGTGCACAAAACAAAAGAAAAATATTAAACATATTTTGTCTTGAATCGTAAATACTCCTTGAAGATGGTTGCTGAAAAGCCAACCAGCAACTTTCACATGCAGGCTATTAAATTAATGCAACTAATAAATTGTAATTGTATCGTGATTCTGCCCAATGGAGCTCAAAAAGCCTCATCTTAATTAAAGTAATAAATAGTCACAATGTACAGGATGTTGCCTTTTGTGCTTTTCAAAAGTGTGAAAGTATTGGTCATGCTACAAAGTGACGAGAAGCAGAAGTCCTTGTTACTTTCAAAAGAGTCTGGCACTGTGCATCTACTTATAATTGTAATATTTATGTGCGTAACATTCTGTACATTATAATGTATTTCAAAACAGTAAATCACTGGAAAACTTTCAAATGTGTGCACATGAGGTAATAAATATATTGCCATGTCACTAGTGACAGAATTTCATGGAAGTAAACAAAATGCCAGGCCGGCCTAGTTGGAAGACTGCTCCCATTTAATCTTTAATAGGGCCCTGCTCCAAACTAGGCCTTGTGTGCAGACACACTGTCTTTTGTTATGAATCACCAAATGGTGACAAGTCCTATTTGTAGTGTCTCGTGTTTCAAATATATTCACCTTTGGGCCTTAAGGTTTAAAAACTGACCTCTATCTACTGCTGATACATTTTTGCATGAGGGTATTTATTTGAATAGAGATCAAAAAAGGAAAACATGGTATGATGTGTGTCCCCACAAAAAAAGAAGTGTTAAACGCACTGATTATGTTGCACTATTTTGCTAAGTTGAGGCATGCTTTAGCAACTTCTATTCAATGCAACTTCTACTGAATGCTGAAGTACAACTCATCATCTCATCAATTACACATACAGCCAGTCTGTAAACTATACGTCAAAGTCTAATGTTGCTGGTATCCGATGAAACTAGGCTCTAAATTATTCAAACGCTCCAGTCAGGGTTGCATGTGGCATCCTCATTATGTGGAGGTATCACTGTTCACAACAAACGAAATGGATTTAAATTAGAGGGAATAACAGGGAAACATGCTACTATTATTTTGAATTCAAAAACTATCTTTATGTTTTATCCACTTGAGGAACTTTTAGCATTCTACATTCAAGAATACATACTGTATATAAATCAATATTATGTACATGTGCATCAAATAAAACATCATGTGAAATTTTATGCAACTATTTTCCTTGTCTTTAGCTTGAACTGTGAAGGATGCATCCTTTTCCTGCCCGCTTAGTGGGAAGTGTGTGATACTCTCAGTGACACCAATCTGACCTCTCTGTTGAGGGATTCTGCCCTTAATTACATGATTCAATACCAGCTACAAGGGGTTGAGGAGATCCTAGTTCCTCCAGGATGGCCAGTAACCATGTCAGCAATCGTGCAAAGTTACTGGTTGCTCCTGGAGTGTAATATACTAACCTCATTCTCTGATGGGTGTTGTCATCAAATGCAACTTTAAACACTTCGAAGCTGACATCAGCAACCAAACCAATATGTCATGGCTGAGTTTTCTGATCTGATAAAAAACAAAACAAAAAAAAAAAAAACAGTTTTAGGCAACCATACTTGAGAATCGCTCAGTAGAGATGAGCTGTCTCTGGCGCAACATATCAGCTTAAAAACACAAACACCTTTATATCTATGCAATAAAAAGAGAGTTTTTATTTGTATTTTGGATGAATATTTAGGTGACACTAATGAATATGCATGAGCAAGCAACCAAGCCCTTAAATTGACACCTTTGACAATGTCGTCTAGGGTGAACCACAGAATGACTTGATACCAACCATGCAATCTTATCCCATGTAGGTCCAGTGTCCACCGGCCTTTCTTGGCTGTCGGTTGTAGACCGGTTATCACCATCTTGTTTGTGCTCCAGTGACTCTGTGGGTACACCACCTGACAGTGGTGTCGTGTATCTTTATGGCACATTTCTCTAAAACTCTTGGATGGAGGAGTTTGGCCAGCTTCATCAGTGAAACACAGCTAGAGGACATTGTTGTTGTTGGTGTTGGGGGGGGGGGGGCATTGTACTAAGCACCAACCACATAGGACCTGACCTGGAGTGACCCCAGGACCTTTCTTAAAAAGAATTGCTCAAAATCTGAATGACTAGCTTATCTTATCATATCTCCTACGTCATCACAGCATTGCATCCTATGTTACTTAAATGGACAACAAAGTTCAGCCTATTTATGGCATGATTTAGAGCAAATTGTGTGCATACACTTTCTCCAATGCTACATAACAAGCTTCCCTAAACTGCAAACTATATCAAAAACATCATCCAATTCCATCATAGTCAGGTCAGCCCATCTACTGTATATACCTACTCTAGATAATACATTACCATACTTACTGTGTATGGGTCTGTTGTGGCCACAGTAATGAATAGAAGCACCACCTGGTGGACAAAGAGCTCATGTTCCTGAAAGACAGTTTATCTAAACTTACTTCACCTGTTTAAACTCTAACTAGACACGTATTTTTGCAGTGTTCACCGTATTGCCAAGCTGGCTAGCACTACAAGCGGCTACTATGCTAGTAATGACTTCCAATGTTAAGGTAACTTCTCTTGTTAACGCTGCATATTTAAAATGCCAAAACTTGTACAGAAGTTGTTTACACTTTTGTCGTTAGTCTTTGAAAACGACTTGCAAATGTGTTGCGTTAATATTTACGCCTTACCTTATGTAGCTTAGCTTAGCTAGCTTAATTAGCTAATGGTATTAATTTAAATTGACGTTAGCAGAGCTGCCGTCGTTAGCGGTTCGTCGCTCGCGCATGACAGTTAGAGTAAACTAGCAGCTAACGGTACCAAAGAGTATAGAAGGAAAAGATATAAATCTCCAATGTTTTTGACAATAGCCACCGTCTGTATTTGGACTTGCGTTTTCTATTTATAAGATATTATTGTTCAACATAGATAATTTCGGTATAATATGAAAACATAACTGAAATCATTTTGTTTTACTTTTGTACGGCACTTTTTAGGCGGACGGTTTACTGGCATCCGGTAGTCTGGGCGCTGATTATGCAACGTTACGAACAATTAACTGTCACCTCTTGACCATGTATGTGTCTTTGACGTTACTTGCAGGTTACTAGTTACTAGCTACACTAGCCACTGGTCTTTTGTGGCTAATCAACAAGCTAATCTATGTCATTGATGGAAACGTTTTCTCTCATTCTGGTTGTTCACCGCAGACCGGACAGGATTACTCACGATGATCCTTTGCTCCTAAAAGGTCAGAGGTTTTGAGAGGTTTACCACTAACAAGTTATTCAGCCAGTTAGTTTGTGTCCCCCCTGTAGCTAACAGCAGCATCTTCATTTCTTGCCAGCTAAAAGAATAACAACAAAGCATGTTCACATTTACCACGTTTCACACCTTTCGCTCTGGTCATCATGACCATGGTGTTTTTAAGCAGTACCTTAAGGAAAGATAACACGAGATCCTCTAATGTTCAGTTTGGTTTAAAAGTATGAATAATTTAAAACAGCATGTGAGAGCTTAAGTAACTCCTTACCTAAAATACGTTTATTCAAGTCTGCTATTAGCATACTTATTTTATAACTAAATTAAGAGAATGTACTTGCAGTTTACTTTTTATGTACTTATCAGAGATATGCTTAACATAAGTATACTTGGCCCATTCTGACTAGTATACTGAAAAGTCAAAGTAAACTTGGCTCATACTGACAAGTATACAGAAAAGTCTGAGGTATACTTGGCTTGTAGTTGTGCATACTTATTGATAGAGTAGCCTATTCAAGTGTGCGAGTCCATGGCTAATATTAAACATGTGGTTTAATGGATTGTCACACACTTTTGCCCCTCCATGTGCTTATATTTTGTGATAAAATCTGACTAATTAGGTTTTCAGAGTCTGAGACTGTGGGCCTCCCCTCAGACAAAGTTTGGAAATCCATCTAGTAGTTGTTGAAATATCTCTCTACCTCACTAATTTTTTTAGTTGTGAAGAAAATGGATTTGGTTGTTCATAAAGAGAGGATTTCTTCTTTGAATTTGATAGGGCTTTTGCTTATTTGACCCTGAATAAAATCATCAATCTTGTGCCAAAGCTGTTATGTGAGGTCATTTAAAGGCAAGGCTGACTTCTGCTTGTTCTCCAGAAAGTAATACCTCCATCTAGTGGTCATACTATTTCATTCATTAGGGAGGAATCATGGGTGTATGAAAAAAAAATATTTTTTCCTCTGACTCCATCAGAGCGAATTAATGTCCAAGCAATGTATGTCACTGAATATTACACCACTGTTGTCATGGTAATTATTCATGACTCTCAGCTTTGCTTCCATTTTTTTCTCCTGTCTCCAGGAAACGCTGCATCCGTTTGGCCACATCCACCCAGCAAGCAAGCAGTGTGGTGGGGGAATTAAAGTGACACAGCTATATTATGTGAAAGTAAAGCAGAGCAGCTCACAAGGGTGAGATCTTTAAAGGTGGGGTGGCCTTTAAATAGACGAGTCTCTCCAGTATCTCTCTAGGCGTCCATAGCCTTAAAGGAGACATGATTAAATTTTTTGATCACCATTAGATTTATCTGTAACCCATTGGACAACTGGATGCTTTGTTTTCATGCTTTTCTCTCTATTGGTTTAAAAGACACCGATGAACAAGCATCTGATGCAGAAGGCAGTTATCTGCATGGCGCACTTGGAAAGCGAGGACCCGAAGGCATCTTGAAATAGACATTTAAGAGAGGAGGAGGAGGAAGAGGAGGAGGAGAAAGGAGGGGGTTTTAGAGTGAGAGCATTGGTATGCCAGGCTCAAAACCAAGCATGGCTGTGCAGAGGAAACACAGTGACATCCCTCCATCACAGGGACCACTTTCTACACGTACCATCGAGAGCCAGAAGAAGAGGAACGGATCTGAAAGAACAGGAGGTTAGTAGCTTTTTATCTGTGCTTTTTATTTAAGAAGGATTTGAATGGTATCTGATCAAAGCAAACCTTTCTTTGAAGCAAAGCCAGAATGACTGTAAATCACAAACACAGCATCATATGATCATATTGATGACGCATCAATAGAATACATATGTTGCCTTTGAGAAATCACTCTGTAATAGAGCATGGCTACCATAAACATGAGGAAATCAGGTGATATCTGTGGACATAATACACATAGCATCATGATATTATTCAACCCTAAAGGGATATATATAGCCCCCCCCCCCCCCCCCCCCCAAATTGCTCATCAGTCTTGTGTCTTGCCTTTAAATGTTGACCTTTTTCATTGTTTGTTTCTCTCCAAGAGGACTGATCAGGTGCTAGCATGTTCTCTTCGCCTTTTCCACACAGGCAGTTTATAATGGCTCTTTCATTTGCAGCTGGCCCTAAGGCCACATCAGTCCATAATAGCCACCATTTAGGACCAATTTTTCAAGCTGTTTTTTCTTTTAATATGTCACTGCCCCTTGCACGTTGATTTCAAAGGTGCATTTACAGATGCTAGAAAATCAAAAATATCAAAGGACTATCAAGTGTCAGATTATGAAAAATAAAACCTGGAAGAGGACAGAGGTATTGCTGATTTTTTTTTTCTTTGTTTTTACTTACCAGTTCTTTTCCTCTCTTTTAGAGAATGGTGGTCATTTCAAACCAAATTCACAGGCGAAGAAAACAGCCTATTCTGTCAACAAGGCTGCCCAAATCTACAACACAGCCACTTCGCGGGCCACTGCAGGTCTGATACAGCACACACATTCACCCTTTTATCACGCAGCTGTCATATTATTTATTAGCATACTGGATAATGATTTTCAGCATGACTTCCTTTTACAGACTGTCTAGATTTGAATGTTTATTATAACTAATACTCTTACTTTATTGCACTCATTTTTATTCATCAGTCAGGCCAAAAGACCATTGAATTAATTCAGCTGATAAATTGCAATTTTTGTGATTCTGCACAATGGAGCTCAAAAAGACAAATCATAACTAAAATCATGAATAGTCACAATGTGCAGGATGCCGCCTTTTGTGTCTTTCAGAGGTATTAAAGTGTTGGTCATGCTACAGAGTCAAGAGAAATACACAAATTAAAGTCCTTGTTATTTTCAAAAGCATTTGGCACATTACATTTACTTGTAAATTTCGAGATCGGTTATCGGCGAGTATGGCAGTTGATGCACCAATCCGATGCTTGTTAAACCAGAAATCAAGTCATCAAATCATACATGGTCAGTAGTAAACAGCTGTTAAATAATAATAATAATAATAATTTTTTTATATCACGCGGTTATCAGCTCTGTACTCCGTATCGGCCCATACCGCAAGTTCAGGTGCTGGAATCTGTATCAGGAAGGAAAAAAAAATGGTATCGGAACATCTCTAGTAATATATATCAAAACACTGGAAAAGCTTCAGAATGTGTGAGCATTAGGTAATCAATATATTGCCATGTCACTGGTGATATAATTTCATGGAAGTGAACAAAAGATAGCAGCTGTCATATTATTAGGATACTGGATAATGGCTTTCAGTATGACTGTCTTTTACAGACTGGCTAGATTTTGGTTTTAATGTATAATATAATTTATAGTATTACTTTATGTAATTTATGGCATCAACCTAGTGACTACAAAGTATTATTTTCTAGTGGCCAATGGAGCAAATATTGACGAGAGGCTGAAAGCAGCACGAGAAAGAAGAGAGGTACACCAGAAATTAATTGGTATGTTACACTGTTAATGCATTGTCCTCAATTTCTAATAAGATTTGGCATACATTAATGAGTAATCTATTTATACTGGTTCACTCTTTTTTCCCCTCAGCCTCTCGGGAACACGAGAGGTTGGAGCGGGAGCAGCGCGCCAGGCGATACTATGAACAACAACTGCAGGAGCGCAAGAAGAAACTCCAGGACCAGAGGCTCAAAGAGGAGAGGAAGCATGCTGCTGTGGAGGAGAAGCGCAAGCAGAGACTGAAGGAGGAGAAAGTGAGTTTTGATGGTGGACATAAAAAAAAAATGTATTTTTATTGAAACCAATGCTTTCCCCAGCTCTGGGTTGAGTCACACCAATAGCTGAAGCTTACTTTCCTGAATTAAGGAGCGAAATGAATCTGCAGTGCGTAGGACAGTGGAAAAGAGCCAAAGGGCCCAAAACAGCATCGGCCAAAACTCAAGAGGAAGGAAGCTCACCAAGAATGGTTAGTAGAGATGAATTTGCTTTCTTTTTCCTCTCTTTTAACATCTTTTTAAACTCATAACACCATACTTAACAGTATCTGTTCTCTGTGTAACACAACAATTCTTGGAGTGCCTTATCTTTTGTTTTTGCTGCACCTAAAACTGATCAATACGCTAGTTCCACGTCGCTTGCCTCTGACAACATGGGAGAAGAACTTGGTCAGTCGCCTGCTTACACCCACATGCTCTTATCTGGCCAGGAGCAAGAGTGCTGCTTGTGAGTCAGGAGAAGAAGGTACTCTCCCCCGTCATAACAGCTGCTTTAATATTATGGCAATACTAATTGTTTGTAGTGCATTTGTAAGATACTACTACAACTAACCAACTGCTTATTTTCCCCTCTCTTTACACACTGACTCACAATTCCATCACTGTTTCCACCATTTGTGCATATTTCCCTTAATTTCCCATAATAATTATGGCACAAATCACTGGCTCAGTTGTCCATGTTTGTCGCCGTGCAGTTTCATTCCACTCCACGAATTCCACCACCTCCACCACCACCATCACCCCTCCCAAAGCCCAGCGCCAGTCTGGTTCAGCCCCCCCCAGGCCATCTGCCTCCCCCGGTCCCAACAACAGACAGCAGAGAAGCGTCAATCTGGCACAGGTAATTCTTGCATATTTTCGATCATCCAGCTGTCTCTTTTTTCAGTGTTTATTTTTTTCAGTCTGATTTTGGACTGAAAGTGGAGAAATATTATGTCAAAATTAATTCTGATAATCTTTTTCTTCTTTTTGGTTCAGGTAAAAACAGTGAGACAGCAAGACGCTAATAAGAAGAACTCAAATACTAGATCACCTCCTGTCAAAACCAGTGTCAAACCAGCCAAAGTTACACAAAGCAGAACAACCTCGCCCTCACCTGAACGGTAGGTGAACTGTGACCAAAAACATCCTGTGTACGCTCATGACTCAGTAACAGAAATCTGAACCACTGATTCTCAGCCAGGGGGGTCTTGATTTTAAGGGATGTAAGACAACTTTTTAAAAAAATATACAGATGGCCTATATCTCAGCATGTCATTCATTTCTCTGAAGAAAAATAAATGAAATTGTTATTATATATCAACAGGATAAGTGTACATTGAGGACTTGAACACAAGTTATATTCACAGAGCCTTCCCTCTCTGTTATACAGTCTCATCATGCATTAGAAAAGTACGAAGTTAAACCAACCGAAGAGCTACTAGACAAATGGCCAAGCGTCAGGGAGAACAAAACACTGAATTTGTCCAAAAAATAAGCCTATTAAGTATGAATGATTGTTAGAAATATAAAAAGTACAAGATACACAGAATTGTATTAAAAGTTCCTCAAATCACATAAAAAAAAACAATATTTACATTAAATAATCTGCAGAATTCATTGAAATCACTCTTTTTACACAGACTACTACAGCAGTTATTAAGTTCACTATTTGGATTAATTCTACAGTTCATCAGTTGTTCTGTATTGTTATCATTATACATTGAATATAATATGAAATATCCTTGAATTTAGTCAGGGGTTATTACTCAATGATAGAAAAGGGGCCCCTTAAGGAAAACGGTTGGGAACCACTGAAACAAATTAGGACATCTGCTCTCTTCTACTGGATGTTAAAGGACCCCCCGAAAATCAGTCAGCAGACACTCAACCCCGCTGCAGATCGAGCTCCCGTCGGTCCCTGAGGAAGATGTTGCCGTTTGTAGTTTTGCCTTCTCTCCTGGTAACTCGAGGCCTGTCAGGACATCAGCTGAAGGTCAGCGAGGGATAATGAGGGATGCAAATCCACCAGAGGCTCCATGTTCGAAGCTGCCCGACATAGAGACAGCAGCTGTAACCACAACAGCAGGACATGGGGGTAAGCTAGAGAAAGGCTTAAAACAATATGTGCAGTATTTAAAGTTGCATTTAGTGTGGATTAAAGTTATTATCTCTCTTCAGAAACACCTCTTGCTCCAGCTCCACAGCCTCCTGAAGTCACAAGTAGACCTTCAGCCAGGACCACAGATCGAGAGGAGGCCTCACGTCTCCTGGCTGAAAAGAGGAGAGAAGCCCGACTACAACGGGAGAGAGAGGAGCAGGAGCGCCTGCAAAGAGAGGAGGCTGAACGGTAACAAGCATGTCCACCTGCGAGACAGAAACACACAGTCGCAGGCCATTTAGACTGTTGTATTACAGTTTATGACATGTCCAGGCGGAGTCATGAGGAACTGGAGCGCAAGAGGGCAGAGGAGCGAGCGCGACAGCAGGCCGAGGCTCAGCGTCTCATAGAGGAGAAGATGAGAAGGGAGGAAGAGGAGCAGAGAAAAGCTGAGGAAGAGAGAGCTCAGGCTATGAAGGAAGCCGCCCTTCTGCAGAAACAGGTGGGAAAATGTAAACGGAAGGAACCACATCTGCACCCACTGGCGTCCTTGTGGATGTGCTTAGTGTTGTTTTTTTTTTTACTCTTTTATTTTCAATGGAAAATCACTGTTTTGCCTGTTTATATAGAGAGAGGAAGAACAAGCCAAAGAGATGGCAAAAGCAGAGCAGATGAAACAAGAGCGAGAAATACTCGCGCAGAAAGAGGAGGCAGCACGCCAAGCCAGAAAAAAGGTGATAAGTTTGACAATGTTTCTAAATAATCTAACCTGTCATCTAAAATGTTGATTCTATACACAACAATATCTCCTCTGTGTTCATACAAAGGGCCGACTTATTAAGAGACTGAATGGTTTCACAGAGCCGACTGTGATGGTTTCATAAAAGCTGTTTTCTTTTCCAGCGACTGGAGGAGATCATGCGGAGAACCAGAAGGACAGATTCTCCTGATACGGTGAGACGGTTTACGGTAAAAGTACATTGCCCCAGGGCTCTTACAGTGTGACGCACATCCAGTATCCACTAATAACTTAAAAGCTCCACTTCTAAAAGGCTTTTCCTCCTTTACAATGCAGAAATCTGCACCAGTGAGGATTTTGCCAAATGAAACCCAACCAAAGGAAAACACACAGCCTGTGCACAACGGCACTATAGAAGATGCCGTCAAGCTGCCGGTGGGGACAAAGACCTCACAGCTGGGGCTGAACAACGAGGAGGACATGGTACCTGTTGTGGCCTTTAAAGAGCGCAGGTCCCTCAGGACTCTCACAGGCCTGGAGGAAATCCAGACCCACCAAAGAGCAGGTGAGACCCAGAGACCGCTTAACACCAACCAGCAGCCAGATCACTATTGGCTCTGGCTAGTGACTTTTTAAAAGTCACCTGTGGACCTTTAGTAGAAACTTACTGATATGCTCCATCATCTGTCATGTTTTTTTTCCCAAGCAATTCATTCTTCTTGTCTTCCGTCTTGTGCATCAATGTGGAAACTGTATAGACCAGGGGTCAGCAACCTTTCTCATATGAAGTGCCATTTTTTACATTTTCTTGTTAATCAGTGTGCCATCTCAACATGAAGGTTTACATTATGACACCACATTAATGTCCCATAATCAGGTCATTGTAATTATTGGTGCCTTCAAATGGGATCGTGTTTACGATTTGGGTCCATATGAACGCCCCCCTCATGTCATATTCACAACCTCGTAAATGCTAAACTGTTAGCCTTTGTGTCTTCTAGACACAGACAGTCACATTGCTCAGCAGTGGTTTTCTTCACGAAAAAAAAAAATCACATAAACTACTGTAAATAACAGGCCACACAACTGCCAATACCTCTGAAATATATCATTTGGCATGTGGATGAGAGAAAACTTCAACATTTCCAGAAAATACTCTCTTGCACACTTACTGCTATAGTGTGCCTAAGGTTGCCTACACTTGGTATAGACCATTTCACACTAATGTAACTGTAAACATTGATATGGAATGTGTGCCAGTTTATTTCCTGTTACAGTGTATGTGAATGACATAAGCTGACAGGAAGTTAACTTGAACTAGCAATGCAATTCCATTGAAAACGGTCTATAGAAAATCATTTCAAGGCTGGTAAACAAGGGTAAGGTGCCAGTGAAAGTCCCGTTGTCATTTAGGTTGGTGAATAAGATCAGGTTTAGGCAGTTTAAGTTTGTACATGTTTTTAAAAGTCCGATTTACCAAGCCACCCACTTCCCAAGTTCCCTTGATGTTATTAATGCAACATCCTGCAAGGTCTTTGTCACACAATACCTGACAGAATTCAAAGCACAAAATGTCTTCATCAGTGTGCTGTCAGCTTCTCCTCTTCCTGTATATACAGCATCCCTTAATGAAAACTCAATAAACAGATCATGAATGGTCTCTCCTAATCTGCTCTGAAATATTTAATTTAATATCTTGTCTTTTGTCTCCCTACTGTGCGTTCTTCAGAGGTCATCTGAGCACCTGCAAAGCGGGCAGACGGTCAAAGACTTCGTTGGAGGGCTGTGATTTCTCTGCAAAACACAGACAGGAGCTACTGCAGTACAGCCATTTTGCTGCCCTTCAGCACCTTGAAAGAGCATGTAAGATTACAGCCTTGCCTCGCACTGGGGACGTCAGCATTTTGGTCACTTTTCTGTGTGTAACCAGCGGCACAAATATAGGGCAAGTTATTTATTGCTTTCCTCAGTACAGCAGGATTCCGAACTAATAATGACTATCCAAAAACCAGTAGATGTAGACTGTGGTAATGGTAGTTTGCTGGGAGTGTTGCTGCCTGTGAAATAATAGGAATAGCCATTCTAACAATCATGACGTATGTTAGCCATATGCTTTTTGCTTATTCCTGATATTTCTTGCAATCTAAGCACTTTTCTTTCCTCAGTTTTGTCACTGTGGAATTAGACTAGCTCAAGTGGCTTTTTGCGCTGAGAACACAAGAGTCTAAGTTGTTGGTGAAAGTTCACTTCCGACATGAATCCCTATCTTACCCTTTGATTTTGTGACGTATAGCAATCACATATTTCAAAGCTGCTAAGGAACTTAGTTTCCAAAGACTTTGCTTCAGTTTTGTGAGTGTTGTTTTAGAGAATACAATGCACAAAGCATTTATTGCACTGTTAACAGTTACTTTGTTTGATATATTACTTTACAAAGCAAAGTATGAGGCGTAGACATTAAGTGAATTTATTATAATAAAAGCATATAAAAGCAAATGTATCTGATCATCAATATTTGATCTTGTAGTTTAAGTACTGCTTATAACTATCACTTGTTAAGCTGTTAAAAAGTTGAAATATATGACATATTTCATTAAAGTTGATACTATGCCGCATCTCTGTCTTGTTTCTTACTTAATGTGTTGACTCTAAACATAAAAACACTGAAATAAAAGAAACACAATATGAAAATGCTGCTTGTCCATACAGTCTCTCAGGGGTTAACAGAAGATGGAGAAAGAGGCTGAATCATTTGCAGTAGCCGTCTGGTTTCCTCCGTCTGCGCATGCATCTTCCAGAGCTGAGCCTCCAGCTCGCTGTTAGCCAACAGAGAGGAAAAGTCTCCATCTGCAGAGGACGACGGCACAACTCGGCTCAGCTTTATTTATATACTGTAGCAACTTTCATGCATTCATGCAGCACAAAGTGCTTCACAGAGCAAGATTGAAACAGCTCAGACAATAAACAGAGAAAATGTTAAAATAAATAAAAAGTTACTGGAATAACTAGGCTCAAGAGATAGAAATATTATGAAAACTAATTAAGACTTACAAACTAAAGCAGTAAGCGATGAGGCACCTTAACTGAAAGTCAGGCTAAAAAGGTAAGTCTTATATTAAAACTGTCATGGCCATTTTCAAAGGGGTCCCTTGACCTCTGACCTCCAGATATGTGAATGTGAATGGGTTCTCTGGGTCCCCACCAGTCTGCCTTTTACAGACATGCCCACTTTATGATAATCACATCAGCACACTGACATACAGACAGCTGTTGTTACCTGTTGGGCTGCAGTTTACCATGTTATGATTTGAGCATATTTTTTATGCTGAATGCAGTACCTGTGAGGGTGTCTGGACAATATGTGTCATTGTTTTGTGTTAATTGATTTTCAACAATAAATATGTACATACATTTGCATAAAGCAGCATATTTGTCCACTTCCATGTTGAGAGGAGTATTATTAATCATGAATCACTATGGATAATCATGTGATTAATCATGATTAAACATTCATATATATATTCATACATATATTAATTGATTGGCAGCCCTAATCTTAAGGTTTCTATTAAAAGTGTCCTCAGAGCTTAGCAGGCTAAGAACTCCTGCACTGCAGTGCTTGATTATTTTAAAAGTGCTTTTGATAACATATTTGAAATGACTGCAGTACTCTCAGTTGCTTAATAAGTAGGGGTACAACAAATACAAACCTTTCCTGAGTTTTAATACTGTAGCTATACCAAGCTGCTGCAACTTGACATCTTTCTTTTTGAGAAACACCAACAGGTACTCCGACATGGTGATGTAGTGAGGTCGCAACAGCTGGACTGTCTCCCCTATAGGTGAAACGTAAGACAACACCCTGCATATAACAATATTTAATCACGTAAAACCAAACTGGTTATGTGTTGTTTTCTACCAGAGAGTAATACTTGTACGTAGCATTACCGGTCATTTCTAGTTTGCTGATGATGGCTGCACTGTTGTAGGACAACTGAGGAGTTTGTATTTGTCCCGACAACTTCACCAGTCTTGAAACTTGCTCTGATGTTATTGTCACCGACACTTTGGACTTAAGTGGATCTGAAATGGTGAAAAATTCAAAGATTAGGAGAATAATTCATAAAAAAAGACTTATTGAAGTCTGTTGCTGTCCTTCATTTGAGATGTAGCTAAGAGAGCTGGGTGAAATCCTCCATTTGGAGAAGTTTCAATTCAAGAATGCAGGAAGGAGGTCTCTCTGGCATTGCTCTCTGGGTTTGTGCTTTTGTTTCCTAACATGAGTTTTTGTTTTCAACTGTCTCGACCACTGATGTGTATACAATTTGCCAAATAATTTTAATTCTTAATTGCTTATCGTGCACTTTTTTATGCCGCTATAAAGTTGTCATTGTCAGAGGTATCATATTATATCATTTGAGTTATATTCTACAGCAAAAACAGAAGAGACAAACACAAATTCTTCACTCACCCCAGGTCATCAGGTGACGTAAGCATGATATCACATGCAGCAAGGTCTCAGCTGACAGGGATGGAGACAGAAGGGCCCTGAGGAGTCCTGGTAAACACAGACTGTCCATCACAGCCTAGACAACAATGACGGGGTTAAACACAACTCTAAGATGTGCAAACAAATCAGGCATTTAATACAGACATGAAATGATGAACTGTAGCCTTGGCGTACCTGCTGACCCCTGCTGGAGCTACACAGGTCGGTGATTATCCTGCAGCTGTGTGTGATTATAACAGAGCTGGATGTGTGATGAAGAAGCAGCTGACCGATTTCATCCAACAGACCTTCACTCACCAGGACGTCCTGGAATTAAACCACATAAATATTATCAATATTAGGATGGAAACAGAATAGCACTGCAAGGATTAGTTGTCAACTATTAAATCAATCACTGACTCTTTGATA
Source organism: Pterois miles (assembly GCA_947000775.1). Taxonomy (NCBI): domain Eukaryota; kingdom Metazoa; phylum Chordata; class Actinopteri; order Perciformes; family Scorpaenidae; genus Pterois; species Pterois miles. The sequence continues at coordinate 893,889 of CAMQGK010000001.1, forward strand.
ATTCATGAATTGGTTTGATTAATTTCTTAAGAAAAACATTCATAATGCTTTACAAGATATTTTCAGATGTCATGTACCCCTGGATGGTAAGACCTTGTTTTTTGGACTTATGCCTCGAGAATGGTTGAAAAGAGACAAATATTTACTAAATATATTGCTGGTAGCTGGTAAAAAGGCTCTTACAAGGAAGTGGTTATCACAGGAGAGCTCAACTTTAAATGCATGGATGGATATGACAATGGATATTTAACTGAATTATTTGTCATGCTGGGAACACTGGGTTAACTATGCAAAACCCCATGAGCCAGACTTTATATTAACAAATCTATAATTGTATGGTAATGAAAAGATCACTTCCTATATGCTCATAGTTTTATGTTTTTATATGTATAACAAACCTTAAAATATGGCACTTTCGACAGACATACGTGGGTGATATATGTATATAGGATCTATAACTCATTATGTAGTAGTATGTTTGTTGCTAAGCGACAATAAGAATATAAATAAAAATAATGGTAATAATAATTTCTTAAGAAAAAAAAAAGATTCCAGCCTCTTAAATGTGAATGTTTTCTGGTTTCTTTACTCCTCTATGACAGTAAAGTGAATATCCCGAATTTCCCTCTGGGGATTAATAAAGGTTCATCCTATCTTATCTTATCTTATATCTTTGAGTTGTGGACAAAACAAGTCACTTGAGGATGTCATCTTGGGCTGCGGAAACACTGACCAACATTTTTCACCATTTTCTGACATTTAACAGACCAAACAACTAATTGATTAAGCAAGACAATAATCAACAATGAGAAAACACAAACACATATTACACTTCACAGCTGTAGCACACCACCCGTAGTTACCAACATCATTATTATTATGACCCTGCTGTGTAGGAAACCGTACATTGTTTGGTGGGTGTGCTGACAGAGCAGACAGTAGCGTTATTGCTGATTCTATCCACACAGGAGAAGAGGTTTTCAGCAGCGCCGCTTTCAGAGGGAGCACACAGTCAAGCTCCATCAGCTGCTCCTGGATCAGAACTACACACACACACACACACACACAAGAAAAATGACAAACAGCATCAGCTTTATAGATGTTATCAACCTCTGGCTTCATTGTTCATAAATACCATTCTTTGAGAGAGTTTGTAGGCATCTGCATGCTTGGGTTGAATTCTGAAAAAGAAATAAAAAATATTTTTATTGAACATTGTGGCTGATTTACCTTCAAACTATCAGCCACTATAGTTCACTTTTACCTTTTGCACAGAGGAAGACACAAGAGTCAGAAGAGACTTTAACAAAAAATGCCCCCCGATGCTGAGCAGCTTTGGGTGATGCTCCTGGACAGCAGCGATGTTGCACAGAGCGGTGCAGCTGTAAAACTGAACCTGTGAGTCCGAGGACTGCAGCAGCAGCACCAGCACAGGAATGGCTCCCGCTTGACACAAGATCCTCATTGACCAATCTGGGAAAAAAATAAGAAAAAGTCTAATATAATTAAGCAAAATAACACTTGCACTTCTTTTATGAAATGTGCAGATTTAAAAAGAAATGATCTCACCTGACTGTGTGAGGTGTAACAGAGCCCAGGTGGCCTTCTGCTGCACATGTGGCTCATAGGATTTAGCTAAAGCCAACAGTGGCATGACTCCATCCACCATGACAGCTTCCCTGTTTGATTCTGTATGAAAAGAAATAACAAACTCCACACATTATGCTGGTATGTTGTGTCTGCAGTCACACACATGATAACATTTGACGATGCAAAGAGGCATTTTATGAAGCACCTTTCTTCTATCTCACCTTTCTGACCATCTCCATTTGTTGCCGTTCGATCTTCTGATTGTTCCTATTTGTCTTGCAGTACAAGCTCATACACGTGGCAGTCAAGTAAGAACATGTACTTTAGTGCAAATTTGAGGTACTTTACACTTTATGCTTCTACTCCATTATATCTCTCCATTACATTTATCTGACAGCTTTAGTTACTTAGCAGATTTGTATTAAAAATGAAACTATTATCAATAGGTAAATTATAATATAATAATGTAATATATAATGAAATAAAATAAAGAGATAAACACACAAATGCATCAATAATTATAATCCAATAATATAATATATATTATTCTGAAAAGGGCCATTCTCTATAATGACTGCTTTTTGTACTTTAAGTACATTTTGATGCAAATATTTTTGTACTTTTACTTAAGTAACATTTACAGTGTAGGACTTACACTGATCAGCCATAATATTAGGTCAGCATGGGAACCCTGACCGGTCTACGGCTATGCAGCCCCGTATGCAATGCACTGTGTGTTCTGACACCTTTCTATCAGAAGCAACATTAACTTTTTCAGCAGTTTAAGCGACAGTAGCTCTTCTATTGGATCAGGACAAAAGGGACCAGCCTTCACTCCCAAAATACATCAATGAGCCTGGGCCGGCCATGACCATTTTCCTTCCTTGGACCACTTTTGGTCGGCCCTGACCACTGCAGACCAGCAACATCCCACAAGAGCTGCCGTTCTGGAGATGCTGTGACCCAGTCGTCTAGCTGTCACAGTTTGGCCCTTGTCAAAGTCGCTCACATCCTTACACATTTTTTCTGCTTCCAACACATCAACTTCAAGGACAAAATGTTCACTCGCTGCCTAATATATCCCACCCACTGCCAGGTTCCATTGTAACAAGATTATCAGTGTTATTCACTTCACCTGTCAGTGGTCATAATGTTATGGCTGATCAGTGTATAATTGTACTGAGTATTTCTACAGTGTAGTATTTCTACTTTTACAAAAGCAAAAGATCTGAGTACTTCTCCTACCTCTGGTGGCAGTACGCAAAATTACATACACAATATACTACTATCTCCACAGAAAAATTGAAGTGAAACAAATACACTGACGCTGTCAAAGCCTTCTGTAACACAATATGAATGGCTGGTCAATTTAGTAATACACAAATACGTGATTTCTATGTTTTCTGTATATTATTTCTATTGTTTCTGTTTCTGTCCTTTCACCAAATCCAAATCATGTACCATCTAGACAGATGTGAGAACTATTTATATTCTTATTATTCTTCTTATTATTATATAAACTATTTAAAGACTTGACTTGTACAAACCTGAGGAGGCCAACATGGCGACGCAGGCACATGAGTGACACTGAGCGGCGGCATCACCAGACTGGAACAACTCCAGTATGGGCACCAGCATCCCCATTTCAATCACCAACTCTTTGCACACTGAAATCAAATTGCATGGACAAACATTATGACCATCTGATCCACATAAACTATGTGGTTTTAGCGGGAAGCTGTGATGCATTATTTTTTATAAACAACTTAAAGGTCCTGTATTGTCTTATTGTATTGAAAGTGATATTTACATGTGTTATGATAAAGAAGGTTTAAGTAATATATAAATACTGTGAAATTATTAAAATGCTCACTCCAAGGAGAAATACACACAGTCCGTATACAGTGTCTTTAAAACAAGCCGTCAGGATTTACGTAACTTTGTGATGTCACAAATCTACAATATTTAGACCATTTCATAGTTTTAAATGTAAACATTGTAAATGTTGGTGCCTTCAAATGGGGTCATGTTTACAGTGTTTATGAGATGAGAAGTTGTGTTCACGATATGCGTGCTGTTCCAGTGGTTAAGTTGTTTATTTTATTATTAACGTTACTGTCGGGGTCTAGAAGCCACAGAGGATAACATTTTAGCAAGCTAGCAAGCGGGTAACATAATGACGGAAATGTAAAGACATAATGACAGAGGAGAACAACAATCAACATTTTCCTCAGACATATTATAAAATTACCAAGAAAAACAATATTTGACTAAAATTAGAATATACTGTACTACATTACTTATTATGCACCAATAAATGAACTTTAATGGCCGCCAACATTTCTCGCATTCATATGCACCCAACTCGTAAACACAGTAAACACGACTACATTTGAAGGCACCATTGGTCCCAGTTAAGTTGAGGTTTGCGGTATATGTGAATGACATCAGCTGATGGGAAGTAAACATGAACCCAGACAGAGTGAAGACTTGCATATTCAGACAGGCAGTATGAGGAAAATAAATGTAAAGTAAAGTAAAAGATGTTCTAATAGAAACATAAAAAACAGGTGTGAACCTAAAAATCAGCATGATATGGAATTATGAATAAACAAAAGACAATAAATACATTTTAATTCTTGTCTCTTACCATTATTTTTGACTAACAGATTGACCAAGGACAGAGATGTGGTTTTTTGCACATCTAGGTCAGTTGCTATAAGTAAGGCCATGATTGGCTCCATGAAGGCGCCTGGTAAGGGTGATTTCACTGAAACACACAAAGGAAAAAAAAAAAAGAATAAAACGAAGAGAAAAGTTAAAAATCACTGTGGTTGAATCGGTCGACCTCTAATTGTAACTGAGTGTAACATGTTATAGATAAGTGTGGGCTTGTGCCTTGAGGAATGTAGAAGCATAGCTATGAAAATGTGCACTTATATGAGCCATTGCTTCTGGAGCTACCACTTGAATATCATACTGTAGGATTTCAAAATGAATTCTATGTATTATGTCTTCATAATGACACTAAAGCCCACACATGCTGAGAATTATCTGCCAACCATGGACAAAAATACAGTTGGAAATTTGCATGATACCAGTCCTACCCGTTTATTATCTTATCGTGACAGCGAGTGATATGAGAAACCTCAAGTGCAAACAATAGTCTCTTTCTATGCGCCACTGTGCTGCAAGCCACTGATCTAATGAAGATAGTGACGCAGCATAAAAATCTGTTTGGTTTCTTCACTCACAATGATGACTGAGATGTAAATAGTACACGGCTGCTGTCATCTGTAGATCAGTGTTTTCCGAGGTTGCCAGTCTGCTCAGTGCCTGTAGACTTTCCTGATTTAGTGGTTCATCATCTCAGAGAAGAAACAGATTAACAAGGATGAAGCACAATTTATTTTCTTAACTTACAAATACACTGTTGATGTAACCGCCCTTACAAAAAAAGATGTTCACCTCAAGTTTATTTTATGAAGTAAACTTAAGTATACTTCAAGTGCTGTATATTCCCAAGTATTCTTTATGTTATAAGTATACTATCAGTGCACTAGTAGTATACTTCTTGGGACTAAATTGGCCCACTTTTTAGTTTACAAAAGTATACTTAAGATGTAAGAGTAGTAAACTTTGAGAACACTAATTTACATCTATGTTGTACTTTGTACTGCAACTATATATAATATGAACTATACTTCAAGTGAATATAGTTATACTGTTATCTTACTAGTTATACTTGTATACTGTAGTTTATGAAAGTACACTTTAAAGTATACTCTCAGTAAACTAAAAGTTTAATAGTTTTTACTGTATATTTGTAAGTGAACGTATATTACTTTCCCAAATATACGATCCTGTACATTTTTCAGTATAATCCAAGTGCACAGTACTTAGACTTTTCTGTATAATTGCCAAGTGCACCTAGACTTTTTTGTGTACTTGTATAGGCATAGGTTAAGTGTATCTCTGATAATTACATAAGAATTAAACTAAAAGCATACTGCCTTATTTTAAGTTTAAAAGAAGTATACTAATAGCATACCTGAATAAACCTTTTTGTAAGGGTGTGTCTGCTCCTCTAAATTTAAATTACAGATCTACATCGATTGGGTAGACTTTGAAAGATAAGGTCTGTACAGGTGTGTTTGCCCTCCACAACAAAGAAACTGAACGGTCTGTTCCTACCATACAGCAGGTGTACAGAGAGCAACTCTCGCGTCCTCCTCCTCATAAGGAAACTCTTCTCAGGTGTAATCTTCTTAAAGCAGGTGCACTGAGAAAGCTCCCTGAAAAAGTCCCTTATTTTTTGCTCAAACTCTCTGCAAACTTTCCTCAATTGAACATTAAACTCTTTGAGCAGTCGGGAGCAATTTTCACAAAAGCCAGAAGCCATGTCCACATCTGCAGCAGAAAGGTACCTGCCAGACAACCTGCACGTAGACACGCCCACTGAACAGTCACGTGACTATAAGCCAACCTACAGGTCTTTTTTTTTTCCAACTGTATAATCCATTTAATATTGTGAAATATCTCAAAAAACGATGTTATACATGGTTCGACAATGTCACAAGTTTGGCAAGACACCAACCAGTTTTTGGAAGGATGATTTATTTTACTGTTGAGATTTTGTTGTGCTATCACAACGTGCTATTTGGTTTGTACAGTAACAGTATAAATGTAAAGAAATATGTATAATGAATTTGATCAGAATTTTATCAAAATTTCATGTTCATTTAGCCACTCTAAACCCTTATTTAAACTATTTGAAAATGGAATCAAACAATACATTAAAACCATTTTAACTAAAATAAATAAATACTGCAGAAATAATTTTCTTTTTTTAAAAATGTTTTTATGCAAAAGATTCCCTCTGGGTCTGAATGTGTCATGTATTTACATTAAATAATTGTTTTTTTTTTAAATCCATTTCATGTATCAGAGCCTTTATGCAATTTATTTAGAAGCAAATGTAGAATTAGGGTTTTAATTTAAATTAAAAAATATGGTGGTTTATTGTCAGTTGTCATTGTCAAACCCTTATCTCATGTTTTGTTTGTAAAATACTTGCTTAATCATACATTATTCTGTTTTTGTATTGTATTAATTTATTTATCATTGCTCTTTGTTTGTTTGTATGGGTTACAGCCTCCTCTATATTATGTATAATTGTATTGAAGAAGAAGAAGAAGAAGAAGAAGAACAACCATAAAAAAACCAAGAAGGGAAAAAAAAATTTTTCACTCTGTAAAATAAAAAAGGAATCCCCATGCTATATATGAACAATGGAGAGATGTAGAGTGATGGGGCTGCTCCTGACAAGCGCCCCGAGGGGGGGGGGGGGTGGTGGCTTGCTGGGGGGTTTTGCATTGTGCCCAAGGTCTGGCCCTCTCCGCTCCGTTCCCTGTCTTGGTGGGGCTTGCCGGGCCCTCCGGTTCCCACCAACTCCCTCGCTGGCTCTGCCGCCCCCATTATATATATATTTTAATGGAGCCCTCTTGGAGTTTTTTGTGTTCTAATTGTGAAATTAATTAAGGTGGTGCCACGTACATTTAAAGAAAGTAAACGTTTAACATTTTTTAAAGCTAAATTTGTTGTTGTCTTTACGTCACAAACATGGCTGCCATGCTCCGCCCTCATGTTTACCCCCTTTGCAGGGATTGTGTCTAAAAGGGAACCTGAAAAGTGGGAAACATCTCTCGCGAGAAGGTAAAGGTAAGGATGGGGCTGGGTTGTCTGTCGCGATATCTCAGATCAAATTTCTAATTTCCGAGCTCCCTTCTAGACACGACCCATTTGTGGTTGACTTGGAAACCGTCGCAGCGTCGTTGGTGAAGTTGGAGGACAGCACAATCACTGCAGGGTAGATACACCCCGTAGATAACTCCTATCCAGCTTTTTAAATACATTTGGGTTTATTTGTGTTCATGTTGAGGCTTAAACTGTTTGTTGAAGAAGCTAAATCACAGAGTACCAAACGCAGTAAGATCACAATGCCACTGTGCTGCGCTAGCTAACGTTAGCTTGCTAAATGCTACCTAGCGTTTAGCCAGCTAACTCAGCGTCTCGCAAAGGTTGCTTGTCCTAAGACGAACTAAGCAGATAAAACCGAAAACACGACGTGGGTTTGCGCCACTGTTTTTATCCAAATTGCTAAAGTAGTTGTGCACGTTACAAACAAACGTAGGGTGATCCAGCAGAGAGTCAGTGTGGTTAACAGGTTAACATTATCCCTGTTCTGTGTTTATAGGATGAAATCCTTCCTCCCTGGATTACTCTCCTTTTGCACTCAGAATGAGAGACATAACGGCGCCTGAGGATGCCAGTAGGTGAGTTACCTGTTGTCCCCACAACACACCAGTGGTAGAAGAAATACTCCATTACTTAGCTAAGCAACAGTAGTAAAAGTGTACCACAGCGTAGACATGCCCCGTCCTGCAATAACATTTGTACAGTAGCAAACCTCAAGAATCAAAAGTACAGAGTACCCTCTTTCAGAGTCCTATATTATTATATATTGTATATCTTATGCATGGGTTATTATTATTATGTAGGTCTATGCATTAAAGTGTAATCATGTAGGTGTTTTGATGTTGTAGTTTAGAGAGGTGGGGCTAATTCAATCTATTTTACACAGCGTAGAGGTAGTTTACTCAAGCACAAGTACCTCAAAATTACATTGAAGTGCAGTATAAGTACTAGTAGCAAATTTACCCTTCACCACAGCAACACACACTGCTTTGATCACATAGTATTAACAGATCTCAATGCAGCCAGCCCAGGGCCACTTTGCCCATTAATGTTAGTGTAACCTTTTTACAGGTGAGGGTGAAGACCGGGCAAGGACCCGGCAAAGGTTCAATGAAGTCTTCAAGAATTACTCTGAATCAGAGACGAAAAAGTTGAAGAAGAAAAACACTGAAACTCAGGAGACTATAGCGGTATGTGTTCTAAAGTTTCGGGTTACACCCAGTAATGCATATTATTAAAGGAAACAAGACTTACATACATAATTGTATTGACATTTGCTCCTTTTTCCTCTTTTTTTTCAGCTTCAGAATCTAAAAAAAACTCTCAATCTTGAGAAGGACACAGAGGACAATGAGACCATCCTCCAGAACACATATGACCCCGAACAGGGCAGCCCTCGCTACACCAAGAATAAACGAAGAGAGCGGGAAACAGCGGAAAAGGTTAATATCAACAACAGTAGAAACCAAGAGGAGACTCAAACGACAAAAGTCAAGAGGAAAAATAAGAGAGAGCTTCCCTCCCTCCCTGTACCGGAGGATACCACAAGTTACATCCAAAAGGATACGGATGCTTCCAAGTCGGAGATTGCTTTGGAGCCAGATGGTGTCGATGGTGGAAAGGAGCCAAAGCGAAAAAGTAAGAAGGGGAAAAGCAAAGGAGATACAGAGGCCAAGGCAGAGAATCAGGTGGAGGATGCAGAAGACAAGCTGCTGCATCAGTACCAGCAGCAGATTGTACAGGAGGAGGAGAGGACTTTAAAGAAGAAAAGCACCAAGACTCAGGAAGAGAGTGTAGTCTCCCAAAATGTTTCGTTGAATAATGACGTTGGAAAGAAGAAAAAGAAGAAGCTGAAATCTGTAATCACACAGTCGGAAGAAAGGTGTGTATGTCTGCTAACATGATATAGATTTTTTAAATATATATATTTAGAAATAAAGCTACAGGCTATAGTTTTTAGCAGCACATTGAAGTAAGATTTAGTACGTTTTGGTCCACTAGGGTTGAAGATGAAGATGCTGACCAGGATGCTGATGGGGACAATGAAACAGAGTCCAAGGGAAAGAAGAAAAAGAAGAAGAAAAAACATGGTAACTGGATGTTAATTGTCAGCCTCACTATCATGAGGAAATAGAGGACCTATTATGCTTTTGTGCTTCCCCCTTTCCTTTAGTATGTTATATAGTTTTTTGTGCTTCCCCCTTTCCTTTAGTATGTTATATAGTTTTTTTGTGCATGTCAAAGGTTGCAAAGTTACAAAGCCCAAAGCCCACACCAAAGGGAGCTACTCTCCTCACTGAAACACTGCTCTTGAACTGCCTAAAATGCCTTTTGTGAAGTCCTGCCTTTTCTTCTGTAACGTGGTGATGTCACAAAGTAACACATCTGCATAATACCTGCATAGCATCTAGTTTGGCACGCCCTCAAACAAAGCTAGTTAGAGTGGAGCTGGAGTGGAGTCTGAAGAGTTTTGTCTGGTTGACCAATCACAGCAGAGAGGGCCAGCAGACCAATCAGACAGAGGGTGAAAAGAGGTGCTGCAGCACAGCCGGTATAAGAAAAGTAAAGCGTTTTTTAAAACATTAAAGCATGTAATCATGTTCTAGTAGAAACCCAAAATACAAGTATGCACCCAAAAATTAGCATAGTAGGTACAATTTGAAAAGTTCCATTAAAAAGATGCTAAATTTTGTGCTTTTCAATTTCCTGCTTTCAGTTGTCAATGACGAGATTGAAACTGAGGCAGAAGTACCAAAGAACCCAACATTTGATGACAGCCTTGTGCTGGGAGTGCACATCCACAGAACGGATCGTCTCAAGACGGACCTGCTAATCTCACACCCTATGGTGAAGATACATGTGGTCGATGAAAACACTGGACAGTATGTGAAGAAAGAAGACTGGTGAGAATGGACACTCAGAAACCTACATTACTGCAGTTTAGTTCAGTGTTAAATTGCTTTCACATTGGTATTGGTTTGGTAAGAACTGTGTCTCTATTGTAGAGTACATCCTTTTTTGTAACTGTAACTTGTAATATGGACCATTTGTTTTTTAGTTCAATCTAGGCATGCTCTACTGTGGATGGTGACCTTTGAATGAACACAATATATTGCAAGCTGCATGGCTTCAGTGTCAATATTTTTACATTATGTTGCTTAAACTTTAATTGTCTTGTTTTTCAAAGCCATCGGCCAGTCTCCTCATTTTATGAGCAAGAGAACGTCGACCACATCCTTCCCATCATGACTCAACCTTTTGACTTCAAGAAGAACAAATCGGTCATCCCTGAGTGGCAGGAACAGATCATCTTCAACGAACGCTTTGGTTACTTTGTTCAACAAAACAATGAAAGCCCCCGAGTTGTACTCTTCTTTGAAGTAAGAGACGCTTCATTTAGACATATATGGTCAATTTTAATGTAGCTGTTGATAATGTTTGTTTTTATTCTGTAAAGATCCTGGACTTCATAACCATGGAAGAAGCAAGAGCCAACGTCAATGCTGACAAGCATGAGCGAGGATTCAGGAAGATTGCATGGGCATTCCTCAAGGTACCATATTTAACCCTGGTCATTAAGAATTAATTTGTTTTTAATTGTTCTTTTTAATAACTGTTTCACAATTTTTTTTAGCTTGTAGGCACGAATGGTGTCCTGAATATCGACAGTAAACTTCGCCTCCAGCTCTTCTGCCCCCCAGCTCGGGCAAAGAAACAACCTAAAGCAATTGAGGTGGTGGAGTGGTGGAAGCACTCCCGAAGCAAATACGCATCCACCCTTTATGTTACAGTGAAAGGCATTAAACTCCCTGAACATGTAAGTTAGCTGTTGCTTTATAACTGCTATTATTTCTTTTTTATCTTTAGAATGAATCCTCTCTACTATAGGCATGTAGATATGTAAATAGTTGACGTGTTACATATTAGTAATACTGTAGGTCAGTGGCCCCTTTATATCATTTGAATAAAGTGACGACCCCTGACTAAGTGACACATTTTATGCATATTCCATATTATATTCAATGCATAATAATAATAGTACAGAAAAACTGATAAACTGTACAATTAACCCAAATAGTGAATGCAGTAACTGCAAAATGAGCGATGTGGATGAATTATGAGCAGATAATTAGATTTCCTGTGGACCAACAGGTTGGGAACCAGTGCTGTAGGTAATGTTTTAGATCTTCTGGTGTAAAGTCAGATATATGTTGTAGCTGAGATGTTTTTTGTTCTACAGGTTGACCCCAATATTCGGTCCATGATGGCGCTGCAGGAGGAGAGGGGCAGCACCTCCTACAGTGAACTGCAGAATGAGGTCACCAAGAGGAGCCTGACTCAGCCTCTGGAAAACAAGCTGCCGGCCTTGAGCTGGAACAGGCTGGCTGGACAGGTTGGTGGAATTAAGAATTGTTATTTCATGTAACAGATGTCAAAATGTCTTTATCGATGTAAATATTGATTTTAACAGTCTTAGCTACACATTCTTATAAGTTGGTTATTTTTTTAATATAATATGCTCTATTCAGAAGAATTACAAATCATTCTTATGGCTTGTTTTAATGATATATTACCACATATATTACCTTGTTTTAATGATATATTACCACATCAGCACAGAATGGATAACATAAACGAGTGGTTCCAACCTTTTTCCTCATGGGACCCCTTTTCCATCATTGAATAAACTGACAATCCCTGACTAAGTGATATATGTTATGGATATTTCATATTGTATTCAATGCATAACAATGACAGTACAGAACAACTGATAAACTGAACAATTAACCCAAATAGTGAACACAGTAACTGCAGGAAGTTTGTGTAAAATAAGCTATTTGGGTGAATTTTGATAATTTCCTATGACAGATTTTTAGGAAATGTCTGTATTATGTGTTTTTACAATTTTTAAACATCATACATTAATAGACCTCATTTGACAAATTCAGTGTTTAATTCTCGCGGACGCTTGGCCATTTTACTATCAGGTCTTTGGTTGTTTTAACTGCGTCCTTTTCAAATGCAGGCTGAGGCTGTGTGAATATAGCTCGTGTTCAAGTCGTCACCCTGTCTATTCTCTTTATATTTTAAAAAGTTAATCCAAACTTTAAAATATTCTTCATAGGATTTAATTAAATGCTGAGATATAGGTCAGCTGTATGTTAAAAATATTATTTAAAGTTGTTTTATACCCCTTTAAATCAAGAAGGCCTCATGACCCCCCCCTGTGAAGCTCTGGCGACCCCTAGTGGGGTTCAGGACCCCCAGAGTGGGAACCAGTGACATAAAGAACTCACACATGTTTACATCCAAGCTGTTCCTGGTCACTGTGATCATTCCTCCTGTCCATAGTGGCTGTAAGGTGATCACTTCCTCATGCAATGCCAACGTCAAGATGGGAGACCAAATCCACAGTCCTTTTTCTATGTGAAATGTCGATAATGTATAGTTCAGCTGACGCTAATATATGGGCATGTCAGAGTTGCTTTAACAGAAAAAAATTGCAACCCCCTCCTTGAAATGTGGTTGACTGCACAAACCTTACCAGAGTTTTTCTGTCAAAGGTCTGTCGGATTCCTAACAAGTCCATGTATTCGTTCCATGGTGGTCATATGGGCTGCTTCACAGTGCTCTTCTCTCATTCGGGGACGATACTGGCTACTGCTTGTGCTGACAGAGATGCTTTCCCTGTGATAGGTAAGTAACACCTCCGCCCTGCTCCTCTTCACTCCTCAGAAGAAATCTCCAGCTAATTAACTCGCTGTTTACACATAAACAGCTCTGGAGAGACGATCTGAGGACGTTACAACTCACAAGCATTTATTAAAAAATAAAAATACAATTCATCCATTTTCTGTTTCAGTGTATGAGATCCCCTCTGGCCAGGCTCTGGCTGCCTTCAGTGGCCATTTTAAAATAGTCTATGATCTCTGCTGGTCCAGAGACGACCGCAGCCTTTTGTCCGCCTCCTCTGATGGAACTGTCAAGTAAGTTTCTGTTAGATGAAAAAATAAATAAGGCTGATCAGGAATGAATAAAAGAGTTGGTGTCACAGTAAGCTGTCACTAGAGGAGGAGTAATATTCTTATTTAAATTCTTATTTATACTGTTCCTGCATTTTTATTTAATTCACTTAATCGATCCCAGTTCTCAGTTTTTTGTATTTACTTATTTTATATGTATTTATTATATTTATCATTTCTTATTTTTATTATTATTTATAGTTATCTATATATTGTCTTATATATTGGAGCATTATGTATATAATTTACATGTTACATACTCCTTTATTTCTATTTTCTTACATTTCTGTAACTGTAATGTCCAAATATTCCCCCAGGGATCAATAAAGTACTTCTGATTCTGCTCTAATAGCCTTTTGCTGTAGCACCTCTAGGGGGAGTAAGTACCCTTCCTCGTGAGTGGCTCACTGTGTCTGTATGTTACCAGTGACACAGCATGTTTTGGGCTGTAGTGCTGAATCAAGAGTATTATTTAAAGAACATAATTTCTTTGCACAAAAGATTGTTTTGCATTATTCAGTTTTTCCTTTCTCTCCGTCAGAGAGTGGAACGTGGAGAGGCTTCAGGGAACGGCCCAGAAGGTTCTCCCTCATCCATGCTTTGTGTACTGTGCTCAATACCACCCCACGGCCCAGAACCTGGTGGTGACCGGGGGCTACGACGCTTTAGTACGAGTTTGGAGGCTGGATGTCGATGACGTGAACGGCCAGCTGCTGCAGGAGTTTGAGGGTCACAACAGTTTCATCAACTCTATTTGCTTTGACTCTGAAGGTATTGTGGTTTCAGTGTTGTGTGTAAACCCTATCGTAAAGTGGCAATCTGTCCATTTGGTGTGCCTCACCCAGTGCATGCTGGGATAGGCACACAGCCAACCATTACCCTGCATAAGAATGAATGCTCTTAAAAAAGTAATCCCCTCAAGTGAATGTTATTGTTTTTATGAAGAATGTTAGCATTGAAAATAGAAAATAGAGGGGATCTATTGTATTTACATGTAAATTACGTAATGATGTAAAGTATGCCTATATATAATACTTACCTGACAGTTGCTATCATTCAAACCTGCATGTGTGAAACTTACATCTGAACTATTGTGTGTGCTCCAGGGATGACGTATCTTTGTAGGCCAACCAGGGTTTTGGATTATTGCTTAAAAAAACGCTCTGTGGCAAACACGTTTATGATATTTACGTGTTTTGTTCAGTAAGATAATCTTCATGAATGAACGCCACTTTTATGATTTTTGAAGTGTGAATGCAGTCGCCAGAAGTAAAAAGCTAGTGTTAGGCTATAAACGAACCACACCATAGTCGCATGACCGCAAGTGTACACAACGAGGCTGTGAAGGCCTTTTTTAAAACACGTAAAAGCTTCAGAATTAATCAAGTGGGGTTTTTACTGACGTATTTTATATTGTAGATCAAAACATTAAAATCTCTTCAGCTCGTGTTAACCACAGACCTTATTTAAAAGATCTAACTAAAAAACAATTAAAAACAAAACGTCGACTTCCAGATGAGGAAACCAGAAGTACTAAAATGCAAAATTGTTTCACGGTTTTAGGACTCATTCCTTTAGATACTGTATATAATTCATTCAGAGGAAGAGAAAGCTGCTTTCAAGCTACTTCTGAGGAGAGATCTCCCAGTACTACGGTGATTTAAAAGAAAAACACATTTCTTTTGTTTATACCATAGCTTATCTCTTAATCATAAGCTGCTGCTGTTGCTGCCCTTACTCACATGCCAGAAAGTGTCAGTGTATGCATGCATGTGTGCATTTCAGTGCATTTCTTAGGGGGATTACATGTATATTTATGTTCGTACCATCTATTGTAAAGCAAAGTGTGGTGCTCTGTTAATGAAATGTGAGGCTTGGCTTCTATTGTAATGCGAATGAGTAATGTTTACTTGTGCCCTCTCATAGCTGACGGCCCTTTTGTTGTATTTGTTGTACTTAGGAAAGAGGTTGTTTTCTGCAGACAACAGAGGCCTCATCCTCGTGTGGAAAACTACAGTAAACGACAGCAAGCGGCATCAGCCATGTTATCGCTGGTGCATAGAGAAGGTACAGGAGATATCATGTTTGAGCATGTATTTTTGACGTCATAGCAGAGTAAACACAGGTGTAATTTATCACATTAGAGTTGGAGTCATTCCAGTCAGCCAGCATGCACAGTACCAGGGCCCTGGCACACCTCAGTGCAACAGGGCCATAATTCATGTTATTAATTACACCTGTGTTCACCCTGCAATGATATGTTAAAATGGCTGCTGTGAAAATGGCCCACAGAAATGAAATTAGAAATAAAAAAGTGAAACTCTTGGTGTTTTGTATTTGCAGCAAATAGAGGAGAGCGACCTCAGGGGCGTTCCCATCAACATGCTGCAGCTGCATCCAAACGGGCACCGCCTGCTCATCCACGCCAAAGACAGTGTCCTGAGGATGATGGACTTGAGAATGTAAGTACGTTAAGATATAACTTAAAATGTACCATCTGTAATTACAGTGACCGCTCTTCTGCTTTATGAGTGTCGCTGTTGGTTTTGTGGTTTGCTCTAGAGCCACTTCAGTGCAAAAAAAAAAAGCTCTAGGGTTTTTTTTTTTTTTTTATGACTGGAGCGAGTGGGTGCATCTCAGCCCATGTGAGCACATTATAACTCATTCTAAGTGATGTCAGTAACTTACTGTATTTGCTTTGCATTTAGGATGATCTATTGGAAAAAAAATGGAATATGATATTAATAAGTATTTTTTTTTAGTGTATCACCTGAAAATAGGAATCATTGTGTTTTCAGTACCTTAGAATGAAATTATATTTCTATATGAGTTGATCCCCTTCACAGAGCCGACTATCACGTTTCTACAGTAGCCCACAAGGAAGAAACCCACCACTGGCTCTAGATAGGGCCATTCAGGTTTTGGTGTTGGCCAGCGTAGTTCTCCGACACACTTGGAACAAAGGAGAATTTTCTTGTGGTTGTAATCTGCAACCACACTGCTAGATGCTGCAATATCCTACACACTGCACCTTTAAGTCTAGCGTTACCAACACATTATACAACTTTTCACAATGTTGACAACACAGAGGAGCTAATAAAGTCAGATTATGTTGTTTGAGTTATTACTGAATCTCAGGTAGGCCTGTCACAATAATTATTATATTGACTTATTGTACAATATATGGACATGACCTCCATCATTTTTAGTTAAGCAACTTGTTTATTTATTGTTTTCGTTGTGTGGTTTTATTTATTTAGAATATTTCAATATTGTTCACATTCAAATGTCTGAATATCTTCAAGAAAAAGGTTTGTTGCTCTTTGGGTATACTTGCATATAATATATTTTCATTATGCTATTATCATTATATCAGTGGTATAAAATGGTTTTAAAATGATATAATATTGCAGATTGGGACAGACCTAATCTGAGGTTCACATCATTTTAGGCGGAATACACAAACACATTTTTAGAGCTGTTAATCCAAATAATGTCACCATTCATAGCTTAAATACTGGCAAAATAAGCTCCAAAACACAACACTGGTGTTGTATTTCATGTTTCTCAAAATTTCAGACAGGACTATTTAATGTCAGCAGTATGTATAATCAAAAAATGTATGAAATATATTGAGTTGTCTCGAAAGTTGTTCTTACTGTCCAAAAACTGAAATATCCATCTTTTCAACAGCCGAGCTGTAATGAAGTACACCGGAGCCACAAACTACAGGGAGAGGATCTATAGCACTTTCACGCCATGTGGGACCTTCATCTTCTCTGGCAGCGAGGATGGGATGGCATATGTCTGGAATACAGACACAGGTGAGATTATCTTGTTTAGTTTCTGTCAGTTTTGAAACTGTTCTGCACAGCAGCTCCAGCTGTCAGCCGTTCTGTCTTCTCAGGTGACCAAGTTGCTGTCTACTCCGAGCTTGGTTACCGCACTGCTCTCCACGGCATGTCGTTCCACCCTCATGACAACATGGTTGCTTTTAGTGCCTTCGGTCAGAGCCAGCCTGTCCGCCTGTACCGTTACGATGGAAAAGGTTTGTGAAAACTTGTGAACGAAGCTCCTGAATCTCTCATCAAATGTGCTTGTTTTGTTTTCACATCTGAATGTTATTCCAGTCAGCTGAGCTCTATGATTCACTTGATAGATACAAGTTACAAGATACATACTTAAATAATGTCGTGCTGTGTCACACAGTTTCCCAGCTGGAGGGACACAATATAAAAACTACGAGCAGATCAGCGTCTGCAGACACCAAAACCATCAGAAACACACCAGACCCAGCAGCGTTACAGGACACATCTGTTGCTTCAACCATGGATCAGTTCAGACAAACAGCAAGACTTGCACTGAAAATGCAGTCTTTTAAGGAGCAACTGGATTTGGTAATTGTAAATGTTTATCCTCTACTACTTTGAAATAAGTGTATATAGAAATATAGAAATTCAGTATACAGCAAAACTCACTTTTTCAAATAATTGTAGGAACCACATCAGAGGTCTTCACTTTCTGGATTCATGTATGAGCAAGGTACTGTATGTGTTTTAGAGTTTAGCTGTTTTAACTGCACTACATCTCAATTAACCTGCTTTTGCAACAGTGCTGTCTCTGTATTATTATTATTATTATTATTATTATTATTATCATCATCATCATATTCTGCTTTACTCATTATTCACACAGGGAGGAGCTTCACAGTCGATTCTGGCACAGTGAGTCTACCTTTGTACATATACTTGGTCTTTATTGACGTCATACATGATAATGTAACCTGTCCAGCCCTTTATGCAAACACTGATTTCGCAATCTCTGTCTTGAGTTTCTTCTCAAGTGCTGAGAAAGGAAACACACCACGGAAATACATCTATAAAACTGTGGACTGTGTATATTTAAGTCAAACCTTGATTAGCAGAGCGTTAAAGAAGTGTATTGCATTTCCACTGGGCCTTTTGCTATCCAGGTAATCCTGCTGGATGCCATTATTGTAGATGAAACCTTTAAAGTTAACTTTATCTTGACCTTAAATCACATTAGGAGGCCTGAGCAGGTTTACATGAAATAGAAAGCAGTTATTAAAGTACTGCTATTTTGAAATGAAACAAATTGCTAGAAAGTCTAGTTTTTCTTTTACAGACGGGATTAAATGCTTCGTTGCCACCTCCATCTCGCCTGTCGCCGCACTCCCAGCTGCAGCTCTCTGGCTCTCTGGCGGAGCAGCTTATATCCCAGACAGCTCTGAGCACCCAACAGCGTGAGTGGGCTTGTTCCGTTAATCACATTGTTATTTGTCTTTATCCAATGCATGACTTTACTGCTGCTCTGTGATATGCAAGGTCAAATATTTTCCAAGATTATAGCTGCACAGAGTAAAAACTTATACTTCCAGCATTGTGGTTAAGAGTCTCCTGAAGCATGTACACCGTACACAGAGACAAAGATGGACCGCTTGTGATTTTCACTTGTGTCCGTAAGTCACTGGATTGTGTTACAGCCCAAGATGAAATATTTATGCCTGCTACTGTTTTGTTTTTTCTTGTAATTTCAGGCGGGATCAGTCCAGTCGGCCAGCGTCTACAAGGAGCTTCACCTTTCAGGCTACAGGCGGTAAGGCTGTTAAAGCTATAATCTGGAACTTTTCCACATTAAAATGTATAAAAACAACTATACTGAAGTTCTATATTTTGTCGAGTCGTGCACGTACATTATTCAAAATGTTTCCAACAACTTTCAAACCAACTTCAAAAAAGAAATCCGAAATGGTGCATTTTGTTTGGTCGCCTGTCAATGGTGTCGCATCCCTTTTGCACATGCGTCAGTGTTGTAGTTGTCTGGCACAAACTGTCATACAGTAAATTTACTTTCTATCCAGTTTTAAGCCATATTTTTCCAACACACTTTTTAAATCTTGGTTGCTTTTAACTAGTTTAACGGGATTTTAGTCATTGATTGTCTGCATCTTATGCTATTGTAGAAATAAACTGAGCAAACTTTGTAGCAGCTCGGCTTCTAATCACAGGGTCTGTTTGTTTTTGAGAGGAGACTTTTGCGATAAAAACTTCCTGAACAATAAACACAGAGGGAATCCTAATTAGGAGAAATTGACTGCAATGATAATGATGGTGAAAACAACAACTCTGTGATCCCACACTACTTCTGTCAGGGGAACCGGGAGAGGGATGCAATTGCAGACGAGGTTTAAGTTAAGCTCGAAGGATAACCACAAAAATCACAAGCAGTTGAAAGGGGGAGGGAAACAGGCCTCAAAGGAAGGCTCCCTACACTCAGTATATCATGAAAAGACTAAAACACTGCTGCCGAGCTGCTGACTAAAGGAAAGCAAAGGAACCAGAGAAGGCAGGCCACACAAACCTAACCCACTTCATCTCTGAGAAGAGCCTGAATGGTGAGTGAATCCTACAGATAGGTTCACGTGGTACTTCTGCAGATTCACACACGCCTATACAGATAGCTCAAAAACAGAACAGCACTTTCACTACCTCTGAGAAAGAGACAATGAGTCAGCATCTGAGCACTGAATCCAGGGGTGGATAAAGGCTTCAACCATCCTCATCAGGGACAATTAGGCTCCACAGCTGCCTCTCCTCAGAGATAATGAACCCAACCAGCCTGCTGAGTGGAAAGTGACCCTCACAACTTCAGTACTGGTGCCTTCAAATGGGGTCGTGTTTACGAGTTTGGTCCATATGAACGCCCCCCTCATGTATTCACAACCTTGTAAGTGGAAAGTTTCTGAAAGCTCAGAGTTCACAACTTGTAACATGTTTGTTGACGTTGTGAGAAATGGTGGAGCCCATCGAAGTTCATTTATTGGTGTATAATACGCTAATATTGTACAGTACGTTGTAATTTTAGTTTTTCTTGGTAATTTTATTTATTTATTTTTCTAATTTATTATATTCCCAACAACTTAATCTTTCCCCTCTGTCATCATTTCCTGCATTATGTTACCCACTTGCTAGCTCTGTGGCTTCTAGACTCGGACAGTAACGTTAATATTGCCGTTGCTTGGCAACAGTGTTCTTCACGACTTCATATCTACATAGGGAGAGGGTCCTCCTCACGGAGTCCACCGTGTTGCTCGGCCATGTTTCTAGAGCAGCCCAGAATGGACAAACCAAACACTGGCTCTTGAGAGAGCCTTTCATTGTTTTATGTTACCTGAAGGCCACCGTATTGTAGTTCTCTGGCACACTTGTGAAACTGCGGTAACAGGAGTCGCAGTGCAAAACTGTGATACTACCAGCCGCCAGCTGTGTAATTAGGATGGTGTCTGAGTGAGGCGAATGGCGTTACCATGGTTTTGGAAAGGGAGCGAGTGGATGGGTGTTCAGTTGGTTGCAATCTGCAACCACACCACTAAATGCTGCCAAACCCTAGATACTGTACCTTTAATACACTACCTTTTGTGTGTATTTATTGTGTTTTTTTGTTTTTTTTTGTTTTTAACTGAATTAACTAAATTACTGCGCTGATTAGTCAACTGCTAACAGGGTCTGGTAAATATCCAGTAATTTGTCCACTAAATTTTCTGCTACAGGATTAAAATGATGTTGTTTGTCTCCATCAGAGCCCTCCTGACCACATCTCTTCAGGAATCACCGTGGAAACGGATTCAGCACCTGTTCAACAAGTAGTAAGTATCCACTAAGTATGCCGCTGTCAGTCGCCTGCAACCTTTCCCCTCTCATATTCAACCCTCCACCTTTTGTTCCTCTTCTAGGTCGTCTCGCTCCATGACTACAGAGCTAATCGGTCTGATGAACTGACCACACGCCGAGGCGATGTCATCCAAGTGCTGTACAAAGACAATGACAACTGGTGGTTTGGGCGTCTGGCCAATGGGCAGCAGGGATATTTTCTTGCTGCTTATGTAACAGATCAGAGTGAGTGAATTATAATTTCTTGTGATAGACACCTAGGGGATAAAGTATATGAAACTTCCAAATGTGGTGCAAGATGCTGAGTTATTTTGTATCGCAGGAGATTTCAATGAAGAGACGGCTCACGCAGCCTTGTCTGAGGGGACGGCTGAGAGGTCAACACCAACCAGGGTAAGGAGAAGGGATAATAAAGTGGCATCTGTCCTGGGTTTGAATTTTATCTTTTTCATCAGTAATGAATATTGGCTAAAAGGTGAAACGGGGTGTGGCTGTAGCAAGGGACTACATTTCTTACACTCCATATACTTTCTCTTGTGTATGTGGTGCCTGTGTTTCTGTTTGCTAAAGTGATAGTCCAATGTTTCTCACCACCAAATCACTGCTGTGCCAAACGTACAGCCTCACAGAGCTCTCAGCATGGCTGTAGACTCTTGTTTTGTATTTTACTCCCATTATATAGTGTCATACCATCTAGAAAAACATGCAAGTGTTCAATATGTGACAAATAATACCTTGCTGTGCTCAGCTGGAAGAAGTCTACTTGGCCATATTTTGTTCAAACAGTGACAAATCACGAGCCACTAATTGGCCCAGAGTGGGTGAGTGAGAGGGATTTAAAGAATACTTCACCACCAAAATGATCATTTGTAGTTAGTAGCTCATCCTGTGTTACCTTGAATTCTTGAAGAAAACTTTGTCTTGCATGCCTCCAGCAGCACGCAGCTAACGGTGTTCACAACTCTGACAGTTCTGACAGAGATAACAGTGTTAACCTGGGGGGGAACCAGAGAGCAGGTGGTGAACTTCTGCTACGACGGCGTCATTCACGAAGGTGTTATCAGCTGTATCCACCGTATGAGCGCAGTGCAGAGTGGCGGCCATAAGCTAGCCAGTGGGGCACGCTGATGTGCACCAACATGCACTAAAAGCCAACACACACACAGGGAGAAAGACTTTATTCTCTGCTCAGGTAGACATTACTCCTCTATACAGTATATTTACATAACAAATAGCTGTTTGCTGCTATAGTAATCCTCTGGATATCAAATTTAGCACATTTAAAACACTTCCGCGTTAACAGTCTCATGCTTGCATGCCTGTCTATTTGAGCCTGTTTTATAGAAGATGCATGTGTTTGGGAAATAGTGAGCATGCAACTGGAAAATGAGACTTTGATTGGCCCCCATTTACCTCAGTTTATCAAAACTTTTCTCAGTTTTTGTGCTCTTCGTTCACTGTGAAGGCAGGCAAGAAAGACAAAGTTTTCTTCAAGAATTCAAAGTAACACAGGGTGAGTAATTGATATGCAAATAATCATTTTGGGGGCTGAAGTATTCCTTTAAAAGACTTGGACTTTGTGAGAGGTATCACTTTAATGTATAGTTTTTAGCACATAAAGAATTAAAGATGGGGGCTGCACGGTGGTGTAGTGGTTAGCGCTGTCGCCTCACAGCAAGAGGGTCGCAGGTTCGATTCCAGCTTGCGGCTCTTCTGTGTGGAGTTTGCATGTTCTCCCCGTGTAAGCGTGGGTTTTCTCCGGGTACTCCGGCTTCCTCCCACCATCCAAAGACATGCTGTTTAGGTTAATTGATGACTCTAAATTGCCCGTAGGTGTGGCTGTGCGCGTGAATGGTTGTCTGTCTATATGTCGTCTGTCTCTATGTGCCCTGCGATGGACTGGCGACCTGTCCAGGGTGTACCCTGCCTTCGCCCAATGCCAGCTGGGATCGGCTCCAGCCCCCCGGGACCCCAACGGGGGGAGGGGTTTGACGATGGATGGATGGATGGAAGAATGCTTGAGCATCTCTATTTTAGTATCTGTACGGTTTGATGGCTTTTCCTGTCATTTTATCTCTTCTCCGTCCTTTCTTACTTTTCCAAAGGTATCAGCTGCAATTAGTTCTTCTGGGGAACTTCGGTTTCTTTCTGAGCCGGCTCTTTCTGATACTGAACCTGAGTTGACTGATGCCAGGTGGGTGGCTTCACATGGTCATGGTTACTGACTGCATGAGGCTCCAAGTGTTGGCTGATAACACAGGTTTACAGAATAACCAGCATGTTATATTATGGTTTTAGAAATAACAAATACTGATTGTGAGTGATGGTTTTCCCACAGAGCTAGAAGGAAAAAGAAGGTGAAGAAGACTGGAGTCTCTGCGCTTTCGCCTCGGGCCACATTTTCAGATGCAGATGCTCAGGAGTTGAGGAGCAGCAGGAGGAGAGGCAGATCAACAGACAGACCTCTCCCAAGGAGGCCAACAAGCCGGACTAATGGTGCCTTCGAGCCTGATACATAAACTCACAAACACATTGTTGTTTTCAACTCGAGGGTTTACACTTTACCCTTTTTTTAATATTTAAAGCATTTTTGTAATGACAAGTGTTGTATTTTTACCATTTTATATTTGAACTGTCAGTATGCTCTGTATTGTATTGTATGTAATGTAAATGTCTGCATAAAGAATTGTGCAGTTCTAAGTTTTACATATTTATTGACACAAGCATACATTGACTATTGCATTTTTAATGATGTAGAAAACAAAATGTTTGTAATATTGTAGTTTCATTTTCTTAACCTGTAACAGATTAACAAAGTTTGCATACGCCACTTCTTCACAGCTATATGAAATTAATTTCTCTTTCTATAAATCATATGTAAAGTCACGCTTTTGATCACTACATTTTTAAATAAATGTGCTTTGATTATGTATGCCTTACATTTTTGGAACCTACCTGTGAAATTATTCAAATAGATATAGAATAGAATAGAATAGAACAGCCTTTATTTTACATGGAAATAATTGTTTAAAATGACCAACATGTTGCGACCATGATAGGTCTTCATCAGGGTCGCTGCCGGCATGCAGCAGCAGCTCCACACCCACACTACGCCACACTCATCAGGAAAGTGGGTCATTTTTTAAAATTCTTAAAAATAAGGCTAATAATAAAGGCAATCATTTAAAAAAAGGCATTTTAAATTTGTTCAAACACTATAGAGTGCCTTGGATTATTTTTGAGGGAGCCTTGCATTTTGTCTTTTTTCAAGATGGCTCTCCACCCATGCAATGAGCCCTTCACAAGATCGAATGAGCCCAACACACCTGAACGATTGATTATGATTATTATGATTATTATAAAGACCCAGCAGCACTCCATTGTCTTCATGATTTTATTTTTAATAGCTAGAGGATATTGATTATTTTTTTGTCAGCAACACACTTGGAAATTATTTTACAATATAGCTAAAGTTTCAGTGGAGATTTTGTCTGTCAAATAAAATATAATCAGGCTATGCAGTGCATGGTGTCAGGATCAGGATCACATCATGCCACTTGCATGGTGTAAACGGACATGGTAAGGAAGGACAGTGAAATTTCATTTACATATTTACAGTTTTTATTCAAATCAGTGCAAAAATCTTAAAATTGTCCAGTCAGAAATGAAGACATGACATATTAAATTACAATCAGCAGTGAAATGAGGCTCCCTGTTATATTTAATTATACTGAGCAGCTCTTGACTTGTGTAACTTCAGCATGAAATCCAGGTCATATGATGTAGAAAACTAAGCTCATTAATACAGCAAAGCTTCAGAACAAAAGGCCCATTTAGTTTGGGATCTGGACTTTCCAGTTTTCAACTAAAATCACGTTACATTCATTCACCATCATGTACAATATAAAGCAATCTATTTAAAATCTCAATACAGTTGTACCGCTTTGTTTTTAGGCTTTGTAGTTTAGGCTACAAACATTTCATAAAAACATACTATTACATAAAAAATTACCGTGACGCAAGTAGAAAGCACTACAATCTCAGCAACACCAAAAACGCATAATTTAAAATACATTAAAAAGCAAATAATATAAACAATAAAAACTAGTTGTGTTGATGCCGACAAGCAGCAGATACATTAAGATGTAGTTTTGTTAGGTATGGTGTCCTTCCACATGCTGCTGATGGCTTCATTCAGTCAGGAGAGGAGTGCTTTCATCTGTCCGCTGACTATCTTCTCGAACACTTCAATTCAAACAGAAAAGTGAGTATTACACCCGGCATGCTCTTGAAATCTGTAGTATACAGCACATGTGAGATATCTAAATATGACATACTATAAATCTGATTATTGTCGTTTGAAGTTTATTACCTTTGTCGTCGTGGGGGATGAAGCAGGTAATACACAGCGAGGAAAAAGGCCTGAGGACAGAGCGGTCATAGAGTTTCATGAGTGTAATTGCAAAGAAAAGACAATCACATGCTTCTTTCTTCATCCTTAAATAAATGCTGTGCAAGTAAAGTGGCAGCTTTCATAGTGTTACGCTTTCTCTGTCACGCTGACAACATTTTAAAGGCTTGAAAATCAGCTGAATGACCGTTGAACCTGACAAAAAGCGGAGAGCGTGAGTAACTAATCATTTATTTACAATGATATGGTCATAAAGTGTGAACTGGGATCTTTGAAATCAACAATAAGAATGCTAACATGCCAGCAAGTGAGCATGTCCTTTCAATTGTCACTGCTTCGTGTGACCTTTTCTCACATGGATTGTCGTGTACCTGAACACTGCACAGACTGATACTTACACCCAACAACGCCAGGCCTCCTTGGACTCCCGCTGCCCACTCGAAGCTCAGATGTTGCGTGATAAGGCCGCCCACTATCGGGCCATAAAACATCCTTTTAAAACATCAAAGGGCACAAGATAAGTACCAACCATTGACACAATTCATTTCATTCCTACGGTCATTTTACAGCTACTGAAAAGCAAATGGCTTTTGGATATCGGTGGAAACCAGTAGGACTTACCCGAAAGACCAAAATGCCCCAAACAGTCCAGACACCATTCCAAGAGTGCTCAGCCCCTCTTCATATCCTTGTTCACTATAAAGAAGAATGTGGAGTATGTGTTTCCCCTTACATTATACTGTATATACAGTACTTACTACACAGCTTTGTTGAATACTTGATTCTGATTGGTCAATCAAAACGTTCTACGGTCTGTTATTTCTTTATAACAGACCGTTGCTATGTATAACAGCCCGTTGCTATGGGACTCTGGCGGACCATTTTTATGTCAAATTATTGATTACTTATGTAAGTAGCCATGTAATAAGCGGGATAATGTACAGCTAGCAGGTCATTGTTGTGAAATAAACCCTTCAGGGGAAGTAAAACCACATCACCACATTATTTACAACAATGACCGGCTCACTGTATGTTACCCCTTACTTAAAAACTAGAGTCAAGCCACTCACTATGCACATGTGATGATCTCAGGGAACGTGGGGATTGCAGTCATGCCCAGAGAAAGCCCAATTACACCAAGCATGACGACCAGCAACCACAGATGGCTACATGTACAAACACACAAAAACAGAATAAAATATAAAGTTAGTACCGTTAGTCTTCAGGCAACACATCACCTACTGAGTACTACTAGTGTTGGAGGAATTACTCAAATCTTTTATTTAACTAGAATTACTGGCAAGTTGTAATTTACATCCATGTCCGTCCAAAATGTGATCACTTCAGCATTTTATCCCACTAGAAATTTCTGAGAAATTGTCACAATTAACACATTAATTCTCGAGTTACAGCCAAAAACATGTTTTGTGAAGTCACAGTGACTTTTGAACACCACAAATGAATCAGCTCAACAAAAGTGGACGTTTGTGCCAAATTTGAAGAAATCCGCTCAAGACATTCCTGAGGAATCACGTTCACGAGAATGGACAAGGCATAAAAATAGAAATATTACATTGCATGAGCTCAAATACAGACTCAAGTCACTTTTTTCCCAGTTTGTGTTCTTGATAAGAGCTCAGAATACTCTGAAAAGCAAAACGTATCCATTTTCTAGAGCCAGGCTAGCTGTTTCCCTTTGTTTCCAGTCTTTATGCTAATCTAAGCTAACAGGCTACTCCAAACTAAAGGGATAGTTTGGGTGTTCTGAAGTGGGGTTGTATGAGATACTTATCCCTAGTCAGTGTATCATGTACAGTAGATGACGGTCAGTGTGCACCCAGTTTTGAGAAGCGTACCGACACCGGACCTAAGCGATGCAGTACTGTGGACGGGGAAGGCAGAAAAACGTATTCTAGCCACCTTAAAGAAAGACTCACCTAAAAAAATTCTACATCCATAGAAGTTCACGCTATAGTTATAATATTTCCACCGCTTTATTTTGCCATCAAACAGCCCTTTCCTTCTCCTTTCCGTTGGGGAACTGGACTGAAGGTGAAACTTATCTAGTCTCTCCAAAGCCAGCAGGCTCACATGACAAAAGCTGTATAGATACGTTTCACTTTTTACATTTCACTCACAAGATAAAGCAGTGAAAATATTTGACATATAGTGTACACTTAAACTGATATTGAATTTTTTTAGGTGAGCCTTTCTTTTAGGTGCCTAAAATACGCTTTTCTGTCATCCCTGTCCACAGCACTGTACTGCTTTGCACCGATGTCTGTACTCCTATCTGCTGACTGTCATCTACTGCAAATAATACACCTACTATGGATAAGTACCTCATACAACCTCACTTCAAAACACCCAAACTATCCCTTAAAATGGACAGATAATAATAAATACAATAGAATAAGTGTATTTCCAAATATGTAGGGTTATTCTTTTAAAGTAGAGGGTCTGTTACTTTCCATCGTTACCACATACTCACCTCGGGATATGAAGGAACGGGACGGGGCCAAGCATGCAGAAGCCAATCGCTGTGGCGATACCTCCTGACACCATGAACCAAGACCTGGTGGACTGATACACACCAACACACGAGAAGGATTTAGTTCGAAATGACAGACTTACAATGCTGAAAGAGCTACCCACATTTGCTTTCATACTCACAGGATATTTGTCAGTGATGTAGCCCATCAGCGGTGACCCTATGCAGTATGGTAACGACAAACCAAGCATGATGAGTCCCACGTAGCCAGATGTGAGACTAAACTAGATGCAACAGAGAGGGGAAAAAACTCACATGAAGCTCAATAAACTTTATTTCCACAGTAAGTTAACTTTATCAGAAGAAATGAAATTACCCTCTCCATAGCGAACAGGGACAACGTGGCATCCAGGAAGCCCAGACCTGAACTAAGAGTGAATACCACGTAGCAGATCAGGATGATTTTCACTTTGGTGAGAAGTCGAAAGAAGGAATCCTTCGAGGGGTCAGATTCTGTTCGGAGAGAAGCACAAATCAGCGAAAACAGTAATTACTTTATTAAAGGTGCAGTGTGTAGCATCTGGAAGCACCTAGTGGTGAGTTTGTAAATTGAAACCTCTCCCGTGCGCAAAGCGAGCAGGAGAGCTACGATAGCTGACGTGAAAATGCGAAAGTGCAAATGACCCATTTTCGCTGCAACACCTGATCAAGTCTGAATGCAGCCTTTTTTAACTCTGAGAATATCAAATGACTGTACAGGAAGTTGCAGTTTGGGCAGCAATAAATTCTGCAGCTCCTCAAGAACAACAGAGGTTTCCTGTGTGTTGTTTCTTGGCGGCTGAGAGGAGTGACGGGGGTTAACGTTATTGACTCCGGCCCAAGCAGGAAAAGTTAACACAGTGTTTGGTTCGTCTGTTCTGGGCTACGGTATAAATGACTGAAAATGAACAAATAATATGTTGAAATTTTAAACTACTACCAATGTTTGGCAGGACGTATATGTTGAAAGGAACCATGATCAACAGGAAACCTCCAAGAAGCATAAAAGGGACTTCATATCCAAACGACTGGTAGAACCAGCCTCCGACCGGTGGCCCCAGAATGAGACCAAGTCCTGTGAAAATCTCCAAACTGCCCTAAACAAGAGAAGAGCAGCACTTTAAAATACGCAAGCACAGCATCTGAGCATTTCCTCAGCTTTACGACTATTACTACACATGCCAGAGGATGTTTATTATTTTCCATGACACTGGGAGAAACAAAACAACCCGAACCATAATGCTTTTTTTGTTTTTCTCATGATCCTAACGTCTAAACAACATGCCAGTCGCACAAGAGTTGTCTGCACTCACCAAAACAGTGGCCACATTGTCTGGAAATATTTTCGCTGTCAGGGCAAAAGAGGAGGTCATCGCACCGGCAAAGCCTAAAGCGTCTATGGACCTCACTATGAAGCACAGAGTTATGAAAACGGGTCCTGCAGGAACCCGGTTGAGTAACCTGCGAGAATAGAAAGCAAAAACCATAAATTAATGTCAAACAGGAATCAAAGTAAAAACACTGAAACTGAATGACTGAATGGGTTGTTAGTTTGGTGTTAAATAGCCGACTAAGGACAACTAACAATCATAGTTTTTACATCTAATGAAATCACAAATCTGCATTTATCACATTATAATAAAGTGGAGAATAACAATATATTCACAAAGAACCATCCACAATGCCAATACCATATTGTGCTGTATGGCAGGTTCTGTCATTTTGCAACCTTGCGGTTACATTATTTGATAATTACCGTAAAGTGAGGCTGGTGTTAGTCTCTATTTTGCTTTATTTTTTGGGGGGGGGGGGATTTTATGCCTTTGTTTGATAGTGATGGTGGAGAGGGACAGGAAATGTGGGGAAACACAGTAGGGGAATGATATGCATTAATACTGTATATTTCAAGAAATATTCCCATTCATTTCTTATTTAGACCATTCTGGCATTTATATTAACATACTTAATAGATCCACACATTTACTTATTTATTTTTTTCTTTATGTTTATACAAGAGCAACTGTAATGCCCCAATTTCCCCCCGGGATCAATAAATTATTTCTGATTCTGGTCCTGAAATGGGAATCAAACCGGGGACTTGCTGCTCAGGGCATTTGCGCCATGTGGTATGTTGCTGGGCAACACACTGATTTATGGATATTGTGATATGAAATTATATATTGTCTTAGATTTTGGATATCATAATATAGTAAGTGAGGGATAATATACAGCAAGCTGGTCGCTGTTGTGAAACAAACCCTGACATGAAGCATCAACCTGAAGGGGTTTATTTCACAACAACCGGCTCGCTGTGCATTATCCCGCTTATTACACCGCTACATACTTAAGAAATCAATAATGTCACACAAAAATGTCCAAAATCAGAACTGTGTCCATGGCAATGGTCTGCTATAAAGAAATATCAGACTCCAGGGCGCCACGGTTGACCAATCAGAATCAAGTATTCAACAAAGCCGGGTAATAATATGCATACGTTTTTCCTGATTTTAAAGGCTGCATTACAGTAAAGTGATGTCTGAACTCACCAGACTGTTCTATTATTTGCCTTTACCACTTAGTCTTATATTACTATTATTATTATTATTATTAGTGTAGTAGTAGTAGTAGTATTAGTATTATTATAGCTACATTACTGATGATTATTTATTAAAAATCTCATCGTGTATATATTTTGTGAAAGCACCAATAGTCAACCCTTCAATATCATTGAAATATCAGTACCAGGGTATTTAGATGTGATATTTTATTTGTGATATTTGATTTTTTTCCATATGATTATTCAACTTTCCCACCCTGTATGAGGGACTCAGCCCAGTTCCATTCATTCCTACTGAAGATGTAAATCTCTGAAACAAAATGTTCGTAAGTAAATTGTATCGCCTTTTTAAAAACGATAAATTATGTCCTAAATCAGCTGGGTGCTGTAGTTTTTTATTGACACAGGACCAACACTTACCCAAAAACAATGGTGCAGCCTGATGACACAAAAAGCCCCATAACAAGCATGAACTTTGCACCAATCTGGACAATCTGACACAACGACAAACAGAGACTAAATACAACTGGGCAGCAAATCACATTTCACATGCTGATAAGAGCTAGAGCCATATACTTACATATTTTCCCATTACCAATGAGCCAATTAAATTGCAGACAGCGTAGCAGCCGAATATGAGACCAATGACAGTTTGACTGGCTCCCTTCTTTACTGCCTGTGTAGAAATATGCATGTAATGTGTTTACTGGGCTGAGGAGAAAGGAGTTATTTCATACCAAGTAAGTAACAAGTAACATAAATAAGGACACGTAATGTAAAGATAATGGTCAATAAATGGAAAATATACTGAGATAACAGATGACAAAATATAAATGCAGTTATCACAGAGCTGTTACTCAAATGTTTGTTCAGTTCCTTATTGTATTTATTACTCCACTGTGACCTAACCTTTGCTTGGTAGTTATTAAACATGGCTTCAGCTGACCTTACCTGAGCCCCTCAGTATAACAGAGCCAGTCATCCATGGCCTTCAGGGAGGGACGTCTATCAGGCACATGATTACTGATTCATTCACTCGACGACACTAGTACTGAGATGTTAAAGGGAACTGATGATGGCTGCCTGACGTAAATGAATGAGGCCATGACCTTGCTTTCAGCCGCTGACACTACTCTTCAGTCTAAGAAAAGCAACAACAGAGTTACCCTGATGGCTGTTATCAGCTATTGTTTCATATCCTCTACCAGCGGCTCTGTATTAAACATCTGTCTTTGCAATTATACACAAAACTACCCACACTAAAAGGGCTGGGCAATATGACAATATGTATCGTCAAAACTATAAAATAATATATATATATATATATATAAATATATATATATATATATATATATATATATATATATATATTGTTTCTATGACAATATAGTTTAAGCCTATATATATTTCTTTATCCTCCATAATTTAATGGTGCCTTGCCTTTGCCTGGCGACAAACAAGTCACAAGTCGTGAAAAACGACATGAAGGGGGGCGTTCATATGGGCCCAACTCAGCCCAACACAGTAAACACTGTTTGCAGGCACCATAAATACTGTATATTTGTGACATCACACATGGACAGAATGGTGCCTTCAAATGAAACATGTGAACTTGTGCTCACAAGGTGGGAAGTCATGAACCGACATGACATACGACAACGTTCGAGTGGTTAAGTTGTGAAAAACACCACTGCTAAGCAACGGCGATACTAACGTCTAGAAGCAAGAGGGTAACCTAATGCAGGAAATGTAAAGGCACAGTGACACAGGAGAAAGACGAGGTCGTTGAGAATATCAACATTTTCCTCAGACATATTGAAAAATTACCAAGAAAAACAACATATAGCTAAAATGACAATATACCGTATAACATTAACTTATTATGCACCAATAAATGAACTCCCATGGGTTCCACCATTTCTCACAACACCAATAAACACGTCACAAGTCGTAGATTTCAGAAAATTTCCACTTACAAGGTCGTAAATACAACATGGGGGGGTGTTCATATGGACTCAACTCGGAAATACCACCCCACTTGAAGGCACCATAAATTGTGTATTTATATTGTATATTTGTGACATCACACATGGACAGAAATCCTGACAGCTTGTTTCAAATATATAATTTTTGAATGCGGGCTGTGTGTATTTCTCCATATAGCATTTTGATATGTTCACAGTATTTATAGAGTACTTAAACCTGTTTTATAATATAAAACATATGAAAATCTTACTTTACAATATGGGTCCGTTAAGTTGCATCAAAACACTTAACTCTTGTACATTGGTGTCGTTTGTACACTGTCACGTGGGCTTATTTTGGCTTACCTCATTGGGGAAAAATGGGCCTAATATTGAGTAACAGATCATTGAACTGAAGTTGACCGATGCCATAGATATTAAGGTGAGAGTCTGCTGTCTTGTCATCCTCGGAGGGGGGTCTGTTGGTTGATCTGGAGGGCTGTTATCTGTCGGAAATTAATAAAAGTAACGTAAAACAAATACAGATTTGACAGTGTTGAATGTAAAGAGCAGACATCAATGATATAATCGCATTCAAACAGGAGTTAGGGGTTAATTCACTGCCAGGGAGTTGTCACTGTTATAAAAGTCACCAACCTGTATGCTGAATATCAACGTGCGAGTCCATTTCTAAAACTTTCACGGTTGCGTTTCCGGTTATTTAGAGCAGAAATCAAGACGGTGACATAACGACACGCCGAGGAAACCTAAAACCACCAACAGCAGACAGTCAACCGGCTCCCGACTGTCTGTTCAGCGACAATAAACCTCAGTCTTGGGTCAGCGATGAGTATTTCCCATAGTATTTCCTCTATGAAGTCAACGTGCACGTCTAATGATACAGAAAGCACACTTTCCTTTCAAAATAAAAGCTCCTATACGCAACTTCCGGTGGTTACAGCGAACTTCCTTCCTGTGTGTTAAATCAGCACAAAATACACAAGCCACGAGCTATTTAATTATAATTAAATCATTTAATTATAATTGAATTATATAATTATAATTTAATTTGTAGGTTTGTTTGTTTTTGTTTGTTTCTGGTTATATGGCATATACAATACTGCTGCACTTTACTTATTACTGTTACTGTTATTTATTTTTATTGTCAATTATCTTCATTGCACCTTATTTCATTCACTGCACCTTCTCTTTTACTTTTTACTGTACTGTATGTATCTGTACTGTTGTTGTTGATGCTGCTGAGACACCCGAATTTCCCTCCGGGGATTAATAAAGGTTCATCTTATTTTATCTTATCTTATATTGCATGCCTCAATGCAAATATTTCTTTTATTCTCATTTGTTATTCTTATTTTTATTATTTACTTACCTTTATCTACACAAACTTTGTTATATAGGCTATTGTAGCATTATGTATGTAATTTACATGTTACATACTTCACTATTTCTATTTCTTATATATCTTTATGTTCACATAAAAACAACTATAATGCCCTAATTTCCCCTTCAGGGATCAATAAAGTAATTCTGATTATTAAGTGGTACAGGAGTTGTTATTTAATAATGATAATTTGGTTATTACATGTTTGATGCAAAAACAATAATCAATATAGTCAAATTAACAATGTGTTAAAATATAATAATGTATTGTTAGTGTATATATTTAATTTTAAGAGTTTATATACAAGAGGGTCGCAGGTTTGAATCCGGCTTGGGGCCCTTCTGTGTGGAGTTTGCATATTCTCCCCATGTTAGCGTGGGTTTTCTCCAGGTTCTCCAGCTTCCTCCCACAGTCCAAAGACATGCAGGTTAATTGATGACTCTAAATTGCCCTTAGATGTGAATGTGAGCCTGAATGGTTGTCTGTCTCTATGTGTCAGCCCTGCGATGGCCTGGCGACCTGTCCAGGCCCCCCCCCCCCCCGACCCTAAACGAGATAAGCGGTTGAAGATGGATGGCTGGATGTATAGTGAGAGAGAGAGAGAGAGATTTTCTACAATTTATGCATACAGACTTCTAAATTATGCAATACTTAATAAATAATAAATCTTAATAAATCTGCCACTTTACACGTTACTTTAATTGATCTTTTCATAACTGGAAAACAAACAAAGGGAGTGAAGGAGGAAGCCTGTGGTGTGGGCTCCTGTAATCCCCAACTTTACAGCAGAGAGTGAAAGGGCCAAACTGTAAATGAAACATAACAAAAGCATTTGGAACAATGTGTTTTTATTACATTTTGGCCAGCCTATAGGTCCATGTAAACCTATGGTCACATCATATTTGTTTCCTTCATAAAATAAGAGAGAGAAAAAAAATCAGGCAACCAGCTATTCATTAGGCAGTATTGCTGATAACTAACACACACTGTCGCTGAAGTCTCTGAAGCTGCGTTAAATGGAAAGCTCTTAAATGAAAACACTCTGTAGCCTCTCTCAAAATACGTTCTTCATATACTGTAAAATAACCTTAGCAAATGACAAATGTCCAGACATTTTCACATTTGTTTCTTTATACATTAGCACCAAATCTACATGACTCTCACTCCTACTAACATTAACAACTTATGAATATGTTGTATTTAATACCTTTGCAAGTTTATTGTTCTCGTTCTTTTTTGCGTAACATCAAAAAACTTTTGGTACAATGTTAAAGCAAAGGTGAAGTACAAAATTACTTAAATCAGCAACATATAAGCACAATTGTCTAAGCATACAATGATGTTAAGTCATTTATTAAATACACAGAGCAAGCAGCTTTGTATTTTCTTTTGCAAGTACAACATCAGTTCTATGTAGGTAGCGTTATTGCACACAAGCTCTATCTATCTAAAGCAGCACTGGTTTCCAACGAGGCAAACTACTGATGTAGCAGCATCATAAACACCCAATGAAAACAACACAGAACCAACCACGTCTGAGATTCCCGGAGAGGACCCCAGTTTTTACTCACATTTTTGTTTGTGGGGATGGGACCATTTCATACCATCTTCCCCACTAACTTACTGTACTTTCAGCTAAATGCATCGGACTATTTGCCACACGGCTCTGATTCAATAATGATGTACAGTATTGTGGCCAAAAGAATATGGTTTATTATGTTCATTGCACCACTTCATAGAAGTGTCATGAATAGAAAATATAGAAACTATGGTAAACCGTGATCAACTCTTCATGCTGCAGTTGCAGAATCAATATATTCTTCTATTACATGTTCAGCAATTTGAACATAATGTAGAGACAAACAAAACAGACTACAAATTAAATCACTGTCTTTAACAAATGGGATTTGAATGATGAATAAATATACAAATAAAGGTATCCGGAAAAAAACAATAACAATGAGTTTGATATTCATAATAAACCGTATAATTTATTTACTTCATTACTTAAAACTAACTAGTGCGGATACGATATGGCCTCGTGAAAATGTATTTGCAATGTTGAATGCCATTGTACCTAACAAATTTGCTGAGTATACTTTCCATTAACATCACAAACATAAATAAAATATTTATTAATTTGAAATAGATTGAATTAGCCATCATTTTAAGAGAGGGAAGATGTCTTTGGCACCACATGTGGTACTAAACCTCCACACTGCCTTTAAAATCCATTCCAGCATTAGTTAACCTTTTGTTCATTCAGGGAAGGTTGACATTTTCACTTCACTAAATAACATTTGAATAATAAATAAAATCAGCTCGAGTACATTCAACATATGAACTAGAAGTGATGGAGTAACTGGTGTAGCCTCCATGACCACTGACCTAGACTGACATTGCCTTCAACAGACTGACTGAAAATCGTCTGCATGTGCAAGACCAACTTGTATATTAAAAAGAACCACCACATCACTGACATTTGCCCAGCGTTAGCCCCATACACTGGGCTGCTAGGCCAACTATCGTGGCTTCTTTTGAATTAGTCGACAACAACACAGAACCTTTTCACTTCAGCCTCTGAGTCACGTTGGCCAAGGCAACAGCAAATGCCTGCACTGCTGAGAAAGGATATTGGAAATCCAAGATATAGCCATTCCCATCAATTCTCCCAAACTGCATCACCTAAGAAAGATAGAAAAGGGATTACAAAGAGATTTCAGAAAGCACAAATTAACCAATGATAACCAAATTAATAATGATTATTTACATTACAGATTAAAGAGGACCTATTCTGCAAATTTTCAGGTGCATACTTGTGTTTCTACTAGAACATGTTTACATGCCTTAATGTTCAAAAAACACTATTTTTCTCATACTGGCCCACTGTTGTGATTGGTCAACGAAGCCAAACTCTTTAGACTCGATTTGTTTGAAGGCGTGCCAAACTAGCTGCTAAGCAGGGCAGGTACAGTGCAGGTTTTCCCATGTTACGGAAGGCGGGACTTCAAACGAGGCGTTTCAGGCGCAGGGTTACGGTTGGGGAGTACCTCCCTTTGGTGTGGACTTATGGCTTGTAACACATTAAAGGAACGGGGAAAAGGCACAAAAGCATAACAGGTCCTCATTAAACTGGCAGTGTTTTTCTTGTTTTTTTTTTTTTTCAGAGAATGTCAGAAAAAACTGAAAAATGCAGAACACACTTTTCCAGAGCAAATGTGAGGTAATTAAATTGCTTGTTTTGCCAAACCAACGGTCTAAAACTCAATGATACTCAGAATACTTTCATATAAGAAAAAGAAAAGCACATCTGAAAAGCTGAAACCACTAAATAGTTGGCATTTATGCTTAAAATGTGAGTATAAAAATAGTTGCAGCTAAATTTTCTGTCAATCAAGTGCAATTGACTAGGGCTGTCCTCGACCAAAGAAATTCACAGTCATTAAACTCATCAGATTTTTCGACTGATCAATTAGCTGATTTAATCGACAGATCTGTGAAACTCCACAAAGAATCTTACAAAAACATCACATTAAATCTTGTTTCCCAGATATGTAATCATAAGTTTCTGAGAAATACGTCATTCAGCATGAAAACGCATAAAAAATTACCAATCAAGTAAAGGAATGAAAACGACCAAATAGACGGGGCAGCCCTACAATTGACACATCAGCTCTAAATTCTGTAGCGTTTCTCATCTCGTTACCTGTCTACCATCCAGCTCAATTTGAAAATTCTTTGCTGACTCCTGTGTGACTCGTCCTCCAAAATCGAGCTGGTAGACCTGGGT
Organism: Pterois miles; assembly: GCA_947000775.1. Lineage (NCBI taxonomy): Eukaryota > Metazoa > Chordata > Actinopteri > Perciformes > Scorpaenidae > Pterois > Pterois miles. Next base: position 931,604 of record CAMQGK010000001.1, read on the forward strand.
AGCTTCGTTCCACAGTGGTTGTTTATTGGCCATAACATAGACGAATCCTTGGCTCCCCAAACTACGGTCCTCTCTTTCATTTGCCTTGCGGCACTTTATCTCCTCCAGCTCGCTCGCCATTCGCAGGCTGCGCTTGTTCTTCCAGCTCTTCTTACTGCTCTGGTTCTGGTTCATGAGCTCATCACCGCTAATAAACAGCTCCGGCTCGCTCTCTGAGCTGTCCTGGAACTCATTGGTGGTCCTGCTCATCTTCTTGGTTTTATTGAGCTGCTCTCTCTGACCCTTGGGCTTCTTCTTCTCTCTGCTGCCAAGCCTTGGGCTGGAAATGAGAGTGTTGAAGTCAGACAGCGCACGCCCGTCCTTTCTAGATTTGCCCTCAGAGACGGTGGGCATGTTGGCTTCCTCGGCTCTGCTGTCCAGTCTTTTGCGACTCTTCTTATTGAATCGCTCTGACTCCTGTGGCACGGGGCTTTCATTCAGGGATGATGGCTCTAGGAAGTTGTTGGCAGACTCTGCTAGATCCTCTGCGGAGCTTTTGGATGGTGGCAGCTCAGTGGGTGGAGGAGGAGGGGGGAGAGGTGGTGGCGGGGGTGGCCCAGTAGGAGGAGGTGGAGAGAGAATTGGCTTCTCTAAAATCTGATGAGTTTTGGTGGGGAGGGGAGGTGCTGGAGGGTCTTGCATGGGAGGCGGGCAGGGGTAAGGGTTCCAGGGATGAAGGTTGACAGGGTGTAGCTGAAGTCCAGCACATGAGCTGGCTCCTGGATACATCGGAGGGAGAGGGCAGCACGCCAAGTTAGCAAGACTTGGAGGATAGCCTGGTGGCAACACCAAGCTGGGTTCCTGCTGTGCAAAAGAGACTGAACCAACCACTTCATTTGGAGAGCACTGTGGTGGAGGGTTCTGTAAGGTCTGGAGTGGAGGACCACTGTGACCCACACCCGGGGGGAAAGGCGAGAGAGATATCTGGTAACCTGATGGGAAAGTAAGCGTGCTCGTGGTCTGACTGGTTGGAGGTTTGGTGGTGAGGACAAACGGTAGCCGAGTCATGTCCAAGTGCTGAGCTTGACCGATGATGAGTGGAGGCGGTTTATGAGGTGCTGGTGGAGGACCTAACATGGTTTGCTCTGGAGTGAGCCAGAACTCCTCTGTGGTGGAAGTGTCCCACTGGTAAGGCGGAGGGCGTTTAACTGTCAAACTGACATCGCCGAGAGTCAGCTGACGTACAGACTTTTCAAGGTGACACTGCTGATTTAAAGTCTCATCTTCAGTAAAGGCAGAGTTCACATACACCGTTCTGTCCCTGCTATTATCAACAGCACTCAGTAGACTGTATGATGACTGAGAGGCCATAGGTGTGGTGCTTTTGGAGTGCACGATAATGGTGCTGTGATGTGCTCCCTTCCCCGGTGGGAAGTCCTGCCTCACCACCGTGCCACCTGCAATGCCACTGCTTGTAGTCCCACCACCACTAACACTGACGCTGGTGCTGCTGCTGTTGCTACTGCACTGTGTGCATGTGTACAATGCGGTGGGCACCCTCTGCTGGTAGGTAAGTGCGAGTGCACTGTTCATTTTCGCCTTGGTGGGGAGGGTTCTTGAGCTTTCCATCATCTGTGGCACTTTAAGTCCCACATCCCTGCGGTCACGACGGAGAGTGGCATGAATCAGACTGCTATCAATCCTCTGGGGAGGAGGAAGGGTTGCAGTTACTTGATTGGCTGGATCAGGGTAAGGAGGAGGGTCTCCACTTGGTATTGAGTATCGAGGGACAGACAGACGACTCAACGTTGCTGAGCTGTAGGGAAGCTGGATTTTTTTATTCTCAGAGGAGGTGACTTTGAGTGTGGCCGAGCCTCCAATGCCGTGGACAGCATATGCATTTTGGTTGCGAACGAGGCGCCTGCGTGGTCGACACACCTCCTCCACATTGCCACTGCTGTCAAAGGTTGTGATCCTTTCATACCCCAGAGGTGTTGGGTACTGTAAAGTGACAGGGTGAAGCAAAAACTCATCCTTCTTCAGACAGGGGTCTGGCGCCAGGACACTTGGGCTGTCACAGTTTGTGACAAGAGTTTGAGGCGTAGCAACAGCTGTAGCTGTCGCTGCAGACACCACAGTGCCTGGGTATGGAGGAGGAGGGTTCACCTTCTTCATCTGAACCTCCATAGATCCATCCATGTCGCTGAAGGGAGGTAAAGTCCGCGGCAGACTTGGCTTAAGAGTGTGACCGTGCTCCGCCCTGGTGAACCCAGGCTCGGTGGTGGGAGGAGGAGGCAGAAGATGAATCTGGTGTAATGAAATGGTCGGATAGCCCGACGGAGGAGGGGGCAGCGTCATCTGCATCTTCAGCTGCTGCTGCATCTGTTGGTGCTGCCTCTGCATCTGCTGATGCTGCTGCTGGATCTGCTGGTGCTGCTGCTGGAGCTGCTGCTGCTGCTGCCTCATCTCCTGGATCTGTTGCCGGATCTGCTGCTGCTGCTGCTGCATTTGCTGCTGCTGCTGCTGCATCTGTTCGTGCTGCAGCTGCATCTGTTGCTGCTGCTGCTGGATTTGCTGTTGGTGGTGAAGTTGTTGGTGCGTTGGATTTTGTTGCATCTGTTGGTGTTGCTGAGCCTGGTGTTGTTGCTGCTGCTGTTGATGCAGCGTCTGCAGTTGCTGCAGCTGTTGCTGTTGCTGCTGCAGCTGTTGATGTTGCTGCTGCAGCTGTTGCTGTTGTAATTGCTGCTGCTGTAATTGTTGCTGTTGCTGCTGTAATTGTTGCTGCTGCTGCTGCGATTGGGACTGATGGTGGTGTTGCTGTTGTTGTGGCTGCGGCTGCTGCTGCTGCTGCTGTTGTTGTTGTTGTTGAAGATGATGCATTTTCTGCTGCTGTGTCTGCATTTGTTGTGACTGTTTGGACGGCAGCTGGCGAGGCTGCTGTGAGTGAGAGCGCTGCGGGTGAGGCTGCGGTGGGAGATGGTGAGGTGGAGGTGGGGGAGGAAGAGTACCAGGAAGAAGAGGACCCATCTCCAGCCCATTGAAGATCACTTGACCAGGGTTTGAGTATCTAGTTGGCACTGGGTACGGCGTTGGAACTGCATCCTGCCCGTGATCCGTTACAGGGACAGAAGCAGCTGCCGCTGCAGCTGCAGCTGCTGCAGTGGCTGTAGGGTTGGTCAGGACATCGAGCTGAATGTTCTGATTGGCCAGAAGAGACTGAACCAGGCCGATACTCTGAGTTGGAGACATTGCCTGAGCTGGGCTGTGGATGGGAGCAATGGGAATGTTGACTGTGCAAGGAGGATTGTCTCCTGCCACTCCAGATGGCCCCATCACTTTATAAAAACAGAAAGGAGAAATCTGTCAGTGACGCATATAACACATATATAAACTAAACCAGTTACACTGAAAACTAATGCTTTATATTCATTCATACCTGGTAAGTCATCCTCATCCTCACTGAACACATTGGGGTTGAACACAGGCAGGCTCATAAAGTCATGGGAAATCTTTCGCACTTCTGGAAGGTAGATTGTCATCTGTCTCGGCTGTAGATGAAGCAAACTCGTCTTATAGATGACTGAAACACAGAAGAAAACCACGGTGACTGTTAAATTCATCAGAATGGTCAACATGATGTGCATGTGTGGCTTTTGTGACTTTTACCTGCACCAAGGTTGGCAGGGAGAAAAGAAGCAAGTCCGACAATTTTGAATTTAGTCCCCCAAATGTTGGATGTGACCTGAGCAAGGTAGTTGTGCTTTGGAGCAGAAGACATGGAAGAAAGTTATTGGTGTGACAAGAAAATGAATCAAGAACGGACAGGTGTGATATATGAGGTACTGGTAGTGTCTTGTTTTTTGCAGATTGCGACCAACTATGCCAAGCGTGTAGGACAACTACAGTGGCCGACGCAAAAACGTAAAAACATGAATGTTCCTATCTAGAGCCAGTGTTTGGTTTGCCCATGAAACATGAGACATTACTGTTACTTATTCACACTTCTACATTATAATTTTATTGTGAAAAATCAGATACTACTAATGCAGATAGTACAGTATCATCAGCGGATGACACAGATTCATACCTCTGTGATACCATCCATAGAAAACTCTCGACGTGTCAGACTGGGAGACCGAACCGGAGGCTTCTTTGTTGGTAACCGCGGCGACCGTTGGCCCTCCTGATTGGCTCGTGAAAGTTTGGGAGATTTTCTTGATTCCATGTTCATCCTTTGAAATAAAGAGGTACATTTTTCAATCATCTTTTCCTTTGAGCCATGAAGTCAGCTAGCATAGTGAAACAAATACTATTAAAACATCTCTGTGGCTCAGGCCTGTGTAAATAAAAGAGTTAATTTATGTAATTCCTGACATGTAGAGTTTGGGTGACCTGTTTCCTCGGGATAACTTTGGTGACTTCTTCCCGACCCACTCGTCGCTCAACTCAATGTCACTGGAGTCAGAGCAGTTACAGCTGTCAGTGTACGAGATCATGGGATTGACACACACCTCCTCTGAAACAAGACACACAAAACGGAAGTTTGAACTCAGTCCTCATTAAACATTAAACTACATCTGCATAATAATATTTAATAAAAGCAAGGAAGTGTTTGGTGGGACCTGGGGCTAAATGTGACTGTAGTGCAGCGAGGTCATGGTACAGGCTATTCCTGTATCAAGCCTCAGACCATGTTACATCAGAGAAGAGCAGTGGTCTGTTTTTGTTCTTACTCAAGGTGAATGATGGCACACTGCATGATTATGCTCAGTTATTTTAAAATGGAGAAGGATCAGATTTCATTTCAAGATGACAAGGAGGAAGATTTGACCTGTGACCTTTGGGCAGTGTCTCGACTGTACTGGCTTTCTCATGAGTAGATTTTGCTTCATTCATTGGTGTTTCAAAACCTCATAATTAATTTCACCTCTTTTAAAGGACATTTGGGAGATATGCTTAACCACTTTCCTTCCAATAGTTAGATGAGAAGACTGACACCACTCTCCAATTTACACAAAATATGTATTTTCTCATCCACCACTAGAAGCCATGCAGATAGTTTCTGCTATATGAGCAGTGTTGCCAACTCGTTTCCAATGAAAGTAGCTAGCACTAGTTCCAAAAAGTTGCCAGATGACGTCATATGCTCATTTGCATATTGGCAACATCATCACACATCATTTGCATAAAGCTTAGTGGTTGTGTGGGCTGACTGCCACTACGCACTGTGCACAGCACAAGAATAAGCCACAGACTCACTGTTGACACTGCTGTCTCTATGAAAAGTTCAAGATCCTGTAAGGTCAAAGCCCACCTGCTTTGCTGTCCATTTTTGGATCCATAATGACAAACTCGGGCCGGAGTTTACTGATGCGTCTTCCTTTGAGAATGGGCACCAGTCCTCCTAAATATTCTAGGTAGAGCGTGTAGCAGGGTCCGCCTGTCTCGGGGCTGTCCTCGGCTCGCTTCATGGTGCAGTGGAGCCTCTCGTTTCCAGTAGTGGGATAGCTGACAAAGTCACGGATGTTGTTGGGGTCAGGGATTGGGGGCTAGAACAAAGAGAGGAAAAGGCTGCGGGATTTCTGTTCACTCAGATGAAAACAGTCAGCAGTTTCGCATTATCAACAAAGTTGGTAAGAAGCTGTCTATGAGTGTTATTGTACAGCAGTTATTAATCAGGGATCAATTCACCTTGATGGTGGGTATAAAAGCAGTGGTGACGTAAGAGCAGAGCAGCGAGGGCATGTTCAGTTTCCCCACGTCTTTCTCCTCTCGCAGGGCGCTGGCGATGCCCTGCTGGCATAGAAGTTGGAGGCTGGCCACCCTGTGCTCCACACGCACCACATACAGGGCTGGTCCACATGCAAGGAACAGACGAGAGTCTCTGTGACCCCAACAGATGGTGGTGATGGGCCTCTGAAAAACATGTTTCACGATGTAAGAATTCCTACAGTGATCAGTTTACATTTATTGCATCTATTCATCTCTTATATTAATGGTTCATCTGCTGATCTTTCCAGTTCTGTTTTTCTTTTGCAATACTCAAAATAACAATGTGTATATACAGTACATACAGTACATGGAACGACACCAGATAACCTTCCATTACTCACAGACTACTTGAACAGTAATGACAATAGTTTGATCCCTGAAATAATACAGGTGTCTGCTAACAATGTATCAAGTTTTTTCAGAGCCCAACCCAGCACAATTTTATTAAATGTACAAAGAATGCATTTCCCCAAAATTTTGCTTCTCCAGGACAGTTGGGATGATTTGTTCTGGGCTTAAAAAATTATCACTTAAATTGAAGAAATTACAGTCAAAATTGGAACACCTAATATTTACAATATCACTTGTTCGTACATTTCTTTCAGGAAAAAAAAGCATCTGTAAAATTACTATATTTTCATAAGACACTGGAATTTGGCAAAAAAAGGGTTTCTGACTGGCTGCCACTTGAAACATTCACTCAGCGACTTCACAGTGGGGTTTATTCAATTAGGAAAAGCTTTTGTCTTGTTTCTGTCTGCTTGTTGTTGATTTGTAACAAGGCAGAGGCTATAAATAAAACTGTCCCAATCATCCCAGGGAGAGCAGATGCACTTTGGACTCGTACTTGCTACCAACAAAACAGCAAACACCTCCTACCTCCCACCTGATAGGCCATATAGTAAGCTTTACAACTGTACGTTTGTGGCAAATAAAAACAGTATGGTAGAAGAAAAAAAAATCACTTACACACTGTATATTTCAAACTGTAAATAAAATGTGAGGAATAGTCAGAAGGTCTCCATTTTGAGGTTGAAAGTGAAGAGGTGAGTATGCGCAGGGTGAATGGCATAGGTGCTTCCTAACTTCACTTAAATGGCTCCGTCCTAACTGTCGTAACTGTCGCCCTGACCCCACTCTCCCCTACATAACTTATATATTATATTCAGCACCAATCCTGTACCTTATTGTATAGCTTTTACTGTATCATCTGTTATATCCCTCAGTTTATACAGGGCTAACCTGTGCCGGTGTTTCCAAAGTGTAGATGTGCTCTCCTTGGACATTATAGAACTTAACAAGGGCGTTCCTCATGATGGACGAGCAGGCCGAGTCCACAGGAAGCCCATGTCTCTCCATGCCAGCCACAGCCAGGAGGTCCCCCTGGGAGCACCACTGGGCCTCAACATCTGTGGAGTGAAGGAGCACAAAAACCTCACGTGTTATGGGTCATATGATCAACACAATTGACAACATAATTATAATTTTATTTACCTTTCAGGCCTGAGCGAATTACAGCAGGAGAGAGGTCATCATAGTTGTTCATTAAACTGATATCTCCTGATAAGAAGGTGACTGTCAACAAAGGTTTGACTCTCCGCACTTGGAAGAACAAAGTAAAAGTAGGTACGTTAGCCTTCCACAGCCAACACACGATAGCAAGCTGTCATAAGAACAGTGTATGGTGGTAGTGGTGGTGGTGGGGAGGGTGTTCGTACCTAAAGGCAGAACGTTGTCATCAGAGTCTGTGTCGCTCTCGGTGCTGTCCTCAACCAGGAAATCAGGGCAGTTCCAGGACATGCTCACGATCCCATCGGACTCGTGCAGCAGGACGTGGGCGAGCATTCGTCCGTGACAGTCCATCACTATCACCTGACCGTCTGCTGTGCCAAACAAGACCTGAGGGGGTATTGTACATTAAACTTAAATAGATGGACATGATAAAAATGCTCTGAAGCATCGAGTACAAAGTCGACGAGTCCTACAAAAAAAACATAACTGCATATAAGTTGTTTTATCTTGTATTTGATGATAGTATTCGAAGCTGAAATCACCTCATTCAACATGTCATTTTTCTTATTAAAGGTCTTATTGATAACATTTTATGTAGAGAACTGTACTGACTTGACTATGACTTGCCCCAAACTGCATGTGATTATCATAAAGTGAGCATGTCTGTAAAGGGGAGACTGCTGGGTGGGAACTTATTTTCATTCACATATCTCGAGGTCAGAGGTCAAGGGACCCCTTTGAAAATGGCCATGACAGTTTTTTGTCACTAAAATTTTGTGTAACTTTGTGCGTTATTTGACCTCCTTTTTGACAAGCTAGTGTGACATGGCCGGTACATGTAAATAGATGCACATTATGATTGTGGATTAATCATTTTAAAAATGATGGCAGGATCAAAATGAATGTTTTGTTTATCTCTTGTTATCTGTCTTCAACCAGGCAACATGTACCTGTTGATCATCGGGCGTCCAGATGCCACATGTAATTTGACTCTCCAGGTTGATCTCGGAGGACCAGTGTCGTTGTCCGCTGACGGAGCCAACCAACACAAAGCCATCCCGGTACGCGATGAGGGCTTGAGTGCCATCATGTGACCAAGTGAAATCACTCACCTGAGAGGAAAAACATGATATTTGTGTACATATACAGGACACTGCCATCAAAATCAATCCTTTCTGAGGTAGCTTTTGTGTCATCAAGTGCATTAGATCGTATGTAAGTGTGATCAGAAGAAAAAAGTGTCTACCTGGGCTCCTCTGTCGTTCACTAACTCAACCGACCATCTTCCTTCATACTGTATCCACACAAAAATACCTCCCTCCATATCGCAGGTAGCCAGTTTCTGAAAGGGTTCATTCCAGCGCACCAAGACAACCTGCAAAAATCCCAAAACACTGTTACTAATTTTCGCAGGTGGCTTTCTGCACAGAGGATCATTCATGATTAATATGTGTGAGCACAACGCTAAAAAAGTCTTTCTAGGCTGAATGTGACCTCGAAGTCCACTGCTGTGAGAATACAAAGAAATACAGCCATAATGTTGATATTATCTATAAATTGGATGTATTTATATTTGATGTCCTAAAATGTATTTTACAAAACTTATTACATCTACCTATGCTCTGAGTTTATTTATTTTGCATTGAATGGCCTTGGCTGTAGCTTGGATGTACCGACTGTCCTTGATCCCCTTGCTGATTGCCTCAGCAATGGATTTAAGTACTTGGTCATGTCTTCATCAATAACGGCCCTCACTCAACGCCTTGGAACAGCTGCTCAGGATGTGTTCCAGTGTCCCTATCTTGGAACACAGGGGGCATGCAGGTGTTTCTATTTTGCCCCAGGTGTGCAGGTTAGCTGGGCTTGGGAGGACATCATAGACCCCTTGGATTAAGAACTTGATCCTCTGGGGTTTCCACTGCCAGATGTCCTTCCAGGTGATGTGCCGTTTCATCGCCTGCTCCCACTTCATCCAGGCACCTTGCTGCCTCATGGCCACTGCTCTGCTGATTCGCTCTTCCTCAACTGAAGCTCGCACCTCGTCCTGCACCAGCCTCTGCCTCTCCCACAGACTCGTACTGGGCTGATATTAGGGTGCCAAGTACAGCTCGGCCTTGTGCCACTGTACCGAGGATGGCCTTGTGCTTCAGCCGAGTTTCAGCTTGCTGGACTGCCTCCGCTGCCCTCGACTTCAGGCTGCAGTTGAAGACCTTCCCAAGGCTCTTCACTGGCTTCTCAGTGATTGACGGGATCAGATGTTCTCTCAGCCTGGAGCGGAAATTTGTCCCCTTCCCCTTCTATAGAACCAAGGACCTGGACTTTGCAGGCTTAAAGCTCATGCATGCCTGTGCCATGATCCTCTCCAACCCCTGGAGAATCCACCTGACTCCTGGTACAGCTGTTGCTGTCACTGTGAAGTCATCCATGAAGGTTCTGATGGGCGCTTGCCTTACTCCATATATGCATATTGTTTGTCTCAGTATACATTCATGTGCTATTTAGTTCTAGACAATAACATACAGTCTATTATTTTTCTACTTTTCTATATGAATTTATGAGTTGGAATTATAGGCTGTATTTCTATTTTACCTTTATTTGCTTTATGGTTATTTACAGTATATGCAAATGTTGTGATTTGTGCTGTGAGCACAGTTAAATTTCCCCATGGAGATAATTAAAGCTTGTCTTGTTGTCAAAGACAGTAAACACTAATGATATGTGTGATGTCAGACCTCACTGTTGTGTCCTCGCAGATTAAAGTTGATTCTCTGAGGCGTGCTTCGGTCCCTCCTGCAGTGACTTGATGTAAACGTCACCCCAACGACTCCTCTTCCGTTCCCCGTGGCGAGCCAGCCCTCCTCGTAGTACCGCCTCCGGCACACCGGCTTGTCCTTCTCACTCTTGGGGACCCGGCCTTTCCACGAGAGGCAGAGGATGTTGGAGTCGCTGCAGAGGATGGGACCATGTTCCACGGCAGCCAACATCCCTACTGAGTGACCAGGCTGGGGCATAAAGCAGAGAAAGAGGCCCATTGAAGCTGCAATATAGAACTTTTTGTGGCGTGTTATATAACTAGATTTGATGTAGGTTATCAGTTTATGTGGGGCATTTAGGGATGTACACTGTTGGCTGAGGAAATGCTCAGCAGGAAGTTGTCAATTTGTCCCTCTGCTCTAGCCACATCCCCTACTTCTCAGACCAGTCTCCATCCATCCATCAAATGACTTTCCCCATCACCTGACTGCTCCACCCATCTACACACTTGTTCCTACTTCCCTCATCTGCTCCTCCTCACTTGCATCTCATTTCCTCATCAGCCTCTCAGTTCATATATCGGACCATACAGTATATTAAACCATCAGAGTTGTGCTTTGCACTTTTGTTTTCAAGCCACCAGTACCTGCCCCTTCTTGTAAGCATATACATACACTCGCTTCAACAATAAACCACTGAAATTATCCTGCTGCTTCAACTGTCTGCTGTTACCAAGCCATTAAATGGGCCTTACTGGTCACTATGAGCCCCATGGATGTGAATCAGTAGGGGCCTACTATACCCAGTGTTAGGTTTTATCATATATTCACATGGTAGATCACGACAATGACCCATAGCAACCGTTGTAATTATGACAGGAGCAGAAGCAGAAGTCTGGCAGCGTGAAACCTGTGTGAAACCAACTAATGAGAAGTTCTTTTGTGTTCACAAGTGTTTCAAGTTTCATTTTTGCTTTTGTTGTTGTTTTTCCCAAAACCTAACTAAGCGTTTTTGTTGCCTAACCTAAAGAAGTTGTAGTTTTGTTGCCTAAACCTTAAGAAACAGTTTTGTTTGTGTTCAAAACATGGTCATGACTGAAAGAACTGGATTGCGGGTACAAGCAGCCGAAATAGATTTTCTCAGGAGGGTGGCTGGCGCCTCCCTTAGAGATCAAGTGTGAAGCTCAGCCATCCGTGAAGGACTCGGAGTAGAGCCGCTGCTCCTTTGCGTTGAAAGGAGCCAGCTGAGATGGTTTGGGCATCTGGTAAGGATGCCCCCTGGGCACCTCCCTAGGGAGGTGTTCCAGGCCTGACCAGCTGGGAGGAGATCCCGGGGAAGATCCAGGACTAGGTGGAGAGATTATATCTCCACACTGGCCTGGGAACGCCTCAGGATCCCCCAGTCAGAGCTGGTTAATGTGCCCCGGGAAAGGGAAGTTTGGGGTCCCCTGCTGGAACTATTGCCCCAGCGACCCAACCCAGGATAAGAGGTTGAAGATGAGTGAGTGAGTGGTTACTATGTCAAGGATCATCAAGATGGATAAGAAATCTGATCAAGTGAAGAGCAAGAGGTTGGATTTAACGTGAAAATTGTTTCCTAAAAGGCGAGTATTTCATCCACCAGTGACTTATTAAATATAGTATAAGCAATACGAACAGTACATATGATCAGATTCCTTACTAAATGATGACTGAGATATTCCACCATTTGAGTGAACAGATCATGTAACAGTGAATCACTAAATGTGCCCTTATACCAGTAAAATCACCATGGCTGCTGCTCAGAGTGTTGTAGCCGTTGTTCTATTATTCACTGTCTGTGGAGCGGCTCCAGGATTCATCTCTACATGGCATCATCACTACAGTCTGTCTTCTATTTTTACAGATTCACAGAAATAAAACTATCATATAAATATCCTGTAAACTCTGTTTTAAAGGTACACTGTGTAGCATTTAGGGGGAATCTACCAGCAGAATGGAATATAACATTAATAAGTATGTTTTCTTTAGTGTATAATCACCTGAAAATAGGAATTGCTGTATTTTCGTTAGCTTAGAATGAGCCAGTTATATCTAAAAAGGTATTGGGTCCTCTTCACAGAGTCCACCATGTTTCTACCGTAGCCCAGAACAGACAAACCAAACACTGGCTCTAGATAGGGTGATTCATGTTTTCATATCACATTTTCACATTGGACACTGCATTACTCTTACACATTTGGCATATAGTAGAAGTTTCAGATGGTTGCAATCTGCAACCTCACCACTAGATGTCACCAGATCCAACACACTGCACCTTTAAAGAGACAGGAGCTAAAATGGAGCGTTTCAGATAGAGGGTGAATACAGGTATATTCAGACAGACAGTATGAGACAAATAATGTGTTTTTACATTAACATTAAAGCATGTAAACATTCAAGCCCAAAAATACAAGTATGAACCAGGAATGAGCATGATATGTCCCCTTTAAAATCTAGTACTGGACTGGATTGTTGGCTAAACCCTATAAAAAGACGTTTAAATGTCATATTATCATGAAATTTAAATATGTTCCATAACAAAAGCTGCTCTTTAAGTTCAGGATGTTCCTGAGAGAAGATAGCTTAGTAGTAGTTAGTCTACAGTGTCAGCGCTTCAGATGCAGGTTCAGGTTCTGAAACGGGATGCTCAGTGCAACTTTCAGGCCATTTCAGACATTTTCTGAGAAAATCCGCCCATTTGAAATCTGCCACTTGGGTATCACTTTCCATTCATTTTATCGTGTTGTAGGCACATAGGGAGCGGGTCCTCTTCACAGAGCAGGCCACCATGTTTCTACAACCTCACCACTAGATGTCGCCAAATCCTACACACTGAACCTTAAAGGCAGATGTTATGTTTTTGTTTTAATGCCTGTTGAAATGCTGTTTCACCCGGTGCTTTTGGTTAGTTCCAGACTGAGTTTCCAGTCGAATCCACTTTCCATTCTTGCCCAGTCTACTGACAGTGGACTAAAAAGAAAATGTCCTGACTGTGAAGTAGAAGCTAAATTTCCCATTAAAAGCTCTGCCATTTCATTTCTTGTTAAACTCGTTTTATTCCAATGTCTGGCAGTATTGCATATTCTCTATTCATTATTTCTAAGAGACAACTTCCTGTTTTCCTGGCTGCACAATTCCATGAAATAAACTTGGGAAAAAGTTTGGAACTTTGTGTTTGGTGGCTTATTTCTCTGTTGTTACAATCCTAATTGGCATTTTATTTTACATGGTTGGAAAGCGTGTTGATTTACCTTCACAGTGATGTCCAACTTGTAAGGATCAATCATTTGTGGGATGAGCAGCACAGCTGATTATATTTGTAGCGCCCAAGTGAAAATTGCCAAAATTCATACGGTGTATTCTCCTGTTGGTACTGACTTTTATTTTGAGCTCTCAGGCACAAGACAAGACGACAGGATCACAAAGTGATCCGTTTCATTATGTCAAAACCAATGTGGCTCTGGACAAAATTTTGTTTTAAAACAAAACTCCTCGTCTCTTCTCTGACATCACAAGCCTGATTGGCAACACTGGTAGTAAATCATCTGAATTCAAAATAATTTCTATCATTTATATTAATAGCATTCATGTCTTGTGCATCCTGTATCCTATACAATTTATAATCAATAATAATGTTTGGCTGCGCAAAATGAGTTTATAGTGACTGGCCCACTTGCAGGTAGATTGCATAATAAGTGATAATATTTCAAAAAAAGGCTGAGTAACCTGGGTAATTTTGATATGAAAGCAATTCAACATACCTCATAGTTCCTGGACATGTTGAGTTAAAATTCCCCCACTGATGGTGTCCATATTTCCATTCAGGTGATGCACTGAAGGGTGATGGCTGCTCTGCTCCCGGTGCTTACAGTAAAATCTATGGAGAAGTAAAATGCATCATCCAGCCAGATGTTGTCCAGCTCTGCACTAATTTAAACCGCACAGCTCTGCACTTCAGAGTTGGCCATGAAATTCGGCTTGTGTGATGTCAGTGGCCCATCCCATGTCCTCCTGAGTTGTGTAATCCTGTCATAATGACAAACAAAAACTAAATTATTCAACAAGTTAGGTAATCTAAGAGAGAGACAGACAGAGAGGTGGCTATTCCTTAAAATAGCCGCCTTGTCATTCAGTACATCAACCTTGAAATTCACAGTTTTTCTCAGTCTCTATGCAACAGCAACACTGCATTGGAGATCAGGGCACTTGCAGTCTCCATGGGTACTGATACTGTCCGCTATTTTACGTCAAACACCAGAGCAGCCAGGCAATGATGTGAACTCCTATATTGGGATTTCTACATCAAAAATGACTGTGGACGCATTATAATGCAGATAATAAGAATAAAGCAGTCTTATTTCAATCAAACAGCGGTTAAAATAATAATTTGCCTCTAGCTTTTGGAGAATAGATCCACAGCATCCCCTAAAAGTCGAAGTAAAAGCCCCATCATCTCCTCTGTAAAGGTCTCCCACTACATTACACATCACATCAATTGGATTCCTCATTCAAAGGCGCCTCGAAGCCGCATGCAGCAGTCTGAATGAGCCGATGCTGACGAGACCAACGCGGAGCCACGGTGGGAAATAAATAAGTGTTTTCATCAGAGAGGCTATAAAGGGCGAACATAATGCAGCTGTACGTACTGTACCTGACACCGCTGCATCGCAGTTAATCCAGAGGCAGGTCGGCGGCGCACAGTGCGGTCGTGTCGCCAGGCGCTGTTCCGCTGGCGCACTTTGGGGTTGTGGCTTTAAAAACGGGTTGCCATGAGGCAGGTAGCACGGAAAATAGACACCCGAACTTCAAATCCAGTCAAAACGAAAGCACTAGCACACATAACAGCCCCGTTAAGAACCACTGAATGCAAATATGTACACGTTAACCAAATTTTAATACATTCTGATACGGAGTCTGGTCCACAGGCTACTTTTATCAATATTACATGTATCGATGCGCCTCAAAAGGGGGTTTCTGTCATAATGGCAACCTCACAAGGCGCACCCCATCTTTGTAATGCAAGTTGAAGTGACAAGACCTTGATGTGATGAATGTGCTGGGAACTGACGGTCCCTCCTGTCATGGGTTTATTCATTAATATCTCCCTCTATTTCACAAGTAAGCTATGGTGACACTAGATTCACTAATTTCAAATTAATAAACAGATTTTTGTTGATGTACAAAAAGCACAACCACTGGAATCAATTCACCATAAAATCTTTATTGTGATATTAGATAATATAACTATCTAGCACATCTTCATGTGATAAAATACCTCAGACTCTCTTCACTACATCACAGGTCATGAGATGTTCTGCAACAACTACAATATATTAGGACTGCAATGATTAGTCTATTAATTGATCAATCATTTGAGTCATTTTTCAAGCAAAACATTTGCTTGTTGCATCTTCTCCAGTGTTAGCATTTGTCTCTATTTTATATCATTGCTAATTAGATATAATTTTTTGTTTGGGACAAAACAAGACATCTGGAGAAGTTACCCTGGCCTCTGGGAAACTGTGATGGGCATTTTTCCTTATTCTGTGACAGCAGGGCTGCCCAATGTGGGGCTGGCGGGCCAAAGTCGGCCTACCATCAGGTTCAGTTTGGCCCGCCTGATGTTTTTGGTGATTATTTTACAGTGAAAATACTGGAGAAAGAGACTAAATAATGCTCCAAAGTCAGACTAAATTTTGGCGAGGGAAAACTGTCATGGACATTTTCAAAGGGGACCCTTGACCTCTGACCTCAAGACGTGAATGTAAATGGGTTCTGTGGGTACACACGGCTCTCCCCTTTACAGACATGCCCACTATATGATAATTACATGCAGTTTTGGGCATAAAACATGTAATTTTTAAGCATAGTCTTGTTATATTGGCCTTCTATGAAAATACTTATTCTAATTATTCTTTGAATTGCATAAATTGGGTATGACAGGCTGTATTCAGCAGGTGGGTTTTCAGGGGTTAACTATGTAAAAGTTAAAATAATATTCAGTTAAGGGAATTTGGGATGACCTGTCCAGGGTGTACCCCGCCTTCGTCAAGTGCCAGCTGGGATCGGCTCCAGTCCCCCATGACCCCTAATGGGATAAGTGGTTGTAAATGGATGCATGGTTGGGAATTTGCGATTGCATCTTAACAATACAACACAACAGAGTGCTCCAGGATGACATTTTTGTGGGACAACCAGGAAGTTAGTAATGCCCTGTTTCCCTTGACAAAAAGCCAATTGGATTTTCCCATTGGATGTTGGATTATTGCAGAAAATTAGTTTTGTGTTTATGATATTTACACGTTTTGTTCAGCAAGATAATCTCCACTAATGAACACCACTTTTATGATTTTTGAAGAGTGAATACAATCACGAGAGGTAAAAAGCTAATGTTAGGCTATAAATGAACTATACCATGGTTGCATGAACACAGGTGTACACAACAAGGCTGTAAAGACGGACGAGTCGGCGTGATGACGTTTGTAATTTCATTTAGCCATTTGTTAGCAATTCATGAGTAGGATATTTACTGACATATTAATATCACAGGGCAAAACATTAAAATCTCTTAAGTTTGTTTTAACCACAGATCTCAAGCATCTATAAAACACATTTAAAAAAACCCACTGACTCCCCGACAAGGGAACCAGAAGTGCTAAAATGCTAATTAATTTCCGGGTTTTATGACTCATTCCTGTTGCACTCTATAGGTGTGTGCATTTGGCCTGTGGTCCAATATTGAGTTCCAGTTTTGGCCCTCCAAGGGGAAAAGGTTTGGGCATCCCTGCTATAGAGAAAACAACTAGTCAATTAACAGAGAAACTAGCATGCAAACTAATGAAAAATTATTGTTAGTTGCACACAAAATGTATATCTAATAATATAATACTGTGCTGAGAACTGATGGTTGTGGAAGTATCTTACTGCTTTAGACTGAAAAGTGTCAGAAATGGTCTGAAGAGCAGAGTACAGTCAGAAAGTTCCTATGTAGTCCCAGAGCGTTCTCCTCTTTCAGTTTCTCATGCAGACTGATTCAAGTGCAGGTCTCCTCAAAGGCATGGATGACACTGTTGTATGCCGGAGGGGGAGTCTGTGAGGGTAGGAATCCTTTAAGTCCGTTGTTGCCCAACCAGAAGGAATGTCTCTTGTTTGGCATGAGGGATGCAGAATCGGATGAGTTTGAAGCTGCTGTGTCCTCGGGCGTCAGAGTGTCCTCGGGCGTCAGAGTGTCCTCTCCCATCTCCAGGCCGGCCCTGCTTCTCTTGGGCACTGGGCGAAAGGTGGAGGTCTCTAGACCAGGTTTACTCCCCAGAGGGCCCACTGGCTCCAGAGAGGGCTGTCTGTAGACGCTCAGAAAAGTGCTCCTGTAAAGGCCCAGCTGGTTGCTCGCGGGCGTTTGTGAAGGGCCGGATCTCTTTTTGGAACGCCTGGTGATCCTGGCGGTGGCTTGGCGCCGGGAGGCCCAGGTCAACAGAACGTAGACCAGAGCACCAAGCAACAGGCCCACAAGCATAGACAGACAGAAGGCTAAAATCATATCGCCTAGAAAGGAAAAGAAATCAATGTCAGAAAAGGGGAAATACTGTGGGGGATGTTTAGTAGAATGAGGCAGGATGCATTGTTCTAAAAATGGGGAAGATTATTTCCCCAGATGGACGTTTCAGTTTCAAGTTAGAAATAAAATCTTATTAGCATAGACAGGAGCAGTTGCATCAGCTGAATAAAGTACATCTCTTATGTGCCAGATTTGTTTCAGGAAATTTTGTTCTTTTTATTGATTTTCTATTTGTGGACACAGTGTTATATAAAATCTTACATCACACCTGCATGTGGGTTCACTGTCTAGGTAGTATCATTGTGTTGCACAAACTGAAAAAATAGCTCCACTTTTTAAAATTTGAGTGTCACGGTCTTCCTGAACTGATGTAATACAGTCCTGCAAATGGTAAACGTTTCCCGTCTTCTCACAAAGAGTTGTTCAAGGCAAGTTTATGTGCACTTTTCCCCAACAAACAATCAATACAAAGTGCTTTATATAAGACAGAAGCAGGCACTTATGTAAGGCATAAGACATATATAAACAGCATTTTCACATATTTAAAATAAAAAAAATGTTACAGCGCAGTTACAGTGCAAAGAAAGATATAACTAATAGTCCCTAATTTCACTTCATAAAAGGCTGTGGCATCACATTTTAGGCTTTAAGCTGAGATTTAAAAGAACTGAGTTATTTTCTGGAAATTTATCCAGATAATGTGCATATAAACCCTTTTAAATGTGTGTTTCAGTAGTCAATAGAAAGATAGATTTTTGTTTGATTATAAAATTTGTTGTATCAATTGAAGAATGATTACATCTGAATTTTACAAGACATCATGCTACTCTTACATGGTAGCTGTGAAATAATACTTGGATTCTCAAAATGAACAAATAGACTCACCCTGATTAAAAGATTTTAGTATCTCCAACAAGGGATGCGTTTCATTATGTGCCATAATTTCACCATTAGCTGGTGTTTTAGATTCCACACTGACTCCAGGCAGACAGGCGAACACTGAGCTTTTTCCAAGACAGGCTTTTTCCCTTTTTTCCCTCTCCACAGTGTTCGGTATGGAGGAAACTTTTCTGTCATGCTTCCTTCCCTTTCTGGCTTTAAAATTAGCAAGTGCATTGCTTATCTGTGTGGGACACAACACTGGGAAACAGGGTTGTTTCCTTTTGCATCATTTCCTTGGGATCAATACACTGTTAGCCTTTGGTTTCATTTTTACAGTGAAATACTAAAAAATGACCAATAAACCTGCCATAAAACATATTTACAGTAACTTATTCTAATTTGCGTAGCATTATGGGTATATTGCAGATGTTATGTCATTGACAGTAACTTTGTGCTGCTGTAGTTAGGCTATGACTATGAGTGTGGTGTCAATATAAGGATTTGATTTGAACGGTTGAAAGCTTTTTCGTGTATGGATTTTGTTTCCCCTCCTATTCAGTGGTTGCAATAATTCATTATATTTCAAACATCTAACAATAAATCAGAATTTACCTTAAAGGAACAATGTGCAGCGTTTGGGGGAATCCATTGACAGAAATTGAATATATTAGTAAGTATTTATATTTTGTGTATAATCACCTGAAAATAAGAATTGTTGTGTTTACGTTAGTGTAGAATGAGACAATTATATCTACATACAGTAGGTATTGAGTCCTCTTCACAGAGTCCACCATGTTTCTACAGTAGCCCAGAACAGACAAACCAAACACTGGCTCTAGATAGGGTGATTCATGTTTTCACATCACATTTTCACGTCGGCCACCGTAGTTCTCCTACATGTTGGGCACACGGTAGAAGTTTCAGATGGTTGCAATCTGCAACCTCACCACTAGATGTCACCAGATCCGACACACTGCACCTTTAAAGAGACAGGAGCTAAAACGGAGTGTTTCAGATAGAGGGTGAATACAGGTATATTCAGACAGACAGTATGAGGAAACATAATGTGTTTTGACATTAACATTAAAGCATGTAAACATACAAGCCCCAAAATACAGGTATGAACCAGGAAATGAGCATGATAACATCTAGTATTGGACTGGCTTGTTGGCCCTATAAAAAGACTTAAATGTCATATCATCATGAAATTTATATATGTTCCATGAAAGAGGCCGCTCTTGGTTCCCCCACCATAGGATGCTCCTGAAAGAAGATAGTTCCCCAGAGTCTACAAAGTCTACTGTGTCAGCGCTTCAGACCCAGGTTCAGGTTCTGAAACGGGATGTTTGGTGCAACTTTCAGGCCATTTCAGACATTTTCTGAGACAATCTGCACATTTGAGATAAGATATGATCATTTGAGTTTTGTCAGGTCCTGAAAGACGCAATAACAGTGTAAATTTCAACAATGGCGTCATTGGCTTAAGTAAAGCCATGTTTCCTGTGTTGTCACGTTTGCTTGACTTGACTTTACCACTTTACTTCTGACATAAAGACTCTTGTGTTTCCAAGTGTCTTGACAAGGTTCTGGATAAGCTAAGCCATGAAAATCTAATCATCCACAAAAGAGTCTGCAGGCTATCAAGCTCTCAGCCTCTACGGGGATTTCCTTCAATTGTTGCACTGTTCCCACTTCACTTCTGACCTCAGAGTCTTCACACTGATCTGACCACCAACCAGCCTTCTGCAGCTCAACGGCTAATACAATAGACAGATACAACTATTCCTTATCCTTTCTACAGATTTATAGGCATAGGCATCTTTTTAAAAACAGCATTAAAGTAGGGCCTTTATTAGGTATAAGCACTATCTACAAGCAATTTCTACAACTTCATCAAACAATTTCATGAAGGAAGTGGCCATAGAGAATGTTTTATATGAGGGGAGTTCTCAAATAAGTCCAGCAGGTGGCACTGATGTACTTACAATGATGATTCATTTGGGAAACCGCAGCTTTGAACACTTCACAGTCACTATGATATGCAATATAAAGACTGGAGGTTCATGAGAAACACCATACAAGAAATATATGTGTTCAGCTGCAGGCTTATAAAACTTACATTTCAGTTTTCTTACTGATGAGTGTGAGGTAGCAGGCTACTGTCATAACTTGGAGTTTTAAAATGTATCACCATGGGCCTTTTTCCTTGAGGGCACTTTAACTTGTCACAGTAGTTAAAGCACAGGTGTAAATCGTGAAATTAATGCCGGCTGAATTCCAACAAACAACCAATTCAAAGACACAATCTTGAGCATGAGGAGAGAGCCACCAGCTGGCTGAATACTAATTGTGAATAATTGTGAATTTCTCCACTGTGGGACCAATAAAGGAATATCTTATCTTATCTTATCTTACTACAAACCTAGTCGACTCCCTGCAGACACCTGCCAGCTTGAGTTGATGCTTCTGCTGCTCATGCTAAATTCATACTTTTTTTTATTCCAGTATTACAAAACTTAATATAGCTCATATTGAATTTGTCCAGTCAGAGCTCTCTGGACCAGCTGGGAAGAGTTTGTTTTGTATCTTCTTTATTTGCTGAAGACAGAAGAAAAATGATGATCCTGACTTTTTCTTCATACTCTGTATTTTCTTTTTTTTTGTGTGGGACTGCCTGTCTTTGGGGCTGCACGGTGGTGCAGCGGTTAGCATTGTCGCCTCACAACAAGAGGGTTGCAAGTTTTAATCTGGCTTGGGGCCCTTCTGTGTGGTGTTTGCATGCAATATAGTCCCTGTAGAAGTGTGGGTTTTCTCCAGGTTCTCCGGTTTCCTACCACAGACCAAAGATGACTTTAAATTGCCTGTAGTTGTGAATGGGAGTGTGAATGGTTGTCTCTAAGTGTCAGCCCTGTGATGGACTGGTGACCTGGTCATGGTGTACCCTGCTTTCACCCAATGTCAGCAAGGCTTACTTTTTCCAAGTGAGAAAATACTGACCTTTTGCTGAAAACTTGCAAACATTTATAACTGACTACGTGATTATGTGACCCTGCTTTGTGATGCAGATGGTCTGCAGTCCTCTTATCCCTTTACACTGGATGGGTCTTCCTGATTAATTTAAGAGCTAGATAAAAATACAAAGCAAGTATCAAACTACAGCATCCTGTGATGATTTCATTCATATCACAGTCTATTATGCTACACAGGTCACTATAAACCCACTGTGGAGTGCCATAAACAAACCTAGGAGAGGGGGATGGACAGAGAAAGGGGATGCCACGAATTCCTCTCCGTTCACCCAAAAGAATGACCCCTTTTGTCCCCAAAAATTAAAAGGGCAGGAGCTGAACCACACATTTCCGACCCCTCCTCCTCTGGTTTGTGCAGTTTGCTGTCAGCAGCAGCATGTCGCTCTTCTTCTTCTTCTTCTTGTTGTGGTCACAAACTTCACTTCATTTCACGCCACCATGTTTCATTTTCACCGTTACCACTGGCAACAAGGCAACACACAGGCACTTCCTCTGTGAAGTTATCATGCTCTGCTGTGCAGTCCCGAGAGTGGTAAGATGACATGCACTGCTTTGTATTTCGTTAATAGCCTTGTATGTTTACCTGTCGGTTGTTAGGGTCCTGTTTACTGAAGCCTTAACTGGTGTTTGTGCCGGTTTGAAACTCGAGTTTGTGGTGTTTTAGCTTGTAACTTCCTCTCGCGTTAAACTGGCGCTAATTCGCCAAATTCAAACCGCTTTACAGGTGTCCAACTTTGTTTTACAATGTCTAATTAAGTGTTAACTAACTTTATGAGAAGCAGGGACTCCTGTAACGAAATGAAACTATTGGACGCAAACGTTTGGTTTGTGCCGAGCGAGCTAACTTCTCTGAGCTAGCTTAATTCATTCATTTTCTTACTCACAATTTAGAAACTTTAAACTTCCTGTTTTGATTAGTGCGTTTATAAATGTTCAGTTTGCCAAGAAGAAACACAGTTTCACTCTTTATTTTAGCACGTTTTATATAGTAAACAACACGAGGAGTCACTAACCATTTTACTTGTATATAATATATGGTTGTTGTCCAGTCACTAGCCTGTTAGTGACAGATTTGTGGTTGCTTTATCTTTTCTTTCTCTTCAGTTTAAAGTGGCTGATATTAGTACAGAAGCCTGCTCCACTACGGCCAAGTATGTACAGACCAAGCTTAAAGTTGAGAGCCTTATCCCTTTAAATGATTTTAAACATAGAATAATGAAAGTGGTCACTGCTAGCTGCAGTTGTTTCAATTAAATAGCAAACACATTACCAACATGCTGCCCTGTTAGTGTACTGTATGATTATGTAATGTGTTTCGTTATACTCAGTGTTGTCTTCATGCATTGGGTGCTGCAATTATATATATATATATATATATATATATATATATATATATATATATATATATATATATATATATACTGTATATGGATGTCTATTTATATTTGTGTCTTCCTGGAAATTCTTCTTGAGACCTTTTCGGCCTTGCATGTGTCAGCATACTTGCTTCTGTAACTTACTTGCCATATAAGCAATTAATTAATTAATTTACTGAAACCTTATATTTATACAGGATAATTAATATTTTGTCCCAGGTGGCATATTGATAATTTCTTATATCTTGTGGCAATATTACAAAAAGACATACTACATTGTTTGGTGCTGTAGCTTTTATTTATATATGGGAAACTCTTTACAGGGATATGCAAACGGTATTGAGAGTAACAAGTCATAGTTGCATGGTAAAATATAAAATTGCAACCAAGAGGTAAAGACAACATCAAAAACAATGAAAACTTGTGTATTATATATGGCTGTTGTCCAGTTACTAGCTATGTGGTTGTTCGCTTATCTATCTATCTGTCTTTGTGTAGCATGTCTATATTTATATTCTTCCTGTCAGTTTCTTACTGGCACTTCTTGCTTTTTGAGAACTAATGACAAATTCAGCTTTGCATGTATCAGCACTTGCTTCTGAAACTTACTTGGCATGCAATCAATTAACTGACTTACTGGCACCTTTTATTTATACAGGAAATATAGTTTAATTTGCCTGTTCTCCAGCACAGGTGTTGACATTTAACATTGTCACCTTGTATGTTTTGTCCCAGGTGGTATATTGGTATATAACTCTACAAGGATATGTAACTATATTGAGGGTAACAAGTCATAGTTTCATAATAAAACACAAAATTAATAACCAAGAGGTAAAAACAACATCCAAAACAATGAAAACTAGAATAGAAGCATGAAAATATTGATTGAAACATGCAGATGGTGGTAGTATTTCAATGACTGAGGTACACTGTGAATTAACTAATAGCTGAGATCCCAGGTGTGGTGAAAATGAACATGTACTTATGATCAGAAAGTTTAGCTGGTCCCAAAAGGAGGCCTATACACCTTTTTGAAAAGTTAATAACTGATGAGCAGGTGAAGTAACAGCTTGACAAAAGGTGTGGCCTCATTTGAAACTCTCTTCACGCATTTCTCTTATGCAGGCGATGAATGGAAGAGGTGCATCTATTGGACAGTAAACCTGCTGTCCCTGCATGAAACCTGAGATTCAATTGGACCTGGTCCTGCAGTGAAACTAGAAAGAGAGAGAGAGAGAGAAGGAGAGCGAGGGAGGGGCAGAGGGGATGTCCCACTCGGGACAGTTGTGAAGGATCTTCTGCCGTCAGCAGCATCAGTGAACCACCTTGTCATACAGCTGCGGCGAGACGACATGGCCTCTCCAAGGCACTTCGGTCGGCCGTCTGTGGACATCGCTAATGTGATGCAAAAACTGCAGGGTGAGTGTCATTCTTCTGCTCAGCTGGCTTACAGACAAACCACTCTCTCCTCCTGTGCTGCTGCACAGTGGTATTGTGCTGATTCAATACCTGGGCTGCGTGCCCGTCTGAAGTTGACCAGCTTCTGCAAGGCAGGATGCTCACACACACATACACACACACTCTCATTTACTCACATAGGAGCATTTAGGCATACAATTAAAAAACATATTAAAATGAAACTAATAGGATTATGATAGTGGGATGTGTTTCAGTTAAGGGTATGTCTGTATAACTTATTTTTTTGTCTCTCTGCATTGCTGGTAAAGACTTGGAGTCACAAAATTAACAAAAACAGTCCTACATTGCATAACTGGCCTGTTCTCGAGCCTTTGACAGCATAGTAGAAAATATTTAGATAATTTGATTTTATGTGCACATGGTGTCTTTTGTCACCAGGGTTGTTTTTTTTCCAACAGCACATAATCTTATTTGTAATAATAAGAAAATTAGTTTTGATTCTTGTGATATCTTGTGACCAAACTACAAAAGCACATGCCATGTTGTTTTGCAGCCTAGAGAGGTTAATTTAGAAGTAACATGATTTGTTTTATTCAGGGAATATTGTGAAACTCCCAATCTCGACACATGGATCAGCGCTGTCCTTCCATCTGTTTATATTTAAAAGGGATTTTCTGTGGAGATGAGTAAGCCAAATTTGCTGCATGAGAGGAATACATTTTCACATCGTGTCATTCTGTTACCAGTAAAAAGACCATAATTGCTTTTATCCGGTTCTTTCAAGCAAAAAGCTAATTTTTTGCCCTTTTATTTTAATCACATTTGAGAAAATCTGATGTTTTTATCCAAGTCTTGGGTTAAAAATTAGCTCTTTAATTGTATTCTTTCTCTTTGAGGGATCTTCAGGAACATTTAATCTGATGTGAGTTTTGACATGGGATACCTAAGTCACAACAACCGTAGCTTCATGAATGCACAGACAATGCACTGAACGAGACTAAAACCTGACACCCTTTCTGCCCTTGGCAGGAGAATAGATCGATAGCGGGAGTCTCTTTTTGTTGGTGCCCCCCCTTCTGTTACAAGGGCATTAGGCCACTACCATCACGACACGAGTCTGGTCGATTCTGGCATCCGCTTCCACTCAGTTTAGATGTATTTCTAGGTGTACAGTATACCAGGAAATTTTACACGTTATGGCTCGTTACCATAGTGACTGTTATGAAACATTTGTCTGTGGTTGTGCCAAGTTCCTGCTCAAGAGAAACTTGGTTTCACAGCTAATTTACATTTACTTGATATCAATAGATGCTCTAAGCACAATGAGGTCGAAATGTGTCATGACAAAGAGAGTGTTATTTTTTTGTGTCACACATTTCGAGGCCGTTGTACTGATAGACATTCCCTGAAGTTAACGACTAAATAAGCTGGCTCAGAATGAATTTAAGTCTCTCTAAGCAGATATTTTCTCTTGTTAATGCTGTGTAGTGTCAGTGCGAACTAAACAAACTAAACATCCTCTTAGCTGCTGCTGAAAAATATGGATCAAATATCAATCAATTTTCAAGATAATAATAGAAACACAAAGTGATATAGTTGTTAAATTTATCATTCTGACTTATCATACCTGAATTTCACCTGAACAGTGCACAAATGGCACAATCTGCTATGCAAAGTACCAAACTGCAAAGTAAGTTGGGGGCGGCAGTAGCTCAGTCCGTAAGGACTTGGGTTAGGATGTGGAGGACCCGGGTTCAAATCCCCCATGGACCAAGACCAACTGGTTGCTGGAGAGGTGCCAGTTTACCTCTTGGGCACTGCCGAGGTGCCCCTGAGCAAGGCACCAAACCCCCAACTGCTCTGGGCGCTTGTCAGGAGCAGCCCCCTCACTCTGATATCTCTCCATTGACATGTATATGTACTATGTACTGTGTACTGTGAACAACAGAGTGTAAAACTGAATTTCCCCACTGTGGGACTAATAAAGGAATATCTTTCTTTTTCTTTCTAAACACTGTTGCGTGTGTCATGACAGGAAGTGGAATTTGGTGTCAGTCAGGTCACATCTGGAAAGCATTATTGTGCCAGTGGCTTTAGGTGCTCTGTGGACAGCAGGCAGCAAGGTAGCCTGGGCTTTTTCACTGGTAATCAAACACAGCTTCCTGTCATTAAAGGCATCCTGCAGAGACCGTTACTGCAGACTCACTTTGACTGGAGCAACAGTCCATCTGGGTGGATGAATTATTGACAAGAGCAAATCTGCAGTCTTGTGAATACATTTAACTAGTGTTGATTGTAGTAGTCTACATTGTGTATTAAAAATAGATTTGCGAAGAAACCTAAGAGAAAATACTGTCACTACACTATTGCAGTATTAGTATGTTTGATTTCAGTGCCATAACACCATAGTGTAACAACACCTTGTGGCCTTAAATGCCCTCAGGGCACAATTGTTGTCAGTTGCCTGGTGAAATGTGCATGACAGGCACGTTGTTCTCATTTTGTCTGGGCTTCTTCTGGGTTTCACTCTTGTTCAGACTGTGTGTTAAACAGGATATGAAGAAACCAGCAGCTGAAGGGTTTGTGGTGACGTCTCATAATGTGGTGAATCACCTCCCTGATCACATACTGCCACATAAAAAAAGCCTATTAATGTAGAGGATTCTTTATATGGTTCCTTCTCCAGTTTTTTCTCTGATTTCTAGTAATCAAGTATGAAATGTTTGTATGTAGTTTTTAGCTTCTTCACTTCCTGCGATAATTAATCAAGTCACAACATGAAAGGGAAAAACATTAGGGCTAGAGTGGATTTTTAAAGGCTGAGGATAGTTTGGAGCAGGAAAAAATCAATAGCTGATTAAATGGCTGATATCTTCTTTAATCCTGCAGCGGTCTAGATGGGTACCTTTGCATAAGCTGTTTTTAATAAATTTGTTTTTAGTCACTCGAAATTTAATCACCACTGAATGTTTGTCTTCTTTGCTTGAAAAACGACCGATGCGATGAATCAGTTGACGAAAACACCTCCCTACTGCACATGCAGCCAGTAACATAAGATTGCAGCTTTTTTGTAAAAGGTCACAAGCTAAAACATTGCGGTAGAGTGCACCCATTGTTAGAAATCTGTATTCACCAAGGGGGTGGAGTACTTTACATCACGGCTGGAGTAAAAGAAAGACAAGAGTGCATGTTGTCAGCTGTAGGAGATGCTTCTGCTCTACAGTGTCAGTAACAGCTGCCAGGGACAGACAGCCATCACACTGATATGATCTCATGAGCAGAAAGCCCAATTCCCACTCTGCACTAAGCCAAGCTGCGTCAGACTGCTATGAACACTAATTATTGCAGAAGGTAGTGATTTAAAACAAACTATTTTTTAACGTTAGATTACAGTCATATTGTTTTGGAGACCAGGAAACCGTTCATGCTGTAAGTAAATCGTCAGCGTCAGAGTCATTTCTTGTCCTGCCTGTTTGTTGTTGGCCTATCTGAGCTAAAGGCTGCTTTCGACTAAATGGAACAACAACAAGCGTGAGTGGGCTTTTACAGTGCTCCCAGGTGACCAACACAGGCCAATGAAGCCAAGCACCTACAGTGCAGTATTGCCAAAGTTATCATCTGTCCTAAGATCACTTTAAGTACTCCATTACTCATGTGGATTGTAGAAGCTTTAGTGGTTTGATGCTCTGTTGGTGTTTGTTGCTGGGGCTATCCACTTTTATTTGCCACTTAGCTACTCGTGCTACATCAGGCTTAATTAAATCAGTTGGCCAAGACATAATGACTCAATAATAGGGAGCTGCTTTACATTAGGATTTCATGCTTGTCAGTGATCCAGACCTGACCGACATACGTACATCTTATTACTCAAACTGACTCCGGACAGCTCCTTCATAGATAGTTAGATATGAGACTGAGCTGCTGGAATATCAGGAAAACTTCAAGATGTCATTTACAAGTTTGCCTTTATTATTTCATGTGTACATTTCTTTTTATGTCCTTTTTATGGCTCGGTATTGAACCTCAGTACTTTTGTGTCTGTAGCATAGAGTATCAAAAACTGTTCAAAAGTTGTCTTTTAATGCTCTATCAGATTTGTAAGCTTGTTTATTTCATTTTTAATCGGTTAGATCCCAATTTGACCAGATTTTATCCAGGTACAACTTACTTGTTTCTGAGGCTTTCAACCACTACTTGTGGCCTTCCTCGGCAGATGGATTTCTCAGCTTTGTCAGCTTTTTACAAGGTCAAGAGTGAACCTCAGAACTCACAATTTTACAGTTTTTTGACTATTTTATTTAGACAAGAGCAGCCGCTTGTGTTTAGACAACATTTAAGAACTTTGACTTATTTTGTTAAGTGAAAAATCGTTTTGTAGAAAAACACATTTATATACAGTATATCTCAAAGTAAGGTATAAAAACAGCCATATTGGAATCAGGATCAAAATACAGGTGTTGGCACTTGTAATTAAGTATTTCAGATCATATCTACTGTATCTCGAGTTGCTTCTGGTGGAAACAAAAACACGTTAGTTCCTTCGCAGCAGAGGGTTTTTCCTGGGTTGGACCTGTTTGATGCTGGGCGTTTAGAACAGCTGAAAGGTTATCAGTTCACTCGCTATTCTGAACAGAATCAAAACAAACTTTTTAACAATAACATTTTACCACCCACTGTTCTGCTTGTGAGACATAAGCACTATTTTTAGGACTATTATTATTAAAGTACAATGAAAAGTGTCATGAAGATGATCATATAATATATGTGTTGTTGTTGTTTTTTACAGAATTAGGACAGCCGATGATGATGATGCTGATTTTTTTTTTTTTTTTTTTTGCTGATATCTTTGGCTGGTTTTCTTTTTTTTCCCCATTTGATAAAATATAGCAGCTTATTCATAACAAATGATACAGAAATATGTTCAACTTAAGTAAACATTATTGAACAACACTTATGGTCTGTCTCTCCTGTCTGCATTTTGTGTCTGCACAGTTTCTCCCAGTTAGCTTGTTGTTCTTCTCATGCACTCTTGCAAAGGTTCGCCCACTGGGTGACATCTACTGAGGTCTGCTGGTAGGACGGCAGTTTGATTGACACAACTAACAGTTTTTTGATAAAAGTCAATTAATCTGTTATTTATTTTCTTAATTCATTGATTAGTTGTTTGGTCTATAAAATGTCAGAAAACAGTGAAAAATCCTGATCAGGATCCTCAAATATCTTGTTTTGTCCGTTTTAGTTTACGCTCACAGAGGAGTAAAGAAACCAGAAAAAAAATCACATTTAAGAAGCTTGATTCAGAGAATTTAGACCTTTTTCTTTGAATAATAACAATACTCAAACCAATTAAGTGATTAGCAAAATAGCTGGCAATTAATTTGCAGCTCATTGTGGTCATTTGGTCATTTTTTGGTCATACCGAAAGTGGTTGGATGTTGAAGGGTTAAAAAATGCTCTAAAATATGAAAATTGTTTGATCACAATTAATTACAAGGTTTGTGTTTGTTTAAACCTTTTTTGTTTGGGACTAACTGCTCAGAAACGATATTGTGCATTAATTGTAGTATCTCGCCAAGCTCATTGTTCTCGTGTATCCAGCTGTCAACATCATTTAAATGGTGCTACTTTTACTTTTTTAACCTTTAGCTGTTTTGACGTAAGACGGGCAAAAAAAAAAAAAAAAAAAATAATAATCCATTTTCACCCAAATAGCTTTTCTGGGCCAGCTCCACCAGCAGTCTATAGAGCAGTAATAATAGAATCACAAGCTCAGGTCTATTTTTAGTATATCAGAGAAGCTTTTAGTGTGCCGGTGGTCTTGAAAGAATAAAGGGATTTTTCTGCTATCAAGTACTATACTTATTCACTATTGTGTTACATTCAGAAGAGCGTAGTAGTAGTCCAATAGAAAAACCAACTGGTCAAAGCTGAAGTGCTTCAGCTGGGTATTGCAGGACTAAAATGGATATGCTTTTACATGATACTGTGTGTGCAGTGGGAATCCCGGCGTGGGTGTGTCTGCTTTGTCGTCACAATAGCATTGACACACACACACACACACACACACACACACACACACAGAGAGAGAGAGAGAGAGAGAGCAGGTGGTGGATGTCATTCAGCAGCCTCAGCATTTATTATTTAGATTTGTTACACCATGGTGAGCTGTGTGCAGCAGTCTTTTAATTTAGTTCTATTTAACCAGTTTGTCTACAGGGACTTCATCTGGTTTTACGGCCAAAAAAAGCAAATTTGTACTGGATATTTTTCATTTTTTTCATCATTTCCTTGGACATTGTAATGCTTTTTAACTGTGTCACTCTCATGGAAGATTAGACAAATCTCATAAGCAAACACAGGCCCATACACATGCATACAGGCACGCATAAATCAGGATAATACAGCCAAGGCTGTGACATCACAGCCTCCCGCATGCTGATTGGTGGAGCCATGCCTCTAGCTGATCTCTCTCCAGCCTCAGATGGTACGATGGTACACGGAGGCAGTGCAGCGGGGGCTGTGCACATCCTCGCAGGCATGGCTCCTCTGGATGGGAAAAACACAGGAAGATGGAGGGATGGGATTGTAAATGACCCGATCCGTTAGAGTTTTCTCCTCAGCCGTCTGCGTGTGTGTGTGTGTCTGGTGTGTGTGTGTGTGTGTGAGAGAGTGTCAGGGAGGAGGGGACGTTTTCATCACAGCCTCCAGCAGCTCTTTAGCTTTCACCGGGGAAACCAGGCAGCCAGACCTGTTTTGCTTCCTGCTGGAAAGAAAAGGGAAAGGACAGCTGTGCCAGGTTTTTTTTCCACTGTGGATGTTATTTTCACACATACATATATGCACCCTGGAACTCATGATAGGCATAAGGAGAGAGCCGGAGAGAGGGGTGTAGGATGGCTCACTATAAGGACGTATCTGTCAGAAAGACTTCTTTAAATCTTGTGACTGGATTTTTTCAGTATCTACGTGGTAAGTAGGGCAGCAGCATCTCTCATCTGTGTGCACATACGTAGCTAATCTGGGATATAACTGGAAAAATAACAGATGCTAATGGTTTGTAGGTGAACCCCTGCTACGTGAACTACTTACTGTGTCATGCTGCACAAACACAGCTGTGTGTGTGCGTGTATCTGTATGTGTGTGCTATGCTTCAGTGGGCATCCCCTGTGCATCAGTGATGAAGCTTTTGCCTGTGGGTTAACTCAATGTCTTTGCTCCCTGTATAGTGTTCGCATTGCTTCCTTAAACACGTGACCACTGTCTATATCTCTAAGGGTGGATGTTTAAAAATGGCCACTCTGTGCAGTGTACAGCACTCGCCTACCGGCATGCGTGACAGGGTGTTAGAAATCACTCCTTGACGCAGCAGTAGCAACACTATGGCAAAGAAATCAGTTGTTTTGTTATACGTGCTGAATAATGCATGAAGCAATGGGGCTGAATATATTAATAGATCACAAAAGAGGGTGGGGGTGACCAAAACAATCACGCATGTTATTACTGAACACAGAAGGGGCTCATGAGATGTGCTGGCAGAAATTTCCTCCCCACTCACTCTCTAATCTCCTTGTATGACCTCTCTCTGAGAGCACTTCTCAAGAGCATTGATTATACTAGCTTGTGTTATTCACATTACACATATAATCATGGCAGAAGTTGTACTTTGTAACAAGCTTGGCGCAGGGTTGCTATAATGCTACGAGTCGGCATCCCAGAAGTGGTGTAAAATGATGCATGAGGCGTGATAAAGTAAGATTTTGACTGGGGGAGTCCTACAAAGGCTATAACTGACAAAAGTTCTAGTTAGGGATTAATATTTTATGCATTTTACGATTCTGTGGTAGCTATAAACCCAACCATATCCATATCTAGAATAATTTACCAGACAGACACTTTAATGCAAGAGCAAATCTGTCATCTCTGATCATCAAGCCCTAATGTACTGTATGCATTGTCCCCATTTGGTTGCGTGCCCTCTACGGATATCACCAGCTCCTCTAGTACCACGTATGGAGCTTTAGCATGAAGCTACCATGTACTGACATGCCCTCTGTGCCTTTTAATTTCCAGATGAGCAAGAGGCGGTGCAGAAGAGAACCTTCACAAAATGGATCAACTCTCATTTAGCAAAGGTAAGTACCATCCTTGCTCTGCTCTCCGCTGCTCACACAGAGATTGCAGGATTTAACAAGCTCATCAGGCTCATGCAACACAAATTGTCAAAGCAATTTACATCACAAATAAGTAAGCTGGAAGCTGTGCTATGTTGACCTTTTTCATCAGAGAGGCTCATGATGGTATACCGCTCGTCATGATCATGTAGCTCCTCTTTGGTCTGTGGTATTTCAGGCTGCTGACCCGTCACGCCTGTGGAGGGAACTGACTGCAAGATGAGCTTTGCCATGCAACAGTAATGGCCCTTAGTAACACTGCGCGAAATAATTGAGTTTATCCAGTTAACTGTAAATAATGACATTGTTTACTTTGTTTCTTAAGCATTTAAGATCAAATCATGTGTTTAAAATTGCTGGATCTCATGACGGGGAGGGAACACACCCAGTATACCCACAATTCTTCTGTTCTGTTTTCCTGAGACGAGAACCATTGAAAAGGTCATGCAGCTTGTTGCTTTGCTGGAAAGATGACACACACATAACAGAGCTCAGAGGCCTCTTCACAGTGCAGATCTGCTTTACAGAAGCTCGCCAGGGTGTTCATACTTGGATGAGCTTCCATGCCACTAGTGGAGTGTGTTTATGTGGACATATGGGAGGTGTAATGGAATTATTCAGAAACCGGTGTGTTTGTTGTGTATTAGGTGTTTGTGTGTGAGTGCGTAGGTATGTGCGTGGGTGTTTTGTTATTCATGTGAGTGTGTGCTTGTGGACAGGATTGGCAGGGATAGTGATGTGGTGTGCAGATGGAGAGCAAGAGGGAGAGGACAGTTCCCTATAGGCAGTCGTCTGCCTCTAAGGTTCATGCTTGTAAACTACAACAGTAACACATTTAAAGTATGGGTGTAAATCACAGTTTTCTTCACGATATGATATCATATTGATTCTTTAGACTATTACATGATATTTGCAGATATCACAAAGTCAGCTGCAATTTTGATTTGATTCAGTTCAGCAGCCTGTGATCGATATCAGATGATATCATATGCCTGTTAACACAATCAGTTGCATTTATATCAACTCACAAAAAGCAACTAAAATATGACTTGACTATTTTATTTAGGGGCTCTCTAGGAAGAGGTGCACTTGGATGGAAATTGTGACACAGACGTGCCATGAGAATTTCAAAATAAAGGAATATCTTAAAGATGATATATGTATTGATGTTTTCACTTTGCTTCGATCATATTGGATCATCACCAATCAGCCATAACATTGGCAACATTATGACCACTGACAGGTGAAGGAAAGGAAGAAAATGGAGGGAAATGAAGGAAATGGAGACAGGCAGAAGAACATGTCAGCCTACTGCACTGTGCGGCGCCGCACCTCGAAGTTTCGAATACCCTTGAATATTTCTACCCAAAGCTTCGAAGCCCAAACAGCGGTATTCGGGACAGCCCTAGGATCGATGGAAGCGCAATCCAGATCAATGTATTGCTACACCCCTAATTTTAAGCTCAAATTGCTGAGTTACGCCGCACCGTGACCCTAAAATAACAAATTATATTAGATTTATGCACACTGAATAGCTGTTCATAATTCAGAATAAGCACTGAGTGATCTTTTTGTGATCACCGATGACACAGCAATGTGTTCAACTAGACGTCACTACAGGGTTTAAGTGTGCAACCTGCCAAAGAGATTTAATTTAGAGGGTCTTTTGTTGAGCCTGATCAGCCCACATTAGCTCAAAGTGCAGCCTCTAAAACTTTAAAAGAATCTCAGTTATGTGGTGGGCCAACGCAGAGACACTCTGTTGGTCTATTCTTCATTATTCATGCACTGCGCTCAAGCTTACTCACTGTGCATACCAATAGGCTAATGTAGCACAAGCTAGATCATGACAGAGCTCTCAGACAGTCATATTTACACTGTGGACAGCTGCTACATTAGTGAGACTGGCTTCTTTAACAGGAAAGTTTACAGTACACGATGACATAACTTTCATCTTCAACTTTCTTACATCAGTTTATTGTGTGTAAATAAATGATGAATATTGGTCTGAGTGGATTCTCCTGTTTCTGGGTGAAAGTGTGTTTTATCTAAGTTTGAACTTCCTCTAGCTGTCACACTTTCCCTTCAGCCTTTGTTTCCATTTCCTCTGATATTGTATTACTCAGCATTTTTCCAGTGATTTTCACAGTTTTCCACTGTTAAAAGGTCTCGTGACTTTGTTGCTCAGTTAATTGATTTTCCAGGGTGGGAATGATTTCCAAATGACAGACGCTATTTTTGCAAGACTGTGCATATTGGCAGTTTGATCGGAAAATTAAAAAAAAAAAAAAAAAAAATTGTCTTTATTTGTCTAGTAGGAATTGAACAGTTATATATTCATATAGTCAAATAGTATGTTTAATTGACTGTGCAGTCTAGAGCTTCACAATTAATGGATTAATTAATTAGTTGCCATCTATGAAATTAATAATTGATTAATCAGTTTGAGTGATTTTTTTTTAAAGGAATAAAGTTTAAATTCTCTGATTCCAGCGTATTAAATGTGAATATTTTCTGGTTTCTTCACTCCTCTGTGACAGCAAACTGAATATATTTGAGTTGTGAACAAAACAAGACATTTGAGGATGTCACCTTGGGCTTTGGGAAGCAGTGATTGACATTTTTCACCATTTTTTGACATTTTATCGACCAAACATCTATCGATTAATCAAGAAAATATAGATTAGTCAGCAAGTAAAATAATTGTTAGTTGCAGCCCTAGTGCAGTCATACTATACTAATGGACATTTAGCTGCAGTGTTAATTGAACAGTGCATATCTGAACCAATAAATCTCAAGCAACTGATACTGAAGTCGGGCTGCTTTCAACCAAAGAAATTCTTAGTTCACTAACACTTCTATGATTTTGTTGACAGATCTGTAAAACTGAGTTTCTCCACAAAGAATCGCACAAAAGCACCGCTTTAAAGCCTGTGTTTACCAGAGATGTGCTCATTAGTTTCTTGGAAATAAGTCATTCAGCATAAAAAAAGAATAAAAAATGAATAATCTTTGTCAACTAACAGCAAAACAACACATCAGACGACTAATCGAGTAAGAGGAGTCAGGCTTTGAATAGAAATTTCGGCACTAACATGACACATCTTACACCGTAATTTGTGACGGGAAGAAGAGAAGTGTTCATGCACAGGATAACAGGACAGACGCTTGCCTCTTCACACTGCTTTGCCCCAAATAGGCAGCCAACTGCATCCCGTCATGGAATATGTTGAGTTGTGAAATGGCCTGTATATGGTGCCAAATAAACAATTCCCATGGTGAGCTTTCCTACTAATTAAATCTTCATTCTGCTGTAAATAAATACACATCTGTTTCATTTATTTTTACAGTAATGCTCGTGTCACACAGAAGGTTGTAATGCTGTCGTGCATCTTGTAGAGCTCTGTAAATGTGTGGATATGATACCAAGAGACGGTCCAATGAGGGTTAACTGAGTAGCATCGCCTCAGGACTGGGCACCAAGCCACTGCTGAGGAAAAGACACCATCTTTTCAGCTGCAGGGAGGCTCTGTGGTTGTTGCTAACAAGCCTGTTTCTTACAAACAGCGTTTGGGTTTCTCCTCATCCCTGCTCAAGGATTAGAATACTAATATCCTTTCACACTATAGAATGCAGCATTACTGGGTCTATAAATGAAATACATTGGTTTTCAAGACTGATTCATTTCTAATTACAACGATTTGTTGTACTGATTAGTTTCTGTGGTGTTAAAGCGTTTTTTTCTCCCCTCCAGTACAAACCACCACTAGAGGTTAACGACCTTTTTGAGGACATCAAAGATGGGGTGAAGCTTTTGGCTCTTTTGGAGGTTCTGTCTGGCCAAAGACTAGTAAGTAATACTTAAGACTTGCTTTTGCACAGGATTTATACCTGATTTGCACAGACATGTTGGGCCTGTGTCTTAACTTTAAGATGCTTGAATTATTCTTTATAACACAAGGTGATTTCTTGATTTTAAGTGTGGATTTACTATAAAGGGGATGAGCCAGCCCAAATATGCAAATCAATTTACGGTCTTTTCACCTTCACATTCACAGGTCAACTTGTACATGTATGTGTGATTCCCTACATTATACTGTATGATGTCTTGTGTGTGTACCAATCCACTATACCGCTGATATTAATTGCTGAGTCGTGAGGATTTAGGTTTAACAATTTAGACAATTGAAGTAAATGAAATACTTTTCATTTACACCACGACATACTTTTCATTGACACCACTCCACAGGTAAGCAGTAATGATATTGCATGATAATCTGCTGAAGTTTAGGAAATCACAAGAGATGACAATGAATACAACCAGTTGCCTTCAAATAATTCACATGAGTTAGTCCATCCTTAATTGTTTGATTATATTCCTATCTATTGGATGAAAATAGTTAACAGATGGTGACTTTATACTGTAAACCCGTAAAAATCTTCTCAGTCAAATGCATAAAACAGTATCTTAAAAATCTGAGTGTTTTTTTTTCTAATACTTACTCAACGTTGACAGTGAGAATACATCTGAATCAAGATGTAACCAAAACCTAATTAAAGATCGTATATCATTCTATTACTTAGGATAAGGAAATTGAAGTAGATCAATAAAAAAAGAAAAAACTGTATATTCATTTTAAAAAACAAAAAAACCCAAAATTTTAAAAAAATTTTTGTTACTCACGTTAAAGGAATAGTTCAGGTGTTATCCATAGTCAGAGTATTACCTACAGTAGATGACAGTGGGCAGGCCCTCAGTTTGGGGAAAAGAAGGATTTACTGATGGGAGAAAAGAAATAAGTGGTGGGGGGGGGGGGGGGGGGAAAGAGGGAAGAAGGGCCAATTAAAAAAAAAAATTTTCGTTTAAAGGGAATTTTGAAATAAAAAAATTTTTCCATTTAATTTTAAAGAAAAAAAAAAGATGGAAGAGGGGGGGAGGGAAGGGAAGGAAAAAAAAAAAAAAAAAAAAGAAAAAAGAAAAGAAAAAATAAAAAAAAGAGAGAATTTAAGGATGGGGGGGGGAAATTATAAAATTAATAATATAAAAAAAGAAAAAAAAAAAAGAAAATATGGGTGGGGGGGGGGGGGGGGTGGGGGGGGGGGTGGTGGCCCCAAGGGGGGGGGGGGGGGGGGGGGGGGGGGGGGGGGGTGTGTGGGGGGGGGGGGTAGTATGTTCTCGGGGGGGGTGTGGGTGGGCTCCCGGGGTCCTGGCCTCTCAAGAGAAAAAAAAAAGAGTAAATGATAAAAATAAATTATGAAAATGGGAGAGGGGGGGAGGGGGGGGGGGAAGGTGTATTGTGCTGGGGTGGGGGGAGGGGTGGCGGGGGGGGGGGGGCCCCCCCCCGTCCGACGAAGGGGGATGGGGGCGGCGCGCGACCCCGGGGAGGGGAAAGGGGGAGGGGGGGGGGGGGGGGGGGGGGGGGGGGAGGGAGGGAGAATTGAATTAAATTAATTTTTATTAAGAAAAATTTAAATATATAATATAAATATAATATAAAAATATATATATTTTTATATTTTTTAAAATATATTATCACAAATAAAAAAAAATAAAGAGGAAAAAAAAATAAAAAAAAAAAGTAAAAAAAAAAAATTATAAAAATGTTTTATTATCCCGCATCCAAAAAAGAGAATGACGTGGGAATAAGAGAGGAATAGGAGAAATACTTCCTACTGAGTCTGAGCCTGCTACAACCTCTGAAAGAAAGAATAGTGGCAGGCTGTCAGTTTGTTAAGAGGTTAATAGTTTATATATTACATATATTCTAAGTATAGCGTACACTGATATTGACTTTTTTTAGGTGGGTCTTTCTTTTAGGTGGCTAAAATACATTTTGCTGCTGCCCCTGTCCACAGCAGTATATTGTTTGCTTCTGTGTCGGTACGCCGGTCTGTTTCTTCAAGATGAGGGTGTGCCAACTGTATCTACTGTAGGTAATACACTGACTATGGATAAGAACTTCATACAAACCTCACATCAAAACACCCAAACTATCCCTTTAACTGTTGGATCACTGCACTGAAGTTGGAGAGCCATAATTTAGATATGAGCCTCCCCACTGTGAGAAGCTATTGGCTCACCGATGTCGGTCTCTATCATCCTGACACACGCGCTCACACATTTGTCACTGCATACTTGTGAGAACCCTCAGTGACATGATGCATTCCCTAGCCCCTGATAACTCAACCCTAACCTATACTTATTGTTTTAAACAAGTCTTAACGTTCAAACATCCCTTTGAGGTAGAAAGGGCACGGCCAGAATGCCCTCACAATGCAAAAAAAGTCCTCATAACGATGGCTTGAAACAGAAAATGGTCCTCACAAAGATAGCAATACAACCCCCCCCCCCCCCCCCCCCCCCCCCCCACACACACACACACACACACACACACACACACACGTACAGACTCTTGATAGGGATTTTGTAATCAGACCTGCCTTAAAACGAACTGCCATGTCATCTATAAAGCTGTTACTTGGCAAATGAGTCTGTTGCATGTCATGGTGAACGATGTCTGATGCTTTCAATTACTGCTTTCAGGAGTGGGTCCCTGCTGGTTTATATCAGCCAATAAAATCACAAAGACAGATCTCACAGAAGTTGGTTCTCACTCATGTGTTATAGTACAGGATTATACTTATTCTCCTAAAGCAGCTTTGGCACTCACCAGTTAATTTATGTAAGAAAAGCCCCTTTAATACTCCCAGGCCGCTTTCACTATTACTGTGCAACTAGTAGCAAACAGAAGTGAGAAACTGAGTAGTAATGTAGACAAAATCACCACCTGCAGTTAATTTCTTACCATGTTAAAATGCAGCAAATGGTTAAATGAAGATATCCTCTCAGCTTGATTGATTTTCACCCTCTGCCCTCTCTGTTTTAAGCCCCGTGAGCAAGGCCGCCAGCTGAAGAGGATCCACTGGGTTTCCAACATCGGCACAGCGCTCAAGTTCCTCGAAGGCAGGAAGGTACGCATTCAAGCCATGTCAGCAGTTTTACCTTTTAAATATTTTGTATGTATTTTTTCTCAACTAAATATGACAACAGAAAAAACAGAGGCATGTTTTAAAGAAGTCCAGGGTATGATTAAGAACTCACAAGAAAAAGCTGTTGATTAGATATTTGTTAGTGCACATAAGGTCTCTACAACATGCACTATGTTCAGAGAAGCAGCAGATAGAAATAGGACTTCTTGATTACATAACCCATCTCTAAATCCCTTGGCTCTATGAAGCCTGTGTCCCACTTTCATCTGGGTTCCCTGAGGACGGAGACTTACATTGTTGTGATCTCTCTCCCATCATGTTTGCCTTCAGTCTGTGTATCGAGGATCTCCGGTCAGTCGCCATTAAACGCCCTGTGTGATCACATACTGTATGCATTCTTTTCATTTGATGCACGATGTGTACTGAGCAACGCTTGGATACAGCATTTCTTTTTTAATAAATTTAGCCATTACGCTTTTCTACTGACATGCATTTTGATGCATTTTGACTAAAACACTTGTTACTGATGTGTCTGTCTACAATTATGAGCTGCTCAAATGCAGAGATGTAAACATGGCAGATTGTGGCACTTCTCCAGTGAAAGGTTTGCAGTGCTATGGTACCTCTGCTTTTCATTTAATGGCTAGTTAAACACAATTGCCTTCTCTTTTATGTTTTTCCTTCTGGTTCACCTTTTACTGTGGCTGTTTCTGCCTCCCTGGTTTGGCTATATTACAGCTCTTACCTGCATCAAAGACCTGACTTTGATGACCTTGAGCATAAAAAAAAAGCTTGCTTTTGGACAGTGTGATACTTCTGGGGTTTTGTGGGTGAAAATAAAAAAATCTCACATCCAGATTTATATTCCAGAATAATCCTCTGCTTCTCTTTTTTAATTTCAGATCAAGCTTGTTAACATTCATGCCACTGACATCGCAGATGGACGACCATCAATTGTTCTGGGGTTGATATGGACCATTATCCTCTACTTCCAGGTAAAACTTCATCTGAGAGTTTAATAACTGCTCACTCCAAGGTGAGCCGATGCCCTACAAATAAAACCTGCTCTTCCCCTCACTCACCATCTGAACCATTAGTTTTTTTTGCCAATATCTTTATTGATTTTAACAACTCAACACAGACATACAGTAAATCAACCCTGTCTCCTACAAAATTATGTTCCCATACACCTGCATCCTCAGTTATGTTTTGAGGGAAATGTATTTTCTCCCAGATTACCATCGCAGCTTTAAACACATGGTTAATGCTGTAAATTGAAACAAAACAAAAACCACATAAAAACTACTTTGTTAGGTTTAGTAAAAAAACCTAATGATTAAAATAAGTGAATGCTTACTTTGAGTTTCACACAGGATGCAAACAGCAATCTCCTGGGTAAAAGTCTGGTATTTGTTGACCCATCCACCACCCGACCTCCACTCTACCCGGACTTCGGCGGACTATCATCACAAGCGGATTTGTGATTAGTCAAAAACAAATGTAATCTGTGACAAGATTTGTTTCCCTTGAAATGTATTTCACATTGCAGTTCCGTTACATGGGAACATACTTTTTAGGTGACCAGGCTGCATATACTGTATACACACTTATACACATAGCAGTACATGTATATTGCCATATACAAACACACAAAAATGCAGGATACCTGATCAAAATCTCAAGTACAGCAACCAAAGATTGTAATAAAAAATAGTGTGTGTGTGTGTGTGTGTGTATAGAGTGATACACTTCAGTACATCTTATAACAATGTGTCTTGAAAATAAAATACCATTTCTCCTTCTAATGTTGTGATTACCTAGATACAGACCTAGTATGAAAAGCTTTGGATCCAGAGGTATGGATGATATGTCCTGGATACATGCTCTTCCCAGAACTTTTTTATTTCCATACACTGCTAAAGACAATTTCTTTTTCACACTTGCTATGTATATATATCAGGTATAGCACTACTGTATTCATTACGCTTTTCTGGGGATCAAATGTTTTTGATCGAATGCTGATCTTGGTCTTTACATAGAGCGATGTATGCATGAAGAGGACGTCACTGGATGGATTATATCACTAAATGTTGATTCAGATGGTTGCCAAGAAATGCTGCCATTTTCTTTTCATGTTGCTGTGCTTGCAGTGTGACCTCTTCTTTCCCTATTGTTCTCATTCTTGATTCAGATTGAGGAGTTAACCAGCAACCTGCCAGCCCTCCAGGCCCTGTCCAACAGCAACTCTTCTGTGGAGAGTATAGCCAGCTCTGAAGCAGGAAGCCCTCCCATGAAGCGAAAGGTGGTTAACAAATTTCAGGGCAATGCCAAGAAGGCCCTGCTCAGATGGGTGCAGTGCACAGCAGCCAAGTATGTCGCTTTCATCTCACCTTATGTGTTACTGAATGTTTATAGATTTGAGTGTAGATACAATTTACTATATGCTGTATAAGATCCAGTAAAGATAAGTTGTCTGTGTTCTTCCATAGGAAACAAAAATGCTCACGGATGTGTTTTTCAGATATCACGGAATTGAGGTGAAGGACTTTGGTCCCAGCTGGCGCGATGGTGTTGCATTCCAGTCAGTGGTGCACGCCATCAGGCCAGACCTGGTGGACATGGAGGTGGTGAGGAGGAGGAGCAACAGGGACAACTTGGAGGAAGCCTTCGCACTTGCAGAAAATGAGCTGGGTATTCCCCGCCTGCTGGATCCAGAAGGTGCCGTTGACCTTTCCTGCTGCATACATTAAATATTCCAGACATGGTAGCACTGAATATAAGTGTTAAATAGTTAAGTATTTTGGAAATTTGCCAGTGTCGACATGAAAGCAGCAAATATACATTATTAATTAGATTACCAAAATTGTGTAACTCTGTCAATCAAACATGTATGCTGAAAAGATGAGTGAAACCCTCCAGAGGATTAAAATACGCTGTTTACTTGTGGCTCAGAGTTTTAGTCTGTGGAAGTGAAGCAGTCTGCAGTGGCTCTGCAGTCCTGTCTTCACTAGCAGAGTCGTGATGCTTTATTGCACAAAGAGCTGCACTGAAGCGTCTCTGCTTTTACGGGAGCTTGACCCTGATTTCTAGAAACATCAGGTCAAGGATGGATATAAAAGTAGACGTGTATAATTAGCTGTCAGGCCTGAAGAGATTTATCCTCTTGAGGATGCAAAATGCTTTTTTTAATGTTATATTGACTTAATACCAAATGTAATGGCTCTGTCATATCTACCCTTTATTATTTAGCTAATTTTTAGTATGAGGTTTCATCCAGTATATCATATCGTGGTTGTGTTGCTTTGTAGATGTGGATGTAGACAAGCCAGATGAGAAATCCATCATGACATATGTGGCTCAGTTCCTCAAGCACTACCCAAACCCTCACCAGTCTGAGACTGATGGACAGCAGGATGAGGTACTTTGTTTAAAATGCTTGATACTATATACTGTAAGTACATATAGGACTGTGATACATCGCAGAATATCTGGGGACAAAGATCAGTGTGTTACTACTAAATACTCCAGAATAGGTATTTAACTCCATGTATTATTATTTTAATCATTAAAGGGTAACTTTACTATTTTAAATTTAGATTTTAGATTTTCTTTGTTTACACATAAAAAGGTACAACTTCATATACATAAAAATCAACAAATGTGATGAAGAAATGCAAAAAACCCTCAGAGGGGTTTGACCAGGGCACTCTCCAATGCATACCTTGATCAATTATAAAAGAGATAAAATATTAACCATATTACCTTATTTTTCAAACTGCTCCCTGTTTTCTCATGTTGGCTAATGGGGACAACAATTTTTGAAATTGGTCCAGTATCGAGGGAGATCGCTGCAGTCACCAGTCACTAAACAAGCTGTAATATAATCATTAGGGGCAACCTGGCACCATCAGTTTACATCCACTAAAAGTGATTGTTTTTGCCACTGACAGGCTCAGATTGTTATCATAAGTGTCTGATAACATTTTTTTTTTACCTTTCACTTAATCCAGTCCGTTTGTTGTTTTGGGTCTCACTCCCTCACTCATTGTCGAAATTATCTAAATATTCAGCCATGGCACTGAAACTCTTTTGGATAACACTAAGCTACACTTTCTGTACTCCAACACAACAAACTCTGACAGCACCAGTGTCCCATGACACCTGCTGAAAAATCACATGTCACAATGACAAACAGAAAACAAAAGGTAAGAAGAAGGTTTCATTTCTCTGTAGGGTCCTTTCCATAGTG
Source organism: Pterois miles (assembly GCA_947000775.1). Taxonomy (NCBI): domain Eukaryota; kingdom Metazoa; phylum Chordata; class Actinopteri; order Perciformes; family Scorpaenidae; genus Pterois; species Pterois miles. Next base: position 975,312 of record CAMQGK010000001.1, read on the forward strand.
TTGACACTTAAATTAACACTCTGAGACTGTCAGTGGCTGAAACAAGCACTTTTAATGGAAGTAAACTGATTGGGTTGCCCCAGATGATTACATTACAGCCTGTTTAGCGGCTGGCAGCTGCATTCTCCCTCAATCCTGGACCAATTTCAAAAAGTGTCACTTAAACACTAAAACATGGGAAAATGGGTTGAAAATGCTGAAAAATAGCAAAGTTACCCTTCAAGTTGTATATATTGTTGCTGTCCACATTTCCCCACAATTGTGTAGTGCATCATCATTCATAGAGAATGATGACATGCTGAGATCATGACAACAGTACAGTAAATGCTTGATGAAAACGTGCCTTAACTTCTTGTTGTAAGCTGTGCCTGCAATTCTTCATACTTGTCACTTTATCACATGAAGCTCTCATGAATCTAAATAATCATAGCATGAACAAAGCGTTAATATAATCATCACTTTTTTTGTTTTTCATCATCACACTCATTTAATTTCTCCATCTACTTATGTTTTGTGCACATTAAGCTGCTTCTTGGCTCAATTCCGACTTTTGCACTGTCAGTGCCGGTACTTCAGGTGAGAGTTTAGGTCATAGTGCTGCATGCTCTCTGTGTGGAGTGTATTCCCATCTCGCCCTCATCCCATTTCCCATCCACTTTGCCTCTGTTTTTTCCTCCTTGCTATTCTAATGTACTGTGTGGTGTGTTTGCATCTCTTTGCGTGCCTTGCTGCTCTTCCTGGATAGTTTGGTCCCCAAGATATAGAGCAAATGCTTGAGGTATGTTTCACTAAATTAACAGACTAAATATGAAGTTTTTAAGAAGATCCACACCCCTTTCCTTCTGCCATGACTTCTAAATAATCTGTGCTAAAACGTAGAGGTGGAATGTCAGTTTGGTGTAAGTTTCTCAGCATGCTCATTTGAAGAAAAAGGATTAAAATGAGTTTGTTACTGTGGCTCTAAGCTGCATGTCGCCTGATTTTGACAGAGAGAGGAGCGGAAGATGCTGAGAGAGCTGAAGGTGTTTTTAGATCAGCTGGAGAGAGATGTACTGCGGGCCCAGGGAGCAGAGGGAAACCTCACGGACAAATATCAGGTGAGTCAGGCCTGGAAAGACAAGAAGCATTGTTATGTAACACTCTGCTTTGACAAAGACATTTGTCAACTCTCACCACTGTCTTTTTATCCTTTGTTTGCAGGCGTTTAAGAGCTTCCGTGTACAGTATGAAATGAAGAAAAAGCAGACAGATCCGCTGCTGCAGCCAGTCCACAGAGATGGAAAGCTGTCCGTGGACCAAGCTCTGGTCAAACAGGCGTGGGACCGTGTGTCTGCCAGGGTAATTGTACTGCATACTTCTACAGTTACAGCATGAATAATTTATAACACAAGCCACAAAGAAAGCAGACTTAATTATGATAATCAATCATACCCAAATTAAACAGTACCTGAGAATAAATAATAGATTGTGTGTTTGTTATTTGTCATTATGCTTTTATTTGCGTGGTGAAGGTATCATAATGAGAGGGTTCCTCTCTTCAGTGACTGCCAATGAAAGTTCAGCGGGATGGATGCGTTTGAATAAGAGTTTGTTCAGAGGGGAGGAGACAGGAACAGAGGAGGTTTTGTTCATCTGGCAGCCTGCTCCTCTGAACATCCACAGTCCGTCTAGACTGGCAGAACACCCTTTGTAGCCTGATTGCTTGTGACCATGTGGAAATGTTTTGATCAGCATAGCCTCCTCTATGATGGGATCTTGCTTTAGTAGAGTGGTTTTTTTAACGCATGTCAATTGCAGCTGCTGGACTGGCACATCCATCTGGACAAGTCTCTGCCTGGTCCTCTGGGAGTGATTGGAGCCTGGCTGCACAGGGCAGAGATGGCTCTGAGAGAAGACATTCCCATCCAACATGCTCACGAAGAGACAGCCAATGTTCTTCACAGGAAACTAGAGCAGCATAAGGTAACGCAGCGGACCTTTGAGTTTCAGTGTGTCTACTGTGCCATGTTGTTGCCATGGTAGGTATTCAAGTTGTTTTATACAGGTACCGTACACACAGGAAAGTCAACTTGGATGTGATTGTCTGTTGTTAAATTTTGCAGGAGGTTTTAAAAAACTTGGAATCGCACAGACAAACCTTCCAGCAGATCCACAGGGACAGATCAGTGAATGGGGTACCTGTCCCATCTGAGCAGCTCCAAGATATGGCTGAGCGGTAAGACCTTCAGCAGAATAATTATAATTACATTTTGTAAATGTATTTTATGTGCAGCTACTTCTAAAAATTGTGTTAAACTGAATATAATATACCAGATGTTGTTTTCCAGCATATTTTTATTATTTTCAAAACAGAGTGGTCATGTTATGTCATTAGACACAATCAGAGCTTTCCTAATACAGTGGTTAAATATGACTACAAAAATAAAGAAAAGACAACAATAGAAATAGCAGATAGTATCTCATAGTATTAAAGTTTATTGTCCTCAGACTCTCATCTATAGCGAATGGTAAAAGGTGTATTTTTATGTTTCACGTGGCATTAGGCATACGTTTCTTCCACCCTGAAGGATATTGGCTTTTTAATAAGGTGTGTTTGAGGTCAAATGATAAATAATCAGGATGGGGTTCCAGATCTTAATTAATGAGCCCTCATTATCCCTAAGGACCACACAAAGCTCCCTGTACCAGAATGTTAATGTGGATGGAGTATTTTTAACCCATTTTATCAGGATCCACTTACATGCAGGGAGCAGAAGTTTGTCAAAACAGCATAAAAAAACAACTAATCGACTGAAGAAATCTTTGTCAGCTAAGACCAAAACGACAGATTAAGAGGAGGCAGCCCTAAATAAAATATTTTCAGTGTTTGGTCCTCTATGCTCCCTGTAAAATCAAAGCAACAATAGAATGATTATTGAACATCTGTTTTAAATTGCAGGTTCAATTTTGTGTCCACATCATCACATGCTCACTTGATTAAACTAGAATTCTGGGAGATGAAGTATCGACTGATGGCATTTCTTATGTTGGCTGAGTCAAAGCTCAAGTCGTGGATCATTAAATACGGCAGACGGGACTCTGTTGAACTCCTGTTGCAAACCTACCTTGTAAGTAGAAATTATTGATGATGCAGCATTTGAATGTCTCTACGTCTACCAGACTATTTGATCTGTATTTTCTGTTCCAGGCTTTTGTAGAAGGCCACAGGTTCTTTGAACAATATGAGATCATCTTCACAGGCCTCAAACAAGCTGCAGAGGTTTATGTAAAGTCTGACAGCTCAAGTAAGACTCTTTTCTGTTTTATTATCAATTTGCTTGTTATGTATGTATAATGTATGTGTATATATAAATATATATACATTTGCTTGGGCTTATTGTAAGCAGTCTTACTATCGATTTCATGTTACAGGGTCTAAAACCTGTAACAAAGGTAAGTCCAAATACAGACAATCTTTAACACCTTAACTTTGCCTGTCTCCTTAGTCGTTGCTTTCTGGAAATGTGGGGCTGCACTATTCTTCTCTAACATACTTTCAATCCCCAGAACAGAATCAAAAATTATAATATCGCATTATGCATGACATATAACAATAATTGCACTAGGTGGAATGCTATATTAGCATAATCTTTCTGAGCTAACAGCCTGTAACATCAACCAAATGATCAGTAGAGAATCAGATCAAACCCATTTGTTTATGCCTGCACAGTTGATACCCATATAGGTTTTAACTAAACTGATCTAGTTCCATATTTCTCTTTCAGTTGATGAAGCAGAAGGGGTGAGTAAATTCCTCAATGATGCCACGGCTCAGTGGAGGAACCTGGCTTTGGAGGTGCGCAGCGTTCGCAGCATGCTCGAGGAGGTGATCTCTAACTGGGAGAAGTACAGCAGCACAGTGGCATCTCTGCAGGCCTGGCTAGAGGACGGTGAGCAGATGCTCAATCAGTCGGAGAATGCCAAACGTGTAAGTACAATCGCAGATACTAGTAATGATAAGCGGTATTCTTTGTAATATACAGCTTACTGTATAATTGTGCTGCTAAACTGTATGAGTAATGTTTTTTTTTTTTTTTTTTTCCACAAAGCATCAGAGTCTCTGCAGCTATGGTCTTTGTTTTCCTTTTCTTTTTTAGGATTTCTTCAGAAACCTCTCCCACTGGATGCAGCAGCACATGGACATGAATGATGCTGGGAACTTTCTCATTGAAACATGCGATGACACAGTCTCACGAGATCTGAAACAGCAGCTTCTTCTTCTGAACGGGAGATGGAGGGAGCTGTTTGTCAAAGTCAAACATGTAAATGTCCTCTAACAACTGTACTGTGAAAAATATAATATAATGATACCATCTGTAGCAAAACCTTAAAGGAATACTTCACCCACAGAATGACCATTTGTATGTCAATTACTCACCACATGTTACCTTAAGTTCTTGAAGAAAACGTTTTTCTCTTGTGCCTCAGTGGTTGAATGGAGAATCCAAAAACGGACAAAAAACAAGTAAATCTTTAATAAATTGATGTAAATTGGGTCCAAATTAAAAAAACAGCAATACTAAATCAAAAATCTGTTTATTCTCTCATGCAGTATCATCTAAGTCTCATTTATCCAGTCGTATGCTGAGTACTTCAGCAGTATTGCCACTGTATCAGTAACAGTATTGCCACTGCTGTCTCATGCTTGTGCATGCAAGTCTGTACACTTTTTTGCAGTTTTCTTCAAGAATTCAAGGTAACACGCTATTAGTAAGTGATATAAAGGGGTCATTTTGTGGGTCAAGTATTCCTTTAAGTTTTCAAAAAAGATAAAAATGTCTTCCTCTGTTTCATCGGCAGTATGCAAGAGCAGATGAAGTAGATAAGTTGAGACAAGACTACCACGATGGGATTAATACCTTGAAAATGTTCATGGATGCAACCAATGAGAAGATGACTGCTCCCGTCCAAGTATCTTTCCTGAACGTCAGAGCCTTTGTTCAAGATGTTGAGGTGAGCAGCTGATTCGCTCACCCTTTTCTCAGGTTAGACTGTTTTTTTCCATCTCTGTTCTGTGCAATGAAACATCACTATGCTCTATATATCCCAACATACTACAGGAAATCAAGCACAAAGTGCCGGCTATGGAAGCCGCCTGTAAGGCAGCGAGCCGTACTGCTCAGCTGTTGACCAAAGACACTCCACAGGAGGAAGTTTCACAGATGACGACTGTGATGGCCTCTATCAAAGAGCAGCTGAGCAAGGTGTGTGCAGGTCATTATACAGTATGGCATCCAATTGTTTAACCTCTCTTCTTTCTCTTTATACATGTGTGTATATTTGTGTTTGTTCATTAACTGTTAAACTGTTGTGGGGTTTTCAAGGATGATACTGACATCTAGTTTGCATTGAGGGCGCTCATAACTTTTGCCAGTATTTAGTATTTCATCCTGATGTACTGAGGCATTCATATTTATTTATACAAAAAAATATTGATTATTTTGGTCATGTATGCAACATACTTTAGAAAGATGTGGACTCAACTAGGGTGGTGTTTTTTTTTTTTTTCGTCATGACCAAATCTTACCCAAACCTTAACCAAAATAATTTATCTGAATATTAACAAAATAGGTTAAAATGAGTTGGTTCACCTTGTTAACCAAAGATTGTCCAACACTTGAATGAATAAATATTGCAGGTAATTTTTGGCATTTGACAGATTAAAGTTTGCTCTATCATAAAATATAGGGCATTTTACTGACGTTATTGTAAAGCTGTTATTGTAAGTTTTACGTACTTATATACTTACTAAAGTCTCTGAAAAAAAGATTGCTGTTTGCTGAAATTGATTTAAGATCAAAACAAAACATCAGTCACCTGTGATTCACTTTCATCAACATGCGCTCCTTCAATCAGGTAAGGGAGAGATGTCTGCCTCTGCTGAGGGAGTCCCAGTCTCTATTACCACCTCTGGAAGAAATGGAGAAGAACATCACAGGCTTCTACCAGGCTCTGGAGAAGGCCAGTCATATCACCAGCACTGCAGACTCCGAGGGACCAGTGGACTTTAAGCAGAAATGCCAGGTAACTAATACCGGATTCCCTGTTTGCATAACATACCCAATACCAAGCAATTTTGATTTGTCACCATATTCTGATAACCTCCAAGATATGAATAAATGACTAATGTTCTGCTATTGACACTGCAGGAGCTGGCGACATTCACACACAGCTGTAAGAAGTGTTTGACAGCCATAGAGAGAAACCACCAGGCCATCCAAAAAACAATGAACAGCAGTAACACCCTCCAGTACATGGACATGAGCCTTCTGCAGAAAAGAGTAGCAGACCTGCAGTCCTCCTCACAGGTACAGTAAACATCACAGCGTGTTTTAATTCATATTCAGCTCTTAGAACTGTTGTAATATTTAAAAAATACATGTGGGTCTGTGTGTTAAGGGTATGATAAAGGAATCCACAGAGTGGCGGAAGCATGTGGAGGTAAACAGCAGCCTCATGAAGAGGTTCGATGAGTCCCGCATAGAGCTGGAGAAGGTTCTTAAAATGGCACAGAGCTGTCTGACAGAAAGAGGCAACCCAGAGGAGCTGCTCAAGAAACACACAGTAAGAAAACACGGCTTGCGCAAGATCCACAATAGCATACCTAGCTGTACATACAGTTTAGGTTATGCCTGTTAAGTGCCAAAGTCTGTCCTGGCACAGCATGGAACAATGCAACAAAAAAAAGGGATTATATAGTATATAATTGCAACAGAGAATTGGGATGCATGTAAATAAGACCTGTCCTGTACAGAGTGTGACTCATGATGAGGTCTTTATTTTTTGCAGGAGTTCTTTGGTCAGCTGGACCAGCGGGTCTTGAATGCGTTCCTCAAGGCGTGTGACGAGCTGACAGATATTTTGCCAGAGCAGGAGCAGCAGTCGCTACAGGAAACGGTCAGGAAGCTGCACAAACACTGGAAGGTTAGTGACTTGACTTGAATAGTATCATTTGCCAAGTGTAAGGATCCATCTTTTTTTAATGTTTTTATTATTATTTTAGATGACTACATATGCATAAATATTATAAATCTTACACCAGCATTTTTTCATACCAGTTATACAAGGCTGAGTGATAATTCAGTACTATATTTTTTATTATGTATTATCAGAATCTGGTTAATTGCCAAGTGGGTTTCATGTACAAGAAATTTGCTTTGGTGTATTGTACATAAACACAATGAGAGAAAATTAAATAAAAGATAAAAAATATGTACAAACATCTGAATTTAAATTAAGGCTCTATAGAAGAGATGAATATATTAAAAAAAGATTATAAAATATGTACAATATAACTGACATAACATGCTTTGTAGTTTTTACAATTGGTAGTTTTGTGCAGAAATATGCAAAATTGTCCAATGGTTGTGCAAAGGTTTACAGTATGAAGATATGTATATTCATGTATCAGTATATTGTGATGATATGTTCTGCAAATTTCTGTTGTTCAGATTAATACATTTGAGCATGCTGTCATGTTATGTGGGATATATTAATGTCATAAAATGTCCTTATATGATATGTGATATTATTTTAACCCAAGCCAGACCTTCTCTTTTTACTAATACAAATAACCAAATTATATGTCACTTTTCAATATGAGCCAAAAAGTAGCTTGAAGCAAACTGCTCTGAATCTGGCCTCATAATTGTTGTATTTCTAATTTTAAAGGATATTCAGACAGACGCCCCCTTTCACCTGCTGCATCTTAAAGTGGAGGTGGAGAGGAGTAAGCTGATGGTGCTGCTGCAGGAGTGCCAGGCGGAGGTGACCAGGGAGAACCGCCACCTGGCTAGCATGGGGAGCGAGAGGCTCGTCAAGGAGCACAGGGTGAGCACAGAGGGGCTGGCCGGCTGGCTGAGATTCACATATTGATTAACTCAGTGTGAAATAATTCAGGGCAAATTCACTGCTGTGTGGCAGCTTGGGAAGATTTTGATAAACTTGATCCAAAGACACTGAGGCTCTTCCTGCGTCACACAAGCATGGTCCTAAATCAGCAGCATTTTCTTTGTCTGACATTCTCTTACATTTACATTTCTTGTATAAAGCTCTGGCACGCCATGCTATCCTGTATTCATGGTGTTCACTTCTAACACAAGTCAATATTGTTTTTGTTTTACGGTACTTTAGGCTTTCTTCAGAGAAAAGGGCCCGCAGTCCATCTGTGAGAAAAGGCTGCAGCTGATGGAGGAACTTTGTCAAAAGCTCCCTGAGGGTGACCCTGTCCACCAGACCCTGGACGCAGCGAGAAAGGACTTCTCTGAGGTCCGCGAGGAAATCGACAACACCCATCAGAAGCTAATGCAGCACCCAGATAAATGGAAGGAGTACAACGCAAGGTGCAATAGCCACTTATTTTGGTTAAGGGGTTGCATACATACAGCATAGGGACTGAGTATTAGTCCAGCATAGGATTCAACATTTTGACTGTTGTTGTGCTTTTGCAGCAATAGAAGAATGTGTTGTTCATTCACCAGGTCCTGCATTCATGACATACTCAAAATAATCATGTTTAAATTCTTTCATTCACTGGAGATGAGGAGAAAGAGTTCAGGTTTGCAATGCACATATGGTTTGACAGATCCCAAAAGTTTCTCAAGTGTTACTGAAAAGGCAAAGATTTTTTATTCTGCTCCATATCGTCTTTATTGTCAACACGCACACTGCACATAAAGTAATCACAACACAACGTTAAACACAAAGGAGTAGGAAAATGAAATCGTGTCATAGAAAGTTTGAAATCCCACAGAGTCAGCACTGAGTTTATTTAAAATACAAAAACATTGCAGTCATAGTTTGTAGAATAGAAATACTATTTCAGTTGTATTCTAAGGATTTAGATATATTGTATTTTTTTGATAATCAAATTTAATTATTTTTTATTATATCATCCTTGTTTTGTCACAGGCCTGATCTTGATAAAAGAGTTAACAGATTATCATTACTGTAAGGAACTTAGTAAAATAATAATAATGAAAATAAAATTTAAAAACAAACAAATTCCAAATTAAATAAAATAAGGGAGAAATAATAAAATAAGGGGGGAAGGTGGGGGGGGGTGTAATGATGCTTTTAGATTTATAAACACATGTTATTCATAGGGGCTGCACGGTGGTGTAGTGGTTAGCGCTGTCTCCTCACAGCAAGAGGGTCGCAGGTTCGATTCCAGCTTGCGGCTCTTCTGTGTGGAGTTTGCATGTTCTCCCCGTGTAAGTGTGGGTTTTCTCCGGGTACTCCGGCTTCCTCCCACCATCCAAAGACATGCTGTTTAGGTTAATTGATTACTCTAAATTGCCCGTAGGTGTGGATGTGAGCGTGAATGGTTGTCTGTCTATATGTTGTCTGTCTCTCTGTGCCCTGCGATGGACTGGCGACCTGTCCAGGGTGAACCCTGCCTTCGCCCTATGCCAGCTGGGATCGGCTCCAGCCCCCCCGCGACCCCTAACGGGATAAGCGGTTGACGATGGATGGATGGATGGATGGATGTTATTCATAGATATATACAGTTTTTTACTGCACATTACACACTGTTCCTAATGTGCTATTATTTACATGCAACTCATTCATAAAGTGAATTGTAGAAGGGCCTCTGGAGCTTTCCAGTCCATTCTTTTTTCATTTTCAGGCTGTATTGATTAATTATTGATGAGTTAATTGTCTCAGATGTTTGAGATGTGGCTGCCTTTTTTGATCAGTTGTTAGAGTCTGGGGCTTTAGGTTAAAGATAAGATAAGATAAGATAAGATGAACCTTTATTAATCCCCGGAGGGAAATTCGGGAAGATGAGGTGGTTCACATTGTGAATTTGATACCTGACGAAGCAATTTACTTCTTTTTACTTTTAAAAGCTATTATTTCTGAAATCATCTTGAGTTTGACGTGAAATTTTCCCATCATCATGTGAAACAGGTACGCTGAACTCTCTTGCTGGCTTATATCTAAAGAAAGTCAACTGAGGCTGCTGAGAAACCGAGCCAATGACCCCAGAAAATATGGCCAGGTGAAGGCTACCATCATGGTGAGTTGTTACATCCACTTCACAACCTACCTATCCGCCGACAGTCCTTGCCTCTTACCTCTTGCCTCCTCCGTGATGTGTCACTTGTGATGTGCTGCTGGCTCGTCAGTGTCACTGCTAAGAAGATGAGACTGTAAAAACACACTGCGTCAGATGGCTCTTATGACCACATAATGGGCTGTATCACACTTGTTGTGTGCAGGAGCTGAGGAATGATGCAGAGCTACAGGAGGGGAATCTTGGCTGGCTGAAGGCTCGTATGGCCGTACTTATTGAGATCAGCGCTGACAGTGATGCCCAGAGGCAAGGAAGTGCCCTGAGTAAGCTGTCTACTGATTTTAAGGGACTTCTTGCTTCTCTCTTAGAGGTAAGTGCAGCTTTCACTTGTTTCATTAAGGTGCCAGAAATCATATTCCTTCTGGGAATCTATAGTACCGTATACTGTTTGTACTGACCATTTCATTAAGCTCCAGGTTACTAGACCACTTATTCTTCAAGGTATCTCAGCTCTGACTCATGTTTCAGTTAATTTCAATCCTTTTTTGTGAAGATCTGGTCGACTCACAGGAGGCAGAGAAAACTAACACAAGTGTTAATGTTAGATACAAGTGATTTCCCTCCAAGTTACCTCAGTTATCTCAGACAGTTCACACTTAACAGTATGTTCCATATATATACGTTAAACGTTATCACACTATCACTGTATGCTATAATATGTTATATATAACACTATAAAAACTTGTTGTGATCCACACCTTCCACCTACATTGAATAACTGCCTTATGGCACTATAACCAGTGGGAAATAATAAAATGTCTGATCTTAGCACTTTATGTTTAGAAATGAAGAAAATGGTAAGCAGCATAATACTATATGAAAACTGTGGTACAAACTAGAACTTATTATTTAAAGTACATAGAGACACAAAAATATTACAATAATCTATAATCAAATGTAACAGATGAGTGCACATTATTATGGTATTATCATTCCACATTAATTTATAGCTAAGACATGTCTGATTTTACTAAACTGGACATAAACTGAACAGAAATATAAATGTAATACATATGTTTTCACACTCATTCTCCTTGAGCTTTTTCGATGTGTTTAAAAGGCTTGTTTCTCTCACATTTTGGTCACAAATTTGTTAAAATCTTTGTTGGTGAGAACTACTCTTTTGATAATCCATCCACCTGACTGGAGTAGCATATCAAGATTTTGATCAAACAGCATGATTATTACACAGGTGTGCCTTGGGCTGGTCACAATAAATAGCCGCTGAGTCTGTGTTTTATCACACAACACAATGCCACTGATGTCGTTTTGAGGAAGCATGCCATTTGTATGCGACTACAGGAGTGTCCTCCAGAGCTGTTGCCTGTGAATTGGTTGTTCAGTTCAAAAGCCGTCTCTGTTGTGATTTCTGAGAATTTGGCAGTACATCCAACCGGCTTCACAGCCGCAGACCATGTGTAACTACGACAGCCGAAGACCTCCACATCCAGCTTCTTCACCTGCAACATCATCTGAGAGCAGCCAACTGCACAGCTGATGCACTAGTTGATTTACACAACCAAAGAATATCTGCACAAAATGATCAGAAACCATCTCAGGGAAGCTCATCAGTGTGCTCCTCATCCTCAGCAGGGTTTTGACCTGACTGCAGTCGGTCGCCATAACCAACTCGAGTGGGCAAATTCTTATCTGCGATAACGTCTGGCACTTTGGAGAAGTGTTCGCTTCACAGATGAATCGTGTGACCAAAAGATGCACACCTGTAGCCCTAGTCACATGAAATCCATAGTTTAGAGTGCCTAATACATTTTTTTTTCAAGCTAAAACTGCACTTTTTTTGTGACCATCCCAAGCTATACATGTGCAATAATCATGCTGTTAAATATGCCACACCTTTGAGGTGGATGGGATATCTTAGCAAAGGAATAGTACTCTCTTACACTGATTTTAACAAATGTATGACCAAAGTGGAAGAGAAATAAGTCAGCATAGAAAAAATCTTAAATGTTTAATGTTTCAACGCATGAAAATGGGGCCTAAAAAAAGGTGTTGCGTTTATATTTTTGTTCAGTATACATACCCCTGCATCAATTCATCATGTTTGTTCTCGTACTGTATTTTTCTCTGTTATGTCTTCCAGGCTGAGAAGATGGTGCTGGCTGTGGGAGACTGTGTGCAGTTCAGGGAAGAGGTACAAACTACTTTGGATGATCTCGTCCAGGGGCAGAAAGAGGCTCAGGCCGAGGTCACCAAAATCCTGGACTGTCCCACTGTGAGAGAAGCCCAGCAGCTACTTCTCGTTCACCAGGTAATGTAGGACATGCACAACAAATAAATATGTGACTTGACTTTTTTATTTGGATTGTTTTGAAGGCAGAGTTTACTTTTGGGTTAATTTTGAATTAATTTCAGTAGATTAACACTTTGAATGCATCTTCCGTCCCATAGCAATTGTTAAAACGCTTAAAGATGAAGAGAAAGGACGTCCAGCAGTTGATCACCAGAGGCCAGCAACTCCAGGCGGAGGAGGGTTTGGGAGAGACTCTGCAGCAGGACCTGCAGAGTTTAGAGAACACACTCGGCAAAATGGAGCAGACTATGGATTCACAGGAGCAAAGCCTCGAGGTAAGAAATTACTAATGCTGTGTTCATACTACGAGTGACACAGCAACATACTACAAGTCATTTTCAGTGGAAGCCGGTGACATGAAGCTACAAACACACGTCGTCCCACATTTGTCGCTATGTGACCAGCTACAAATAAACTTGAGCTGGTCTCAACTTTTTTCAGCGCTCCAATGACGCAGTGAAGGATCAACTAATCATATGTTTTTCTTTCACCCTGTTGTGTTCTGTGTAAAAAATGCTGTTAGCAAGTTCCCAATACTACTTTATTTAACAACATAACTACATCAGTGACCGTTGTTGATTTTGTCATAGTGTGACCGTAGCTTCAGGCAGTGATTCAAGGACACTGTCAGTGAATAATATTTCACAGTGGATTAAATCAGCACTGCTGTAATGAATAATAATAACCTGCAACAACACATTTTGAATGAAAGATGGATTTGCTAAATATTAGCAAAATAGTGTGAACAGAAAGGTCTTAACTTTTTGCCCCTATTAATAACTGTGAAATGAATGTACAGGGCACGGTGGTGCAGCAAGAGGGTCGCAGGTTCGATTCCAGCTTGCGGCTCTTCTGTGTGGAGTTTGCATGTTCTCCCCGTGTAAGCGTGGGTTCTCTCCGGGTACTCCGGCTTCCTCCCACCGTCCAAAGACATGCTGTTTAGGTTAAATGTGCTTCTAAATTGCCCGTAGGTGTGGATGAGTGTGAATGGTTGTCTGTCTCTATGTTGTCTGTCTCTGCCCTGCGATGGACTGGCGACCTGTCCAGGGTGAACCCCGCCTTCGCCCAAGCCAGCTGGGATTGGCTCCAGCCCCCCCGCGACCCCTAACGGGATAAGCGGTTGACGATGAATGAATGAATGAATGAATGAATGTACAATGTGATCAGTAACTGTCAGCCTCCGAGCTGAATCCTGACACATCTCATCTTGTGATGACAATTTAGTTATTAAAGGACGACATTAAAAATTGCCTAATTCACCAAATACGTGGCTTTTACTGTCCGATATTTTACCTCTGCTCCCTTCCTCTGAAGCTTAATGTTTCCGTAACGTGTAAGAATTTGTTCTGACTTTTGCCAAAACACTGTTTATTTTTCATCTGCTGTAATATGTTAGCTCTAGTTTTGTAGACCTGTGTGATGTTTAACCTTGTCTGTTGTTGTGCTTGTCATGTGCTTATAGTATGTGTCCCTTCTATAATGTTTTTTTACGAGGCTTCCTTTCATTTATGCTGCATCCTCCTATCTGTGTTTTAGTGCCATTTTGTCAGCTTTTTGTATGTTTTGTTTGTTTCTTTTAATGTTTAACATCAACCTGCCCATGGACTGAAAATGAAAAAAACACCATTTTTTGGCTAATTCTGACACAATTACATCATTTTGATGTTAATTAATGTGTGTTGTCCCTAAGAAATAAATGGATTAAGGCCATGTGAAGGAGGACAGGGATTCCTGTTAATGCAGTCAGCTTTGGAGATGTAACATTTTTGAGGAAACTGTCTCGGAGGTCTGATTGATGTTTTTGCCAGAAGGATTTGCCTTCTGAAGCTTGACAGTCTTTTTAGAGGATAGCGACGCAGTGAGTCAGTCATCACACTTGATGGTGCTTTTATAGATCGTAGACAGGATGGAGGTGGGTTTCTTGAAATGGAAACTTTGTTTGGCTTTGTGTGTGTGTGTGTGTGTGTGTGTGTGTGTGTGTGTGTGTGTGTGTGTGTGTGCGTGTGCGTGTGCGGGGGCACGGTGCAGAGCAATATATCTGATGTTTCTGACTCTGCTGCAGCACCACTGGGGTGAGGTGCTTGCATAATAATAGTAGCTGAGCGACCTCTGTCAATATGCTGACTAGTTGACCAAAGACATTCTTGATCGACTAACACTGTTGATTACTTGATTAGTTAGTTTAATTGACAGGTCTGTAAAAATCTTTTTGTTTTTTTAAAAAAATCACACAAAAGCACCACTGTCCAGTCCAGACTGAAAACATTGGAGCCATGGCCCGTCCACTCATCTGGTGTGACCGATAGCAGTTATCATGTGTTAGCATCAAAGTGTTAGCCAGCAGTAGTCGGCATCACTTCACTGGCTGTGTGTCTCAAATACTCGCTGCCTTGATAACCCAGCTGCACACGGACCACAGAGGCTTTTCAGGTCGGGTAGAATCTAACGTTATGTTATCTCTGTTGATCCAATTTGTTTGCTCACTTCAATTGCGTGCCATTTGGTTTCATATGTGGTAGTGTGGGTGTCAAAGTGGGCCGTGGACAGGATCACACCGGCCATAACACGTTCTTATACAACATACTGGCTGTAGCATTAAGAATCCAATATTTCAATTCAGCATCTTTCCTTACTCTCTGGTTACATATCATAATCATTATAGTAAGCATATTACATATTGGCCCTTTAATGATGTTGTGTTCTCATGATGGTGATCCTGATCTGAGACTACTACCATTAGAAAGTGTTTCTTTTCCTTCCTGCTGTAACTTTTTGCTTTATGCTACATTCAAGTGATGATAGGGAGGTCCAGCATTAAGCAATGTCCAAGTGTGCTGCTACTACTGGGTAGTCCCTACTGACTGAGCTACTGTTTAAGTCCCTATATTGACCAAGTACTGAGTGTGAACTGGTAGCTGGACAGGTGCCAGTTAGGCCACTTCCAAGGTGCCTTTGAGCAAGGCATCAAACCCCAAACTGCTCGGGGTGCCTGTCAGGGGGCAGCCCCCTTGCTCTGACTTTTCTCCATTAACGCATATAGGTCCTGTTTGTGCATGTATGTATTTCGGGCCTTTGTGTACTGTGTAGAAAATAACAGAGTAAAAGAGCAGTAGTCAGATTCACAAGGGGATCACTAAAGTGTGTCTTCTTCTTCTAAACAGTATTACATTTGACTAACATTGATTTGATCTGATATCATTTGGGGCTTTGTCATCCCCAGGTCACGCTGGCAGCCTGGCAGGAGTTTGACAGCCAGCAGGAGGCAGTGCACGAGTTTGTTAACAAGGCTCGCTCAACGATGGAGAGAGACCTGAACTTCAGCAGTCCAGAGAGCCTGGCTGTTGAACTTGACCAGGCCAGAGTAAGTCAACTTTGAGTTTGTGTGCAGACGTAGTCTTTGTTTTATTCCTGATGCTTTTACTTCTTGAAGTATAGTAGCTAAATGAAGAATCTTACCAATATTTGTTTGTTTTGTAAACAGGTGTTGTTGAAGCAGTGCGAAGCAGAGGCTGCACATATGAACATTTTGCAAAAGAGAGCAAAAGAAATCCAGCTTGGTCCAAAGAACAAGACTCTGCTTTTACAACAAGCTCGTTCCCTCAGTGAGCAAGTGGACAAAGTAGAGGCTGGGCTCAAAAAAGAGTAAGATGATGGGTTTCATGCTTGTTGCTTTTGCTAGATAATGTTTTAGTAGTCTTCCAATTATATAGTGTGTTTACAATTACATGATGGTTTTAGCCTAATGTGATACTGTACCAGATGAGCAGTTTGCCTCAAATGGCAGTACAACACAATACAAATTTACATAACAACACAGGCTAATTTGATAGTCAATTGAAAATGTATTTGTGTGATAAATTACCTGACACAATCTCAAGGACCCAGATGTAGTAAACCCAGTTATGTGGTACTCTATATCTTACACGATTGCCAAGATTTATTTTCAATAATTACTTAGCCACTATCTAAATAATACTGTGCTTGTGTTCCAGTGTCCAGACTCTGGAAGAAATGAAAACTCAGTGGGATCAGTTTGGAGCCGGGTTTGAAACCTTTTCCTTGTGGATATCCGACAAGGAAAAGCAGCTGGATGAACTGAAATCCTCTGCTTTGCCTCTTGAGCAACAGATCAACACAGTGAAGGTACAGTATTGTGTATTATGAAGCTACAACTCTGTTTCACCATGCCCTAACAGTAATCTTAACCAAATCAGAAAGGCTGTCTTAAAGAACCATTGGTCTTTGCCCAAGTGTGGACACACTGCCTTTATCAGCCCTCTATCTTTAATGCAAATAGAAAGCAGGAACTGTTCATCAAGTTTTATTTAGCAGTTTCAGTTCTGAAACCTCAAAGTGTCACAATGTGCCAGTTAGAAACACATTTTCTTTTAGGATGCAGGAGGTGTAGCTCTTCAGTAAACCCGTATAAAAGCAGGATTTTTGATAACTCTGATCATTATTTGCTCTATCCTGTGAAACAAAGAAACACTAAGAACATGTTTATATTTGTTTTGGTAGTGATTTAAATGGCATCCAGTTGGGACAGTTTAATGGACCACAGTAGGTAAAGCCATTTTAGGCCCAAACTTAATTACGGTTACTTACTATGCTGAACACCGTTCATTTACAGGGTTTTAACTTATCTGGGAAATGACATTTTATTGAGGTTTTAGGTTCATTTAAAATCTGAATTTTCTCCTTGGACAGTGATTTAATTTTTCTTAGTGGGTGGGTTAATTTTGTTTTTACTTAAAGTTTGGTTCACAGCACTGTATTTCTTGAGTCTGGGATCTTTTGTCTGTTTCTATTTGCTGGCTTTGTTCATTTTAGTTTCATTTCTGGTTTTCTCATTTAGTAGTGGCTTAATTTGTAGTTCAGTTATTTATTGTTCTTGTGATTATAAGTTAGGATTTTGAGTTCCTTTGGTTCAATTGTCTTTATGATTTATTTTAAGGTGTAAAACACAGTTTTGTTGTACAGCAGTACTGTAGTATTTGAGTTGGTGGTTTTTGGCATATGATCAATTTGTAAATTATGTAGGGCTGATTGTGATTATTTTGAGTGGTATTGCAATTCCGATATGATTTGCAATATTAGAGGGAGTGACAATTTTTACATATTTATTACCATTTTCAATGAAAAACATATTTTTTTGTGGGGATTTGTACAAACCAAAGTTTTCTTAAATCTTATATCTTCGCTGAATATGATGTGGAGGCCAGGACATCTCTGCAGCATGACAATATTTAATTTGAGATGTACTTTGACACACATTTTCGCCTTTAACAAATATTGTGCCCCCTGTGACTGGAAAATTGGAGTACGCCATACTGCATACTGCAATTATGCACCCCTAAAATAATGTACTTCATTGATTGGTATTGTACACTTGTATTTTTGATGATAAAAGACAAAAATAAAACCACCGCCCACCAATGCCCAACAAAATACCTCCACTAGACAATAAAAGAAAGTATTGTTTTTGTTCTTATTTGCATCCATCCCTGCATGTCCAGGCTGTCGGTGCAGAGCTCCAGGAGCGAGCTGAGGTTCCTTGTCAGCTGGAGGCAGATTCCCAGGCGCTCGCCCAGTTCGTATCTTCAGGGGAGGCGGCTCGCATCAAAGCCCGTCTGACCCAAATCGGCAGGTACTGGGAGGAGCTGAAAGAGAGCGTACAGCAGCTTGATGGACAGCTGGAGGAAAGCTCCTCTCAACTGCAGAAGTTCAGAAATAGCTTTGAGGAGGTAAATAGGTTTACTGATACTATTGATACTGTTTTTTTATATATCATGACAGTATACAGAATTGCATACAGTTAGTTTTTATCTTGTTTCTCTGCTAGGTGCAAGCATCTCTCAGAGAGCTACGCACAAACCTGGAGCAGCCTATCAAATCCTGCACATCCTCATCAGAAACCTACAAAGCCCTGCAAAACCACATGGTGCTTAGTTGTTTTTATTAAAACTTAAAAAAATGCTATACATTTGTACTTCACTCCTGTAATCTAAAAATACTATACACACCAACAGCATCTGAAAGCCTCATATAGTGCCAGCTGTCTTCCTGATCACAGATAATGCTCTGTGGATCACTGTCTTGTGTTTTTGTTCTACAGGATGTCTGTCAGCGTCAGGAAAAGCTGAAGGGAACCTTGCTGTCCCTGTCAGCTGGAGCTCGAAGACTCAGTGACAAAGAGCAAGCAGAGAGGACGGTGACAGAGCTGAATAGCTGCTATGATCAAAACGTACAGGAGGCAAAGAACAAACAGAGCACTCTGGAAAACCTGCTGTCTCTTTGGCAAAAGTAAGAGCTATTGAACAGATTCATATAACATATGTAGGGTTTTTATATCATGTGAATAAAAGCAATGTTAATAGACAAATTAGATCACCTGCTTATCCAGTTGTTGTTGGTAATATAAACTTTCCACTTGCAGTAAAGCTCAGAAATCTGATTCTATTGGTGTGTTTCAGGTATGAGAAACAGCGTTCAAACTTTGTTTCCTGCTTGGAGAGAAGTGAGTCTGCATCCAAACTTGAGAGTCAGTATCTGTCAGCTGATAAAGCAAAGCTTCGCACAGAGCTACAAGATTTGCAGGTACAATACATAACCCACATACTCCCACAGTTCTCTAAAACACATCTAAAACCCTAAAATAATTTGCAAATGAAAAATTGATCACTTTTTTTTAATTTTTCCACTATTTTCCATTACTATTATTTCTTTTATTCTGTTCTGTACATACCGTACATTAACACCTATACAAAATTGGTCTGTCATACTATATAATGTACTGTCTTAAGTACATGATATGTACAAGGTGATGTGAAACAGCGTTCAGGTTTTCGTGTCTGAGATTGCCGAGATGTTTCCTGTTCTTTCACTAAATGTTTCACTTTTGTGTTGATAGACAAAATAGCTGCCAGACAAAATAATCCTCTTTGTTTAGTTAGAGCACCTTTTACGCAACATTTAGTCAAAGTCCTCAAAACATTTATTATAATCTGGATGCTTTTAAAACCTCCATCTTCTGACATTTTGGGATTGGACTGTATCTTTAAATGCTAAAATTGTAAGAAATATTCATAGATTTTTTTCACTGAGAATCAATTTTAAATTAAATTGTGAAAAAAAAAAATGGTTTTTGGTTGTTATCTATTTTTTTGTCCCCACACCATGATGAATAAATGACACACACATACATATTTATACAACACTAACTTTGAAAGAGTATTTTGAGTGACAGTGTGTTTCCCTTGAAGGCCTTGCTCTCTGAGGTCCATTCGCTCCAGCCGGCTCTAGCTGAGTTGGTATCTTTGGGGACATCTTTGTGTCCAACTGCACCAGAGGAGAGAGTGAAGCTGCTGAAAGACGAGCTGGCGAGCCTGCAGAGGAGATTACATGTTCAAAATGAAGTCCTCCCTCAAAGGTGAGATAATCATCGTAGCACAAAATTATATTTTTTTCTGTATTGTCATTCTTTGCAGGTCACACACGCTGTTCCTGGGACTTGTCTGATGAAACAAGTTCAGCATAGCCAGTCTAGCTTTGATTACTCTGCTTTTCACACCTTGAAAGAGGTGAAGTTTGAAATCATCAGTGTATCAGGAGCAGGATATTTAATAGAAAACATTATCAAATTCATGTCCAGAAATAGAAATATTTATCCCTGGTGGAACTGCAAAAGGTAATATGACTCAGCAATATAAAGGATCCTGAATAGATGTTAGATTTAGATTTTACTATGTATTCAGTATCCTTAATAACACAGATGTGTTCTTATATTCTATGTAACTTGCTGAACATGGATTAGGTAATGTTCTCAAATATTTTTTGACATCTGGATGGATGGGGATTTCCACGTCAGGTCAATTAAAGGGAAAACCTGAATACTGTTAAAAAACAGATATTGGTTATGGTTGTTTTGTGGTGTGTTTTGTATTTGTGTGTTTAAATTATACAACATCATGTTGGACTAGTTCAGTAGTTACAAAACAGTAGAAGTAGTGCTTGTTCAAAATATCGTCTGTATAATCAAACTCTGGCTATGTTTTTTTTTTTTTCTGCTGATTATTTTCTAGATTAATCAATTTGTCTAAAAATGACAGAAAATAGTAAAAAAAATCAGTTTAACATGATACAAAGAGAGAAAAGCAGGAATTCTCAATATTTGAGAGGCTGAAATTTCTGTCATTTAACATGAAAAAATACTTTAACAATTAATAGATTATCAAAATAGTTGCTGATTTTTTTTTTTATAATTGCTGCAGCTCTATTTTTGTCTTTGTTTGGACTTTCTTAGACATTCAACATAGAACATGTTCATTACAGATATTCTGTATGTACAATAGTTGTACAGTTAAATATAGTGTAACAGTTAGGGAATACCAGAAGGTTAGATATTTGATTTGACTGAAAAGTATACAGTACAAATGCTGATTAAAGCAGATTTTGTCTTAACTGGTTTGACTCACTATGCTGTCATTTGTCCCCCAGAATCAAAGAGCTTCAGAGCCACCTCTCGCTGGTGGAGCAGTTTGACCAGGCCCTGCTCAGATTCTCCCAGTGGAGTGAGACCATGCTTTCAAATCTGCACTCAGCATCTCAAATCAACATCAATAACCTGCAGTCTGCCACCACACAAGTAAAGGTAAAAACCACACAGAGTCATCCTGTTTATGCATGCATGATGTTACTCCTTCCAGAGCCACTTTTAGCCAGTTGGCCAATGAATAGCATCTTGCTGAAGAGCATTGACTGATGTCAATTTACTTCAACAGGAGACCCAGGTGGTGTTACAGAAGCAGTCCAGTGTGAGACAGAGCTTGGAGCAGCAGGCTGAGAAGCTCTCTCAGTTCTGTGAGCCCAGTGATTCACAGCTCCTCCGCAGCAGAGCAGACAGCTGTCTGCAGCCGTACCTGGAGGCCCAACACATAGCTGAGCTCCAGTTGGAGTGCCTCGAAAGACTTGAGGCTTTTCTGCAGACTCATAGTGTGGCTGCAGGGGTGTTGCGGGGTCTGAAGCACACTGTGGAGAGTGCCGGCAGCTGGGATCGCGGACGAGTAGAGGAGCTGCAGCAGGAGCTTTCCACCATCGTCCCAGACATCAGCCAGCTCGAGACGCTAGCCGTCAATTTGGACAGCAGCCTCTGCAAAAGCCATCTCCACATTGGTGCTGACGAGGGTTCTCGTAAGTCATGCCGCATGCTGGCTGATACACTCAGTGCTGAGCTCGATGCAGTGAGGAACTTGCTTGGGACCAAGCAGAGTGAAGCAGAGGCCCTGGGGTCTCTGTGGACCTCATTTAGACAGCGTAAAGAACAGCTGCTCAAAGCCGTGGAGGACATTGAGGAAAAAGGTGACCACCAGAGCTTCAAAGAGCCCAGCCTGCACGCGCTACAGCAGAGGTAAAGCATTATAAGAGTGTTATCAGATCCATATTTACTGTATATTTAGTCAATGCTATAATTCAAAAGTTAACTTTTTGTTCTAGTACCAAGGGTGGGATATGAGACCATGTTCAACAGCAACATATTATCCCTCTGTTTGTTAGGCTGCGGTTCTTTAATCAGCTGGAGGATGAGCTCCAGTCACACCAGCATGAGGAGCAGTGGCTGAGGGACAAAGGCAACCAGCTGGCCCAGAGAGATACAGAGTTGGCCGGGGAGGTACTGAGGGAAATCAGTCTGCTGGAGACAACATGGGAGGACACCAAGAGGCTCATCACAGAGAGGTACTGAAAGAATGGAAGCGTCTTTTCCATGAGTCAGCAAATATTGCATTATCAAAAAAGGTAAAAGCTAAAGACAATACTGAAAACAATAGTGAATCACTACTGAGATGAAACACTCCACAAACAGATCTTACTGAGAGAAAGAGTCAAAGCTTAGTCGTTTTCTTTTTTCTTTGCCATTGTTGCCGATGCAAATGAGTCAAAAATCCATTTTTAGAGATTTGAACTCTCTGGTGTTGCACTTTGTTCTCACATACACTAAATAAAAGATCATGAAACACTTGTTTTGGCATTAACACATTGTTACACTGACCTCTATGGTTGATTGTTTCAAATTCATTGTACTTTACATCTCTTCTGGGAGATGAACTCAAACTCTTAGTGGCTGAAAAACTGAATTTTCTGTTATTGAATTTATTGTATGTTTATTATGTGCTATCTTTACAGCCAATTTACATAATCTTGAATGGATAATACACTTCTCTCTCTCCCTCTTTGACAGACAGGAGCAGTGCAATGTCCTTGTTGAGCTTATGAGAGAATACCAAATCCTGAAAACCTCCATCAGCAGCATTATTGAGAGCACTGAACCTCTGGTTGAGATAAGCTCTGTGCTGAAGGACCATGAGGAAACCAGGAGGTCACTCACCAAGGTCAGGTCAAATTATCAGCTCACTTTCTTGCAATTAAACTTTTCATTACACAAATCCAGAAATGATGACAAAGAGTATCTTGTTTTTTTCTGTATGATTGGTTATCAGAATGCTTAAAAGTTTGTTGTCGATATTTGTAGCATGAGACAGTGAAGATAGAGATGGCTAGCAAGCAACATGAACTGGACCAGTTTTCTAGTAAAGGAAAACAACTGGTGATTGAACTGAAGAAGATCCCTGAGTGTAACGCTCAGATGATGAAGAAGGACATGGAAACACTGGTTGACCAGTGGCTTGATGTAAGTCTGACTTCAGGAGTTGCCACAGTCATGATGTGTTGATTTGATGTGTCGTTGATGTGCTTTTAACAGTTTTTGGAAAACAATGGAGTGCTATGGCACAGAGGAGTATGCTATAATAGGCTTTGGCTGCACAGGCAATACTTGTTCATAGGATCAATTCATTGCTGGTTTTGTTTGTTTTTTTAATATGGATTTGTTGACAAGAAGTAAAATATGAACTATCACTGGCCTAATCCTTTAACAGCTATCATTTCCAACTTTTACTGACGGGGCTATTGCTAGTTCTCAGAAGTACAAAAGACAACACTTCTGTCTACTCCACATTGTGTTGTCCTGTGTGGTCAGATGTGCAAGAGACATGAAGATTTTTCACATAGAGGCTTGTGGCACAATTCTCAGGCAGGAAAGATTATGTGTGATGTTACTCTTTCACATCTCATAGAATCAGAATAAACTTAATTGTCAGGTGCCATTTATATACATGAATCGGCCGAGAAACATTTAAAAAGAAAGCATGGATTGCACTGTGCAGCCACTACAGCTGGTAGAGCTCTGTGATCTATATTATGTTGCATGAGCAGTGCAACCTAATATATATATATATATTAAAAAAAAAATCAAAGCTTGTGTCCTGTTGTGGACAGACTACAGAGACTAAATGTTTGTGACTTGAATGTTTGTGATTAATCCACTTCTCAGGTGTCTGAAAAGATAGATGATAACATTTATCGGCTGAACCAGAGTTTGATACTGTGGGAGGATGTGCGTAAAATCAGCGAGGACACCGAGAGCTGGACAAGCAGCTGTGTGATTGAACTAAATGAGAGTCTGAACAACCTCAACAACAGTCAGAAAGTGTCGGCTAGGCTCTCTGTGTTACAGGTAAGAGTTCTGATATCATAGTAAAAAAGTTTTTCCTACTTTGGTACTTGAAAGTATGATTTTCAACGTAGGGTAATTCAAATGTTAAATTAACCCAAAAAACATTTTGTGCAATGAAACTGTCTGACATAACCCTAACATGATAGCTTCCTACTGTCAGTGAGAACATTACACACTGAGGAGCCACAACCACTGGTTATAGTGTCTCACAGATTACCAAAGAAAACCAAGGAAAGCAACTCAGAGGGGATGTGATGCATTCTCCTCATATGTCCACAGGTGGAAATGCGCGAGAAGGAGCAGAAACTTGAAACCCTGCAGAGCAAAGTATTAGAGCTGAAGAAGTGCAGTCAAAGTCAAGAGACCCCTGCTAAATTACAGGTACTAAAGATGATTGTAATCCTATTTGTTTTGTTCGTCTGGTTGTACTGTATCTCACAAGTGATACTACATTTGCACTAATTGACCAACAGATATTAACCTTGCAGGTCCTCCTATTCAGCTGCATGTGTGTTACCCACAAATCTTTATTCTTTATTCATCAGGTTCTGGAGAATGACCTTCGCAAAAAGATCAGCACTGTTCAGAAGCTGCATGAGCAAGCCAGAGGAAACCTCATGGACTTCACTTCCCAGAGGAAACAGCTGGAAGACTACATCTCACAGATGTCCGCATGGCTAAAAAGCATGGAGGATTCCCTCGTTTCTTCTCCCACTGGATCGGATCCTGAGGACATCTGCAGAGTGAAGGTGCAGCCTAAATAACAATGACCTTGTTGATTACAGATAGGCAACCCTTCTTTTCTTATAGAGGACAGGGATGGGAATGTGAGGAAGCTAAATTATATCGTTAAACATGTTTTAAAGGACCTTCAGAAAGAGCTGCAAAATCAGCAGGGCAGTATTGACTCGACGAGGGAGAGCCTCAACACCCTGTGTAGAAAATATCCCTCAGAGGAGCTGGCTAGTTTGGGTTCAGCTCTCACTGACCTCATCAAGACTTATGAGTCTGTGAACCAGCTTTCTGCCAGGACGCTGGCATCACTGCAGAACTGTCTACAGCAGCAGTTCAATGGTAAGAAATCTGGTCACTTGCTGTGGTAGTTTACATGCTACGCTACTGTAATACTAATGCTTGATTTATACTCCTGCGGCTGGGCGCCTCTGTGGGCTGTTGGCTTTTGGACCTGTGGTCTTCAGCTCCTTTGTCAGGTGGTCTTTGATTTATTTGATAGGCCTGATTGTGTAGTTCCATTGGGCCCAACACAGCTCAGTGGCTGGAAAAAAGATATGGAAGAGGTACCTGTGCCTAAAATTAATAAGTCTGTAGTTGTAACATATGTGAGGCAGAAACCTACTACCTACCTTCTGGTTCTGATGTCCGGTCAAACTTTTGCGGCGTCTGTATCTCTGTCACATAGTCACATTTTTCAGAAGATACATGGCTCTTAAGGGAGCTCTATGCAAGCATTTCTGCAGAATTATAAATTAGGCGATATGCATTGAGGTTGCAATGTGAATTCTTAAGTTATACAATACATAAAACTATTGTACTGTCTTGTATCTCTAGCCTCCTTTTAGTTTCTTACTTTTTTTTTTTCTGCTTTTGCAAGAAAAAACTTCACATCTACATCAGATATTAACTCTTTCCCTCCTGCCTCCTCAGATTTAGTTCAAGAGTTTCATCGTTGGCTTTCAGAGCAGAGGGAGATAGTGAAAGAGTGCTCTGACAGATCTGGAGACACGCAAATTGTAGAACGCAAACTACAGAAACTAAAGGTAAACGTGATCACTAAAATAATTGTTCAATTAATTATTGTCTTTGATGGAGATGAGAGCAGAATTTGGATTGTGCCGTTATCTACAACTAGAGAAATGAAAAGATCAATGTTATTCAAAAACATCCTACATGCCATGAGTCACAAATACAAACCTGAAAGTGATGTTGGTTGTCTGTTAGGGCGCCATGGATCGTGTGGAGGAGGGAGAGGTTCGTCTTACTCAGGTCTGTGAGGAAGGGGAGAAGCTCCTACTCCATCTTCCCAAAGCCAGCGCTGGGCAAGTCCAGCAGCACCTTTCCTCCATCCAGCAGGACTGGGACAGCTTCGTGGAGCAGTGCAGACAAAACCAGCAGATCCTGGAAGACAGCGCATCCCTCATGAAAGGGTAAGAGACTCACACCATCCCTAGTTCTGTACAGCACTTTGTACGCCAACCAGTTATTTAGCATTGCATTGTAAATTCCTTGTAGATTTGAGGGTCGCCTGAAGAAGCTCAGGTGGTGGTTGGAGCACATGGAAAAGAGGATGACCACAGATCTGCTTGAAACCAAGCAGCGTGGTCCTGAAAAGGCTGTGCTTGAGCAAGTGGAGGAATATCAGCAGGAAGTGCTCAAAGAAAGGTGCTGAATCTCATTCAACTTTGTGAAATAAAGAAATTTAATGCTTTTTCATTGTCTCAGAATGTCCCCAAGAGGATCCTTAGTAGTCATCCCCGTCAAACATCCAAGTACACTTTGTTGCTGATTTAAACCTTTTACTTCCTTCCATACAGGGATTCATTTGAGCGCCTGTGTCAGGAGGGCCAGGCACTGAATGAAGGCGGACGAGGCGATGGTAGTGAGACCAGAGTGTCAGCTCAGCTGCAGTCACAGCACCAGGCCTTGCTGAGGCGTGTGAGAGAGAGGCTGCGCAGCTGCCAGCTCACTTTACAGGAGCAGCAGGCCTTTGAAGAGACGCTGCACACTACCTGGACCTGGCTTAACGGAGTCCAGGAGCGCCTGGCTTCACTCAACAGCACTGTCGGCAATAAAGAGACTCTGGAGAAAAGACTCGGTCTGGTTCAGGTCAGTGAAAATGCCCTGATCCAAACATATTGTTCTCCGGATTATAATGTTTCCTTGACATGTTTTGAATAGAGCTGTCAATCGATTAAAATATTTAATTGCGTTTAGTCGCAAGACTGTCCATAGTTAACTGTAATTAATTAGAAATTAATGTTGCATTGTTTATCTTGTCAAAATGTACCTTAAAGGGAGATTTGTATTTAGTACTCTTATCAAAATTGGAGTGGGCAAATATGCTGCTTTATGCAAATATATGTATATATTTATTATTGGAAATCAGTTAACAACACAAAACAATGACAACTATTGTCCAGAAACCCTCACAGGTACTGCATTTAGCATAAAAAATATGCTCAAATCATAACATGGCAAACTCAAGCCCTATTATGACTTGCCCCAAATTACAAAGTGGGCATGGCTGTAAAGGGGAGACGGGTGACTCGTGGGTACCCATAAAAACCCTTTCAATTCACATATCTTGAGGTCAGAGGTTAAGGGACCCATTTGAAAATGGCCATGCCAGTTTTTCCCTGCCAAAATATAGCATCATTTTTGGAGTATTATTTAGCCTCCTTGCCAACAAGCTAGTATGATAGTTGGTACTGATGGATTCCTTAGGTTTTCTAGTTTCATATGGTGCTAGAATCTTCCTTCTAGCTTTAAAACTGAGCCCTCTACAATCTCTGAAAGATCGATTGAGTTAATGTGTGAAAGAAATTAGTGGCATTAAAACAAATTTGCATTAACTTTGACAGCCCTAGTTTTGAAACTTTGAAATGATCTTGCCCTTAACTATTTCTTGCTGTTTTTCTTTTACACATGAAGGATATCCTGCTAATGAAGGGTGAAGGTGAGGTGAAGCTCAACATGACTGTAGGAAAAGGAGAACAGGTCCTGAAGCACAACAGAATGGAGGGGCAGGAGGCCATTTGTTCACAGCTACAGAACCTAAAGGATGCCTGGGCCAACATGTTGATGACTTCCATGAGTTGCCACAGGTAGGAAAGTGTCATCTTCTGCACCCTGGGATAACATTCGGCTGATAACACCCACAAACGCCACCATTCATAATCAATGGTAAATGCACTTCTTCATTTCTCACAAAATGTTATTATTGTCCGCAGTCGTCTGGAGTGGACAGTTGCCCAGTGGACCAGCTTTCAGGAGAGTAAGAGCCAGCTGCAGCAGTGGATGGAGTCAGTGGAGCAGGAGGTGGGGATGACTCTGCCTCAGCAGCCAGGCCTCAAAGAGAAGTCTGCTTTGCTCGAGCGCTTCAGGGCCATCCAGGCTGATGTGGACGCTCATGCTGCAGCGCTGTCTCGCCTAACGGACAAGGCAGTGGAGATGCACGAAAAAACTGGCGACCAGACTTTTGGACCAGAGTCGAGGGCCGAACTCAATGCGCACTTTGCTGATATCTCAGCTGTTGTCAAGGTGATCTAAGTAAAGGCATAAGTTAAATAGTGCTTTAAATAGTGCTTGCAAATAATTGATGAATCCTAGATGATTAATTCAGGAAAACAGGGTAGCTAAAAACAATCTGCATCTGGTCTATACACACATTGTTGCCAAAATTCAGAGACATTAATCAAGTTGAGACAGAATGTTAGTATATTAAATCGACTTAAACTGTGATTGAACACTTTCAAGGTTGCAAACTGCCATCCCACTTTCCCTGGCATGGAATTAGTCTGAAACTGCTGAATGTGATATGTGGCACACTCATGTTTAGACAGAGCTTCACCCATATCTGGTAATTGATATTTACATTTACTTTTTCTTGCACACAGGGTAAAGTGCAGTCCATGCAAAGCATCGTGTCTGAGCATGAACAGTATCTTGATGCTGTGAGAGACTTCAATGACTGGCTGATTTCAGCTAAAGAGGAACTCCAGCGCTGGTCAGACTTGTCAGGAGACTCGGTCTCCATTAAAAGGAAGCTCTCCAAGGTGCAGGTGAGGACCTGAAAATATTATATTTTAGAAAAAGTCCTCCTGGTCACATCAAGCTAAAAGATGTTTGTCCTCCAAATTGTTTCATATTTACTGCAGGGACTTCTCCTAGTTGTTGGCTGAATACCTCCACAAGGAGGTACCTGGGAGGCATCTTTAATAGATGTTTAAACCAGTTCAGCTGGCTCCTCTCATTGGAGTCGCAGCTTGACATCAAGGTCTTCCAGGAGTATGGAGCTCCTGATTGTTTGTGCACAACCACCCAATCATTTCTGCCACGTGTGGCAACAGCTTTAGTCTTTAGGTCTCATAATTTATGTATTATGAACCCTACTGTGATTAAGACCTTCACTATAATTAAGTGGGAGTGGTGTCACTCAAACTCTTGTTTGTATCTACTCATTTCCTTTGCTGAAGTGACTGTCAGTTATGAGCTTTGCTGCTTCAACGGGTATAGATAAAGAAGACAAATGACATGTTTTAAAGAAAGCACTTTTCTAGTGTGTAACATTTAGGGGGATCTGTTCGTAGAAATTGGCTATATTATTAATAAGTATGTTTTCTTTATTGTATAACCACCTGAAACCTTGAGTCATTGTGTTTTTGTTACCTTAGAGTGAGCTGTTTATATCTACATATGTAGCAGGTCCTCCTCCTTCACAGAGTCGGCTGTCATTTTTGTACAGTTGCCCAGAATGGACAAGACAAACCAAACACTGGCTCTAGAGACGGCCACCATAGTTCTCCTACACTCACCACTAGATGCCACTGATCCAAGAAAATGCACCATTAAGCAGGGGATTTCAAGTGGCTGGGTCCAGGGGAGCTCAAACTTTGTCACATTTGGAATTCAAGAGCATTTCTTCTTGGGAATTACTTAACTCATTACTATTTTGTTTTTGACAGTTGTGATTCCTCTTGCCCTTTCCAGGAGTTGCTTGACTCTAAGCAGCGAGGCAGAGAGAGGCTGAACCGGGTTCAAAGATGCGGGGCAATGTCCAGGGATCACACTGGCTCAGGAGGCTATGAGGCTATGGAGCGGGAGGAAGCAGCCCTCTTGTCATCATGGGACCAGTGGGAACGTGGAGCGCTGCAGACGCGGGCCAGTCTGGAGACGGCTCTCTCCCAGATAGCCAGCTCTGAACAAGAGTTCAGTAGCCTCTCAGCGCAGCTGGAACAGGACTTGCACGACTTCAGCCGGCAGCTGAAGGACTGGCGTCTGCGGTTGGCTCAAGCAGAGAGACAAAATGAAGGAGAGGAGGCTGTTAAAGGCTGGCAGATAGCAACAGTAGGTCTTGGCTTAGTTAAGTTCCCATAATAAAGTTCCAATAATTGGAAACAAGCAATGACCGCACTAGATGCTTAATTCATATGAAATGTTAATGAATTTCCGTGGCTGTTCATCCGTAGTTGGTTATTTGTTTTCCACCCAGAACACGTTGGAGGATCTCGTCAAAGCTGAGCCCGTGTCTGACAGTCTGAAGACTCAACTCAATGATCTGTGCCGATTCTCCAGAGACATGGGCACTCAATCTGAGAGACTGTCTGCTCTCATTAAGGAATACAACAGGTGAGAAAGGTGTAAATATGATGCACAATAATCTAGGTACTTACAGGAAAACTGTAACTACATTTAGCATTTACATACACTCTTAGGTATATTTTAGACTTAGAATTACTAATTACTAATCTGTGGTAGTTTGTTTCCTGGTCACACTGTAAGATTAAATGCCTCAACTACCAAAATGTTTGGATCTCTACATTGATTGACAGTATATATACAACTTGTTTCTAGTCTGAGTCTCCAAGCGTCCCGGGAGTGCCAGAGCAAAGAGAAGCTGCTGGATCAAGGCTTCCGCTCAGCCTTCAGAGAGTTCCAGCAATGGTTGGTCAACGCCAAGATCAACACGGCCAAGTGCTTTGACGTACCTCAAAATCTCAACGAGGCCTCATCTAGCTTGCAGAAGATTCAGGTACGGCACTCAAAGTCAAATGCTGCATAACAATAAGTCACTTACGCTGCCAGAATTACAGGCTTCATTACCACACAAACCGCAGTAGGATTTTAACTTGTCGGTGTGTTTTCATTATAGAATATAAAAATAACTAAATCGAGATTAGCACATATATCCACATATATCCACGACCTATCTCTCACAACAGATGGTCCATATAAACATTTCATCCTCGCTGCTACACTGCAGCCTTCTATCAGATGTGTAGCTCTCCGTTCTTTTCCTTTTCAAGCATTTAGTCATACATGGACTGTGAATATTTTTGACATGTGTTCATGTTTAATAAATGTGCATTTCAGGGTCTCTCGGAGAAGTTATGGCTGCAACTAACTATTTTTATTGTCACTTAATCTTTTGATGATATTCTTGATTCATTGATAAGTTGTTTGGTCTCTAAAATGTCAAAAAATTGTGAAAATGTTAATCAGTGTTTCCCAAAGCCTGAGATGAAGTCCACAACTCAAAGATATTAAATTTTCTGTCCTAGAGAAGTAAAAAAAAAATCAGAAAACATATAGATTTAAGGAGCTGGAATCAGAAAAATTTGATTTTTTTTTCTCAAAAAAGTATAAAAACTTTACTACTTTAATAGATTATCAAAATAGTTGGCGTAATTAATCAATCAGTCAATTGTTGTAGCTCTAGTTGTGAGCTCAGGAACAGTATGTCAAACACAATTTGTTCCAGAGCTTCACATGCTGGTGTTTCCATCTCATCTCTTCTCCTCTCCTTAGGAGTTTCTAAGCGACAGAGATCAAGGTCAGTCAAAGCTCAATGCAGTGGTTGTGAACGGTGAGCTTGTCTGTAGCACAGCAGCTAAAGACAAAGTTGATGCAGTTCGGGCTAAAATGAACACAGCCAGAGAGGACTGGAAGAATATGATGACCAACCTGCACAACAGGGAGACAAATCTACAAGTAGGCACCTGAATGTCACATCTCACCAATCGGGGACTGTTTATTTTAAGTCAAGGAAACAACTCAGTAGTCTCTTCATATCTGTCTTGTGTGTTTCAGAACGTTTTGTCTCAGATGAAAGATTTCGAGGCAAGCGCTGAGCCTCTTCAGGAGTGCCTGAATGCCACAGAGCTGGCTGTACACGAGAGCTGCACACGGCTTCATGATCTCACAGCCAAGAAGCTGGAGCTAAACAAGCTGCAGGTACTAATGTCCGCTGAGCATGGAACACCTTTCATGTTCAATACCACTCATGTTCAAGTGCAGCAACCACTCAAGTGCTTGAGTGGCAACATGTTACTATTCCTGTCATTTGCAGAAGCTCACCATTCCAGCTCTGTTGCAGTGTTTTGGCATTGCTATTATTATTTTAGGAAGCACTGCCAACAGCTTGTACTAACTGCTAGTTACTTACTGTATGGTTTACTGCCATCTATCTGCTTTGCTGCTCTCACTTATCTTCTTAACAGTGGCTATCATATAAATTCATACTTGCCTCATTTATAAAATAATTGCTTTTAGAATTTATTGTTTAAATCCAGCTGTTACCAGAGGCCTTGAATGCACGTCATGTCCACCAGGAGCTTTACCAACAGTAACACCATCTTTTTACCATGTTGCCATTTCTAACCCCTCGGTCTGTGTCTGAATTTCTTATATCTGTGTGTCAGCTCGCATGCCTCTTTGATAACCTGCTTGTGCTCTTCCAGTCTGTGCTTGAGGAGTTAGCCTCTCACGAGATTCAGCTGAACAAGCTGAAAGAGAAGGCCCAGCTGCTGTGGGATGAACACGCGGCCGGCAAGGGTTTTGTGCACCGTGTCTCGCAGCTCTCTGCTCAGTACCTAGCTTTAACCAACCTGACCAAGGTACAGTAATGCTTCAATCTGCTTGTGCACTGGGGCTTTTGTGGGGGTAGAGCTGGAGAGGAGACAGAGGCACTAGACTGGATTGAGCTCTGACATAAAGGGATAGTTTGGGTGTTTTGAAGTGGGTTTGTATGAGGTACTTTTTCATAGTCAGTGTATTACTTAAAGTGGATGATTGTCAGTGCACCCCCAGTTTGATGAGGCAGACAGGAGTTACCACGTGGAAGCAAAGCAATGTTGTGGATGGGACTGGCAGCAAAACATATTTTAGCCACCTAAGAGAAACACTCACCTAAAACTATTCTGTATATCCATTTAAGTGTAGGCTATATGTAGAATATTTTCACCGCTTTACCTGAAACAGCTATATTTCTGACAGGGAATTGAAGCCCTTATCTCTTCTCTCACCAAAGCAACCAGACTTCATTGGAAAAAAACAGTAATTACCTTGCAGAACATGTGAGTCTCTGGTCTACCGCTGCCTCGTTTGGTTAGGATTTTTTGTTATTGTGTGACTTTGGTTAGTTCAGATTCACCAAAGTCACGCAATGACAAAAACAAATCAATTGAGACAACGGTAGACCAGCAATTCTTGTGTTCTGTGAGGTAAATTACTGTTTTGGTGAGAGCGTAGATGCAACACCTTCAGTTTCTCATCGGAAAGGGCTGTCTGATGGCAAGGTAAAGCAGTGAAAATATTCTATATATATTATACACTTCAACTGATATAGATATTTTAGGTGGGTCTTTCTCTTTGGTGGCTAAAATATGTTTTGTTTCTGCCCCGTCAACAACAGTACATCCATTTCCATACTGTGTACTGTGGGATGTACCGACATTTACTATAGGTGATACAGTAAGTACCCCGTACAGCCCCACTTCAAAACACCCATACTATCCCTTTAACATAATTTTACAGTGATAAACAGTGAAGGTACTAACTCACCAGGATTAAAAACTAATTTCTTTCTTTAGTTACCGTAAGTCTGCTATAATTTCCTTTTTTTTACTGTTGTACTAAATCTTCTTAGTCATTAAAGACTCTGCATGTGCAATTATCAGGTTGAGCCTGCTGTGGAGTCAATTTGTAAAACCTTCCTTTGGTAATTTCCTGGTTGTGTCCTGTTATGCGGATCTGCAGGAGAAGGCATCACGGATTGATCGAATAGCCACTGAGCACCAGCTTTTCTCCCAAGGACTGAAAGAGCTGCAGAACTGGGTGGCAGACACCAGCCACATGCTGCAGACGTACTGTGCCCCCACTGCTGACAAAAATGTTTTGGATAGCAGGATGATCAAGCTGGAGGTATAAAAAGTCACAGGCAGTTTACATAACACTGTGAATACCCATTATAGGAGTGTATTAAATGTGCAATTGTTGCTCCAGGCCTTGCTGACTGCTCGCCAGGAGAAGGAGATCCAGCTGAAGATGCTGATCACAAGAGGAGAGTCCGTTCAGAGAAACACGTCGGCTGAGGGAGTGCCTGTACTCCAAGATCAAATACAGGACCTGAAAGATTCCTGGGATGCCCTCCTCTCCGCCTCCATCCAGTGCAAAAGGTTAGTTGTCTGCCACACAGCGTCTCAGTGCTGCTGCTACTATTTTTGCCAGGTCTTGTATTACTGCTATTGCTACTACTACTGCACCACTGTCTGACTTTGTTGTATTTTCTAAAAATCAACAGTCAGCTGGAAGGTTCCTTGTCTCAGTGGACCAGTTACCAGGAGGATGTACGCCAGTTTGTGGCATGGGTGGAACATGTCGAGGAGAGTCTTGATCCCACTGATAAACAGTGCCCAGAGATGAGAGACAAAACTACTAATCTGAGCAAAGCCAAGGTACTGCAATCTTTTCAGTCATAATGTATAATATTAAGGTGCATAAATGATCTATCAACAAATACAGAATACTTTGGAGTTTCAAACCTTGAAAAATGCATAGTTGATTAATTGTGTACCTCTGCTGTCTCAGTTGCTGTATGAGGAAGTGCTCAGCCACAGCACCCTGCTGGACACCATCACTGCAAAGAGCGCCAGTATCGCTGAGAACTATGTCACTCAACTGGAGCTCCAAGATCTGCAAGAGCGCTATAACGCTATCAAAGACAATGCCATGGTAACGAAAGCAGAATGGGCACAGTGACAAACAGTGACTTCTGTATTTCAGTTTTAGTATAAGATTTTAAGAAGAAGTTTATTCTTGTATTATAATTTTTTTATTGCTATTTTTAAACACAATTTGACATA
Source organism: Pterois miles (assembly GCA_947000775.1). Classification (NCBI taxonomy): domain Eukaryota; kingdom Metazoa; phylum Chordata; class Actinopteri; order Perciformes; family Scorpaenidae; genus Pterois; species Pterois miles. Next base: position 1,010,189 of record CAMQGK010000001.1, read on the forward strand.
AGGCAAGTGAGACTCATCAGCACAAACACAAACACAATTTGAGTGTGAATTGTAAAAATTTCAAAGTAATGTCTGCATAGGGTTTTTATATATATACTGCATATTATCAGGGTTATTATAGTGAACTAAATTCAAATAAAAATAAGCAGTGAAAATGTTGTTGGTAAACTGAAACTAAATGATAAATGGTTTGAAACTAAACTGAAATGATATTGCCTGGTTAAAAATTAATTAAAATAAAATTAAAGTGAACATAAATTTAGCTATTATATATCAGCTATTATATACCATACCAAAAAGGTATGAATTTCCATCAGCTCTCGTGATATTGAACCACAGACACTGAACAGACTTGACATTCCAGTAAATAGCTTTATTTCAAAATTGCTTCACATTGGACACTACAGTAGCACAAAGATAAAATATTAATGCACGCTAATTTAGCTGGCCCTAACAAAAACAAACTAAAACTACTGTTAAACTGAAAATAAATATATTAAACTAAAATTAAAACTTTCAGAAATTCTGAAAGTAAACTAAAATCAGCAAACACACTAAACTAAAATGAAATTAGAAAATGAAACTGAAATTAAACACAAATTGAAAATTCACATATCCACATATCAACAAAGATGTTGTCAAAGGAAAAGTTTGAATTAGCTCTCACATGACTCTGAATCCTACTGTATCTTCATTGTGTCCTTAGACGGCAGTAGGGAAAGCTGAGGAGCTGGTGAAAGCCCACCAGGAGTATCAGCGAGGCCTCCAAGCATTTGAGGAGTGGCTGGAACAAGAACAAGAGAAACTTGGCTGTTACACCCAACTGGAGGGTGATGTTGATATGCTCGAGGACACTCTGCAAAAGCTACAGGTCTGAAAAGTTCTGTTCTGTTAATATATTGTCTAAAAGTTTACAGAGCTGCTCAACCGCATCTGTGTAATTACAGGAACTACAGCTGCACTGCACAGAGGGCCAGGCTTTGCTGAACACTCTGCTGGTCAGTCGAGAGCTGGTCATTCCCTGGGGCCTGCCTCAGATCGAAGACCGAGCCCTGGAGACGCTGCAGCAGGAATGGAGGTTGTACCAGGGCCGGCTGGCCGACACCCGGGCTCAGCTCAACAGCGCTCTGGCCAAACTTAGGCAGATGGAGCAGAAGTTTCAGCGCCTTGACAGCTGGCTTAAGGGCATGGAGACCAAAGCACAGCTGCGCAGCCACCGTCGGTCTGATCGCGCCACCAAAGACGCTCAGCTCCAACTAATAAAGGTCAGTGTAACATGCACAGAAGCTGAAATGTCTTACGCTGTTGAACAAATCTGCATAATTATGCATAATTTTCAAAACTCTTTTAGTTGCTGTGACAATGCTGCATTTCAAATAAGCGCAGTTCATTTTAGTCCCATCAGATTCAAAAAAGGACCCTTGCAACAAGTTAATTTGCATTGGAAGCAATGTAATTACTAGGATTTCAGTCTAATGATTAACGTTCAGACATTTGTAATGGTCCTTGTTTTGTCAGAGCTGGCAGGAGGAAGTGCTGGTTTATCAAGAGGAGATGGAGGGCCTCAGTCTCTTGGCTCAACAGGTTCTGGATGAGACCCATATTAGCAGCCGGATCAGCTCCAGAGCCACCCAGATTACAGCCCGCTACCACGTCCTGCTTCTGCATTTACTGGTAACACGTTTTTCAACACAGCACACAGTATCACAGTAATACATGGTTGTGAATGTTGTGTATACCCTGTAGAATATACATACAGTAAATAAATACAGCAGTTTATGTTTGTTTATAGATAGCATTAATTGTTGAGAAATTCTCTTTAACCAGTTGATCAGTCAGAATTCCTGTTTAAAATCTTTATTTTGAGAGATAATTGGAATAACTTTGTTTCTTCTTCTTTTATACTGCAGGAGACAATCAAACAGCTCCAGGAGGAGGTGTCTTGCATTGAAGAGGCACAGTGTGTCTTCAACACCTTCTCAGACTGGCTCAGCGCAGCTCAGAATAACTTCAACACTGTGGCTATCAGCGTTGATGTAGTGGACCGCTTTGCTATGGAGAGAAAGATGAAAAAACTAGAGGTGCACTCTCTAACACAGAGCTTCTGTATATTATTGACTGCTCAGCATTTCACCTTTAACATAAGCGTACATAACTTCAGCCTATCCAAGCTATTGCACACTTTCTAAGACGTATGTTATACACTATGTTTAAATGTTGCAGCATTGCTATCAGTCTCCAAAATCTGTTATCTGTTTAAAACTGAATAACATCATCATCATCATCCCCTGTACCTTCCAGGCTCTTCAGGCAGACATGGAGCAGGGTCATTCTTACCTGAAAACTATGAGGGAGAAGACAGAACGAGCCATGGCGTTCTTGGAGGAGCCCGAGGCAGAGCAGCTGAAGGAGGAGGTGGACAGCCGCCTTTCCCAACTAAAGGAACTGATGGAAGCTCTGCGAACAGAGCACAGCTCCCTCGAGAAATGCATCTCCCTCTCTAAAGACTTTATGGATAAATACAAGTCCCAGGCCCAGTGGGTGATGGAGACAAAAAACCTTTTGGCATCAAGTGTGGAGCCTAAAGCTGAACTCTACCAGAAGAAGGCTCAGCTAGCAAAGTACAAGGTAACTAACTCATAAATCTTTTTTTTCTTGAGGAATTACTGTGAAAATAATCCAAATGGTTTTATATGCAATATTTCTGTCCCTTTTTCATATATGCAGACCATCCAGCAGACAGTGCAGTCTCATGAATCAGCGGTGAAATCTGTCTTTGAGAAAGGGGAGGCCCTGCTCGACACAGTCCATGACCCTACTATAAGTGACAACATGAAAAAGCTGCAGGCTGACTACCAAGATCTCTGCTTAGCAGCTAAGGTATGAGCACTCAGAGTTGAGTTACTTTAAAAATGTAATCCATTACAACTGCTAATAACCTGTTGTAGTCAGTGATCTAATCCAAGTTTCACAATATTAAAGTGACATAGCTTTATTACTTTATGTTACTTTTGTATTATTTCAACACCAAATATGCAAATAAAGACAAGAGAAAAGAAAATATCTTTGAGATGACTTTGATTTAAACATAAGTACTGATGATAACAGTTTTTTTATGCTGTTATTTTAAGCAGTATGTTTGGGGATGCGCTCCAAGGTTTTCACCGCTGTGCACTGCCTATGAATTAGTAGCAAGATAAGTATAAGTTCAAGAGGAGAAGAAGAAGTATTCTTCCTCTGTGGTTGTTGTTACCTGTTGTAGCACGACAGTAATTTACCGGCAGCAGAGACAATGTACAGGCAGAATTTAGAGTGGAAATATATGCTGGTTTTAAGTACTGAAATAAAACTGACAAGTGAAACTACGTCCCAGCGTTTGTCTCTGGCTGTAAAAATAATGTTATGCACTTTAGATATGGGCAAACAACTTTGTTAAATATACTATTCATACTTAACATGCATTTTCACAGCTAGAAGGTTTAACTTGCACTGTACTGTGCACTATTTGCATGCTTAATAAGTGCAAAGTTTCCACCCAGTTAAAGCATGTTCTTCTCACTAATGTTAGAGGCCATTGTGTTAAACTCATGTCATGTAGTGATGCACTGTGTGAGTATATGTGTGTCCATTGGTAATATATCATTTTAAAATGTATATTAAATAATAATCCTGCTGGTAATCCCCATTTTTACCGAAGGTATCAGTAATCTGATTACTTATTTTTATGTAACTAATAGAATACAGTTACCTTTTCTTTGTATCCTAATTACATAACAGTGTTCCATGTAGTCCATTACTCCCCAAGCCTGTGTTCACTAAATGTTGGATGGTGGCTCACATGGTCTGAATTAAGTCCAGAAGCACAGATTATCTTCAATGTTAATGTTTCTGGCACTGTGCTGTTTTAGCAAACAAAAAAGAAGGAATGATTGCATGTCTTACAGCTGCATGAATCCCTGAGATTGGCTTTGTGCTGTGTTTCAGACTCAGGTCCAGAACCTTGTGGAGTGGGTGAAGGAGCATGAGGATTACAACAGTGAACTGCAGGAGGTTGAGAAGTGGCTCTTACAGATGTCCAGTCGACTGGTCACCTCAGACTCCATGCAGACCAGCGGTATGGAGATGGCCACTCAGCAGCTTGCTCGACACAAGGTGACCTACTAAAAGGAAATCAAATTTTTACTATAATATTAGGCGTGCAGTTTACATTATTACATGGATTGCTTTTGTAATCTGTATCTTGAAAAGCCTTACTGTTCTTTTTCAGGCAATAATGGAGGAGATTGCCAGTTTTGAGGAGCGTCTTACCAGCTTGAAGCAGAAAGGAGAAGGTCTCGTAGCCAGCTGTACAGACCAAGTTCAAGCTAAGATCAGTCAACAAGTCCAGGCTCACCAACAGGGAACCAGAGATAGCTACTCTGCTATTTGTAGCACTGCCCAGCGTGTGAGTAATACAAGTACTGCATCTATTGATCTTTTATCTTCTCCTAACTCAGGAAGCATTTGATAATTTTCAGCAAAAAACATTTTATGATATAAAGTTAGTTAAGGTCTTACCTCCCCTTGTTCATTAGGTGTACCAGAGTCTGGACCGGGAGCTGCAGAAACATGTTAACCATCAGGACACTCTCCAGCAGAGCCAAACCTGGCTGTCCACGGTGCAAGAGGAGCTTCAGCTCAATGATCAGGGACCATCTGGTCTGCAGGAAGCACTGAAGCAGGTGACTGACACAGAACAATGTTGGCTACTCTTGGAAAGCAATGGTGGCCATAAGTTATTTTTGTATTTTTTTTTTTTTAATTAATTACTTTTGCACACACAGGTGAAGCACTACAGGGCCCTTCAGGAGCAGGCTAGCACTTACCTGGACCTGGTGTGTTCTGTGTGTGACCTGTCAGATGATGCTGTGAGAGTGACAGCTGCTCAGGTCCAGCAGGTCAAACTCACGGTGGGTAATTGTTACTTCCTTCCTTGCCCATTGTACATCATAACACAAGTTTTATGAATCTAGGAGGATTTTTGCATCATAATAATGACTCAGAAACACTGATTGTAATTAAATGAAAAAAAATAAAAGGACATTTTTTTGGTACTATTTACAATGTTTCTGTATGACAGTATGCTGGCACACAGTCCAGTGAGTGCTGGATATAAGATATACTATGGCCAGTGCATATTACCCTTCAAATATTCAGTCATCTTTCACTCAGTATTATACACATACATATAAAAGCAATCCGTGACCCGACCCCGGATAAGTGGCAGAAGTTGTTCTGTGTATATGAATATGCACAGGCTTGGTCGATTAGTCAACTAATCAGTCGTTTTGGTCTTAGTCGACTAAGATTTCTGTAGTTGATTAATCGTTTTTTTATGCTTTTTCATGCTGAATGACTTATTTTCAACACTTATCAGCTCTGGTAAACACAAGACTTAAAGTGGTGCTTTTGTATGATGATTGTCAAAAAATAAATGATCAGTGGTATAGAATGTGGGCTATTTCATAATAAACAAATCTGCAAATATTGACTGTAGGAAGGTGTAAACGTGTTTTGCAGATAGAGGAGAGGATGTCCAGTGCACAGGAGCTCTCAGAGGGCTGGAGAGAGATCAAGGAACAGAAGCAGGATCTGACAGGTCTGTTTCAGGACATGGAGCAGCAGCTCCTCAGCCTCTCCAGAAGGCCTGCAGAGTTGGAGACCAAGATAGCTCAAAACATGCTGTCACAAGCCAAGGTAGGGAACAGGATCGGAGCCACTGATCCCTCGACAAGGCACACAAAGTGAATCTTAATCATCCTCCTCATTAAACTTCTTTTTTATGCCTATTGAGATTAAGATTTACTGTATGTCTACATGTGCTTTTTAAAAAATTACTGTGATTTTCTTGTTATTATTTAATCCAACATTTTGGCTTGATGATTAAAAAGAGCTCTGCTTACTGTTTTGATGTGTTTAGGGCTAACATCCAGTATATTGTTTGTCACACAGGATTGCAGCCAGCAACTGCAGTCTAAGCAGAGTATCCTGACCAAGATGACAGAGACTGTGAGCAGACTGACCGGTGGTCAGGACTCTCCAGAACATGCAGAGCTTGACCGTCTGGGCCATTCCTGGCTTGAGCTCTGTCATCAGGCCAACAAGCTGCAGAGCCAGCGAGAGGAAGACCTGCAGCGGTCCAAAGAATACCATGACTGTATCACTGCAGTGGAAGCGCTGTTTGAGCAGGTGTCCAAAGAGTGGGACAACCTGGCCAGGTGTGTTTGTACATAAAGTATACATCAAAATTAGTCATCACATACTGCCGTGTTGTGGTTCTATTAATATCCTGACAGGATGAGAGCCAATAAGTTTTGCTTTTGGCTGCAAGAAAATGGCAATTGTGCTATTTCTTTTCTTTTTATTACAAATGTTAGGGATTGAATAGAGGAGCACTGTGTAAGACCATTAGGTGTGTTTCTCCTTCCAACCACAAATGTGGACTTCTATTTTGGGCATGCATCTCTGCAAACTGTTGACCACAAACAGGCAAGAGGCTGTGCGTCGCAAACTGCTGTAAAAACCCTTATTGAGCTGTACATGTCCAAAGAATGCTCCTAAAACCTGAATAATATTGGCTTATCCCACATGTCTTAATCAGAAAATGCTCCATTTGGAATAAGGCTTAACTCACTTTTTACATGTGCTGTCTCAAATTCTGAATATTATCATAATCGAAATAGTAGTGGACTTTTAGTGTGCATGTAAACATAGTCACTGTCATATCTTCCACACAATATCTGTGTAAATGTTTTTTTTATTTTTGTTGTGTTACAGAACGGATGCTGAAAGTTCATCTCAGCATTTGGAGGCGTTACGGAAGCTCGCAGTAACTCTGGAAGAACAAAAAGGCACTCTGGAGGACCTCAAGGAACAGAAACAAAAAGTCATCCAACATTTGAACTTGGATGACAAGGAGCTGGTAAAAGAGCAGATAAGCCACTTTGAGCAGCGATGGTCTCAGATGCAAAACCTAATCGAGAGGAAAATCCAGGACTCTGTGGTGACCCTGGAAGACATGGGCCAAGTGGAGGCCCGTCTGAGAGAGGCTCGGGACTGGGCAGAGGAGCAGCAGCCAGCCCTGTCTGAGGCCATGAAAATGAGTCCTCCTCCAGAGCTGGCTCAGAGCTTCCTGTTTGACCACCTGAGCATCTGCAGTGAGCTGGAAGCCAAGCAGCTCCTGCTGGCACAGGCCATGGCCGACGCTGACAGGGTGCTGGCCCGGCTGGGCCTCAGCGAACGGCAGCGACTTCAACAGCTTATTGTCGACACGCAATATGAGGTGGAAAATCTGAGTGTGAAAGTTGTGCAGCGCAGAAAACACCTCAGCAAGGCTTTCACAGAGAGAACACAGTTCCTGATGGCTGTGAGCCAGTCTATATCCTGGGTCCAACAGAATGAGAAGAAGGCCCAGGCCGAAGAGTACATTGCTTTGTTACCTGATGACTTGGCCAAGCAGGTCAGAACATGTAGGAACATCCAAAGCAGCCTGAAAGCCTATCAGAGCGAGCTGACCTCCTTGTGGTCTCAGGGGCGGGACCTGATGAGGGACGCCAGCGAGGAGGAAAGGAATGAGATTCTCACCAAGTTACAGGAGTTACAAAACATCTTTGACAAAACATTACACAGATGTGGCCAGAAACTTCAGGAGCTTGAAAAAGTACTTGTTTCCAGGAAGTATTTCAAAACTGATTTAGAGAAAATATGCCTGTGGATAAAACAAGCTGATATAGTCACCTTCCCAGAAATCAATCTGATGGTTGGAGATGCCGAATTGGAAGCGCAGCTACTAAAGTATCAACAGATAGTCGAGCAGGCATTGGAATATGAGAATCTTCTCCTCATTGTACAAAGAGCTGGCCAGGAAATATTGCCCAGTCTGAATGAAGTAGACCATTGCTATTTGGATGAAAAACTCAACACGCTCCCCCAGCAATATAATAGCATATTAGCACTAGCCAAAGAAAAACAAGAGAAGATCCAGCAGGCCATTCTTACGAGGAATGAGTACACCTCTTTCATAGATGTCACTCATAAAGCACTGAAAGAGCTGGAGGAACAGTTCAATAATCTAGGCACACAGCCTGTAGGGCTGCAGACAGAAGAGGTTGTCAGTTTGCAGAGTGATTACAAAACAATCCAGGCAGACCTGAGCAACCTCGGTCTAGCTGTGAGCGAACTGAACCAGAAGAAAGAGGGATTTCGTAGCACTGGTCAACCATGGCGCCCAGAGGAAATGACCCAGCTTGTGAGTTTGTACAACGGCCTAAAGAGGTTGGTTGAACAGAAAGTAGAGCATCTGGATGAAACCTTGGAGTCATTTGAGGACCACAAAGCAATGGCTATGCAGGTTGACTCTGAGTTAAAGGCCACAAAGGAGCAGCTGGTGAAAGTGAATGCAGAGACGCAATCAGCGGAGGAGAGGCTGAAGAACTACCACGCTCTGGCGGGGAGTCTCCAGAGCGCCAACTCTCACTTGTCAAGGCTCATGGAGCAGATGGACACTCTTGCGCCCCGCGTGGAGCAAGCAGCCCACGATGCCTCCAAGGAGCAAGTGGTGCTGTGGCAAGATGAGCTGCGGTCTTTGCAGGCCGCTGTGGGGGATCTGATTGAGGAGTGTGAGAACAGGTTTGTCCAAAGTAAAGACTTTGAGACTGAGATGAAAAGGACCCTGGACTGGCTGCAGCAGGTCAAGGACGACCTGGGCTGTGCTGTGATTGTTGACGTGAGGGTGGAGAAGGTGCAGGAGGAGATCAGAAAGCAGCAAATCATGCAGGAGGAAGTACAGTCGAGACTGAGAATAGTGGCTGCTCTTAGTAGCAGAGAGAAACAGGAGTATATCAGCGCAAATGAGCTCGTCCCAGCCCACGTAGATACGAGTCTAGAAGAGATGGCAAAGCTGCAGGCGGATGTTCAGAAAGCACTGAGCTCCAAACAGGTGGGGCAATATTACATTCAATATTCTATTAAACGTGGTAATCATACATTTGTTTTAGTGAAATGCTTTAACTGTAATGTTGTTTGTTATTGTTACCTTAATGCCTACATATATACAGTAGTGTTTGATATGTCATGTGTGAAGCATTATTGAAAAATTAATGATGTTCAAGTTGCAATATGTTAGGTACATCAAAATTTAATGTACTTTCTGGATAAAAAGGGGAATTATAAACATATTAATGATACTTAAATCAATATTCAGGTAAAATAGTGTTTATGAAAATAAACTTAACCTAATAATAGGGAACATTAAACAAAATAAAATAAAGTAATAAATGAATACATACACATACGGTATAAATGCTTATAGAAAATAGTTATTAAAATAAAAAACTAAAATAAATACAATAGAAATTGAATAATAATGGAGAAAAAAATAAATGGATCTGTATTTTGTGTTAGGTACATAAACATCTTCATTTGTGCATGAAAAATTTATTTTAAGTAAAAGAAATATTACTTAAATATATATTAAAGTAAAATAGTGATATTGAAAATAAACCTAACAAATAAAATGAGACATTTAATAAAATAAAATTAAAGTAAATCATAAATAAAAAAGTAAATAAATACAATAAAAATCTTATAATAATGGGGAAAAACAAACAAAACACAACAGAATCTGTATTTTTATGCCTAAATACTAAGAAGTTTTTTTTTTTCTTCATTGCTTTTGTGTGAAGATTACTCTAGAGGAAGCGCTGGGCTTGTGCCAGAAATACCACTTCAGGATGCAGTCTGCCTGTGAATGGCTGGAGGATGCTGTGTCCTTCCTACAGCAGGCCAGCCTGGGTGTGGACGTGGAGAACTATGAGGAGTGTCTCCGACAGCAGGGCGACATCATGGCCACAGAGCAGGAGTTCCTCATCCACCTGGAGGAGCTGCAGACCCTGCTGCCTCAGCTGGAGAACCAGGTCAACCCCACAGCTAAAGAGCAGCTCCGTGTGAGCGTAGAGTCGGCCAAGCAGAGAGGCGTGGAGGTCCGTGATCAGCTCCAGTGTCACCAGGACGTCCTTCAAAGGTAGTGAGAACAGAAAAGTGAAGTGTAATACACCATGGGGCGCTGTTGTAGCTCACTTGGCAGAGCAGGCGCTCCATGTATCCGACCTGGGGCCCTTTGCTGTGTGTCGTCCCCTCTGTCTCCCCCTTTCAGAACTGTAGCTCTCATTAAAGCAAAACTAAAAAAAGTGTAATACATCGTGACAATACAGAAAGTTTGTTTATTATAAAATTTCATCCTCTGATATATTGCTGTTTTTCTTAGCTGTGTGGCTCAGTGGAAGTCTTACCAGGAGGCACGGCAGACTGTCATTGAACTCATGAATGAAGCTGAGAAGAAGCTGACTGAATTTTCCACTGCAAAGGCAGCCACAAACCAAGAGGCTGAAGATAAGCTGTGTAGTCATCGGGTATGAGAGGCTAAAACGAAGGCATTTTCCATACAAAAAAATAATGTGTAATGCTTCTATGAATGCTGTGCACTTCGTTTATTAATTGTTTCTTCATTTTTCAGTCCCTCGTCTCACTGGTGAATGGCTTCCAAGAGAAGCTGAGTGGTTTAGAGGAGCAAGCCGCCCAGCTGGAGCTGGTGGGGAGTGATGCCAGCAAGGCCACCATCAGTCGCTCCATGACCACCGTGTGGCAGCGCTGGACACGACTACGAAGCGTGGCACGGGGACGAGAAAGAGTCCTCGAGGACACGGCACAGGATTGGAGGACATTTAGAGAGAAGGTACACAGTCAGACGATGGGGAAAAATATGTATTTCATAATAGAAATCTAGTCTTTTACTAGGAGCTGATCTTTCATAATTTTGTACAGATGGTGAAGGTGAGAGCAGTCTCTGACGAGCTCCAAAGTCGTTTCCCTGACAGTGCCGTGGAGAAGGCATCCAAAGCCACCCTGCAGTCTCTGTTGGACCAGCATGACCTGCTGAGCCAAGACCTGGAGAGAGAGCTCTCCTCCCTCACACTGCTGCGCCAGTACGCTCTCAGCCTGCTACACGACGTGGAAGTGCCTTCACCAACAACTGAACAGGATGAGCTTCCCAGCCTGAAGGAAATCAGAGCTGTTCAAGACCAAATGGAAAGGTAGAAACGAGACACACCTGAAAGGTTGTTGCATTTAACAAGAGCAACTGTATTAAGATGACATCCAGTCAGTGGTATTCATTTAATGTTTTAAATAAAAGCAAATTGTTATAGTACTTAGATTAAAACATTCTGTACTATTTAGAAATTAACTATTTTCTGCCATTCAGGTTTTCAGTAGAGTCATTTTCTCTGTTGCCTCCAGCCTGCTGACACAGTCCAGGACCAAGCGGGCCCAAGCAGCTCAGGAACTGAGGGAGAGAGAGGAAGTGGAGAAGGAACTTAGCGTTGTAAAAGCCTGGATTCAGGAAACCAGGGAGCTTCTTCTCAACCCCACACCGGACATTGATTCTCTGCTGCAGGAGCTTGAGGTATATCTCACATCTAATCCCTCTCATCCCTAGAACATTTCTATTATTATTTCTGAGAAAGGTTACATGGGTCCTCCATTTGTTGCCTATAGGTTGTACATGGAGAAGTGATCACTTATCGTCAGAATGTGGATAAATTAGCAGAGCAGCAACAGAGCAAGTACCTGGACCTCTACACTATCCTGCCCTCTGAGATATCCATGCAGCTGGCTGAGGTCTCTCTTGCACTGGGTGCTATTGAGGATCAGGTACTGTATTATTTAAAAACATTCAGTGTAAATAAGACATTGATGGTCCTCTTTAGAATTAATAATCTCTAACTTGATAGGTATGAATACTTACAGTGTGTTAAGTACTCGTGGTATTACAGTGTGTTAAGTACTCGCAGTATTTGTTGACATTTCTTAATATGTTCTAGGTTCTTTCAAAAGAGAGAGAAATTCAGAGAACCAGAGAAATAAAAGAGGATTTCAGCTCAAGAATCCACGACATCTCTGAGAAACTCAAAGCAATCTCTGCTAAATTCAAGGAAAAATCTCCTGATGTTGATCATGCCAAAGAAGAGGTCAAGGTGGGTTTCAGCTTATTGTGAATATGTAGTTGATAGAGTTGGCTTAGAAATACTGATTATTTTTTGTAAAGATACAAATACTGTGTATGTTGAATTTGTTTTCTCAGAGCCTGGCTGAAGACTTGGATAGTTGCGGTCGCACCCTCTCAGAACTGGACGCTGCTGTTCAAGAGTTTGGCCGCAGAAACCCCCTGTTGGCCAAACAGCTCAGTGACGCTATCAGCAAGCTGTCAGAGATGCATCACCACACAACACGGCTAGCAGACTGTAGGAACAACTGGCTAAAAAAGGTTTGCTTTTTTTCAGGGCTCCTCTACAAATGTAGAAGAAAATTTTATGCTATAACACTGAGAAATTACATGGAATTTAAAGAACCCAGTATACTTTATTTATTTGTGTTGTGCTTTAACCATATGGCCTCTCTCTTGTCTCCTCAGGCTGTCTGCTATTTAGATGAGTATAATGAGATGTTGGACTTCATTGTGAGGTGGTCAGAGAAAGCCAAAAGCCTGGTGAGGGCGAACATCATCTGGAACTCCTCAGTTCATCTGCAGGAGCAGATACGAATGTACCAGGTGAGTTGGGGGTCCAGACAGGCATCCACATGGACTCTTGGCGATATTCAATTACAGACATTTTGGATTTTTAAAAAGTGTTATTGGGCTCTCAATTGTCCTCCTTATTATTTAGAAAAGTAAAGATATAAGCGGTTGGACATGGTTAGAGCTGGACTCATGCTTATCCACACTGACAAGATTTTTACCCATGCACACATTGCATGAAAAGCACATGTTGCAGGGACTGTCTCTTCCCACCAGGAGGAGACCATACCACACTTGCCTTTCATGCACTGCCTTGTTGCACCATGTTTTAGGCTGTCCTGCGTGAGTCTCGGGAGCTCCATGGAGACCTGGAGTCAATGGCAGAGAAAGTGGAGCTTCTGTCTGAGGTGCTGCAGGTCGAGTCTCTGAGCCAGCAGGTTTGTGAACTCAGTCGACACACTGAGGAACTTCAGCAATGCATCAAGACACGACTGCAGAGCTTGGAGGATGCAGATAAGGTACAGAGAGAAATAAAGGATTTCTTTTGCTTGTTTGTCGCATTTACAAATTGTCTTCTTTTCCTGTTTTTATTTTATTTGGAGTATTAGTATTTTAAATTTTTTCATTTTATTTTTATTTATATTTTGTTTTTTAATGATTACTTATTTATTACAGATATATCTTTTTTTCTTTTTTAATGAATGCCTCTTGTTGTTTGGACTGTCCCCTTTGCTGCTGTTACACTCCCTGCTGTGGGACTTATAAAGGATTATCTTATCTTATCTCTTAATACTTGTAGCTCATAATGATAAGGAGACTGTATAATTGACTCATGTATTATATGTCCTCAGAGTATGGAAGCCCTGGAGTATGAAGTTAAGGCTCTACATGTTGCGCTGGAGCAGGTTCAAGCCACACTGACCTCACCAGAGTTGGCACGCCAGAGCCTCAAAGAACAGCTGGCTCAGAGACAAGTAACCACACCACTAATTAAAATGATCCATGATATGGCCTGTAATTTTTTGCTTTCTTTCCACATTGCAGCTCAACAGTGTCACACAATATAAACTTTCCCTTTCCCGTCTGCAGCGTCTGTTGGCAGATATGGAGAGCTTCAAGCAGCAAGTGCAGGCGGTGCAGCTGTGTCAGAGTGCTCTGCGCGTCCCAGAGGAGGTGATGCCCAACCTCGCCATCTGTCGCACCGCGCTGCGTCTGCAACAAGAGGCCAGTCAGCTGCAGCACGTAGCCATCCAGCAGTGCAACATCCTGCAGGTACGGTAGGCGGCACTGTTGCTGCAGCACAGGAACGTCACATTGTCCTGCATTCTGACAGAATATGCAATGCAGGGTGTCTGTTGAAAGGCACAGCTAGCAGCCAAGTAAATACGCTTTAAGATGATTTAAGAAGATTTTCTTGATGTGTACTTGTTTTGAATTCTGAACAAAGCAATTTCATTTTTCATCTAGGAGGCAGTGGTGCAGTACGAGCAATATGAACAGGAAGTGAGAGACCTACAAGGGCTGATAGAGGAAGCACACCGTGTCATTCAGGACCGACCAATCCCTACAAACAACATCCAGGAGCTGCAGGCCCAGATCCTTCACCATGAAGTACAATACATCACTGCACTCACTTAACTTACCTTTCCTTAACAGGAGGGAAGGAATTGAAGGGAGGGAACATTGGACAGGTCATCAGTGTAATACAGGCATAACAAATAAAATGTGACATGCTTGCATGTGTTTAGACATAAACCCACATAAACAACAACTTAAAGGGATAGTTTGGGTGTTTTCAAGTGGGGTTGTATGAGGTATTTATACATAGTCAGTGTATTACTTACAGTCGATGACCATCTGCACAATCCTAGTTTGGAGAAACAGACAGGCGTTACTGCATGGAAGCAAACAATGTACTTCAGTAGACGGGGGCAGCAGTAAAACATGTTTTAGCCACCTAAAAGAAAGGCCCACCTAAAATATTCAGTATCAGTGTAGCCTGTGTATGCTATATTTAGAATATTTTCACCGCTTTACCTTGCCGTCTCACAGTCCTTACCGAAGAGGAACTGAAGCTGTTGTATCCACCAATGCTCTCACCAAAGCAACCAGACTCCATTGAAAAAAAACTGTAATTTTACCTCGCAGAACATGCGGGTTGCTGGTCTACTGCTGCCTCAGTTTGCTAATTTGTTTCTGCTATTGTGTGACTTTGGTGAATCCAAACTAACCCAAGTCACACAATAACACAAACAAACCGATCAAGGCAGTGGTAGACCAGCAACTCCTGTGTCCTGCAAGGTAAAATTACTGTTTTTTTCAATGTCTGGTTGCTCTGGCGAGAGCATAGATAGCAGCTTCAGTTCCTTGTCGCAAACATCAATTGTATAGCTGTCTCTCGGGAAGTTAAACCAGTGAAAATATTCTTAACCTAGCGTACATTTAATCTGATATTGAATTTTTTTTTAGGTGTTTAAAACATGTTTCCTCAAACATCGTAAGGGTTAGGCATCAAATCTATGTCCCCTTTGCCAAATGACTGCAGCACTAAATGCAGATCCACCATGCTGCAACATCTGCATTTACTCAGCTAATTCAATGTAATCCTCATTTATTCTTACTCTCTGTACTGTGATGTTATACTGTAGGTGAAATGTTCTCATGGCTGCATAATAAACTGCAAATGTTGTATTTTTGAATAGGAGCTGGCACAGAAGATCAAAGGTTACCAAGAGCAGATTGCCTCACTAAACTCTAAATGCAAAATGCTGGCAGTGAAGGCCAAGCACGCCACCATGCTGCTGACAGTGAGTGATGTGGAGGGACTGCCTGAGGGGCTGCAGGAGATGGATGGGGAGAAAGCCAAGAAATCTTCAGCCCAAGCTGTCATGGTAAGAGAACATAATATACCACATGTTGTTTGCATTGTTGGTGATGGCATTAACAACTTAATTAACTCATTCTGCTATTTCTGGCTTAAGCTTAAAGAGTTTTATCCCTTTAATCTTACTAATTAAACCTCTTTGGCTGCTTTTATTATAAAATATGTGTTTTTGAAACGTGAAAAAAACACATTGCATATGATTAAACTTTCCAAATCCACATTGCATGTCTGCTTTTCTGTTAATGTTTCCTGCATGGTGTGTCAGATGACGGCTGGCCGCTGTCACACCCTCCTGTCTCCTGTAACTGAGGAGTCTGGGGAGGAGGGCACTAACAGTGAGGTTTCTTCTCCTCCTGTCTGTCGCTCTCCTTCTCCCATCACTCACACTGAAGCCACTATAACCAAGGTATCTGTCTTCCCTCTTCATCTTGACAGACTTTTATTCATTCTGGTCTTGCAGCAAAATTGCACATACATATTCAAGGAATAATCTCTCTCTAATTTGTATGTGTGTAATCTTTCCTGTTGACTCTCTAATTAAACTCAGCAATCTCAATTAATAAATGAAGAAGGCAAAAACAAACCAAGGGGAGTAATAATCCATATCTGTTCTCTGCCTGCACCCGCAAGCTCATCATGACTAACCATGAATTAGGGGCTTTATAGAAGTATTTCTATCTGGTTGCCATCTGCTTCATAACTAATTTGTCTTAACTGCTGATGGCGCTGTTGAATTTTTTTTTTAGATGGGAAGAGGAACGCTCACAAGAGCTCCAATCCAAGAATTATATGACCCAACATTTGAGTCTGTGGCCAACTTAGATGACCTGCAGCGCTCATGGGAGACATTAAAGAACGTGGTATGTGAATAACACACATCAACGTGTTTTTTTTTTGTTTTGTTTTTTGTTTTTATCTCAGTGACTGTTCATGTTTTTAGCACTTTTACATTGTACAATTGGTGTTCCAACAGATCAGCGAGAAGCAGAGGTCTCTGTATGAAGCTCTGGAAAAGCAGCAGCATTACCAGGGTTCCCTCCAGTCCATCTCCTCTAAAATGGAGGCTCTGGAGGCCAAACTGAGTGAGCCTCTGGAGGCAGATAGGAGCCCAGATAGCCACATTAAGGCACATGAGGTAAGTCATTACAGTACAATAGATTGAATATTAAAGACTGAAGTTTTCCAAAATATTGTAAGAACTCATGGTAATGCAAAATATACTTGAAGAACTATGTCAACTATAGAAAACTGTATTTTGCCAATGAAAATATATTTTGGACCACACTTGTCACCTTGTTTTGCATTTATATCAGAATTTACAATAAAAAATTCTTTGTCTCAACATTACATTGCTGTTCCACTAACTACAACACAAACTATTTTAGTTTATCAAAGATAGCTAGATTGAAAAGAGAATTGGGGCTCTCTCTCTAATATCCAAATTTGAAATTTGTGATATTTATTATATAGTGTACAGTCACAGTATCTACATACATCAAAGAGATAATAAAGAGGGCTGTCAATCTATTAAATTATTTAATTGCATTGCATAATTGTCCATAGTTTATCACCATTAATCATAAAGTAGTATTTAATCCACTTATCAACATGGAAATGGGACAATAAGCTTGCTTTATGCAAATGTACGTATACATTTATTACTGGAAATCAGTTAATTAAGCAAAACAGTGACAAATATTGTCCAGAAATTCTCACAGGTACTGCATTTTGCATGAAAATATGCTTAAATCATAACATGGCAAACTCAAGCCCAACGATGACTTGCCCCAAGCTACATGTGATTATCATAAAGTTGGCATGTCTATAAAGGGGAGACTTGTGGGTACCCACAGAACCTATTTTCATTCACATATCTTTAGGTCAGAGGTTAAGGGACCCCTTTGAAAATGGACATGTCAGTTGGCAGCGTTATTTAGCGTTGTTCCCATTCTCCCCTTATGGTAGCATGGTTGGTACCAATTGATTCTTTAGGCTTTCTAGTTTCATATGATGCCAGTATCTTCACTCCAACTTTAAGACTGAGCCCACTACAACCTAAAAGTTGCATTAATACATTAAAGAAATTAGTGGCGTTAAACCAAATTTGCATAATGCATTATTTTCACACTAACTTTGACAACCCTAATAAGTAATGAAAATGAAGTCAGTAAATATGTAGAATGCAACACCTTTAACACTGTTGTTCCCTCCAGGATGTGGTAGAAGAGATCCAGAGTGTGCAGGAGGAAATAGATCGGCTGCAGATGAACTTCACAGAGGATCTGGCCTCTGATGCTGTGGACTCAGACATGGCCGACCAGCTGGCCATGCACTCCTCCCTCGCTGTGTTAGCCGAGAGGATAGCCACCATCCACATGAAGGCCTCAGGGAAACAGCAGATACTGGAGGTGATTTTTGTGAAGACTATGAAAGTGCATCACTACTTATAGTCAAGTCAGTTTTTTTATATTGTATGCATGTATGTATTTGTATGGTATATATACGGTTTACAAATAACCCGCGGTTGACCAAAGTGCTTTATACAGTAAAAAGGAAAAAGTGCAGAAATTGACAAATATCACAATGACAAAACACATTGAAAGCCAGAGAATATATATTCTTTTAGCCTGGATTTAAAACTTAAGATGGTAGGGTCTGATTGAACGTGTAGAGGATGGCAATACCACAACTTGAGCCTACACCTCAAACAACCATCTGTGATAGAAAGCAGCATCTTATCTGATAACCTTATAATATTATAGAGAAGTTATATACACAGTATGTACTGTATATACACACGGAGGTGTAAGATATGCTAGAGCTAGCCCGTTCAAAGCTTTAAAAACAAAAAGTAAAATCTTGCAGTCAACTCTAAATTTCACTGATTAATATGGCATGGCATTTTTTAGATTTTGTTAGCAGATGTGCAGCCTCATTTTGCACCAGCTAAAGGCGTGATAGAAGAATAGTAGTAGACAGGTGAGAAGAACAAGAGCTTGTAGCTTATAGTTGTGCTTTATTGATGAATTCAATTATATTTCTATATTGTTAAATTAACAGATTGTTGTGATGTGTAAAATGTGACGTGCTCTTCCCCAGGAGCGCATCAGTGACCGTCTGGAGGGTCAACAGCAGGAACAGGCCATACAGCTCTATCATGCCCAGGCAGATGAACTGGACCTGTGGCTGACCAGAATGCGCAGAGCTGTAACCTTCATCCTTGAACCTAAACCTCTAGAGGATACCGATATGGAGGATCAGCTTGCTGAATGTCAGGTAAGAGCTCCCCCTGCTGTCCATTCACAACAATGGCTGCAAACACACTAATTGGAATTAATTTATGAATATGAGGTTTTTTTAATAATGTATTTGTCATTGCACATTGTCAGGGATGGCAGTGCTGTGTCCTGGATGACTATTTTCTAGGTGTTCAGCCATTGTCTCTGGTCAGCACACTAATACAGATTTGCCAGTGGATTATTTACATCTGTCTTTATTATCAATATTTAGTTTTGCTTCTCACATATGGATCATCCCATAGAGACAGGAACTGTCCGGTGGGTAAACAAGTGCATTACAGGAGCTAGAGGGGCATTCAGATGGCTGGGCTCCTAAGCGACT
The DNA here is from genome assembly GCA_947000775.1 of Pterois miles. Lineage (NCBI taxonomy): Eukaryota > Metazoa > Chordata > Actinopteri > Perciformes > Scorpaenidae > Pterois > Pterois miles. The sequence continues at coordinate 1,029,307 of CAMQGK010000001.1, forward strand.
GTAGCACTAGTCTTAAGCAGATTATGCAGATGTCTCTGTTTGACAGCGGCCTGTTAGCGGCATAGGGCAGAGTAGTCAGAGGTTGTGGCTTTCAGACGATTAATAGATCCCGCTGCTGGGATTGGTGTTGGTGGCAAAGCTGCTAGAATATCCAAGTAGGTGAATCCTAGAGAACGGAGAGGGAGGGAGAGGAACTCTCTGCTTTAGAAAAACCTGCTGAAGCTATCGACAGCAGAGTAGTGGTAATGCCATTAGAAAACAAATGTATCTTCACACTTTGGAACAGCATTCACTGATGGGAATCACTAACCGGTGTGGATTTAGAATGTTCTGCACACGAGAGTTGCTTTTGAATTTACACGTGAGCATGTATGCTGGAGAGCATGGAGCGTGAAGGATTAGTGGTAATATGTTGCACAGGCGGCGAGGCCGGAGAGGTGGGCCAAGGATGAGAGCAGAGGCAGAGCTCTCCCTGTCCTGTGGCTGGGGAAAGCTGCTGGTGTAGGGGGGGGTTCAGCTAGACGCTGGCCCCCTGTTTATAGAGAGAGGAGCTGCTGTAGGTGCTGAGATACCATGTTTGAGCTGGCCTCTCTCCTCCTGCTGCTGCAGAACATGCTGCTGGAGATTGAAGAGAAGGTGCTGGCCCTGTCGGAGCTGTCCATGCACAGCGAGAACCTGCTGCTGGAGGGCCGGACGGAGACCAGAGAGGAAGCTGAGCAGCTGGCCGGCAAGTTACGCATGTTGAAGGGCAGTCTGTTGGAGCTGCAGAGGATGCTGCAAGACAAGCAGGTTAACATCCAGGTGAGGTGGCTACATGCTTTCAGTGCTGACATACATGTGATATCGGACTTTTCCCAAGACCACACAATATTAGGCTCAGTCCCCACTGTGGGTACCTTGCTCACAATGTAAAAACATTTTCCAAAATTATATGTGAAGTTTTCCTTCTAGCTGCATCATTAAGAACATTTTTAGGGCGCTTTCACATGCCAACATTTAGTCCAAGTGTAATAGAACTCTGGTGCGTTTCATTTGGGCGGTTGTGAACTCTTTAATCATGCATGGACCAAAACAACCAGTACGAGAATACTTGTGAGAGGTGGTTTCAGACCGTTTCCAACTAACCAAAATGCAGACTGCCTGTGCAGGCATTTGTAACACAGGTAAACAACAGATTAAAATGAGTGGAAGAGGACTGACCTGGACTTCTGCAGAAGTCCAATGTTTGCTTGACATCTGGGCTGTAGAGAACATATGGAAGATGCTAAATAAGGTCCACAAAAATATTTTATAAAGTCATTGGCGATAAACTGGAGGAGAGGGGAACCATCAGTTGATCAGTGCCGAGTAAAAGTGAAAACACTTTGACAGCAGTATTTCAAAGTCTGTGGTTCCCTGTTTAGAAGTGGCAATTCTCGAGATGAAAAAGATGAAGTTGCTCCGTCGTACACACCCCTCAGCAAATTTTTTTTTTTTTTAATTTGGTCCACTTTTATTTGTGCAATATGAAATAAACCCAGACTAAATAGAAAACAAACTAAAAGTATCAAATTCACACTGATTCAGACTAGCCAAACAGACTATAGCTTGTGAAATCACCCTCATACGTATCATAATACGATGGGTTGACGAAGTGTTTAGTCCATTTGTTATCATTTGTTATCTATTGGTCAAGCGTAACTGAAGATAAAAGACCAGCTAAGAGAATATTGAATGTTTTTCCTGAATATCCTCCTTTTCTTTAGCATTTTTTACACCCACTGACAAATCTTGTTAATCAGAATGTAATTACTGTGTCTGATGGTTCTGCTTCCTTGTTGATGTGTGTTTCTTAAATATTTTATAATACACTGTTTGGTCCTATAGGGCTCTCTGCAGGAGCAGGAGGACAGTGAGTCAGACTCCAGCCTCTCTCAGAGTCCCAGTGTGCAGGACTGGCTGGCCCAGGCCCGGACTACACGTTCCCAACAACACCAGGACAGTCTGCAGAGACAGAGGGTACATTTTCTCATACGTCTTTGTTTGTTTCCTTGTTTTAGTACTCAGTCTTCATGACAATGCAATGCAGCTTCCAGCCACTGATTTTTTTTTTTTACTCATTGCGACTATCACACAGCACATTTTCATCGGAAAGATCTATTGTTATTATACTGTTGCAAAACAAAATAATAATACCATCATCATAGAATATAATAAAAATACTTTTGTACCACTGTAACACCAACCCTCATGGGTTTACAAGACACCAAGAATACAGTTGTAGTGTTCTCTCCCAAGCGCAACAAAGAAATATTTTACTAAAAATGACATCCCTTATGTCCTGGTAGACAGGACAGTACAACAAAAAGTGAATCTCATTCTCAATTTCGCCAAACTCACACAAAAAACAGTCTTTTCTGCTCTTGAGTGGAGCATTAAACCTGCTGGTCTCTGGGGCTAAAGCTATTAAATGACCTTGATGAATGATATCATGCAAAGTCCAGTCTAACTGTTTTATATGTTTGCTTTTTAGGAGCTAGAGGAGCAGCTCGCAGAACAGAAAAAGTTGCTTCAGTCAGTGGCTAGCAGAGGAGAGGAGATCCTCATCCAGCAGGCCTCGCCCAGCAGTGCCGGGTATTTTACATACTGATATAACTCAAATCTAATAGTGAAATGTTAAGCTGATGTATGTGATGGTTCCTGTGGCAGATCATAAATGGAACATTCATTAATTCATGTGTCTGTCACGGTGCAGTACAACAGAGCCATTTTCACCGGCAGCTTTGGTTGAGAGGGAATCTCAGGCTGCTCGAGAGCAGATGAGGCAGAAATGGGAGAGTCTGAGACTAGAACTCAAAACTAAACTGCAGCTCCTGCAGAAAACCCTGGAGCAGGACTACAAACAGCCGGTACACACCTATTAGCATAAAATAAAGTACATTGACATAGTTTTTGTTTGCAATTTTTAATGCCAGGGACTGTTGGTTTTTTGCAGATGTACTCCAGAGCCTCTCGTGTCACCACAGCAGGATCACTGTTTAAAGGAGAAACACAGGCAGACAAATCCTCCCTGAATACTCTGTACGATAGCTTCAGACAAACAATAGAGGACATGACCACTCAGGTATTTCTATAACGTTATTGCACAGTTTAATTTCATTTTATTGCAACATGAAAATATGTAGTTCAATGTGTGTCAATGCAAAATTTGCAACACCCTTATGTGTACATAGCCCGGCGGCGGTGAGGCACAGGTGGCGCAGATGGAACAGCAGCTCTACACAGCTGTGTCATCCACCTCCTCCTGGCTGGATGGTGTAGAGAACAACGTCTTCTCAGGCTCAGTGCTGCTGGCTGAAAATGCAGAGACACAGCTACAAAAGCAGGAGGTACAATCAGACGTATTTGTGCAGCTGTTGCAAAAGATTTTAAATAGCAAATCATGTGAGACTGGTAATACCGATGATGTAGGAAATATTATGTTTTCATCCAGAAGTTCAGTTAAAAATACTAGATCTCCACAAGAAGTTGATTTCTGATATTCTAAAGTTTAAAAAGTTCATCTACTCTATGGATATAATCTTTTTTTCTTCTTCCTGAACCGTTCCTTTTCTCCAGACGTTAGAGAACGATGTGAGGCATGTCACAGAGGAGGTGAAGCACAGCCAGGCTCTGCTCGCTGGGTCTTCAGGGTTGAGACAAGAGGACCGATCACTGCTAGAGGACAACCTCGACTGTCTAAAAGAGAGATTAGGAGCTCTGGGTTGTGCTTTGGGGCAACGCTGTGACCACATGAGGACCAAAGCACATGAACTTACAGCCTACCAGGTTGGCTATATATTTTGCATTTGGTGCTTTTCAAGGGATCTGATGAATGTACAATCAAAACTAATATAGGCAGATTTGCAGAGCATTCAGGAAATGTTTCTATTCGACACATCACGCTTTTATTGAACTTAATCACAAAATGCACGGGACTCCGTTCCCCCATAGTCAGGCTGCCCAACAAAAACTGGGTAGGGTCATCTGTACATCTGGTTATGAAAAGCATCTTTGTGGTGGCTGCAGTTTTGGAAACGTAGCTCTAAGTGACTTCAGGGTACTGGGTCACATCCTGGCACTGATCTGTGTGAAGAAAAAAAAAGTTCAAAAAGTACATTTTATTAACAGTTACAATTTTAATTTTTTAACAATGAAGTTAATATTTTCTTTTTCTGGATTTTTGAAATTGTGTTTATGAATCACATAAAGACAAAAACCATGAAAAACACTTCTTGGTCTCATCTTCTTATGTTTTCATGTTCATGTTCATAAATGTTCTTTAAATTATCTTTTGTCTAATACAGACTGAGTTGCAACTTCTCCAAACTGCTTTAATTGAGACCAAGTGCCAGATCCTACAGGCCTTAGCTGGAGCCATGGATAGACCAGCCTCAAAACAACTGGAGGTAATCAAAGCTTTGGCATAGACATGTATGCACACGCACTCTGTTCATCTCCTGTCAAAGCTTACAAAGAACATTTCATTTCAGGTTATTGCCAGTGCAGAGGAGAGCCTGAAAGACTTTGAACAGAGGATAACTGAGCTCAAAACCAGAGGAGCAACACTACAGGCGGATCAGATATCAACAAACAAAATACTAAAACTCCAGGTAACGTACATCACTGACAGCTTTCACTAAGAGTTGTTCAATCTGAAAACCACGCAGTGAAATCTGCTCAGTATTGGTTGTGCTTATTTACGTTCTTTGTGTGTGTTTTCAGGATTCCTACGAGGAGCTGGTGATGACGGTAGGTTCCCGGCGCAGCGGGCTGAACCAGAACATGGCTCTGAAGGAGCAGTACGAGCGTGCTCTGCAGGACCTGGCGGATCTGGTGGACACAGCTAAGGACAAGATGGCTGCTGATCAGAGGATCATCGCCAGCTCTGTGGAGGAAGTCCAGAATCACCTGGACAAACATAAGGTTTGGTCAACATGGAGCTCTGTTAAGATAGAAGGCTTAAGGAATATTTTTATAATGCACAGCTAGTAATACTGGAGACACACTACTGGGAGAAAAATACCTGCTCAGTGGTTTGTTTGTGTTTGTTTTTCAGGAGTTCTTCCAGGGTCTGGAGTCCCATATGATTCTAACAGAAACCTACTTCAGAAAAATCAGCACTCTGATGCTTCCCAAAGAGAGTCAGGCACTGGAGGAGACGCTGGCTGAGGCTCAGAGCGTCCTCAAACAGGCACACAGTAAAGGAGTTGAGCTGGAGTGTATCCTGGAGGTGAGAGAGGAAATGATGTTTGTGTTCACCATTATTTTTATTATCTTTAATCGGATTTGATTTGATGTGATTTTTATTATTTTTGTGTCATGCATAAATAATATGCCCAGGCTTAAAAAACAGACTTACAAGACACCAATATTTAGAAAATAGACACAAAACAGAGTAGCAACATACATTACAAATAATATTATATATATATATATAATATTATAATATAATATAATATAATAATATATATATAATAAAAAACATTTTTCCAAGCTTTAGAAATAAAGGTAGCTCACTTATAAGCATTAAAATTTAATAGTCATTCCATTCTGTCATCAGTGCACAAAAAATTTCTGGATTTTGACATTTCATTTAAAATAGCCATTCTTAATTCATCATAATTTGGACAAAAAAGAAAATGTGATTCATTTCCAAGTCCTAATTCTCATAACTCACAAATCCTGTTGTCCTCCTGGGTGTTATTGAATCTGCCAACTTCAAAGGGCCAGAAGAAGTCTGAAAATCTGACTGTCATTATTTGAAATGCTTTTTTTTCTGACCCGGACAAGATGCAGAAAATTCTGGTGGTCCAAAAGGTTTTTAAACATTAAGTGATGGGCAAACTATTTCACTGTGTTGTTAACATCTCAGGTTACTTCTGCTTGAAAACCAAAGCTAAAGAAGCTTAGTTTACACATGATGTATTGGAAAGTTTATTTTTCCTCCATGATAGGAGAGCAGAGTCTTGTCATCTCACACACTCATCTTCAACTACTTATCCAGGGTCGGGTCACGGGGGCAACAGCTCCAGCAGGGGACCCCAAACTTCCCTTTCCCGGTCCGCATTAACCAGCTGTGACTGGGGGATCCCGAGGCGTTCCCAGGCCAGTGTGGAGATACAATCTCTCAATCTAGTCCTGTGTCTTCCCTGGGGCCTTCTCCTAGCTGGTCATGCCTGGAACACCTCCCTAAGGAGGCGCCCAAGGGGCATCCTTACCAGATGCCCGAACCACCTCTAACACCTTTTTAATTTAAATATTCAATGTACTTTTTTTTCAGACCTGGTGCCGCTTGGTGCAGGATTACCAAAGTCTGAACCGCCAACTGGAGGCAGTTGAAGGAAATATTCCTACTGTTGGTCTGGTTGAAGAGACTGAAGAAAGGCTCATGGACAGAATATCATTGTATCAGGTACAAAATTACATCAGTGCAGATTTTAGGATATGCCATAATGAACCTAAATAGCTTCCATAGTCCTCCTTGTTTGGATATTATCAATAAAGTTGGAAGGACAGGAACGATTCTTCTTGGTGTAGTTTGGTTTCACTCAAGGAAGATTTGCTTTACTTTTATTTAATTAACTCACTCAAGTCAATTTTATTTGTGTAGGCTGATATAACAAATCACATATTTGCCTCAGGGGGCTAAACAATCTCCGTACTTTACAGTATGACTTTCTCATCAGATGAGGAAAAGCTCCCCTCCTCGCTCTCACTCACTTTCTTCACCCAAACCCTCTCAGCCGGCGCTGCTCCAGCTACAATGTCACTTTTCTAAGATTTTCTTGCCTCTTCTGTTCTCTGTGAAGGGTCTGAAGGGGAGACTGACAGAGTATCAGCACAAGCTACACCAGGTACTGGATGAGGGCAAACATCTCCTGATGTCAGTGTGCTGTCCCGCACTGGAGAACCAGCTCGCTCTGCTGGGGGAACACTGGCTCAACAACACCAGCAAAGTCAATAAGGAACTACAGCGCCTTGAGGCCATCCTAAAACACTGGACCAGGTCAGAAACCCAGCAGAAATCAGAACAGTTTTAGGCATCAAATATAAATGATTCTGACCTATACGGACTCTAAAAAACATATTTAAGAAGGGACTTTCAGGTGTTTTGGCAGTTGTGAACACAGTAATTGTGCCCTGGTCTGAGCCCCTCAGCAAATACATTTTTTATTTGGTCCACTTTAATTTCTACTGTGAAACCGAACCAGATTACATCAAAAACAAACCAAAAGTGTCAGTTTCACTGTGATTTGGACTAACCAAATGGTCTGTGGATGTGAATGTGCCCAAGATGGGGAGCTTAACAATAATTACTAACTTCACAGATCTGACTGTACAAAACTGAATTTTTAGTCTCGAGCATATAGACTGTACATGTGATTTCTGAACTCAGTATCACTGTATGACATTGCTGTATGATTGAATTGTGTTTTTTTTTTCTCTAGGTATCAGAGGGAGTGTGCAGAGCTTAGCGAATGGCTGCAGTCGGCTCTGGAACGGCTGGAGTTTTGGAACACGCAGGCGGTTTTAGTCCCACAGGAGCTGGAAACTGTCAGAGACCATCTTTCTGCTTTCCTTGTGAGGCCACAGTTTAAATTCATTTGCTTTTGCATTTTGTGCCTTATTGATCCAGAGAATCAGACTCTCAACAGTAACAGTGCTACAACTGGTGGACATTTATACAGATTTGTTGCTATGATGCAAATGAGAAACTGTACTACATGTGATGCTATAACGACTCATTGATACTACTAGATTTAACATGCATTAAGGCTGTGTAGAGCTAAAGCTGTATATCTGTCTTTGCCAGCATTTGTTCATTCAAATATTCAATAGTTTAAATATACTACAGTATGTGTATAAATTTACAATTTACATAATATACTATGCACTGTATTCACATTTTATGCTTCACTAAGAGCATCACTTTACTATAAAACAATACAATTTTATGAAAAATGTTTAATGATTAGTATAAATTGTATTTACTATAATTGTGATTGTGTTGGTAGCAGTGGTGGAAGAAGTACTCAAATCTTTTACTTAAGTAAAAGTGTTAATACCACAGTGTAGACATACTCTGTTACAAGTAAAAGTTAAAACCACAATTATAATCATCAAACTATACTTAAAGTACCAAAATTAAAAATACACTTCATGTAGATGGGCCCCTTTCGAATAATGTATATTATATTATTAGATTCTAATTATTGATGCATTAATGTGTCACTTTATTGTTGCAGCTGGTAAACGTGGGGCTCATTTTAATTACTAGTAGTTTAACCTATAATATTACATCATCATTTATTAGTTGTTATACTTTGTTTTTATAATCTGAATCTGCAAAGTAACTTAAGAAGTAAAACGTTCAATATTTGCCTCTGAGATGTAGTGGAATAGGAAGTATAAAGTAACATAAAATGGAGAAACTAAAGCAAAAATACAAATACCTCAAAACTGTACTCAAGTACAGTACTTGAGTGAATGTACTTAGTTGCAGTCCACCACTGGTTGGTAGTAGTAGTACTTGTCATGGATGTAGTAGTCATGATAATCTTGCTGATGCTCATTTGCAAAAAGCTGTGTTTATTATATGATCATGAAATAGACTTCTGATTGTATACTAGGTGTTGATTCCTTCTCATCTGTCTCAGGAGTTTTCAAAGGAAGTCGAAGGCAAGTCCAGCCTGAAGAGCTCAGTGGTAACCGAGGGCAACCAGCTGCTGCGTCTGAAGAAAGTGGACACGGTGGTTCTGCGGTCTGACCTGGCGCGCATCGACTCTCAGTGGACTGAGCTGCTCACACGCATCCCAGTGGTCCAGGAGAAGCTGCATCAGGTACCGTCACATGCAGCCCGACTGAACAGGCTTAGCAGCTTCAGAGTAAATAGGATTACACCATTATGCTGCTTCACTCGGATGCAGGAGTTCCCTGAAACTGGCAGCATGTGTGATTTTCTCTGTCTGGATGTTTAATATACTGGTCCAATGGGTTTATTATTTTTCTCAGATCCAAATGGAGAAGTTGGCCTCCCGTCATGCTATTTCTGAGCTTTTTAATTGGATATCACTGATGGAGAACGTCATTGAGGAGAATGAAGAAAACCTCAAGAGTGCAGTGGGGTCAAATGTGATTCTGGACTACTTGCAAAAATACAAGGTAGTGCGCTTCATACTGATTTTTTAGATTTATTGCACTTTTGATGTTGTTTACAAACTGTATGATGTGAATTGTTGATAGAAAGACAATATGTGACAGCCACATACATTTGTAGTATTTCATGCATTTTTTTGTTGGTGCAAAAACAAAACAGTGACTTTGCAAGTAGTACAACAACGGACAGATTACACAAGATAAAGCAAACAAAAACACATGCATCATGGTGTGTTGAAACATAGATAGGACAGACCTCCTGTAGAGATATGAGTTCATAGAGTCAGACCAAGTAGACTATTCACATAGTTTATGAATGAGTCCCAGTTTTTGTAAAATCTCTGTTGTTGTTGAGGGTGCTTCTGATTTTTTCCAGCTTGATGTTCTGCATCACATCTTAGATCCATTGGTTGTGTGATGGATGAGTTACTTCCTTCCATTTATACAGAATTGAGCATCTACCTAATAGAGAGGCAAAGGCAATGACCTCTGTAAGTGAGCAGGGAGACGATTCATCACAATTTAACAAAAATTGCAGTTGTAGGAGAGGGCATAAGGATGCTGTAATGTAGGATTGTGGTTATGAATTACAGACAGACATTTTAATTGTGAATCTACTGTTTCCTCCAATTCAGGGCTTCAGAGTGGATCTAAGCTGTAAGCAGCTGACTGTGGACTTTGTCAACCAGTCAGTGCTGCAGATCGGTGGTCAGGATGTGGAGAGCAAGCGCAGTGATAAGACCGACTTTGCTGAGCGACTGGGAGCCATGAACAGACGCTGGCAGATCCTACAAGGCCGCATCAATGAGAGGGTGAGGCCATTGGCACTGACACACACAGTGCAATTTATTAGTGTAAAATAGGATATTACTTTTTAATTTGTATAAAATACTTGCAGATCCAATTCCTAGAGAGCCTTTTGGAAATGTGGTTGGAGTATGAGAGCAGCGTTCAGGCCCTGAAGTCCTGGATGGCAACTCAGGAAGAACGGTTGAAGAGGAAACACCGGATAGAGGATTTAACATCTGTGCAGAATGCTCTCAAAGACTGCCAGGTACGCTTGTCTTACTGTGCTAACACTGATTTATCAAAGCGTGTTATACACCTGCATGCTGTTATTATCATTCACATCTGAGTCCATGTTTTTTATCATGTGAAAACTTTTAGGAAATGGAAGAGTTGGTGAAGGAAAAAGAGAAAGAACTAGAGAGGGTGGAGGAGCAGGGCTGTGCCCTTGTCCAGAACAAGACCGATGAGGCCTGTGCTATCGTCATGGAGACACTCCAGGGTGTCAATCACACCTGGGCTAACCTGGACCACTTGGTAAGCTCCCCTGTTCTCTTTCTACTCTATGTTTTGTAAGTAATATAATCCATCTATTCTGCTCTACTCTGCTTTTCCTTGTTCTGTTCTGCTCTGGCCTGATCTTAACAACTTACTGCATGTCACTGTGTGTTTTTATTTCACCTTTAACAGATAGGGCAACTAAAAATCAGCCTGAAGTCGGTGCTGGATCAGTGGAGTCTGTACAAGCGGGCCTCAGAAGAGATTAATGGCTACCTGATGGAGGGAAGGTACTCTGTATCTCGTTTCCGCCTCCTCACAGGCTCCCTGGAGGCTGTTCAGCTGCAGGTGCAAAGTCTGCAGGTATGTTAGGATGATTTATTACACCTGTCACCTATGTTTCTTTTGAATCATGCTTTTTATTGTTTTCTCAAGGAAAATGACTACAACCTATACCATAACAAATTAAATATTTACATATTATAACTGGGGCTGCATGGTGGTGTAGTGGTTAGCGCTGTCGCCTCACAGCAAGAAGGTCGCAGGCGCAAATCCGGCTTGGGTGTGTGGAGTTTTTAAGCTGTCCAAAGACATGCAATTTAGGTTAATTGATGAATCTAAATTGCCCGTAGGTGTGGATGTGAGTGTGAATGGCTGTCTGTCTATATGTTGTCTGTCTCTATGTGCCCTGCGATGGACTGGCGACCTGTTCAGGGTGAACCCCGCCTTCGCCCAATGCCAGCTGGGATCGGCTCCAGCCCCCCGCGACCCCTGACGGGATAAGCGGTTGACGATGAATGAATGAATGAATGAATATTATAACTGTAAATTGAAAACAAAACAACAAAAAGGGAAAAGACAAAATAAAAAGAAATAAAAAATAAAAATAGAGAAATAAATATTAAAGAAATGTAAATGAATAAAATTAAATAAATGAATGAAATAATTAGTATGTGTTTCGGAAATCTTATTGCACTGAAGATGACATTTTTATTCTCCATCTGGGGAGTGTTTCTAAATATGGTCTTGCATACTGTGTATCCTTGCTGGTGAATTAAAGCACTGTATTTTTTTTTTGTCACTTGTGAAGGGTTTGCAAGAGGAACTGGAGAAACAGGAGAGCAGTCTCAGAAAGTTTGGTGCTGTGACCCACCAACTGCTGAGGGAGTGTCACCCTTCAGTGTCAGATTCTCTTAACAACGCCCTGAAGGATGTCAATGCAAGGTGATCATAAAATTTAAAAAAAAGTAAAATCAGAGGCATTTTAGCTGTCAAGGCATCTGTTATCCCTTATGTTGATCCATGTCATATTTGCGCCCAGATGGACCGGCTTACTGGAGGAGATTGCGGAGCGTCTGAGAAGCAGCAAAGCCCTGCTTCAGCTGTGGCAGCGCTACAAGGAGCTCTATGAGCAGAGCTGCAGCAGCATTCAGCTGCAGGACGAGAAGGCAGACCAGCTGCTCAAGCTCGCCTGCAGCAAGGACATTGCTGATGAGGAAGTGTCTGACTGGATCCAAGAATGCAGCGTGAGTGAGGCCATAGCTGTGCCACTGTTGACTCATTTTACATCTTAGCAACTGTTCAGTATATGACTTTGTGTTTTAAGGCCTTGTTTTAAAAGCCAAATGGCCACATGTATTGAAATTATGTTTCTTTGTTGCTGCAACATGATTGATTTCAAGAGTTTAACAGATTTTTTGTTTAGTGAAGGTTGAAATAATGTTGAAAATTTCCACCCAGTTGATGCATATACTTTTTTCTCATGTAGGATTTTCTTTCTGAATGAAGAAGACATCATACTCTAAATTTTGTGGGTGCTTTGTTTCAGGAGGCTCTCCGCTCCCAAGCTCCAGTGCAGGCCTCCCTACAGGTTCTCCAACAACTGGGAGATCAGCTGAAACAGCAGGTGGACACATCAGCAGCATCTGCCATCCAGTCAGATCACCTCTCTCTCACCCAGCGGCTGGCTGCTGTGGAACAGGCTCTTACCAGACAGCTCACCACGCTGCAGGTAGAGAAAAAGATTTATGACAAGTAGTTTTCACTCCAAGTTATCCATTGGAACTGTCAGTCATCATGAATAGGACAGTCATGAGTTGGTGGCATTTCTCATCCACACCAGACTGGAGTTCAAGACTATGAAACCTTTAACGACCAGCTGGATTCACTGGGTTGCTGGATAGTTGAAGCTGAGGAGGCTCTGAGGGCGCAAGATCCCAACGGCTCCACCGACCCGACAGTCATCCAAGACCGCATGGAGGAGCTCAAGGTTTTCTGTTGTTTTCCCTCTGTCATTTAGTTGAAATAATCAAGATTGTCCTGTGATTGTGAAATTCACCATGTCTCTCTTGTCCTCTGCAGAGGCTCATGCTGAAATTTAGCAGTATGGCCCCTGAACTGGAGCGTCTTAATGAGCTCGGTTATCGGCTCCCTCTCAACGATTCAGAGATCAAACGCATGCAGAACCTCAACAGGAGCTGGTCAACAGCCTCAGCTCAGACCACAGAGAGATTCAGGTATTACTTTTATAAAACATATGTTAAAAAAATAAACATGCAAGTTTTTCCCTTGCTGATATCCATTTCCTGAAATAAATGTGGTCATCCCTGCAGAGTTTCAAGACACTCTACAGAAGTTAAAACTGAAGAGGTTCAATTAATTGAATAACTGAATAAATGAAGGACTGGCAAAGACTAATATTTAAAACACCACAGATGTTCAATAAAAGCCACTGTCCTGTGTGACTGACATGATGCAATGGGTGGAAATGATATTAAAAGAGCAGCAAAGAGTTTCCTGGTGATTCTATGGGATATCTGCTAGAGTTTGACACGCCCAATCAACTGGAGTCACAACTTTTACTTCCTTGCATTTGTTTATTTTCCAAGATTTTTTCCACACAAAAAAACAGATCAGTTTCACTGGAAAGCAGAGAAAGGGGCTGCATGTGATCAGACACTTTTCATATCACTATTTTGGTGTTTAGCAGCGGTCTAAAACTGTATGGCTGCATACCTGAGAACACCCGGCAGCCCGAATGTCATGATGGCTTGATATGACAAAGGCACTGCAGTCACCTGTCTATCAAAGGGGCGGAGATGTTAACACACACCATCCTCTCACCCCAACCAGCCAGCATTAATTACCTAATAATCACTGAAATAACAAACAGAAACAAAATATTGCTATTATCCAAAAATTATTAAAGCAAGCATGTGGCTCCAACAAATATATTTTGTTTGCTCCTCGCAGTAAACTGCAGTCCTTCCTGCTGCAGCAGCAGACCTTCCTGGAGAAGTGTGAAACATGGATGGAGTTCTTGGTCCAAACTGAAGAGAATCTGGCCGTGGAAATTTCTGGGAACTACCAGAGTTTGATGGAGCAGCAAAAGGCTCATGAGGTTAGAGTACCTTTTGAAAAATAATACCCTGAAACAGCTGTTATTATTAATTAATCATTAATCATCAATATGTTGTCTTGCAGTTATTCCAAGCAGAGATGTTCAGTCGGCAGCAGATCCTCCATTCTATTATCAGTGATGGACAGAGGATGTTAGAGCAGGGTCAGGTGGATGACAGGTAAAAAGCCCAAAATGTTTCTTATCTATTAGTTTAATATTTTATATATTACTCTGAGTAAAATAATACTAGACCTAGCAAATCCATTGCTGACAATTATACCACTTCTTTCTCCTGCAGAGATGAGTTCAACCTGAAGCTGGCTCTCCTGAGTAACCAGTGGCAGGGTGTCGTGCGCCGCGCTCAACAGAGGCGGGGCATCATTGACGGTCTGATCCGCCAGTGGCAGCGCTACAAAGAAATGGTGGAGAAGCTGCGCAAATGGCTGGTGGAGGTGTCCCACCCTGCAGAAGCCCTTCAGGCAGGGACTACAGTGCCTCTGCAACAGGCCCGCTCCATGCTGGACGCCGTCCAGGTACCCAGAGGACACATCCCAGATTTATCTAGATGGTGCTGGACAGAAACACACACATTTTGTGTTTAGTCCACCCTCTAATCTCCAGAAAAGACATAGATCTTTGTCAGGGTGATTAAGAAGTATAGCAGTGGATCCTGGCAAAAATGCTTTAAGATCAAAATATTGATCAATGAAGAGAGAGTAAACCTACTTGAGCTACAGCTACGGGAGGAACTGAGGCAGATTGCAGAAAATCAATATTGTCTCACGTCTATCGTCTGACGTGATAAACTCCTGTGTGATGCTTCAAAAGAACTATTTACATGTGTTGGTTGTGCAGGAGATTGACAGGTCTGTGTAACTGTGCTTTCTGGTTCAGCTGAGGGAGAAGGTGCTGCAGCGTCAGCAGGGCAGCTACATCCTGACAGTGGAGGCTGGCAGACAACTGCTCCTGTCAGCTGACAGCCGGGCGGAGGTGGCCCTGCAGGCAGAGCTTACTGATATCCAGGAGCGATGGCAACATGCCAGCATCTGCCTAGACGAACAGAAGAAAGAGCTTGCCACCTTGTTAAAGGTAAACCAGACAAATTACCAGCACAGCTTGTGGAGTAAAGGGAACCCCAGGGGGCATCTAAGAGTACTATAAATGTTTTTGCATCGTAGGTGCAAGTTTGTATGCTTTACTTCCACCAACACAGCAAACTTTTACTTGTGGTTTAAATGAGGAATGCCAAAGGTACTGATGCAGTTGCAACCATTGCTGTGTCATTTGCAGGACTGGGAGAGGTGTGAGAGAGGTATTGGTGGATCACTGGAAAAACTCAGAGCCTTCAAACGGCAGCTCTGTCAGCCTCTTCCTGATCACCACGAGGATCTGCAAGCTGAGCAGATGCGCTGCAAGGTCACAACCTTTTCATTTCGTGGATTTTTTTTAGAGCTGCCCCCTCTTAGTCAATTAGTCAACTAATCAACTAATCATTGTTTTGGTCTAAGTTGACTAAGATTTTTTTTATAGTCAGTCATTTTTTTATTTTTTTTAAATGCTAAATGACTTATTTCCAAGAAATTTGTGAGCACATTGCTAGTAAACACAAGATTTAAAGTGGTGCTTTTACAATTTTTTTGTGGAGAAACTCAGTTTTACACATCTGTCAATTACATCAACTTATTGATTAGACGACAAAATCGTATGAGTGTTAGTTGACCAAGATTTCTTTGGTTGAAGACAGTCTTAGAAATATTAGGAAACTTTACACAAGGATGAAATTCAATATCGCTAAAGAGTTATTTGAATAAGCTGCCTTATCTGTTCTTCAAAGTGAATGTAATTGAATCTTTAATGTTTTAATTATATTAATTTTGTTTGACTAACAGGACTTGGAGAACACATTTGATGGCTGGTCTGGTGATCTGGCCCATCTGACTGTGCTGCGAGAGTCCCTGTCCTGCTACATCAGTGCTGAGGACCTCTCTGTCCTGCAGGAGCGAATTGAGCTGCTGCATCGACAGTGGGATGAAATCTGCCATCAGGTACAGTGCACCACACAGCAGAATTTATAAAATATACAGTGTAGTTTGTAGCTCATCAGCTACTGAAGGATTATTAAAATAAAGCTAAGGACAATGACTTCATAGTCACTCTCTGATTCTCTGGTCTTGTCTCTGCAGTTGCTTTAGATACCAGATGGTGGTGCTGATGTCAAACAAATCATAAGACTGTTATCCTTTGGTCTGTTTCTGTCAGTTAGCCAACATCAAACTTAACATCATACACATAAAAGACAGAATATACTGTATATGAAGGAGAACTTTCACACAGAGACTTTCAATCCATAGTGTTGGTCAATAGTATTAAGATAAAACAAGTACTGAAAAAAGTCATTTCCTCTTTGTTTTTTTCTCTTGAACAAACTTGTACAGCTCTAAAGACGCTGTAACATATGAACGTAGTGTATACCATTCCTCAGATTACATAAATGCATCTTAAAAAGGAAATTTCCAGTCTACAGCAGTTGCTTTGGCATGCACATTTACACCTCAAGGTCTGTGTTTTTGTTGAGTTGCATCCTGTGTAGAGGAGACAAAATATGCACACAGGAAACACACAGAAGCAGCACACACTCACTGCTTGATGCAATGAATCAGTCACGGTGCAGTGATCTGTAACACTGCTTCCGTTTGAGACTTTTTGACACGAATGCACTTTTGTTACAGTTTAACGTGCTTGATTATTATTGTGCACTTTTCACAGTGATCCACTTAACTGAGTATGTGTCACTGTGCCTCTGTAGCTGTCACTGCGCCGGCAGCAGGTGAGCGAGAAGCTGAACGAGTGGACGGTGTTCAGTGAGAAGTACAAGGAGCTCTGCGAGTGGCTCACCAACATGGAGAGCAAGGTTTCCCAAAATGGAGATATCAGCATCGAGGAAATGATCGAGAAACTCCGCAAGGTAAAGGTTATTTACAAAAAATGCAACTATTGCCAAGCTGCTTGTATCACCAAATTGATTTCTCCTTATTTTCTTTATGTCCTTTTTAAAATATTTGGGTGTACTTCACCCAGTGTTACACCTGTCATTCATCCTTGTGACTGTACATCTTCTACCATCTGCTGCTACTGAAAATATATATATCAGCAGATTATAGTATACTTTTAACTGGACAGAATACTTCTGTATAATCTGCTGTGCTGTAGCTGCTCATATTGGTTTTCAGTGATCTCTGTATTTTGTTTATCCTTCCCATTCTCATACAGTATATTTCCTGTTTGCATCTTACATATTTATTGGTCATGAACCCAGACAGGCACGTTTGTGGCTCCTTGGTTTTATTTCACCAGCTAAATGTTGCAGTTGACAACTTTCATTCACACTGTCACTGTTACAGGCCAGTGTGTAGCATTTAGGGGATACAGTATATTGGCAGAAATGGAATATAATATTAATACGTGTTTTCTTTAGTGTATAATCATCTGAATATAAGGGTTGTCGTGTTTTTGTTACCTTAGAATGAGCTGTTTATATCTGTGGGCATGTTGCACCATCATGTTTCTACAGGAGCCCAGAGCAGACCAACTAAGCACTGGCTCTAGACAGGGCCATTTTGTGCGTTGGCCACAGTAGTTCTCCTCCTTGCAATCTGCATCTTCACCACTAGATGCTGCCAAATCCTACACACTGGCCTTCTAAGTGCAGCATTTAAACTGATCGAATTGCCTTCATACACTGTTTGTGTTTCGTTGTGTCTCAGGACTACCAGGAGGAGATCACTGTGGCTGAGGAGAACAAGCTGCAGCTGCACCAGCTGGGTGAGCGCCTGGCCAGAGCCAGTCACAAGAGCAAAGCAGCTGAAATCGAACAAAAACTCAACAAAGTCAGCGACCGCTGGCAGCACCTCCTGGATCTCATCGGAGCCAGGTGAAAAGACACACTCACATGAGTAGCTTGAATAGTCCTGTAATTTGTGTCAGTATGTAGAGGAAGACACAAAACAAATTTGCATCACTTGCTAGCCTGCATTGCGTTGTACTGACAGAGCTGAATGAATCATGTTAATAGAGTGAAGAAACTCAGAGAAACTCTGGTGGCCGTGCAGCAGCTGGATAAGAATATGAGCAGCCTTCGCTCCTGGCTCGCCCATATCGAGACCGAGCTGTCCAAACCCATCGCTTACGACTCCTGTGACTTCCAGGAGATTCAGAGGAAACTCGATCTGCAGCAGGTAGCATGATGTACAGCACAGCACATAAAATATGTACCATAGTACAATAAGTCAGGAATTCTTTTGTGAATGAATTGTGTTTTGTTAGATGCAATAAATATGCTTACTGACATTTGGAAGACTAGTAAATGAAAAGTCTGAATGATTTGAGTTATAATAAGAATTTAGGGTTCAATGGTTATCTGGGCTCAAATTGTTGAGCTCAAAAAAGTTTATCATCTTGGGAAATTTTCTGTGCACAAGTGAGTCAGTGATATTTGTTATGAAATGATGGAAAATACTAATTATTAATCAATACATCATCTTTGTGCTATTCATGCAATTGTAGTACCTAAATATTTGCATTTATGTCATTTCACCAGAAACATGTCCCAAAAAAGGGGATTTGGGCCCCCTGAGACCAAACAGCGTTGAGCTGGGGGTGCTTGTTACCAACATGTGATGGCTCCCGGACTATGATCATTAAACAGTAAATTATTATAGCTATTAGTCGGACTGGAAAATTATCCCTCCGAGTGTATTCACCTATAGACGGATTTTTCAGTTATATCAACTAATCAAAAGTCATTATTATTTTACATCATGTCATTATTTCCCTCTTTCTCCTGTGTATCACTCTCTTATTATTACACTCACTCTCTGTTTGTCTTTCCTCACCTCTCAGGAGCTTCAGCGTGACATAGAGAAGCACAGTACAGGAGTGGCGTCTGTACTGAATCTGTGTGAGGTCCTGCTGCATGACTGTGACGCCTGCGCCACCGATGCAGAGTGTGACTCCATCCAGCAGGCAACTCGTAGCCTTGACCGCCGCTGGAGGAGCATCTGTGCCTTGTCTATGGAGAGGAGACTCAAGTAAGATGAAAACAGAGTGGATCATATGGATGGAAAGGTCAATTATTATTATATGTAAATATTTGGTTTTCCCTCTCTTAGGATTGAGGAGACGTGGCGTTTATGGCAGAAATTTCTGGATGACTTTGCACGATTTGAGGAGTGGCTGGCCACTTCAGAAAAAACTGCTGCTCTGCCCAACTCCTCTGGTGTTCTGTACACTGTAGCCAAGGAGGAACTTAAGAAATTTGAGGTATTGCAAAAGCATTCTTTGTTAACTGTTAAAAAAACTTGAGACAGGACACACATATTAATACAATTCTGTATTCTGTAGGCCTTCCAGAGGCAAGTCCATGAAAGCCTAACCCAGTTGGAGTTAATCAATAAGCAATATCGCCGCCTGGCCAGAGAAAACCGCACTGACTCTTCCTGTCGTCTGAGGGAGATGGCTCACGACGCCAATCAGCGATGGGACAACCTGCAGAAGAGGGTGGCATCCATCCTCCGCAGGCTTAAGGTACATGCATTATAACATTCATGATGTTTATTGAAATCAAATTTGCATTTCTTCTCACTTTCGTGTTAGATAGTAGAATCTGTGTTCCGCCTGTTTGACAATATGTTAAATCAGTGTATCAGTATCAGTAATGAAGCTTAATATGTGCTGCATGTATTATACTAAGTGTTGCTCATTTTAACAGCAGTATCTCTAATTCAAATGTACAGCACTTTATTAGTCAGAGAGAGGAGTTTGAGACGGCCAGAGACGGCATCTTGGTGTGGCTGACAGAGATGGACCTGCAGCTGACCAACATCGAACACTTCTCTGAGTGCGACATTCAGGCCAAGATCAAACAGCTCAGGGTAGGTCTGTCACAACAGTCTAGACCAGCATTGTCTGAAAATATTTGCAAAGCATACTTGACATGCTGACATACATGGCAATACAACCTCAATAGAAAGGGAACAAAAAATAAAGAAACACTTAAACAAATGGGAAATAGTAAATAGATAAGTTAATAAATAAAAATCTGAGACAGAAATAATATTAATAGGATCTCTACACTACTCACTACATAATACAGATTTCTTGTCATTTATATTGATATGTGTGTTTATATAGTTTTAGATTTATTATAGCTTTAGACTTCATGAAGGTTTTTGTACTTGACATTGTCTTGCACGGGTTACATGGTGGTGCAATGGTTAGTACTGTCGCCTCACAGCAAGAGGGTCGCAGGTTCGAATTCGGCTTGGCTTGTGGCCAGTTTTTCAGCCAGTTTTTCACCTTCCTCCCACAGTCCAAAGACACGGAAGTTAATTGATGACTCTAAATTGTCCGTCGGTGTGAATGTGAGCATGAATGGTTGTCTGTCTCTATGTGGCAGCCCTGCGATGGACTGGTGACCTGTCCAGGGTGAACCCCGCCTTTGCCCAATAATAAGCAGTTCAGATGGATGGATGGATTGTCTTGCACACTTGTGTTATCTCTGCATTTTCTAAGATTTTAGAACCCTGTCATCATATATTTTGATATTTGCTGTTGTGAAGAGCAGTCTAGACTGACTGATTTACAAAATGACTTTCTCACAAGTCACACTGCACTGAACATTAAAATTTTTAAATCAGGAATTTAACATCAACATTTTAAAATTGACATTGACTTTCAAATAACGTTTTGTTTAGCATGAAAAACAGGATTACTGAAGATTTGTTTAACTGTGTTCTTTCACCTCTGCTCCCACAGTCGTTTCAACAGGAGATCTCCCTCACTACAGCCAAGATCGAGCACATCTTCCACCAGGGAGAGGCGCTGATAGAGAAGAGCGAGCCTCTGGATGCTGCTGTCATCGAGGAGGAGCTGGAAGAGCTGCAGCGCTACTGCCAGGAAGTGTTTGGTCGAGTGGAGCGCTACTACAAAAAGCTCATTCGGCTTCCTGTAAGACCTGAGATTGAGAGCATAGAAAAGATTTTAGATTCTTATTTATCCATGATTTCACCATCTGTTGTGGCTCGATTCCATGCACCAAATAGCGTCTAAAACAGCACTCAACACTGTATATGTTATGTGTATGCTTTTTCTTCAGCTTGCAGATGATGATACCGAAGTGTCATTCTCGGACCGTGAGCTGGAGCTGGACGAGCCTGGTGATTTGTCCAGCCTACCGTGGGGCGAGCGTTTGGGGGATGGCTTCTTGTCACCTCTGCCCTCCTCAGGCCGGTCAGCCTCCCTGGCGGCCCAGCTCCGGACCGAGCGCTCAGGCAGGGACACTCCAGCCAGCGTGGACTCCATTCCCCTCGAATGGGACCACGACTACGACCTGAGCCGCGGGCTGGAGAGCGCCAGCAGGGCCCTGAGAGAGCAGCAGAGCGAGGAGGGAGATTTCCTCCAGCGACCTGCCTCAGCCTTGTCAGGTTAGTTTACAAATGCACACAGAATGCTGCTTAAAGTTAAAGTGGTGACTGAGACTTTTAGGATTTTGTGATTTTAGAGCAATGGTGCATGAGGTATGGTGGCTATGTTTGAGATGTAGAAAACAGAGAATGTTTGAAGCGAGGATGGAGAACGTCTTTTAATCCAGTTGCCTCACCATGTCACACGTTATGTAAGTCTGTTGTAATCAAGTCCACCAAAGAGGATTTTCCCCTCTAGTGGTTTCACTTGAATAAATGTGAATACTTGGGGCTAGAAGAGGTAAAAGCTATCCAGTGTTTCACAAGACAACAGCTCAGAAAGAAGATCAGATAAAAGTCAGGAAAACTTAATACAAATATGTATAGCAGAAGAATATTTTTCTTCTTCCCGGTCCAATTCGTCATCAGGCTACCCCTAGCATCAGTCCAGCCGAAGTGTACTTGAGCAAGACACAAAATGCCAGTCAGGAATACAGTGCTGTTCAATGGCCGACTTTGACCTCAGCTCTCCTTGAGGAGTGGGGAAAAAAAGGACGGAGTTTGACTATGGCAACTAAAGGTGTCTTCAAATGGGGTCGTACTTACCGTGTTCACGAGTTGAGTCCATATTAAATGCCCCCCCTTGTGGTATTCACAAGCTTGTAAGTGGAAAGTTTCTGAAAGCTCTATAAGCTATATCTCTCTATATATATATATATATATAAATTATTATTTTAGTCGGATTTTGTTATTCTAAATAATTTTATATGTCTGTCTGAGGAAAATGTTGATATTCTAAATGACCTCATCTTTCTCCTCTGTCATTATGTCTTTGTATTTCTTGCATTATGTTACCAACTTGCTAGCTTGCTAAATTGTTAGCCTCTGTGGCTTCTAGACTCAGACAGTAACGTTAATATTGCCGTTGCTTAGCAGCGGTGTTCTTCACCATTTAACCACTTGAACGCCACGCATATTGAGTACACTACTTCCCATGCTGTAAACACAAGCTCACGAGTTTCATTTGAAGGCACGATAAATGTTATCAAAAGTATAGACCATTTCAATGGAATTGTATTGCCAGGCAACAGCTTGGGTCCATGTTTACCTTCTGCCTGGTTATGCCATTCACATACACTGCAACAGGAAACACAGTTGGAAAGTTTACAATTGTAAAACTCTGAATGTAAACAGAGATATCTCGAAGAAAAAGAATAAGAGAAAAAGCATCAAATTCCAGACAATGTCCTGTATGGTCTAAAATTAAAGCTGTCCCAAATATAATTTTCGGGGCTTCTATGCAAATCGGTTGTGAAGAAACTTGGCGTCTTCGCATTTGCGTGGAGTGCAACTTTGGTGAACTTTCAGCTCAAATATCGGCATGTGATGGTCTCTCGCCTGTGTGACCGTGCCTTAATGAAGGATCTGACTGTTCAGGGACAGTTTGTTATAATAGACTTTTTAAAGCTGGAACCCACTCATAAACTGTACAATGGTGGCTTCATACAATAACTTTCTCAGCTCACGCCTTGGGTTTAAGCCATAGTTTTAGCCATGGACCAAAGAGTGTTTGATAATACTTAACATGGTTTGTTTTAGATGCTGGATGGGTAAGGTTTGTCAACACAGTGTATTAAGCTGTGAATGATAACTGACAAAATTCATCAGTCTGGTGGTTAAAAAAAACAGTAGATGAATAGCAGCTTAATCAGTTGATGGAGTCAAACAGTGTAATACCCGCTGCTGAATGTGTGTACTGTATAATGTTTCTTCCAGATGTAGTGATCCCAGAGAGCCCAGAGGTCTATGTTAAACTTACAGAACAAACACTGAGGTCCTCCACTGGTAGGCAACAGCAGACCCCAGCATGTGTTTGGGGCCAGAAATAACAGCTACACTGAGTGATTGACACCACACTTACAGTATAGCCTATTCACCAGCTTGGACTTTGATTTGTGCTGATTTCCTCTCTTGTACACACTTTGGGCACACACTGTAACCAGTGGCACCACTTTCTAACACTGGGGGATAGGGTCAATTCCATTTTGATTTCTTCAATTCACTGGTTCTGCTTTGGTTTCTAATTCAGCAGAACTGAAATGGAATTCAGCCTAACCCTTCTTTCTAACTGGCTTTCTTACTTTTGTTTGACTTGCAGTGTGCTGTGTAGCTAACCTCTTCAGATTATTTCATCTGCTTTTTGTGTTTCAGAAAAGCATGTTGTTTTATTCACTGTGAACAAGTCTGAACCTCTTGCTGAAGGGATTGCAGATTTGTTTCAAGTAAACTTTTCTCAGGCTCTGTTCACACAGAGACACATTGCGAAAGAAAAAATGCTTTTGAATTTTAAATATGCAAATACAGTAGAGTGCTGCGATGAGGCTGTGTGTGAGGTGGATCACTGTTCACTGGAAGCCAATCTGCATTCCTGTCTGCTTCCTTCAGCTCAATTTTTGCTCTCCCCGTCTTGTGTTTCTCTGTGTAAACGGGGTCTCATCTCTTCTTGGATTGTAAAGCATATTTCAAGTAACCATTATGATACAATATTTTGATCATAATCTGAAGAGATGACCTGTTGATATCGTGTCTACAGGAGAGGTTGCCTCGACGGACTCACATATTCACCCTCTGGATGCCAGCCGTTTCCACCTGCAGCAAATGGACAGCAACCGCAGTCGCACACCCACAAGCACAGAACTGGATGCCTCGTATATGGGATATGTACGTGAAACTCTTACAGCAAAATGAGGCCAAAAAACACTTAAGAAAATCTTTTTTTTTTTTTGCACCGAACTGTATGTAAAGTGTTAATTGTGTTTTGTCTGTTTATTTGCAATCTAGCAACCAACGCATTGGTATAAGACCCAAACATTATTTTATGTATTTAAATCATGTCCAGTCATATTTGTTAGCTTACCACCCTAGGGCTGCATGATTAATTGAAATTTTATCAAAATTATAATATGGCCTACTGCAATTTTCAAATGTCAGGAGTCACACTATTTGTTAAAGGCAAAATGGGTATCAAAATACAATTTTTAATTAAATATTGTGGTGCTGCAAAGATGTCCTGACCTGCACATCATAAAACATCCTTGTTTGGTAGAGACTCCCGCATTTATCACAGTAACAACAACATCCACAATATGACGATATACAATATATCATCAAAATGATATGATAATGTCTGTTGTATATGATTTTTTTATATTGCTCCTATCACAATATAGGATAGCCCTGTATTTATTTATTATTTCTCTATAATTTTATAATTTTCAAACTGTTTTTAAAATAATAAAAAAATAGTACACTTTATCTAATTCATACAGAAGAACACAAAAATAGACTTTACCATGTGGTTATTTCATATAGACTATTTATTGAATTGCCAGAAAACATGCTATATCGAGAGCAACAGTATATTGTTATCAAGATATGAAATGACCTATTTGAATTAATTGAATGTTTTTTCAAAATTGTTCAGCCTTACCACCAGCTCCTGATATCACTTTCACCTATAGAGTTGGATATACTTTATTAGCCACTTTGCAAAATCTTTGCCATAAGGTTGACATGTATTTTCTTTCCTGAAATTTGTAATATAGTCTGTTTACACCGGTTGTACTACACAATATAGTATCATGTAACCTAAAAAAATATCCGTTCTGTAGATGCGGCTGCTGGGTGAGTGTCGGGGCAGTATTGACACGGTGAAGAGGATGGGCTTTGAGCTGAAGGAAGAGGAAGACGTGGTGTCTGGACTGGCAGATCCCAGTAGCTCAGAGTCCCAGACTTCAGGTAGTGCTACAACCCAACCTTGCATATATCCTACATTACCATGCAGTTAAATCAATGTATATGAAAGGAAACGGTTGTTGCAGAGCTTTTATCCGGTGGGATACAAATCTGGTAAATTCAGCTTACATAGTATTTTTTTTTTCTCTTACATCCTACAATCTAGGAGTGATTGAGCGCTGGGAGCTCCTGCAGGCTCAGGACCTCAGCAAAGAGATGCGAACAAAGCAGAACCAGCAGCAGTGGCAGCAGTTGAACTCTGACCTGAACAAAGTTTGGACTTGGCTGGGAGAGACGGAGGAAGAGCTGGAGCAGCAGCGGAGGCTGGACCTCAGCACGGACATCCACACTATAGAGCAGCGTATCAAAAAGCTCAAGGTATTGTTGCTTTCTCTTTTCTAATACCTTTGCATGGTATGTTTGACATTGATAAAAGTTACTATAGTAGGTAACTTGATGTTTGTGATCAGCTTTGTTGGTTTACACATTTGAAACCAAGACCTTATGTTGGTTCCTTGTGTTACTTTGTAAGTTGCTCTGGATGGCGGCACTCATTAACTGTAAAATGTAAATATTTGTCTACAGGAGCTGCAGAAAGCGTATGACAAGCGCAAGGCTATCGTGCTGTCCATCAACCTGTGCAGCGCTGAGTTTGTGCAGTCAGAGTCCGAGGAGTCCCGAGAGCTGCAGGCCAAACTGAAAGACATGAACAACCACTGGGACAAACTGGGCAGCTCACTGGAGGAGTGGAGGTCTTCATTACAGGAAGCTCTCATGCAATGCCAAGTAGGTGGCAATCATCATCTTTAGACCTTCAAAATGATGACAGGGTGCATTTGTTCTGAATGTTAATGTGAGATTGTTTCATAGAGCTGTAATGATGCAGTGACTCTTTACTTTCCTGATCCACATCTGACTAACAGGACTTCCATGAGATGAGCCACGGTCTGCTGCTCTGGTTGGAAAACATTGATCGCAGGAGGAATGAGGTGGTTCCCATTGACCCCATCCAGGACAGCGACACTCTCCACGAGCATCATAAAACACTTACGGTACATAATATCTATCATCTATACAATGCATAAATATTATGTATATACAGTAAATATAAGAAGTGCTACTCATCACACACAAACAGTACCCTGTCTTCCCTATTACTGGCTACCATTTATTGGATAGTAATTGATATCTTAATAATCTTAATAAATGATATATTTGTTTATATTATCGATTATTGCATGCTGTGAAATGAATATGATAGGGGTTACTTTTTAAATCATTTATTGGATGATTAATACAAACAGTATATTTTGACCAAATACTTAATACTTACCTGGCAGGGGAGATACCATGATCAAGAAGGTGGTTCACCCAGGGCGAGGCTTAGTCATTGCACTCCGACTGAGCTGACCTCTGCGAATTCCCCAAATGTGGGAATCTCGACTGCATAATTTCTGGTAGTGGGGGACTGCGTTCACGCTCTCCCCTGATAATTTTTGGGCGGCAGTAGCTCAGTCTGTAGGGAGTTGGCTTGGGAACCGGAGGGTCACTGGTTCAAGTCCCGCCATGGACCAAGAACTGAGTGTGAACTGGTAGCTGGAGAGGTGCCAGTTTACCTCTTGGGCACTGCCGAGGTGCCCCTGAGCAAGGCACCAAACCCCCAACTGCTCGGGGCGCTTGTCTCTCCATTGTTGCATGTTTGTGCATGTGTGTGTTCGGGTCTGCATGTACCGTGTATAAGTTAACAACAGAGTGAAAAAATTGAATTTCCCCTCGTGGGACTAATAAAGGAATATCTTCTTCTTCTTCTAATTTAAGAGGGGTCCAAGAAAGGGAAGCTCCTATAGACTAATTTCCCTGACATTTAAACAGAAGGTTAAACTTATAGTCAATTAGTCTAAAAGGAAGAAAATTAAAATAGATCACAATTTACACAATCAGAATTTAATCTATAGAGAGAGACATTTGAAATCGTTAATCACATTTTTCAATAACCAAATCGTATTTTCAGTAGTGCTGAAATCACTAGTGTGTTCCTAGTGTGTGCTCCGATCGCCAGGTAAGGAATACGCCTCAAGAGCCCGGTGTGTGGCGTCATATTTGATGAAACGTCTATAAGTTTAACCGACTACTATCTCTGGTGCCGACTAGCCAAGGCCAAAGTCATAGCTTTGGACACTAACAATGAGCCCAGACAAAAAATACTTCAAATACAAGAGGGCTATATGAATAATCCTAGTTCTCCTGCTGTTGTAGAAATCATGTCTCAAATTCACAACCCCCACAGCAAATCCGTCAGGAGCTGCTGGACTCCCAGCTCAAAGTCGCCTCTCTGCAAGACATGTCCCTCCAGTTGCTGGTCAACTCTCAGGGCAGCGACTGCCTGGAGGCCAAGGAGAAGGTTCATGTCATTGGGAACCGCCTCAAACTGCTGCTAAAGGAAGTAACCCGAGACCTCAGAGAGCTGGCCAAGATCCTGGACATCACGAGCAGTCAACAGGTAAAGCCTCACTTATTATACAGTACACCTGCGCAGTGTTTTAGGTTTAGTCAGGGGCCAAGTTTGGTCCACAGGCCCCCACTTCTTGCCTGATATTTCATGTGTCTCTTGCTTTCTGTGTCTTTCTGTTCTGTTTCCTTTGTCAGGATCTGTCATCTTGGTCATCTGCTGATGAGCTGGACACGTCCGGGTCCCTCAGTCCTGTATCAGGAAGGAGTACACCAAGTCGACGGCGATCGGTAACATATACATCTACCTGTACATGCTGCTCTATGAGAAGCCAGGTGTTCGGTTTCCCCTCTGAGGCAGTGCATACAGAAACTTGTGCCCCACATGCCCCGTTGAAGGCCATATTCACCCCTGTCATCCCAAGATCTCTCCTCACACCCTTCTGCACCTCTACAACCTGCTCTACACTCACTCCTTCTGAATTCTCACTTTTTTTTTTTTCCAGCCTTTTACTCTTCTTGCATGTTGTGTATTCCCAGAGCAAAATCCTGCAAGAAAACTGGGGAATCCTTTCTTTCTAACTTTTTATTTCCTCCTTTTCTTTCTTGGATGAATTTTTCAGTTCTGTCCTAGCTGTCACTTTTTCACTTCCAGTATTCCCACACTAAAAAACTTCTATCCTGTAAATCTTTTTCTCCCAATAGACTTTCTTCTAATTTCTTCTCACTCTATTTTGACCCCTGTAATGTTATTCTCAGGAATACTGGCACATGAAACTGCTAAATGTACAAAAGAAGCATAGAAACTGTGGTTTTGTGATATAGAAAGCATGTAATCATATTTGTTTTGTAGGCTACAGGAATCAGAAAGCATCAGTACTGAATCATAATGTATCTAAATATCAGTCCAAATAAGCATGTCGCTGCTTATAGTATGTGTATGCTACTAAATGTCACTGTTATCAAAGAAATCCATCACATTGCATAAGTTGTAGCTTCCTATTTGCAATCAAGTTTGTTGCACTCACAAGCCAAAGCACTTCAAGTAGTCACGCACTTTGAAAAAGCCAGATTCCTTGTTATCACAGGTTACAAAATCTACCTTCACACATGATTTTGTTGCTGCTCTTCTTTCATTTTGGGATTTCTTTTCATCGGTAGCTTTGTCTTGATTTGCCTGGACTGAAACATACTTTCTTTCTTTTACCTCCCCCCCACCCTGTTCATTGCAAACAGCAACGGGGCAAATGTAGTCTGTCACAGCCTGGACCCTCTGTGAGCAGTCCACACCACAGGTACCGTTCTGTTGGTTTCTAGCACACCCAGAAGATAATGGAACTCATCAGCCCATGATGCGCTTGGAGGCCGAGTCACGCTTTCAAATCCTCCCCAACGACAGCTGTGATTTCAAAGAATAAAATCCCAATTTCAGTTTTTAATACCAGATTCGCAGCTCATGATAGTGAATTCCATCATCTTCTGTAAGTCTAGACGCTCTGTGTAGGCTCGGTGACAAGGTGCAATGCAGCCCACACATCCTGGATAAGAGTTTCACAAGAGATGGTGCAAGGCCTCTTCTCCGCCAATGTCCTCGGCTGCTTAATATTGCTAACCAGAGGGCATATCTTACGTATAACACAAACATTTCTCTATATCTAACTCTCCCTCGCTGTTACTGAGCACACACACCCTTTTTCTCAAATTGCCGAGCCAGTAAATGTCTGCAATGAACAATGCAAAGGCTGCAGTTTCTCTCTCAATCTCTCTCTCGCTCTCTCTCTCTCTCTCTCTCTCTCTCTCTCTCTCTCTCACTCTCTCTCTCTCTGGTGTGTGTGTGTGACATTTCTTCTTCTTCTTCTTCTGCTGCTGTTGCTATCTCAACAACTATCCACCATCTCCCCCCTCAGTCTGTCATCTGTGAGTCTCAGGTCTCCATTTGTGAAGTGGTAAGGGGCACTTTTGGTAGCAAAGTAGGGCAACTTGAGTGTAAATCATACATAATTAATGTCCATGCATTTCTGGAGTCATAGATTACTTTGTTGAAATTCATTTTGAGAGTACTGCAGGCCTGTTTTCTCTTGATTAAAAAAGAAACTAAATCAGCTGTTTTATAGTAGTTAGGTGTAAGCTTCTTCACTAATAACTCCATTTACCTGACCGTGGCTTCTAAGCTTTGAGGCTAAAGAAGACCGTTTTACTGAGGGGGATGGTGACTGTAAATGAGACAATTACATAGTATGACACTCCCTGCTCCCAGTCCTAACGCTAAGCTAGGCCAGTTGCATAAAAACAAGCTGTCTTTGTCCTCCCTATGAGTGACTAACGACTGATTTATGTAGCCTGTCACACAATACATTGATTGAGTTAAGACTCTTAACAGAAGAGAAAAAATAGCAGATTCAATAGAGACACCCAACGGAAAAGGTAAACAGCATAAATCCAGCGGTTGTAAGAACTGATAAACATGTTCAGTGAAAAAGTTATGAATAAACAGTTGAAATAGTTAGCTAATAGTTAGCTAAAAGTAATGAATAAACTGTTGAAATAGCCAGCTAACTGACCTTCCAACAGACTATTTTCATAGCAACAAAGCCCTCAGATTAAGTCAGTCTTAATATTTATGCAGACAGGCTTAATTAGACTAGTCTAACCACACAGTCAAAGACCAGTTTAAGGCCAAGACTAGTCTTAAACTGTTAATGCAACTGGCCAGGCTCTCGATTTCTATTTAACACACAGATTTGAGAGTGGTCTCAATCATCTCATCTAACTCTCCGCGAGAAAATAAATTAATGTGTTTCCCAAACTGTTCCTTTAAAAAGCTTAGCTAAACTACCTTGTCAACGAGGCTGTTTCTAATTGCTATTGCTCTTCTTGCCTCGGCATGCTTTGCATTTTTCAACAGGACTTTCAAAAACTCC
This sequence comes from Pterois miles, assembly GCA_947000775.1. Lineage (NCBI taxonomy): Eukaryota > Metazoa > Chordata > Actinopteri > Perciformes > Scorpaenidae > Pterois > Pterois miles. The sequence continues at coordinate 1,059,792 of CAMQGK010000001.1, forward strand.
TTTAAAAGATGTATCTGATTATTCAGCTGACACTTGCAGCATGCCTTTTGTCTTTTATCCTAACATCCTTTGCAAAGGAATGCAAGCTCACATATTAAATGTATTTGTTTGGTGCAGGGTTGTACATTATGTATGCTTTTGTGACTGTCTTTGTTACTGTGTTTATCCACCCAGTCTCAGTCAGCATGTAGATCACAGTGTCCCAACGTCGTTTTGAATCATGTTGTCTCTTAAACACAGCATGGTGCTCATAAGCACAGTCACGCAGTTCCTGGCTGCTGAACTGAGATCTTATTTGGATTGAAAACACCTCAACAATGAAGCATATGGAGAGAAGGATATTAGATTACAGAGCAGTTCAAGTTTAGTAATTGATTTAGACTCATTTAATTAGTTATTTTGCTGAGTTTATTTTTGTACACAGGTCTGAAATCTATGAAAAAAAAAAAAAACATTGTAGGATTTTGCATGTTGTTATTGATTGATGTGAGTGACTAAACGTCTGCTGTGCTGTTGTGAATGCATGTGTGTGAGCAGGTCTCGCAGCGACGCTGGATCCGTTTCCTTCCCTTCTGATCCGGAGATGGCTCGCAGGTCCTCGTTTCTGTGGCGCGTCCTCTGGGTCGCGCTGCCTCTCCAGCTCCTCCTGCTCCTGCTGGTGGTCTTTGCCTTCCTGCTGCCAATGACTGAGGAGGACTACTGCGCTCAGTCCAACAACTTCGCTCACTCCTTCTACCCGATGCTCAGCTACACCAACGGACCACCTCCAGTGTAGCCTGGCTGTGTCATCTCAGTATTCATGCATCAGTATGACTCGGAATCACGTTGATGTCCATTAACTGGTCAATCATGTTGGGAGCAGAAATCAGTGATCATCCATTTGTACTGCAGATGCCATCTACAGTTAATATCTTTGTGTGTAGCGCATAGGATCAAGCATCTCACTATGTTACTCTGAGTAATGCTGTGTCGACTGAGGAGCATCTTTGATGGAACAAAGACAGTGGACACTACCGGATGATTGAACTGAAGATCAACTCAGTGGCACATACATGTTGTATTTCTCTGAAGAGATCTGTCAGTGGATAGCACCAAAGTTAAATGATGAAATATAGCCTGTGAATTTGCTTGTAACTCCAAAATTTGTAAAAACAAAAAACATTTAATATATCTTTCATTGCAATTATTTTTTTACCTGTACTTTGGCATGCAGCTCTGATCTTTGCTTTCATGTACTTACATCCTTTATTGTGTCCATTTTTAACTTGAATTACATTGATTCTTTTAAGCCAGGTGTTTTAATATCAAAGTAGACACATTTCAAGAGTTTAACCTCCAGCATCTGTCACCCATAGTCTTTATACATTTTGCTGTTTTATTTTTTAAACAAAATATGAAATACAACTTTATGGTTGAGAATTATAACATATAGAACTATTGTATATTTTGTATGACCGTCAATTCAGTATCAAATGTATAACAGTCCAGGATTATTTAACATGTGTATATAATGGTAAAAATAATGAGAACTGTATGTATATGCAACATCAAAAACAATGAATGCCAAATCCTCATGTTGATATTTGTCTTTTTATTTGAGTTTTTTAATGTGATTTTACATTTCTAATATTTGTATAGTGAATCTTTATACTGAGCTTTTCCTGAAAACCCAAGTGATGTTTGATATATCTGATTCTGTATAAGGTTTATTTTTATATGCTTTTTAGAGTACAATAATAAGTTCACATTTTAAGCGCAGTTGGGCTTAAATATAATGTATGAATCTAGGCTTCATGAAGGGGAACGGCAGACCTGGAGGTAGAGAAGGAGGAGCTGTCAGGAGGGTCCTGGATCTGGGGGAGATGAGTCCTCTGGTGAGTTGGACAGTGCCAGGGCATGTTAACATGATGATGATGATGAAGGAGGTGATGGTGATGATGAGTGTGAAGAAGGGTCTCCAGTGATTTAATGATTTCATAATTTGGCAGAGCCAGGGCGGTGGCATCCAGGCCCAACATCTGGGAAACAACCATCCGGAAATCCACCAACTGTACAACAGACATAAAACAATGTAACTTGAGTGTTTTTAAAGGCATAATCTGTAATTTAATTGTAAATATCGTCATCATTTAAACGTTTCACATGCGTCGTTCCTCACCTCTCTCTCCCTGTCAGACAGCTGAGTCAGGCTCTGTCGGAGGGTGCTGAGTTGCTGCTGGTCCTCTCTGGTCTTCTCCTCTTGGCTCTGCAAGTCTGAGCTCACTGTGTTCAGCTTCTTCTCCACCTTGGCCTTCCCCTCCACCAGCTCATCCAGCCTCTTTTTCTGCTCCTGCATGGTCTGACTCTGTTCCACCACTTTCAACTTGGCACGCCAGACAGAGGTGTTCAGTGAAGCAACTGTTATTCAACGGCTTTATTGCTCTTGAATACTCTTAATACTTAAGGTGAGACACCACAGGCAAAAACTTTGTGTAGATTTTATGCTATTTTGCTTCCATAATATCTTCTCTCAGACTAGTGGAAACAAAACATCCACAATACAAATTTAGGTGTTTATTTTACTACAAAAGTTAGCATTAGATAATGCCTATTTTGCATATTGAAACAGAAAGGGTAGGTTTCATGGTGATATCTATTATCTATTATATATATATATATATTTTTTTTTTTACCCTATTCACCTGTAGTGTTGTGCAAAATGTATGAAATTTTACAACCCATATTTTGAAAGACTCTTTTTTCAATACTTTTTTTTCTCATACTTTTACACTTTCATTCCTATTTATATTTGGAAAGTTTTTGTAGAGGGATTTGTTCATACATCATTCATTGCCTGATTTATAAAATATCTATTCCTAAAACCATGGCAAAAATAGTTTTTAATGGCTGTTGACAGTATTTGCTGATTTATGGAGTGATAAAAAGATTGAAATGTGGTTAGATGCTTCATCCGTTTCACAAGTAGTAGTAAATCTGTGAGTTTCTCACAGAACAGGAGCAGGTCCAAAGCACACTGAGGCACATGGATTTAAGGCAGTAAGCTCCATTTGCAGAGTAATGTTTCAACACCAATGGTGTTTTCATCAGAGTCAAACCAATCTGAGACTCACATTGTCTTAAATAACCTGCCTGGGAAATGATTCAGCATAGGCTGGAAAATGGGAAGGGAACAATAATCTGCATGTAGGCAGGTTAAATAATCATATATCATATAATAATAAAAAGAGAGAAGTAAATATATATACATGTACTATATATAGCTGTTTGTGACTTTCATCACTGACAACATCCATGTACATGTATCAGAAATGATTTAGTAAGAATAACATGTATCATAACGAAAACGCTAATACACCCAAGTATCATAAATACATTAAATACCACTAATGAGGAGCTCCAGCCTACAGTGGCAGTGGGGTGTTGCCCACTCGCCCACTATCTTCTAATAAAGTTTACTGCCTTAAATCCATGTGCTCCAGTGTGCTTTGGACCTGGTCTCTGAAGTCTCTCTTGTTAAATATCTAAAATTCACTCTGTAAAAACCTTTGATTGTAATATGTCAACAAAATGAAACAAGAATTTTGAACCTGACTTAATCCAATGTTCAGGTTTCTGTTGGAAATATATGCAAAACACATAATAACATAAATGATAATAGATTTGCATTTAAACATTTAAACAAATACAAAAAATAATTGTCTTAAGTAATCAAGTGGGGAAGTTTTATGATTTTATATATGTTAGTTAAAATATTTACCTTATTCACCTGTGGTGTCTCCCCTTTAAAAAAATATACAGAACCAACCTGCTTTACATATTTGGTGCACATACAAAGTATTACTCCCTCGTTTCACCCTCACATACACAGATATAAACATGTGTGGTAAATTATGCTGTGAAAATGCCTCTGGATTTACTAGTCTGGGCCTGAACCCGTCTCCCCTCTACCTTGAGCTCACTGGTGTGGGACAGCTGGGCCTTAAGCTCAGTGTTGGACAGCTTGGTGACCTTCAGCTCTCCTTGGAGACGCTCCAGCTTTTTCTGCAGCCTCCTGACCTCCAGATGAGCATCATCTCGCTCCACAGCCAACGCTGATCGACTCCTCTTCTCCTCCTCCAGCTCCGACACCTTCTTCCTCAGGAGCTGGATGTGGAGTCCTTTGCTCTCTAGTTGGTCTTTCTGAGACTTAAACTGGTGGGAACAGGAATATTTTGATGCCAGGTGTACTGGTGGTCATGCCAACACAATGATTTGCATTTGTGCATTTAGAGAAGTATTCATCACTACTGAAACAAAACATGGTATCTTCATAGTCAAATTCTACACTTACAGAAGCTTGGGATTGGTTGTTAAAAGCCCTTTGTGTAACGATAATACAGTAATTTCACTCCACTAGTTATTTGTGTAGTGTACCTTTCTCTGCAGACTGTAGGTCAGACTTTTGCTCTCCACCAAAGCAGTTGTCTCTTGTTTAACAAGCTGCTCTGCACGTGACAGGATGAGTTTTAGCCTCATGTCGAAGCCCAGATCCAGAGCAATGCTGTCAACCTTCATTGTCTCTGACAGCTGTTCTAGGAACTCTTCATACTGTTAAAAAAAACACCAAGTGATAATGGATACTCATTTTAGCCCTTTTTTTCCCTACACATTTACCTGTAAGTGTAACTTCTTCTCTCCTGACTGAACTCACATGCTGTTTGCTGTGTCTCAGCCCGTCACGATGCACATCTGCTGCCAGCAGCTCCGTCTCCAGACCTTGCAGTCTCTCGCTCAGGTCCTGGACTTGCTGCTCCGCCAGCTGAGCCCTCTGCAGTGCACTGAGCTGGAGCTCCGTCTGCTCGCTCAGCTCCTCGGAGACGTGACACAGCCTGGCCTCCATCTCTGACAAAGACTGCCTCCAAAACATGGAGTAAGGATGCTTGTATCTATCTCAGTAGGAGTGCTTTAAATTTAATGTAAAGGTAAATGTGGAGACCAGAGTTGGAAACTTGGTTGCAAGCTTTAAAATAAATGGAATTGCAGTACTTGTACTTTGTTACTTTCCAGAAAAGCTGAATGTTAGCCTATGAAATTTGTCACTTCATTTCAGGAGGGCAATACTGGTAAAATAAAGAAAACCCTTAGTTTAAACCAACGTGTTTCAGCCTCAGGACAATGAAGTTGTTCATATTAAGTGAGGCTGGAGGTTTGACCTTTTCTTTTCATCTTGTGCCAGACTGATTCCTCACCTTATTGCAGAAGTTATCCAGTTTGTGTAAAACATCTTTCTCTGTGGGCAGGATGACAGTCTCAGACCTCCCCTGCAGTAGGCCTGCCACCTTTTTCAGGAATGTGTGGAGTTTGTCCTCGGCAGCCTGCGTCTCTCCTTGGCTCGACTGTAGCTTTCTTTCAAGCTCCTCCACCTGTTTCTCCAAACACTGGGACTCTCGCCTCGCTGCCTCTATGACTCTCTTACTGGCCTCAAGCCTCTCCATGAGGGTCCCCCGCTCCACCTCAACACTCCTCCTTCCCACCTCCAGGCCATCTAACTCCTGAAAGAGGTAAAAACACCACAAAGAGTCACACCACACAATGTTGTCAAAAGTTTATATAAGTCATGTAGACGTGACTTATGACACCAAAGACCATGTCTGTATTTTTGTGCTGATTTTTCATCAAGATTACACATTTAAAAATGTAGACATGTAGGGTATTTCAAAGGCTGATTCCAGTACTTATATATTCAATTTGACTAGTATTATCAAAGAATAACCCATTGACACAAATTCATTTTAACAGCACAAATCTATTTAACATTTTAAAGCTAGAGTAGAACATATGAAACTAGAAAACCCAACGAATCCATTGGAACCTTGTCATACTAGCTTTTTCCCAAGGAGCTTAAATAACTGGCATGTCCATATTCAAAGGGGTCCCTTGACCTCTGACCTCAAGATATGTGAATGTAAATGGCTTCTATGGGTACCCATGAGTCTCCCCTTTACAGACATGCCCACTTTAAGATAATCACATGCAGTTTGGATCAAGTCATAGTCAAGTCAGCACACTGACACACTGACAGCTGTTGTTACCTGTTGGGCTGCAGTTTGTTATTTATAATTTGAGCATTTTTTATGCTAAATGCAGGGTTTTTGGGCAATAGTTGTCATTGTTTTGTGTTGCGTTGTTTGTGTTGCTAATAATAAATATATACATACATGTGCATAAAGCAGCATATTTACCCACTCCCATGTTGATAAGAGTATTAAATACTTGACAAATCTGCCTTTAAGGTACATTTTGAACAGATAAAAAAATGTGAGATTAATTTTCGATTAATCACGATTAACTTTGGACAATCATGTGATAAATAATGATTACCTTTTTTAATGGATTGACAGCCGGAAAATGACAAAAATATTCACTATTTACCCACCACAGTGTACTCCTGGTGTGTGGAGAAGGCTAAAAAATATCTAAATATCACTGGAACACTTTCAGAAATAAAGTAAGAAAAATCCCAAAAATTAAAACATTTTGGAGAGTTTTCTTTTGGTGTCTGGACAGTATTTTCTGATGCTGTACTGTCAATTAATTGTACTATAAACTTCAGGATGGTGAGTTTAAAATCAGCGGAAGTACCCCTTTGAGTGCATCGAGTGCTGCTGCACTGCTGGCGGCCTTCCTCCTCTCTCGGTCCAGCTCTGCCACCAGCCTCAGCACCGTCTCTCTGCTGGCTTTACACTCCACCTCACAGGACTTCACACTCTCATCCAAAACAGCTATTCTCATCTTCAGCCTCTCCCTCTCATGAGACTGCTCCACCTTATAATTTAAAAAAGGATTTAAGAGTTTTAAAGAAGTATTTTTGACATTTATATCTATTTGAATGCAAACAAAATTAAAATGTTGTTCAGAAACATGAGGTACAACTTAGTTCATGCTCAGTAACAAATGTGTGCCATTAAGAGAGGTAAAATGAATTTCTGTCTATTAGCATACCTCATCGGAGTTTTCCATATTTTCCATAATTAGAGGTGTTGCAGGGGAAGTGAATACAGTAGAGACTTGTCTCTGTTTTAAGAAGTCTCCTGGCAACACCAAACACAAGCTATACCAGGCTCCACCAGAGGGGATGCTGTAGCTGAGAACATCTGATATCTGGACACTTTATCACTTACAAAAAATAGATCATTACATACAAATTCAGTGTAATGTATAGCTTAAAAGACAGTTAACAGGTCGAGCAAATGCATAGAATAACATTAAAAAAAAAAAAACACCAACGCAAGAAGCTGATGAGGATGAACGTGAAGGTGAATTTAAATGGATTTTTTCCCCCTGAGTCCGGAATTTCAGGTAGCCCTTCCTCTAAGGCCGCAACCTGAGCCGTCACTATGGCATTGGCTAAATTGTTTACACCTACAGTATTCGCAATACAGGGATTACATGTAGACTGTATAGCATGTTGCTGTCAGTTTTGTTGTGTTGCAAAAACTAACACGCTAAATAATGGATAGTCAGGCAATGTCTACAGTGTGGACACAAGAGTGGTTCTTCACAGCAAATATCCAGGATAACATAAATACACAGTATATACTGTATATAAATTAGGGAAATGTTAGAAAAAAGGTGGGTGGTTCATACCTGCAGCTTGGAAAGCACTGGTCAAGTGAGGAAAACAACCAATCGGAGCCGAGCTTGAGCTGCTGTCTCTGAGCAGCTGTCAATCATTCGTAAACTCTGATCAAACAGTCAAACTAGGCAGCGCTGATCAAATATGAATCAATATGCTGTTATTGTTATGCCTATTTCTCTCCTCAGATGTTTTCAGAAACACCTTGTAGTTACTGTTTAGCTGTAAAATGAGTATAAGAATAAGTTGAGAGATCAGCTGAGGAAATACCAAGCACTACCCAGCAGCTGGAGCAAGCATTTTACAGCTAAACAGTACAATATATGATGTTCCTGAAAACATTTGAAGAGAGAAATAGGCATTACAGGAACAGAATATTGATTCATATTTGATCAGCGCTGCTTAGGTTGATGGTTTGATCGGAGTTCATGATTATCTGACCTGTGATTAGCCAAAGCCTCCGTCACGGGATAGATTTTTTTAAAGCCTGAAAACAGAGCCATGAGGAGGAGCAGAAGTCTCTCAATACACGTGAATTACAATATGTTGAAATGTTATTATGTTTTTTTGTCTAATAATGCCAAACATATTCTACCTACTGCCCATTAAAACCTAAATATGGCCATTTGATTTTGGGGGCACACAGCTAGAGAGCACTTAGCCCCATAACAATACCAATAGCATCATTATGATTATTTTTAAATAATACTCTCAGTGTCGGTGGGCTCCATAGACTGGATATAAGAACTGGGTCCAGAGTGTGGCTACAGCTCTGTTAATGTGGGGTAAGCTAAGGAGCCTGGCCTGGCTGCGATTCTACGAAGCACAACCTGCCAGTCAATATTCGGGGCAAAAAGCACTAATGCGATAATGACGCATGGTTACGTCACCTCAAACAGGAAATGAACGGCAGCAAAACTTTATTAGCAAACAGTGATCACATGTAGCAAACACGCCTCCTCGGTCTGTCACTCAAGTCAAAGTATGCTTTCAGTATAGCTGTTTTCACGGTTATATTAACATAACCGCCGTTTTCTGGCGCGTTGACTCATATTTCAAATTTATTCCTGTTGAATCGCCTCTTTTCATAACCGGTAAGCTAACCGACGGCTAACGGTCACACATATGATTTATACTGTTAGTAGCACGTTAACTTCTTACGTTAACTGCTTCTGTTGGCTTATAGCGTATTTAAAGTTAGGTCCAGGTACGGAAACGCATTTGTTTGTTTATGTAATATTCATACGGTTTATTTAATATGGGTAAGAGTACTACTAGACTGCTAGTGGGGACACTGATAGCTAGCTAATGTAGTCAAGGTCAGTCCTGTTTGTTTTGGATCTTCTTTTTATACTAACATTGGATTTTGCTGGTCTCAAAGTATGTGTATATAGCTACATTTGCTAATAGATGCAGGGTTGTTTACAGAGTTGTGTTATTATATGGTGCATGTCTTGAAGGTAGACTACTACCGGTTTCCTGTGTTGCAGCTCACCTGTACAGCTGTCTACAGCTACAAGGATGCTCCTCCGGACGTTGTGGTCCAGACTGGGAGCCCAGCGGCCTCTAGAGAGGAAACCAGTCTGCATCTGTGCCTCGGCCTGTCTCTCCCAGTCCGCCCAACCACAACAGTATGAATCCAAACTCAGGACTCACTCAGACAGGAGGGTCTTTTCAAGGACCTCTCATTTAAACACTCTTCACCAACAGCAGACGCATATAAGACATGTTCTGCCTGCTTCAGGTGGATGTAAAAGTCTTAGCAGCACTTTGTTTACTGACCCTGGGATTCTGACCAAATGTGGAAGTGGACAGAAGCGTTTTTATTCGCCCGACCTCGTGAAGTCAGTGTTAAAATCAAGTTTAAAACCAGCAATGGCGCCTGGGAAAAGGGTTCCCAAAGGACCAAGAACAAAACAACCCTCCAGAACCAACCAGCCTCCCCTGAATGTGGACAAGGTCGTTCAGCCAGTCCTCTGTTAAATGACTGACATGCCATGTTTTTGTTTTAGTGATTAATTCGACTGTGTTTCTCTACAGGATATGATGCTGTGTATTGCCTATGCAACAGCAGATCAGTATCATCTGCCAACACTTTGCCATGACTTGATAAGCCACGGCTTCCATGAGATAGATTTACCAAGAGGTATGATTCAAAGTAGTATTCATAATACATTACCACTGTCCATGGTATTTAATGAGATATATGCTGCTTGGAACAACTAACACATTTTATGATATTGTGTTTTATCTTCAGATGCCTCAAATGTGCTGGTGATTGGCACAGACATGGCTGCAAAGCCAGATGACGATGCTGTAATGTTCTTCTTCAGGTAGAAATACAGAAGTCTGTTTTCAAAGTGCTTTGTTTAGGCTTTTTCTCAAATATGAATTATCCAGTGCTAACTTATTTAAAAGGATTACTGACTATGAGGTGTTTTTAGTTGGTTATAGGCAGTGATGTAGTGGTCACTGAAGAGGTGGATGTACTATTAAGTAAATGTGTAGTAGGATACAGAGGAGGAAGTAGTTGGTTGAAGGGTATACTGTAAATCACCAGAAAAAGAGGTGGGTATACCCGCATATACCCTCCACTACACCACTAGTTATAGCCTTGGGATCAAACCTCATCACTACTGAAAGAAATGTGTCCCTACAATCCAGCACTAAAAAGTACTTTAAAAAATCTAGGCTTAAAAGTCTTAGATCAAATATTTCCTGATCTAAATCATAACTGTAAAAAATGTCTTATTTAGGCAAAGTCCTTGTTGATGTACTGTTAGTTTGGTGTGTTTTGTTAGATGAGGAAAGGGGTTGTAGGAAAATATGTTTATTCTGAGAAATTTTGGAATGATTATTAATAAAACGTATGTACAGTATTGGCATTTGTATTGTAAAACTGAAAAGATGCCCAGCTGTAGTTACTGTGTTTTCTTAACTTTTTATCTTATTTTTTTGGCCAATCACTGACTTTTCCTATCTGAAATTTCAGGGAAGGTTCAGTTGTTTTCTGGAATGTTGAAGAGAAAATGGTAAACAAACTTTATAGTTTTTACAAAGTATATTTTATTAAGTGTAATTTGTGTTTACTTCTCTACTGTAGCGTACATCTTCGACAGTTAGCTTATTTTTCTGTCTTTACAGATGAAAAAGGTGATGAGAATATTGGAACATCATGAGATCCAGCCTTATGAAGTAGCCTTAGTCCACTGGGAAAATGAGGAGATTAACTACACTGTTGGAGAGTATGTTGATTTTCACCCTTGTTGTTTCTGTGTATTTGTACTGTCAGACGTTCTGTAGCTTTTAGTCAATATTAATCTTCCTCAGGGGAAACACAAAGCTTGAGCGAGGCAACTTTATTCTGAGTGACGCAATGGACCAACATGAGGCTGTTCTGGAGAAATTTGCATTTTCAAATGCACTATGTTTGTCAGGTGAGAACCTGCAACTTCAACTGTAAATCACAAGGACTTGCTTTATGTGTTAACACTGTACTCAGCCTCTCCCCTGAGTGTAACCTCGTGCTTTCTCTTCCAGTGAAGTTGGCGATATGGGAGGTGTTTTTAGACAACTTTGTAGAGTCAATTCAATCAATTCCAGAGGTACAGTGAACACTTGACAGCAGGCAGAAAGAAATTCTGAATAATTGATTATCTGTAATGGTTGTTTGTTTGTGTGTAAGGTAGACCATTCATCAGTGCTCCCCTTAATGCTAATGTCTAATCTGTGTTGTTCTTTTTCAGACGCTGAAGTCTGGCAAAAGAGTTAAATTGTCCTCTGCAGAGGTAATGAAGAAGATAGGCGAGCTTTTCACATTAAGGTAAATTCAGTTTTCCTTAAATAGCAGTTCATCCAGAGGATACCACAACCTTTCTTTTTTGTTTTCAAGGTTTTACAGCAAGCCAAATCTTTCCAGTAGTTTCAGTTTTGCATGTCATACTGGTATTTTTTGTCAATTCTGTTTGTCTGCCAGATTATCAGTTACAGAAACTTGTTGACATCCATGTATTTTTTTTTTTATTGCCACTCGTTAAGTCAGTTTCTTCACTCAGTATTATGTCTGCCAAGTCCTGTTAAACCACTATCTTCAAAGCCAGACCAGACTCCTTTCACAAATCAGCAATTTTACATTATAGAACATGGGAGTTTCTGGTCTATTACTGCGTCAGTTGATTCGTTTGTTTGTATTATTGTGTGACTTTCGGATCCAAACTAATGTGGCGTCCACACAGTAGTACATTGCTTTATTTCTGTGCTGGTACTCCTGTCTGCCTCTCCAAAGTGTTCCCACCCGCCATCTAAGTTACTGTATGAAACGTTAATACTCGGTCTATAAGGATGTATATATATTGTAGCAGCGTCATCATGTAGAAAGTCAGGTCATGTGGGAAAAAGGTTTTAGAAGTGTTTGGAAAAATAGCATTTGGCAAGAAAACATACATACTTGACCAAAATTTCAGTGTTCATATTTTAATGCATAAGGAACACCACTGTGAAGCTACAGAATGAAAGAAAAAAATAAAATAATAATAGTATTGGACTAGCCCTTTAAAGTAATTTTACTAGATATTTGCGATTGCAAGAACTATTGTTGGTCTGCTGTTGTGTTTTCAAACTCCAGGGTGACAGACTCTGCTTAAAACCTTTGCGTTTATGTCCTCCTCTGACAGACACTGTATAAACCTGAGGTCTGACCTCCTCATCACACCTGATTTCTACTGGGACCGCGAAAACCTGGAAAAACTCTATGATAAGACGTGCCAGTTCCTCAGCATCAACCGAAGAGTCAATGTAAATAAAGCTGCTCCAAAACATAATGTGGCACCGTAGTTTTAATGTAGAGACTCATTCTGACACTTTTTTCTGATCTACCGTGTGTTTAGGTTGTGAACGAGAAGCTGGAACATTGTACACAGTTAACAGATCTGATGAGGAGCCACCTGAGTGAGAAGCACAGCTTGAGGTTGGAGTGGATGATCGTCATCCTCATTACTTTTGAGGTCAGGAGTTTTTAACCTTTATTCATCACATTAAACCTGGCATCGACACCTTGTAAACAGTCTTCCACTTTTGGACTTCGGCTCATCTGCTTGAGTTATTTAATTAATTGTAAGATAATATAATTCATTAGCGTTCTCAGATTAATTTTAGCTTTAAGCTTATTTGTTGGACTATTATTTTTCATTCCCTCTATTCAGCTAAGAATGCATTCAGCCTTTTTTAAGTTCGATAATATTACATCTCTTGCTTGTTTTTCTTGTAGGTTATGTTTGAACTTGCAAAAATGATCTTCTGAAGTGCTCCTCCAACAATGCACAAATCTATAAAGGACACTGACAGCTACAAAGGAAGAATGCTGCACTATATAAAGGTACTGTGTTAGTGATACAGTATGTGGTGATGTTTTCTCGAAGCTGAAAACGTGAAGCAAACCTGGAATATTTTTGAATGTCTTACTGTTCCTGTTCCTATACTGTTCCACAGTATATACATTTTAACAACACACAATCAGTTTTCTCTTTTTTTACTGTTATGCTGAAGATTATTGCTGAAAAATGAAAAAAAAAAAAACTGCATCAGTGGGACACAGTAGTGTTTTCTTTAGTTTCGTTTGCTGAATTTACATGTTCACAATGTTCATTTATTTTTTTCATCATATTCAAAAGTCTATGAATCATTTTCAGTATGAAAGATACTGTTTTTTAAAGGTACTATATGTAGCTTTCAGAAAATCCTTGTTATTAATGACACCGGTGACTGTTACGTGAACTGCAGTCAGCATTACATTACAGTCATACTGTATATTACTATTACATCTGTAATGTCCAATCTCCATGATACCAAATAGTTTGCCATTTCAGCTACTGCTATGAAGCAAAACCATCCTGAGTCCTTGACAAAGAAATCAGTCCACAGGCTGTTAAATACAACCAAGAAAGTTGGGGAAGAACTCAGTTTTTAAGTTACCTTACAATCTGTTCACACATTGGCAATACAAAACACTTAATACATATAAATTGTGACTTGTAGTACCTTTAAAGGAGAGCAGACTCACCTTGACATGTGACATTATACTTGTGACTGAAACACTATCAGTAGAAAAAAAGAAAACAAGATGCTATAATATATTTAAATTTCTTCAAGTTCAAGACCTCCAACTGTGAGTGGTGTGTTATAAAAGATGCAATAAAGTGTTTTAAATGCCATAATTGCCAGTTACGTTTCAGTGTTTGCATGTAAAGAACGTGCAATACAAGAAGTACTTCAAATATCCAAGTATGAATTTATTCAAATAAAACAATATTTTATTCATAAAACACTGGTAGATATATATATGTAAAATATATAAACGCATGTAACTCAGGTTTATGTTTTGCATTTCATCGTTAGTAAACATCACAGATTAGCAAGACTTTTCCGTAAATGTCAGTATACAGTATGTGGAGACAAACAGATGACACGACAGCTTGTCATCACCTTGAGATCATTGAGGATTACACACAAACAGGTGGGAAATAAAACGGGACGAGTAAAGCTGCCAGCTCTGTTTAAGGCTTTGCTGATTGAATTAATGATAAATATGTATGTGAAGATTAACTTCAAATAAAATTAAAAAGGAAATTATTTCAAAACAAAGACGTGCAATGCTCTCATCATGCTCTTAAAACTTGTCACAGTAGAAATGTGTGTAGATTCAAAATGAGCACATATCTACCTGTATAAGCATTGAACAGTCATGTACAAGATAATATACATTAATACTAGTGCGATCAGCTCTGCCTACTGTCTTTACCTGCATAGATCTTATTGGAGCATGTATTTAAGTGAAATTATTAAACAAAAGCTGAATGGCAAAACATTTTAAAGAAAACAGATGATATATACACAGTCAAGGCTGTGAAATATACACACATACTAATAGCATCATTTTGTGTCCTGTGCCTGGGTCACACACATTATGAATGAATGCTTTGTAATACTTAAACAAATGTATTTGATGCATAAAAATTTTGTCCTTTCTCCCAGACACATACATTAAACTAAAAAAAACAATAGACTGAGATAGATCTTTGGAAAAGCATGATTAATAATTAAAAAGACCTGACATGACCTGAAGAATTGCACTACATAGCAAACAAGTACTAGATGTAGTTCACACTGCATGCCCCTGAGCCAAGCCCAGCACTTGTGATGATGTTCTCTCTCTCATTAATCACACACTTTTATAGTAATAATAATGAAATAATCTTACAAATCAAGACAAGTTTACCAGTAAATATTAGTATATATTTGCTTGAACATAATGTTAAATAATGCAGCAAAATGCTGTTTCCTCTAGTGTCTTCTCTTCCACCACTGTCAGTGCTACTCTTCAATGGCTTTTTGAAAACATATTGCAAACTTGAGTGACCTCCTTCTTTATCGTCCAGCCTTGAAAGAAAAAAAAAAAGATATCAGTGAATTTGGATACGTCATTGAATGTGATGCTTTCAACAAGCTCATTAAAGCTGTATTCAGTAACTTTGAGCAAATATTGTGTAGAACAGTTATTTTTATAAAACGGTCTCTATATCCTGACAGTAGTGCATGAGACAAATAATCTGATAAAAATCATGTTCCTCTGTGTTATCCTAGTGCTCCCAGTGGCATTGCAAGATTTCGCAGCACTGAAGGAAAACAGCCGATCAGAGCTGAGGAGTCTCTACAGCAGTTATCAATCACCGCTCGCGAAACTCGTAATCTCCGATCAAACTGTCACACAAGGCAACGCTGATCAAATATGAATCAAGACTCTTTTACCGCCGTGTTGACAACAATCGAGCCAACACCAAGCATCGCCCACCGAAGCAGACCTTCTTATTTTATAGGTAAACAGTAACTACAAGATGTTTCTGAAAACATCTGAGGCGAGAAATAGGAGTTACAGTAACGGAACATTGGTTCATAATTGATCAGCGCTGCCTAGTTTGATCGGAGTTCCCAAGTGTGAGCAGTGATTGACAGCTGCCCAGAGACTGCTCGGCTCTGACTGGTTGTTTTTGTTCGTGCACGGTGGAAACTTGTAAATGCCATTAGGAGGACCAGGCGGAGGCAGAGGAATATGAGCTTGTCTCAGATCATCTACTGTCAGGATAAAGTGACAGGTTTATATTAATGACATTTTATCATATTTGCTCAGAGTTACGGACTGCAGCTTTACTGGGACAAATCTTGCAAAGAGAGTAAAAGGAGAGGCTTACCGTTTAGTGTAAAGTTGAGTGAACTTAATCCCTCTCCATTGTAGTGACACTCTCAGTTTCTGTTGCAGGATGCTCAAGTGCAACAGCAAAATCTTCGCCTTCACTATCCGTTTCGCATGTTGCTGCTGTTTTGTACGTTTCCTGTTGATTTTCTCCTTCCTCATTCTTGGATTGAGGAGCCATTTCATCCTCATGTTCAAGTCCTGCCTTTTCATTTTTGTCATTTTCTGTCTGAGGTTCAAGAGATTCCTCCACTTCAAGAAGGGAAACCTTTGTTTTCTCTTGAGTGTCAATGTCTTCCTCGGCGTCCATCCACACATCCTGGTCATCCTCTTTCTGTTTAACATGCTCCTTTGCTTTTGTTTCTTGGTCACAAGCTTCAGACAGTACTGGTGGCATGGAAGCTGAGGCATTTGCAAGTTTCAATTCACTGGAAAGACTTGAAGGGGTGTCCACATTACCTGTTGAGATTATCCCAGTATTTTGGGGGGCTACTAATTCAGTGTTTATAGGTGTTACAGTCGGACTTTGAATAACTTGTGCTTCTTCAAGAATTATTTGACTTGATTTTACCTCTTCTACTGCGACACCTCCTACTGATTTTTCCCGTTCAGTTTCCTCCAAATTGTCTTTTTGATCATGAATAGAGACATCTAAACTTTCTGGAATATCACGTGTTTGCATGAGGTCCTCAGACATTAACTGTTCAGTTGCAGAGACGTCACTGATGACAGTAGACGCTTCATCTTGTCTTTCCCTGAGTGTTGCAATACTATCCTCCGTCACTTTTTGATCCTCCATGTCATTTGATTCACTTTCAACCATCTCACTCACTTCTGTCACAGCATCTGGCTGTTTTATAACTTCTTTTTCCAAGCTGACAACCACTGATTCAGTTACTGTCTCTGGTAAGTTTTCCTTCACATGTTGAATAACTTCTTGAATGGTCACCTTGTTTTTCTCATTGATTAATTCCTCTTCAATCCTAGGAGTTGCAGAGAGACTGTCTACTATTCTGACTGTTTCATGACAAACATCTATGACTTCTTTGGCTTCTGTTACCCCTACCTCTAGTACTGTGTCCACAATTGTCTCTGCTGATTTCATATCGTCAGCGACCACCTGCACTTGAATTCTGTGATTGTCCTCAAACTCTACCGATGGAACATGCATCATCATAACCACACTGCCTTCCTTTGCTGTCTCAGACACATCATCTTTCACTAATGGTGTGGCAGTCTCGACTTCCTCCTTGACCACGAGCTCACTTGCCACTCTATCTATCAAGGGTTCGGTACTGGATGATGTTTTCTCTATCAAAACATCAGGTATTGCAGCTGAGACATCTTTCAGATTACATATGACTACTTGTGTCACTGTGGTATGTTCAACTGCAGCAGTCTTTACCTCAGTGCCTGGAAGTTCACTTTCTTCTTCTGCATCAACACAGCCTTGCACAGCACTGAGATGCAATTCATGTTTGGGTCTTTCGGTAACTGCAGCAATGTCTACACAAGGTGCTGGGGTTTCTCCAGTAAATACAGTCTTTTTGAAGACCTGAACATTACTTGCTTCCTCATTAACAGAGGATACAGAAACTGCTTTTAGTGTTGGTAACTCCTCTACAGCTTCAGGTATGTAGTCTTCCTGCTCAACCCTAACATTTTGTGGGATACTCTCTGTTTGCTGATCCTTTACTGTCTCCAAAGAGCGATCCAGTTTTTCCACAACTTCACTCTCAAGTCCTTCTCTCACTGAAGCAACATTGTCAACCTCTGGTTTAGAAAAGTCTTCTAACAATATTTGCTCTGCAAGTTCCTGAGCACTACCGCCCTCAATACTTTCTGTGACTGCATGCACATACATTGATGTCCCTTCATCAGTTTTTGTTTCTGTTACAATATCTTTTACATCAGATGGTAATACTTCTGGTTCTTTATGTTTCATTTTGGCTTCTTCAGGTACCTTTTCCTCTGGATCAACTTCAGTTTCCTGTTTGGGCTCATCTGTAACTGTTTCCACTGCTGGAATATCCTCAGATATTACTTCCTTTTCAATTGATAGCAGGCTATGCACCCCTGAAGCTAATGTGGCTGGTTGTACAGCTTCTAATACTTCTGGTTCTTGACCATGTTCAGTTTTGGCAGCTTCTACTGGTAGTTTTTCTTGTGGCTCAACTTGGGTTTCCTGTTTGGGCTCATCTGTAACTGTTTCCATTGCTGGAATATCCTCAGATATTACTTTCCTTTGAAGTGATAGCAGGCTACCCACCTCTGAATGTGATGTGGCTGCTTGTACAGCTTTTAATATGTCTGGTTCTTGAAAATGTTTGGTTTTGGAAGTATCTACTGGCTCAAAATTTACTTTAATGGGAGGTGTTGTCTCCTCTTTGGGTTCATCTGCAACAGTTTCTGCTGGTGGATTGTCCTCAGATTGTACTTCCTCTTTTGGTGATTGAACGCTGCCCTCCTCTGAATCTAATATTGGTTCTTGAACAGACTCGAGTACTTCTGGATCTTGAGCATGTTCAGGTTTGGAAGCATGTATTTGCTCACAATTAACTTTAATTGGAGGTGTTGTCTCCTCTTTGGGCTCATCTGCAACAGTTTCTGCTTCTGGAACATCCTCTGATTTTACCTCCTTTTCAACTGATTGAACACTGCGCTCCTCTGACTCTAATGCTGATGCTTGAACAGCTTCTAATGCTTCTGGTTCTTGAACATGTTCAGCTTTGGAAGCATCCACTGGCTCAACTTTGGCTTCAGTGAGAGATGTTGTCTTCTCTTTGGGTTCATCTGCAACAGTTTCTGCTTCTGGAACATCCTCTGATTTTACCTCTTTTTCAAGTGATTGAACGCTGCCCTCTGAATCTAATGCTGATGCTTGAACAGCTTCTAATGATTCTGGTTCTTGAACATGTTCAGCTTTGGAAGCATCCACTGGCTCAACTTTGGCTTCAGTGAGAGATGTTGTCTTCTCTTTGGGTTCATCTGCAACAGTTTCTGCTTCTGGAACATCCTCTGATTTTACCTCTTTTTCAACTGATTGAACACTGCCCCTCTGAATCTAATGCTGATGCTTGAACAGCTTCTAATGATTCTGGTTCTTGAACATGTTCAGCTTTGGAAGCATCCACTGGCTCAAGTTTGGATTCAGTGAGAGGTTTTGTTTCCTCTTTTGATTCATCTGTAACAGTTTCTCCTTCTGGAACCTCTGAATCCTCTGATGTTACCTCCTTTTCAAGTGATTGAACACTGCCCTCCGCTGAATCTAATGCTGATGCTTGAACAGCTTTGAATACTTCTGGTTCTTGAACATGTTCAGCTTTGGAAGCATCCACTGGTTCAAGTTTGGCTTCAGTGAGAGATGTTGTTTCATCTTTGGGTTCATCTGTAACTTTTTTTGCTTCTGGAACATCCTCTGATATTGTTTCCTTTTCAAGTGATTGGACACTGCCCTCCACTGACTCTAATGTGGGTACTTGAACAGCTACTGATTTTGTGGAAGCATCCCCTGACTCAAAATTGGCTCCAGTGAGAGCTGTTGTCTCCTCTTTGGGTTCATCTGCAACAGTTTCTGCTGGTGGATTGTCCTCAAATTTTTCTTCCTCTTTTGGTGATTGAACAGCTTCTAATGCTTCTGGTTCTTGAACATGTTCAGCTTTGGAAGCATCCACTGGCTCAACTTTGGCTTCAGTGAGAGATGTTGTTTCCTCTTTGGGTTCATCTGTAACTGTTTCTCCCTCTGAATCCTCTGATATTGCCTCCTTTTCAACTGATTGAACACTGCCCTGTGCTGAATCTAATGCTGTTGCTTGAACAGCTTCGAATACTTCTGGTTCTTGAACATGGTCAATTGTAGAAGCATCCACTGGCTCAACATTCGCTCCAGTGAGAGGTGTTGTTTCCACTTTAGATTCATCTGTAACTATTTCTCCTTCTGGAACATCCTGTGATATTACCCCTTTTTCAAGTGATTGAACGCTGCCCTCCACTGAATCTAATGTGGGTACTTGAACAGCTTTGAATACTTCTGGTTCTTTGGAAGCATTCACTGGCTCAAAATTGGCTCCAGTGAGAGGTGTTGTCTCCTCTTTAGGTTCATCTGTAACAGTTTCTGCCGGTGGATTGTCCTCAGATTTTTCATCCTGCTTTGGTGATTGAACACTGCCCTCCTCTGAATGTAATGTTGGTGCTTGAACAGCTTCTAATACATCTGGTTCTTGAACAATTTTGATAGCATTCACTGGTAATGCTTTGTTTTCTGGATCAACATTGACTTCAGTTAGATGCTCTGCTGTCTCTTTGGGTTCATCTGTAACAGGTTCTACTGGTGGAGAGTCTTCTGACTTTACTTCCTCTTTTGGTGATTGAACACCACCCCCCCTCTGAATCTAATGTGGAGGCTTGCACAGGTTCTGATGCTTCTGGTTCTTGAACAGGTTTGGGTTTGGCAGCATCTAATTCACCCTCCTTTTCTGGCTCAACATTGACTTCAGTCAACAGCACTATTTCCTCTTTTAGTTTATATGCAACTGTTTTGTCTGCTGCTATGTCCTCTGGTATGTCCTTTTCAACCAGTTGAATCCTACCCTCCTCTGAATCTAATGCGGCAGCTTGTACAGCTGATAATTCTTGCAACTTCTGCATTTCTACTGGTGCTTTATCTTTATCCTCAGCTTCAATCTGATCAGTGATATTGTGCATGACCTGATCTCCCTTTTCTGTCAGAAATTGCTGCTCCGTAGACTCATCCTTAGTTTCATATGCTACTGTTGTAGCTGAGTCTGCACCTTGAGAGTCTATTTTGGGGGGCTCTGTTTCAGTTTGATGTGCCTCAACTAGAAAACCTTCATCTGGAACAATTTTGTCACCTTCAGGGTACATATCTGTTGACACAGCCACATTTACCTCAGACAGGCATTCCACCAGATGATGGCTCTCATCAATACTTTCCATTTCTTTTAGGCTTTCTTCTGGATGTGCAATGTCAACCTTATGTACTTCATCTACAGCAATCTCAGCTGTGTCAAACTCCTCAGTAGGAATGTCCGATACAATCTCTGTGGAAACAGAGTCATTGACTTCAGATGTGCTGTCTGTTTGGGTGGTAGCTGCAAGTTCATTAATGGCACCCAGTTCTTCAACATTTAGCTCTATGTTAATGTCAGTTGCATTTAATCTGTCTATTTCCAGAATAGTTGTCTCTTCCTTCACAAGCTTTTCAAGTATTTGATTCGGGCCAGAAACCGCTATTCTTTCAGATCCTAGCACATCTGAACAAACTGGAACTGCCTTTGGGCTTATGGAGATGTTTTCAACAACCTGATGCAGAAGCGCATCTGTTTCCTTAACAATGTATTCTGCTGGAACTGGTGTTGTGTTGCCGGATGTTTTTGAAGACTCTGAAGATAACTGGGAAACTGCAGAGACCATCTCAGTTTCATCTGCCAGGGTAATGTCTAAAGGTTCTGGTGCAGTAATGGCCTCTGATGTTATCTCTACCAGGTCCTCTGCTATAGTGTCATCTCTAGCTGCCTCCTCAGTGACTGAAGCTGGAGTGGCCTCCTCTGGGATGTCACTGAGTTGTTGTTTACTGATTGATTCTGTATCAGACTCATCAGGCTCTTCATTTTTAGCAGGGGTTGTAGATTCCTTGTTTTCTAAACCATCAACATTGTCTTGGTCTTGCTTTGCTTCAGTTTGCAGACTGTCACAAGGTAGGACTGATTCAGCCATCTGATCAAGGAGGTCTTGCTGGAGTTTAGAGTCTGCTTCCTTGGATATATGACTTTCTATGTCTGCCTGTGTTTGTACATGAACCTCTGTCTCAACTGTATCAAACTCAGACAATGGAACCACAGCTGGTGTGTCAGAGTCTTCGTCACCTGAAGCTGCATCCTTATCTGCCTCATCTGAAGATACTTGGTCTTGCTTTTCAGCAGACTTCCTCTTATTTCGTCCTGGTAGGAGTTTCTTTATTGAAAAGGAGGACTCATCTTGAATAACATCACTATCAGATTGTACATTATCTTTGCTTTCATCTTCATCCTTGGCTTTCCTTTTTGGGGTGACAAGTCTTTTCAGTGATTTCCATGTTGACCCTCCATCACCCTCTGAAGGACTTCCTGCTTGTTTGGGAGAATGGGCTAAAATTTCATCACCCTCATTAGATCTTTCTAGGTCTGATTCTGCACCATGTTTAGATCCACTGTTTTGCTTATTTATGTCGTTATCAATTTGAGGTGATTCATCCTCAGAGTCAGATGTTTTTCTGCTTCTTCTCCTTCCAGATCCACACAAAACAGAATCCCATGAAACAGATGAGTCTTTTCGTTTTTTGCCTTCCTCTGTGCTGTGATCTGATATTTGCCCCCCTTCACTTGGTTTTGGTTCTTCTACTGAACCTGGGCTCTGTGTCCCTTCGTTACTCAAGGAGGATCTCTTCATGCGCTTTTTTGGAGTCACAAGTTTTTTGAAGGAAGCCCATGCACCATCCTCCTCTCCTGCTGCTTCTGCAGAGGGTTGTGCACAACCTTCTTCTTTCTGATTCTCAGCTGACTCTGTAGATGATAGAAGCTGATCTGAAACATGTTCTCCAGAGTCAGACAGCTTTGCGTCACTTGATTTCCTGCTTCTTTGCTTTTTGGATAGTTTCTTTAAACTAGACCCAGACAGTAGCCTTTTTAAAGGACTTGCTTGAACTTTGTCCTTCTCTTGAGAGCTTTGAATTTCAGGCTCAGTGGCAATAATGGTAGATGCATCCGTCGTCTGAGCTGCAGGCAGGATCTTCTCTTTTAGTCCATTCTCTTCATGTTCTGTCTCAATACCAAGACTAATCTCTTCTTTATCCTGTTGTTCTTCTTGTACAGTTTGTTCTGTCATTTCGACGGCCTCCTTTTCCTCCATGACTTCCAGCTCTTTGTTAGATGTCTCATCCTCTGCAGGCTTCTTTTTCTTCCGTAGTCCAGAAAAGATTCCAGTTGTAAAAAATCGTTTAATTGGAGATACAATCACTTCTTCAACATGAACAGATGGAGATGTGGAGTGTGGCTGTTCATCAGGTGTTGCATCCTGGTGGGTATCTTCTTCTGCAGGTGAAGTCGCTGCATCTGCAAGATCAGATTCAACTTCCTCTTTGGTTTCTGTTGTTTTCTCCTCTGCATTTTCTAGAACGTCCTCCGATGTAACGTCTGTCAGGGTAGGACATGTTGTTGAATCATAATCATACGTCTCCTGTGCAGTATTCTGCTCAGCATTCGTACTTGTGGTTTCCTTTACGGTATCCTCAACATCCTCCCGTCTGTTTGGTTTGTCCTTGTTGGTCTCATCTGGCATATCTGTTGCTATGTCACCTGAGCCCCTCTTTACTGTCAATTTCAAACCAATATTACTAAAAAATCTCCTAAAACTTTCATTGATGTCATTTTGCTTTGCATCCATTTCAATCGTTTCCAGGGGTACGTCTTCATTAGCATCAGCTTCATTAGGTGATTCCTTTTCATTCATTTCATTTTCTAATGGTGTTTCTTCTTCTTTAACTATCTTTTCTGTTTCAGAAACATCTTCCTCTGGTGAACAGATGGCTAAACCGAAAAATAAATGAAATATTAAAACACTTAGATTGCAAGAACTGTAAAAGACAGATGACAGAGATGAAACTCTATCAGCTGAGATCCAACAAGTTATGCGTCTGTTGAAATTATGCTGACCGTGTCTGTCAATAAACAGTAATAGTAAGAGAGTACCTACCCTCTGCAGCAATCTCCTCCTCACAGAGACCATTAACTTCTGTTACAGAGCTGTCTGCTTTTCCATTTATGTCAGAGAGATGCCCTTTGTTTTTGAGAGACTGAAAAAGAGCACAAAACTTAGAATGCACCATGTACCTGTAGCAGTCAGTTTTAAATGTTTCCTAGTTTGTAGTAGTAATTTTACACACACTGGTTTCATTTAAAGAAGTGTATAGCAACAGTAACCATTTGCTTGTATGTTCACAGCTGGAGAAAAACAAAACAAATCTATCAGAATTTGTACTTCCATGAAACAAGCTATTTCAGGCTTTGATGAACTGAGGCTCCACAGTCCCGTTTTGTACACAAACTACTAGAGATGTTCCCATAGAAAGACCAGTACCAGACACAGTATCACACAGTATATCCCTGATCGCGAGTTATACATCAGATCGGTCCTCGGTTGATATGCGAGTTCAATTCCAGTCACTGTTGTGTTGAGCCAGATTAAAAGAGGAAAGTCTCAACATGATAAAGGGAACAAGAATCATGTTCTTCAACTAGTGTTGATTAAAAAAAAAATACCTAAACAACTATATATTACAAATAGCTGTTTGGGTCGTATGACAACTGCTAATACCTGCTAAGACTTTGTTGGACACTGATACAATTTCCAGTCAAAGTTTTACATGTTTTGTCCAAGTCCTTTGTCCTTTGTGAGCCAAGAATCAGCTTTTATTTATTTATGTGAGTAGTAAATTGAAACTGGGCTGTTTGCCAAACAATCAAAGGCAATAATATGATGATGGGTGGCTGTGAGATTATTTTCCAGTCAAAAGTTCACCTTTGTCTTGCACGCACCTAGCCTACATTAGCTGCTATTAACAGGCATCGCTTTGCTTTTAGTCACCCAAAACCAAAATGATTGACCCTACATGGACCTTACATAACATATAAAGCAATTTAATTTTAGGAAATACAGCCAAACTTGTGGACTTGAAATGGCTTCGCAAACAAGAGTGCCAACAAAGAATATAGCTCATCAAGTGTGTTTCCAATTTATTTGGAAAAGAAAAAGTGAGATTATTGTGTGGGAAAATATTTTTGCCGTTTTTGTTACCAATTTGAAAACTTAAAGCTGAAGCAGGGAAAAAATAATGGTCACCGCATCCTGACCGTAGTGCATGAGACAGCTACTCTTTTCACCACGCCCAAACAACTACGAACAACAACTAATCAGAGCCGAACAGTCTCTGGGCGACTGTCAATCACTGCTTGAGAAAATCGTGAACTCTAATTAAACTCAAACTAGGCAGCGCTGATCAATATGAATCAAGAACACGTCAGAAACATACTTTAGTGTAGTGCTCAGCTATAAAATGAGAAAGTTTGCTGCAGCCGATGGGTAGCGATGGCACTACGATATGTTTCTGAAAACATTTGAGGCGAGAAATGGGTATTACAGTAACAGAATATTGATATTTGATCAGCACTGCCTAGTTGTGAGTTTCACAAGCAGTGATCGACAGCTGCTTTGGAGACAGCTTGGTTGTTTTCCTTCTTGGTGCTGTAAAATCTTGCAAACGCCATTATGAGCACATGGACACATCTCTGTTCCCAGATGATCTTACTTACTGCAGGATATAGGGACTCTTTTATGGAAATAACTTCTTGCTCAATGTTACCGACTGCAGCTTTAAGTCTAATGACTGAACAGTGGCATACTTAGCCCCTTATCCCATCCACACATGTAATCACCCAAATCACAGCTTAAATGTGCCATTAAATCAACACAACCTCATGATTATAGCTCATAAGACATAAAGGGTTATTTTCATTCTCACAGTTCAGTGCTGTCTAATTGACTTCCTGCTCAGCATGACCAAGTGATGGTGTTGTACACAAGTAATCGATGTTGCCTTCAGCTGAGTGCAGCAAAGGGGAAATTCAAACTCTCCCCTGGGCTTTACTCAGGTTCCTCTAAGAACGAAAGGTCATTATTCCTTCACGCTGTTTCCCGTCACCTACTGTAGATGCAAAGCTTTGCTGCATCATTGAAACAGTGGAAACAGAAGAAGGCCACAAACACACATCATTAGCCTCAAACTACCAAAGCAAAAGTCATCAACCAAGGAGACAGTTCCTTTAACCAAAAGGAGCACCGATTTTCAACACACAATGGCACAATGACTTTTCATTTTGGGGTTAATGGATGTGTTGGCAAGCAGCACTGTCCTGACAACAAGAAATCCCAGCCTCAGCATTTGGATGCCACACCACAACCTCTGAAATATAAGAGGCTTTACACCAAATAATGAATTGCTGCAGTTAGTGAACCTCCTTAATGCGCAAATGAGGAGGAAAAATCAGTATAGATAAGTTTGTCTGTACACGTGGTAGGAGTTGTCTGCAGTGTGTCGTCAGTGTGGATCAGTGGGAAATAGGCTGATACCTTGTCTTCGATAGTCGGAGCATCGTCCACTTTTCCGCTCTCCTCCTCAGCCGCTCCGTCCTTCCTGTCCTCCCGTTGCGCAGACTGAGCGTCTCCCATTATCGGATCTGCAGCGCGTCGCTGTCCGGAACGAGCCGCGCGGTTGATGGAAAGATCCCCAAGATGTGGACCGAGGCAAGAACGCAAGCCGGTAACTCCGTGAGAGGCGGTCAGCTCGCAAATGCAGCCTGGATGTTGGAAAAAAAGTCTTTGTTTTTAAGACAAACACCTCCCTGCAGGATCACATGAAGCCTGTGAGCCGAGCCTGGTCCGGCCCGGCCCGGCCCGGCCCGGCACGCCTCCCCTGCATCAAAAAAAAAAAAAGCTGCAGAGAAACACAGCGCGTCCTCATATGACTGAAGCAAATGTCCGAGCAACACGCGCCGACCTGCGCCGATTTACACCCTCACCTCACTGCGCAGATATCCTCCATCACTGTGCATTACTAAATATGAAGTATTTAAGTTTTTGTTGCTATCACCCCAGTGTTTTCCTTGTGGATTGTCTCTGTAAATTACTGACTAATAATAAGTTTTTATGTTACTCTTCACTTT
This sequence comes from Pterois miles, assembly GCA_947000775.1. NCBI lineage: Eukaryota > Metazoa > Chordata > Actinopteri > Perciformes > Scorpaenidae > Pterois > Pterois miles. The sequence goes on from CAMQGK010000001.1 coordinate 1,086,427, forward strand.
GTCTACTTAGACATTTTTAAGTCTGGTAGTGCGTGTAATCTTATTTATTATTGCTCTCTCTCTCTCTCTCTCTCTCTCTCTCTCTCTCTCTCTCTTTAGTATCCTTTTTGATATTTATTCCCTTTTTATGATCGATTGCTCTGATCAAGCCCCTTTGAGTTTTTCTGCACCTCTCCATCACCTTTGTTGATGCAATATCAACTTGCACTTTTTTTATGTGTGAACATTTTTTAATGCATTTATCATTATTATTATCATTATTATTATATTTATTCATTATTTAAATATTTAAAAAAAATAAATGTAGATACATTATCAAATGTGATTCAGTACATTAAATTATATCTCAGTTCAGTCCACTATATAACTATCCATCCATCCATCCATCTTCAACCACTTATCCGGGGTTCACCCTGGACAGGTCGCCCGTCCATCACAGGCCACACAGAGACAGACAACCATTCACACCCACATTCACACCTACTGGCAATTTCATCAATTAACCTGTGTGTCTTTGGGCTGTGGGAGGAAGCCGGGGCACCCGGAGAAAACCCACACAATCACGGGGAGAACATACAAACTCTACACAGAAAAGCCCCAAGCCGGAATTGAACCTGTGACCCTCTTGCTGTGAGGCGACAGCACTAACCACTGCAAAAGATATGTTGGAAATGAGCAGCTGCATCAGGTGAATTGTTTCTAAGAGTGATGCAAACTGACTTTTAAAAAGGGCTCCACTGCAAAACCCTCAATTTTATCATTTTTGAGCATTTGTTTTAAGAAGAGTCCTACTAATTTTCCATTAAATGGGAAAACTGTCTAAGCAGTTGTGCTGCTACATTAACATGAGCTGCGCTGTTGCCTGACTGTGAAAACTGCATCCAGACTTTTCAGTAGATGTGATTAAAAGTCCAAAAACAAACCACATAATGAGGACGCATGAAAGAGGCATCATGATTGTAAATTAAGTTATTCTTGTACTGTCATTTTGTGTACATATTGTTTATTAATCACTATCTAAAACCTTAACTTGAGTTGTTTTTGAACTCTTTCGGGGGAAGTTGGAGCTTCACATTTAGTTTGACAAATGAGCAAGTCAATTTGATTACACGTCCTAGCATGTCAGCTCATGACAGGGAGAGCTGGTTGATGCTGCCGGATCTCAGCCAGTCAGTGTCATGGGAATAAGTCATCACCTCTCGGATTAACGTGTTTATGTAACTGTTATTTGGACATCAGCTGTGCTGACTGTGAACGGGGTGCACAGTTGTCCAGTATTTGTACAGTGTAGGCCTGATGTACGTATTTATCACAACCTAACAGAAGAAGAACAGCATGGTTTCAGCGGTTGTCCTTGTGCCCTTTATTAAAGGGTACCTCACTGGAAAGTAGTGATTTGATTTGTATTTAATAGGGATGATGCCATTTAACATAGTTCCAGTACAGGGCATGAAACTGGTGTGCTGTACACAGTTTACTTACTTGCACTTGCTTTTACATGTACAGTGTAATATAAACTACTGTTTCCGATTTCACAATATACTACAAAAATGGAAATACAATAAAATACACATACCACAATACACAGATACACAAACGCATGTTGGTAATTTACAGAGCAATTAGCTAAAGTGCCAAAATGTCTCTGTATAAAATCTAGGAAGGTCCTTTAATATTTATAAATAAAGTTGTTGCATATACAGTTGGTTCTAATATTCAAACCCTTATCATGTTTCATGATTTATTGATCTGTGGAAATGGAGACACTTCTGTAATATTTTCTCACCTGAGAACAGAACTGTTTTTTTCTTTATATTTCACAGGTAATTTCAAGGCATACAAGCTGCGACTCATTGGAAAATGTTGATTTGGTTTCACATAGAAAGCATGCTTGATGGAGCCATGTACATGTTTCCAGCTGTAAGTCATGCTGAAGTGATTTTTCAGGCTTTTCAAATGTAACCGCTGGCATCACATGCTATTTACATGTGCTTTCATGAATATGATTAATATTTATTGCTAGATAAAAAATGACGGTATGATGGAAACAAATACAGTGTAGTGTATTGAATCATGTTTTTATGTCTGTTCGAATTTAATTTTGTCAAACACGATTTTGTTTTAGAGAAAATAAGTTTATAAACCACTAAAAATTTATTTCCATTTTTTTCAGTTCATTAATATTGTCCATTTTATTTATTTATTTATTTATATAAAAAAATAAAACATATACATACTGTATATACATAAGTGCATCCATTTAAAATGTGATATTAAATAACTAAAAAAATAGATGAATAAATACAAAATAATAATATAAAATAATAATAATAAATAATAATATAATAATAAGTACAAAATAAATACATTTTAAAATTATTAAAAGTAAATACATCAATAAATACATTTAAAAATAAATAAAAAAAAATAAATGTAAAATAAATAAACATAAAATAAGTGGTCAAAATAAATAAATACATCCAAAAAAAATAAGGGAATAAATACAAAGATAAATAAAGACACATTAAAACAAAAATATCGATTTATGGCTCATTTTATGAATTGATAAATGGCTGCATTTATTTCTGAGGTTATTTTTGCTATGTTTAATGACATTTAATTATTTACTCATTTATTTATTTATTTATTTTTGCAAGTTCCATCCTCCATATTTCACTGGCAGGAAGGCCATACCGGCATAACGTCAGCACAGCCACGCTCTTCACATGTATTCTGCTCTCTTATCGTTTAATCTGTATTATCTCAAATAAACTCTGGAGATACTGTAAACTCTTATTATGTCCTCCAATTGAGTTTTGGTTCCCACACAGACAAAGCAGAACCCTTATAGCCCACAGAGCTGAGCCAACTCATATTAAGTTTCTCTTAAGTTTACAGCCAGAAAAGACAGAAAACTATCTAATAATTTTACTCATAATATCATTTTAAGAACTAGTTACCTCACAGGTTTACCTTGTAAAACAACAGTGTTTGTCACCTACTGAACACAGTGAGACCTTTGGAAATGTCAGAGCAGAGAATCACCCACAAACTCATGACTGGCCGTCATGTTAATTTGATCAGATGCTTTTGAGCCACGGGTGCTGTTATGTGAACCTCCGTCTGAAGCCAATAAGTTGCAATAATTAGAGTCACAACTCTGGTTAACTGGAAACAGCTGATGTTTTCTCCACTGATCACAGTAACCGAACTCCTGAGGCAATATAATACAACAAAACAAATGAAAGCTCACAGCATAAATTCAAATCTGATTAATGTGTCTGCAGCTAACATTTATTGCTCTGCACATTAAATTGGAATAAAAAATGTAACGGTCAGCTGAGTTTGTGTTGCTGTTTTTTTTTTTTTTTTTATGTTTTTGCAGTTGAACAGAATGGGTTTGAGAACAAAATCCAAGTGCTTCAAAAGAAAAGGAACAAACAAGAAAGCCTCACAGATTAGATTAAGCATGCTGTAAAATCAGAAACCACAGCTATGGAAACATTTAATTACCTTAATTGACCAATGAGATAGATCAGTTGTTATGTTTTTCCCTTTGAATATAACTTAATTTATTCACACAACATCTAGATTAATGTTTCAAGACAGTCTGAAAGAGGGAAACAGATTCATAATTCATTTAGTCATGTGGAAAAATGCAAGAAATGAGTGTGAAGAGGAGCTATTGCTCTTCCATTTTAGTGTAACCCTGATCACAATTTTGTTGTCATGCACAGAATAGTGGAATAAAGTGGTTAAACTGTTCATCTGCAAAGAAATCTGGCATAGTTACATGATGGATGGATGTCAAAGGCCTCATATTTAGCAGATTTATAATCCTTAATTAGGTTTCCCAGTGTCAGTGTACCTCACTCTGGATGTCCTGAACCTCTCATACACGTACATACATAGCTACATTTCCCCTCATACCATGATCACTTCCTGACAGGTGAACAAGCAATTTTACATCTGATAGTCATGCAACAGCTCAGTTTATTGATAAATAACATGCTGCACAAATCAGCTGACTGACAAGCGATACCTAGGTTTAAACATGAACTTTCAATTTGTAATGTGTTCGCTGCTGTAAATCAGAGTCTATAAGTGCTTTAAAGGAACAGTGTGCACAATTGGGGTGAATCTATTAGCTGAAATGGAATATAAGATTCATAACAATGTTTTAATTAGTGTATAATCACCTGAAACTACGAATCGTTGTGTTTTTGTTAGCTTAGAATGAGCCTTTTATATCTACATAGAGAGCGGGTCCTCTTCACAGAGAAATATAAAAGCATTGTCTGATTTACTGATTTAACAAAGAACTTTCATTTGGTTAAGTGTTGTGGATTGAGGGGGAAATGACAAAAGGAGGCTAAAAAACACACAAAAAAAGGAAAAACTGGCATGACACTTTCAAAGGGGTCCCTTGACCTTTGACCTCAAGCTACCTGAATGTAAATGGGTTCTTTGGGTACCCACCAGTCTCCCCTTTACAGACATTTACAGTCATTTATATAGTCCACTTTATGATAATCACATGCAGTTTGGATCAAGTCAAGTCAGCACACTGACACACTGACAGCTGTTGTTGTCTGTTGGGCTGCAGTTTGCCATGTTATGATTTGAACATATATTATTATGCTAAATGTAATACCTGTGAGGGTTTCTGGACAATATTTGTAATTGTTTTATGTTGTTAATTGGTTTCCAATAGTAAGTATATGCACACATTTGCATAAAGCAGCATATTTGACCACTTTTATGTTGAGTATTAAATTATTGACAAATCCCCCTTTAACGTACATTTTGAACAGATAAAAAATGTGATTAATTTGTGATTAATTATGAGTAACGATGGACAATCGTGATTAATCATGAGTAAATATTTTAATTGATTGACAGCCCTGGTGAAAACACAACCAAATTGTTATATCTGAATTAATTACCCGCAAGGTGCTGAGACTTGAATAATCTTATAGGCTTTGTTAAGGTGCAGTAATGCCTAGCATAACGTTGTTGTGATGATCATCGACCTTTTCATGAGCTGCATGTCACAGAGGACTCTGATGTACCACTGACATCTGCTGGACGAAACAAATACTCTGTTTTTACTCCAGCTTTAACTTGTTTAAGTGTTATGGGTTGAGAAGTGATGAGGTGATTCCCACAAGAGCGGGAAGAAATGAAACAGAAAGACTAACATTTCACATTGTGTTATATTGTGGTTTTGAGCGGATATTTTAGCCTCAGTGATGCTGTTGCTTTGTGTGTATCTACAGCTGAGTGACACGTCATCTTTGCTAAAATCCCCCTTTGAGAAACAAAACCAGTGTGACTCAAACTCATGGTGGAAATTACTGCTCACATACAACCTACTGCTGGCTGTGGAAATGACTATAACACAGCTTCCTACACATGAACTGAAAAGATGTTTTCCTTAAATATACTTCTTTTTCTGGCTGCGTGACTTAAAATCACCTGACAGCTGGTGGTTTCACAAGTCGTTGTAACGCTTACATTTCATGAAGCTGAAAGGTTGTTTGAGTATAGTCTGTACAAGTGGCAAACAAGCAGACTGAGAGACTTCATCACTTGTTATGAACACTTCAGTCCCACCCATCTGGGAGATAACATATCAGAAATACTTCCTCTTTATTTTTCTCCCGCTGTCCTTGATGTTATCTCACATATTTGCTTTTATTTTCTGACTTGAGCTTCATATTAGTCTCATTTCACAGCCATGCATTGCCTTATGTGTTGTTAGTGAAAAAAAATCTATCAAAAACAAAAGTGCGCTTAAGTGACAGATGTCCTGAGATCATATAACAATGTAAACACAAAATATATTCGTCGTCATCCTTATTGATGAATCCTGGAGAGGCTGGGTTTGACCTTACGTCACTGCAGGCCTCCATGTGACACAACAGGAATGCAGAAAGTGTTGTTTCTAAAAAAAACCTTTCCTTTAAAGCAGGTGTATAAGTGATGTTGGCTTTTTAAATCATTCTCTCTTTTTACAGTTGTCGCACTGTCTGTTAGACTGAACTACCACCTCTGTGATCAGCTTGTGCTACAGAGAGAGAGAAGACACTGCAAACAACCATACTGACTTACAAGTAAGGTATATTCATTTTCTCATTGTGGATTATGGGTATTATGGGTATTAGGCTTGCCTGTTGTGGTGTTTTAGAAAACCTGAACTGAAAATACAGGCAGAGGCAGGAAACCTCAAATTGAGGCCTCCTTACACCTGCTCTTGTACAAAAGTGTTGAACATAATGAAAAACGTGACAGTAATCTGTTGTGAAAATCAACAAACCGGGCTACACTGCCAGTTTGACAAAGTCATTTCTGCATTTTCAGCAATACTTTGCCATTTATTTTAGCTTTAAACCTCTGAGACCCACAATAGACCTGTTTGTCTTCTTTAGGGGGTCCAGGGGGTCTTTAGGGGGAGAGAGCAGGTCACCAGTAGATGTCACATAGCTGTGGTGAATATCATCTGTAAACTGGGAACCTGGAGATTAATCTGAGATGCAGCTCAGTGCTGAGTCAAGTTGTTCCAGTCATAAATCTGAATTTATCATGAATTATGCAAGTGTGTAGGAGCTAAGAATATTATTATAGCAGTAGCTGATCCATCCATGGGGTTGATACTGTTTGCAGATTTGGTGCTATTTGGTGCATTTTTTTTACCCATCAAGAACTGATAAACATTATCAATAATCCCAACGTTACCACATTAAGACACCAAGACCTTGAGGAACAACATAGAAAAAGTCAGGTTTTGATTTAGTGTCGAACACTTTTGACATTTCTGCAAGAAGTGCATGTTTCAGATGCATGGTGAGCACTTCTGTTGTGGAAAACTTCTTAGAAACCCCCTCATGGTCAATCTACCTACCATCCTCTGAATGCTCCAGGTCTCTAGTTTGTGGTTGTTTAGTTTCATGAGGCTATCCTAGAGGTCACCACAGTTCATTTCATACAGTGAGGTCAATCTTCAAAAATTAGTCTCACTACAATGAAATGGCTACTGAGGAGACTAACATCATCACACATGAATACAGCTGGGCTCTTTGGATCCACTAGAGTCTCAGCTTTATTGTGATACCCACTTTATGTAATTCATGAGTGTTTAAGGACCCCACTACTTAGAAATATTCAAACAAATCATTTGTAGGATAGGTGAAAATAACACATTCATCAGAAAACTGCATGTTTTTGACTCAAACTACATGTGATTATCATAAAGAGGGCATGTCTGTAAAGGGGAGACTAGTGGGTACCCAGAAAAAACATTTTCATTCACACGTCTGGAGGTCAGAGGTCAAGAGACCCCTTTGAATGTGGCCATGCTAGTTTTTCCTTGCCAAAATTTTGGAGCGTTATTTATCCTCCTTTCTGACAAGCTATTATGACATGGTTGGTACTGATGGATTTTGTAGTTTCATATGATATATGTAACTTCCCTTTCCCTCTAAAACTGAACCTGCCACAGCGTCTGAAAGACAGTACAGTCAGTCCGGAGGAGGAGGTGCGGATTACTGACTGTTGTTTGCTGTTGTTGTTGAATTCCACTTAAAAGTATCTTTTACATACTGTATTTCAGCATGTACATACTGTACATGCTGAAATACTTTTCTGTTTGAAAACTTGCTGGGTAAGTCCTGAAGGGAGATTAAATGTCTTAGCAGATCAAGTGCATTCATCTAAGATAACACGATACTGAAATAGGTTAAAAAAAACAAAAAAAAACAAGCCCACATATTGATTACAAAAGTTTTTGATCGGTATGTGCTTGACTGAGTCCAGGCCTGTTTGACGTCTTCAGTCATGCTCAGGAAACATTTAACACAAGAGCAAGTACAAGCCTGTTTGTTGTAACCAGCCAGTGTTTTAGGTTGTATTTCTTTAAGGGCTGTCAGTCGAACATTTAATCTCGATTAATGATGCATGATTGTCACATTTTTATCCGTTCAAAGTGTACATTAAAGAGAGATTTGTTCAAGTATTTAATCCTCTTATCACATGGGAGTGGACAAATATGTTGCTTTATGCAAACGTATGTATATATTTATTATTGGAGATCAATTAACAACACAAAACAATGACAAATATTGTCCAGAAACCCTCACAGGTACTACATTTAACATAGAAAATATCATAACATGGCAAACTCAAGCCAAACCAGCAACAACATGGCGACTTGACTATGACTTGCCCGAAGCTGCATGTGATTATCATAGTGGACATGTCTGTAAAGGGGAGACTTGTGGGTTCCCATAGAACCCATTTACATTCGCAGATCTTGAGGTCAGAGGTCAAGGGTTCCCTTTGAACATGGCCATGATAGTTTTTCCTTGCCAAAATTTAGCACAGGTTGTGAGCGTTATTTAACCTCTTTCTTGACAAGCTCCTATGACGTGGTTGGTACTAATGGATTCATCAGGTTTTCTAGGTTCATACGATAACCTTCGATCTTGCTTTAAAACTTTTACAACCTCTGAAAGATCGATTAAAGCGTTGAAGAAATTACTGCTGTTAAAACAAATTTGCATTATCGCATTATTATTGCCTAAACTTTGACAGCCCTAATTTCTGTTTGACATCTTTCTCATCTCTGGCTCATTGTTTTCCCCTCCAATTTAAATTGTGACCCCCTGTAACAGTCCAAACTCACAGATGAATAAATCTAAACCTTTTTTCTTGTCATCTTTTGTGTCTTTCAGACATGAGAGACCGGCTGTGTCATCTCCAACAGGAGCAGACTGACTCTGAGGGTTTCTGCACAGTAGAGTTGGACAATTTAGAGAATGAGGCAGCAACAGCATCGGACCAGGACCTGGATGGCGTCCTGCAGGAGGCCCAACAGATCCGCCTGGAGATTCAGCAGATCCAGAACGACATCAGTGAGCTGAAAGATGTGAACTACCAGGCCTTACACATAACCTCATACCCCACTGCGACAAAGCGGGACTCCAATGCAATCGGGGCGGATATTAAACGCAGGGGAGAGTCTGTGCTGCGGCGTCTACACATGATGAGTGCTCTCAGAGGGGAGCTGGAGGCCCAGTGTGGCAGCTCTGACCCCACAGCACGCATCGCTCAAACACAGTACCAGTGCCTCAGCAGTGCTCTGCGGGAGGTGATGTTCAGCTACAACGACACAGAGATGAGCCACAAGGAGGCCTGTAAACGGCAGATCCAGAGGCAGATGGAGGTGGTGGGCAGGGAGGTCGGCGAGGAGGAGCTGGAGGAGATGATGGAGAGCGGGGAGTTGAATGTGTTCAGCGGCGTCCAATTGGAAAGCAAAACAGCTCGTTCGGCCTACCTGCAGATCGAGAGCCGACACAGGGAGCTGCTGGAGCTGGAGAAGAGGATCGAGGGGATCCAGGAGCTGTTTCTGGACGTGGCTGTGCTCGTAGAGGAGCAGGGGTTGGCCGTCGAAAACATCCAGAGAAACGTCCAAAATACTGAAGTGTTCGTTCAGGAGGCCACGGTCCAGCTGGACAGAGCAGTTGCATCTGATAGAGACAACCCTTTCAAAAAGCTGTTTTGTTGTTGCTTTCCATGTTATAAGAGTTAGGTCTGATGAGGGTCAGTGATTTGGATCTGGTCCACTGGTCTATAAAAGCTGCACTACAAACTAAAGGAACAACCCATTAAAGAGGACTCCTTATGCTTTCAAGTTCATACCTGTATTTTGGATTTCTACTAGAACATGTTTACATGCTTTAATGTTCAAAAAACGCTTTATTTTTCTCATCCCGGCTGTACTGCAGCCACTCCTTTCACTCTGTCTGAGCTGCTGCCCGTCTGCCCTGATTGGTCAGCTGGTCCTCTCTGCTGTGATTGGTCAGCCAAACCAAACTGTTCAGACTCTGCTCCAGCTCCGCTCTAACTAGCTTTGTTTGAGGGCGTGCCAAATTAGCCCGCTAGGCAGGCATTATACACGTTACTTGGTGGCATCACCATGTTACAGAAGAAAATGTGGGACTTCATTAAGGCGTTTCAGGCAGTTCAGGAGCAGTGATTCTGTGGGGAAGAGTAAATCCCTTTGGCATGGACTTTGGGCTTTGTAACTTTGCAGACTTTTTACATGCACAAAGAACTATATAACACACTAAAGGAAAGGGAAAACACAAAAGCAGGTCCTCTTTAAGACACTATTATCAATCATCAGTTCCTTCAAAAACTGTTTTAATATTGACTAAAGTGATGTTGGACACGCCATGTGAGTTACTAACAAACAATAGAATCAAGTTAATATGGCTCAGTTAGCAGAGGTGTGGACCGGAGTCACATAGACTTGACTCGAGTCACAAAATCCACTTGTCAAAATCAAGAAAGACTTGCAACACGACTTGGATTTTTACACCAATGACTAACGAGTCCAGTGCTCGCCTGCCAGGTACATCATTTAACTACACTCCTTGCAAGACGTTTGATTCTCTTAAAATGGAAGCAGCGCACCCCCTCCGTCCTTTTGTCATTGGGTCAAAGAGGTTATCCATCCATCCATCTGCAATGATTTATCCTGTTAGGAGTCACAGGGGGCTGGAGCCGATCTCAGCTGGCATTGGGCGAAGGAGAGGTTCACCCTGGACGACACAGAGACAGACAACCATTCACACTCACATTCACACCTATGGACAATTTAGTCATCAGTTAACCTGCATGTCTTTGGACTATGGGAGGAAGCCAAGCTGGATTTGAACCTGCAACCTTGCTAACCACTGCACCACTGTGCAGCCCCTCAAAGAGGTTATAGATTTCTTAAAACTAGGAAAAACTAAATACACACTGAAAGGTTCCTCTCAAACTTTTAAGATGTGGAGGCCCTGTAAGGATTTTTATGTCTCTCTGCAGGAAATCTTTTCTCCTCTGTGACAGTAAACTGAATAGCTTTGAGTTGTGGACGACATCTCAGGCTTTTGAGAAACAGTGATTGACATTTTTTGTGACATTTTACAACGAACTGATTAATCAAGAAAACAATCAACAAATTAATCAACAATGAAAATAATCATTGGTTGCTGCCCTGCCGTTATTTGTACTTTTAAAACTTTTATTCCTCACATGTTAAATCTCAGTGGGACTATCCTGGATAAATATACATTAAATAGGATAAAATTTACAAGTGCAGCAGTAAAAACAACCCAGTAATATCATCTGTAATAGTACATAATACAGTCATTTTTTCAGTATTATGACTACTTTTTACACTTTAAAAACAGGATTAAGGATTATTTGAACACTGAACATCAGCTAATTGTCCTGTTAATGAAACACTTAATTTACTGGTTGATCCAGTTTGCTGTTTGTTTTAAATCTGTTGTCTCTTTTATGTGATTTTCTCATGTTGCTTTTACATTAAGTTATTGATAAAAAATAAGCCTATATATATATATATATATATATATATATATATATATATATATATATATATATATATATATATATATATATATATATATATATATATATATATATATAATAGTAAAACACTCACATGGGTCATTTTTTCAGCATTAGGTGTATTTTTACTTTTGAAGTTGCTGATGATACTTACACTTGTACTTGAGTAATATTTTCAATACTTTACTTGTTTTTTGTGCTACTTTTACTTACAGCTACTAAATTGACCTGATGGTGAGACTATTTCGTCCAGAGCTGTTTTCTGCTGTTATTTTTAGGATAATGGTCTCTCATTTTTCATCATGATAATAAACTAGACCTTGAACGCTTTGTGCGTAAATCCCAAACACCCAAAGACACCTGCGCCCTTATCTACTGTATATATAATATAGTATATAGTGTCTATAATAAGATGAGAGTGATTCAGAGCAGAGATGCGTGTTGATGTGAGGGGAAGAAGAAGGCGTGATCTTCCGCGTTCAGCCTCGGTTCCAACCTGCAGCCTGAGTCACTGTGTCAGTAGTGCGTGTGGCTGGTAGGTGACTCCTGTTCATGCTGCATTTTAGTGATATAACGGAGAGAAAAAAAGAGGAAATGAGTCTTTCCGTGATCGCTTCTTCTGCTTTAGCGACTTTGATCGCGTAGAACCGCCGGAGGAAGATAACGAAGAGAGGTAGGCTGTTTGGTGATAAATGCGCTAAAATAACCAGAGGTGGCTGCAGACGCACAGGGTGTTTTTCTATAACAGCTTGTTTTTGTTGTCACGTATTGTGGCCAATGATGCTTTAAAGGTTTGTTAAAATGATTTATTTCCTTTTGTGAAACCTTGTTTTAACATTATAGTACAATACATCACATTAAAGTATCAGTAGGAAGTTACATCAGAGCTGAGGAAGAAACACAGATACTCACTGTTTTCAGAAAGTACCTCTAAAATACCAGTAAATCAATATGACTACTTATAAAATAAAAAATAAAATTGTCTTAAAATTTCCGAGTTACAAGTGTCCCAACATGCACAGAAAATATAGTACACAGAGTACTTCTGTCTTTTGAAATGCACTATATTTAAAAAGGTGTCCATATTTTCCAAATATTATCAAATATTTCTCAGATTTTCTCTAAATGTAACATGACATCTTTCAACCATGTAGCATGAAAAGAGGGGTTGGATTTTATAGACAAGACAAAAGCATTGGTTTGCAGATATTTGTACCTGTGTTAAGTGTCTCTGAGTCTCTTGAAAAGTGCTATATGAATAAAATGTATTGTTATTATTATTATTATTGTTTAAGTAAGTAAAAGTACCAGTTCTCAACGCTGTAAAAAAAAATTACTCCATTACAAAGCCCTGCTTTTAAAATGACTCCAGCTTCAAGTTTTCAAAACTGTGCATAATTTATTTATTTATTTTTTGTGCTTACAATAACGAAAAACTGTAATAGAGCATTTTTTTCCGTGAATGTCACCACAGACATCCAGTTTGTAATACTGCAAATATATAAATACTGCAATACTTTCATCAGGCTTAATCTCCATTTTGTTACCATTGTGATTTAATAGAAATCTTTGATATTACCACAAAAGTATATGATTTGCAGAAAATGGAGTCTGTCACTGATAACTATACATATACAGTATTTTACATCTTACGGTGCCTTCAAATGGGGTCGTATTTACCGTATTTACGAGACAGGAAGTCGTGTACACGATAGTGGTTAAGTCATGAAGAACACTGCTGCTGTACAACAGTATTAACGTTACTGTCCAAGTCTAGAAGCCACAGAGGTTAACAAGTTAGCAAGCTAGCTAGTGGGTAACATGATGCAGGAAATGAAAAGGCATAATGACCGAGGAGAAAAATGAGGTTGTTAGTGAGAGGTATCAATCTTCTCATCTAACTTTCCATCAGCGAATAAACAGATTTCCCAAAATGTGTAATTGTCTCAAAACTCTTTAGAGGTCAGAGGTCAGTAAAGGCTCCTGACTCCTCTTGCAGGTGAGATGAGGGACCGACTGAGTGAGCTGCAGACCTTCACCTCCGAGCCTGAGGAGGAGGAGAACCACAAACACACCACTGAGGATGAGGACCTGGAGCAACAGGCCATTGTGTTTGAGGGTGAGGATGTGATGGACGGCATCTACAGGGAAGCCCAGGCAATGAGGAAAGAGATGCACCTGCTCAAACTGGACGTGAAGCGTCTCGGGAAGCAGAACACCAGGTTCCTCATGTCCGTCCGGAGGATCAGCAGCATCAAACGGGACTCCAACGCACTGGGACGAGACATCAAGGCCAGAGGGGAGAACATTTATGCTCGGCTGGGGAAGCTGGGGAAGCTGAGCAAAGAGCTGGAGGAGGAGTACGGGCCGACATCAGCTGTGGCTCGCATGGTACGCTCACAGTTAATTTCTTTAAACAGCGCCTTCCACAATGCCATGTCCGAGTACAATGAGGCTGAGATGGTCCAGAGGGAGAACTGCAAGACCCGCATCCAGAGGCAGGCGGAGATCATGGGCAAGGAGGTGAGCAGGGAGCAGATTGACGAGATGATCGAGACGGGCAAGTGGAACGTCTTCTCGGATAATCTCCTCCTGGAGGGGAGGACTGCCAGGTCTGCCCTCAATGAGATGGAGAACCGGCATAAGGAGCTGCTGGAGCTGGAAGGTCGCATCCGGGACATCCATGAGCTCTTCTCCAACATGGCCCTGCTGGTGGAGGAGCAGGGCTGCATGCTGGATAACATAGAGGCCAATGTGATCGCGACTCAAGACTATGTTGTCAAAGCCACGCTTCAGATCAAGAAAGCTGTGAAATACAAGAAAAACAATCCGTGCAAGAAACTCTTTTGTTGTTGCTGCCCTTGCTGCTAATGAGACAGCATCAGTGTCATTTTTATTGGATTCAAATGAGCTTCCTATGCAAAGATGTCTGTAACATATAGTTTTAGTTTGTGTATACAGTATATTAGGGCTGTCAATGTTAACGCAATAATATGTCAATGCAAAATTTCTAATGCAATCAATCTTTCAGAGGTTGTAGTGGGCTGAGTTTTAAAAGTTTTAAACTCGCGCTGAATTTTGCCGAGGAAAAACTGACATGGCCATTTTCAAAGGGGTCCCTTGAACTCTGACCTCAAGATATGTGAATGAAAATGGGTTCAGTGGGTACCCAGTAGTGTCCTCTTTACAGACCTGCCCACTTCATAATAATCACATGCAGTTTGGGGGCAAGTCATAGTCGAGTCAGCACACTGACAGCTGTTGTTGAGTTTGCTATGTTATGATTTGAGCATATTCTTTATGCTAAATGCAGTACCTGTGAGGGTTTCTGGACCATATTTGTCATTGTTTTATGTTCATAATTGATTTCCAATAATAAATATGTACATACATTTACTAAAAGCAAGCATGTATACCCATTCCCACATTGATTAGAGTGTTAAATATCTGACAAATCTCCCTATAAGGTAGATTTTTAACAGGTCAAAATGTGCAATTAATTGCAATTAAATATCTCAAACAACTGACAGCCCTAGTGTTTATTTAGCTCAAATGACCCTTTGTTTTTAAGCAGTAATAGAGTCAAAATTTCACACTCTAGCGTAGTTTGAGCTGGTCTGAGAAACCACACACCCATATGCAAAATGTACACAGTGAGATATGGGTGTTGCATTTCCTGATTGTTACTGAGAACAGCGTTTGCATGATTACTGTTGGTGCACAACTCTCAGTTTTGTCCTTCAAATTTCAGCTTTGTAATGTCATATGAGATATTTAAGCAATGTGAATAAATATATATTGGCTAGTTTTCTGTGAACTGGAACTTTGAATAGGTGTATTTCCTGTTGCAGCCATTGCTTAACAAGCCTTGAGAAACACACTGCACATAAAGTACTCTGTGACTGTGGTTAGCCGGGGAGGCGAGATAGAGTTGTGTGGATCGTGCAACGACATGTCGGCCACCCCCATGTCCAGCTTACAGGCTGCGTGTGTTACTTCAGATTTGTTGCTTCACATGACAGAAAACTCTCTTTGTATTGCCTCCACTTGTCAGAGATTAAAATGTGTCATCTTCCAGCCCTGTAGCTCCTCTGATAATGCCTGTCACTGGCATGCAGTCAATCAGATGTGCATCAGGGTTTCTCAGATTGTTCCATACAAAAGGGCGCCAGAATCAATGTCTACATGGCTGTTTGCACAGGTGGTCAATAGAGAATGGGAAACTAATCAGGTCAGAGTACTTTGTTTGCACAGCAGACCTATCTCATCTGAGTGTCATGACAGTAAAATTAAGAAAGATATTTGTTTCCCTGTGTGGCAGTCCATCACCTACTGGGGGATTTCCAGTTATCTCCAGTTAGACTGAGAGACCATCATCCCTCTTCATACTGTTCGTGTACTGAGACACCAGTTTATATTTCTGCTCCTCTGCTCTGTTGAAATGGTTTCAGGGCTGTAATGATTGCACTTCCTCAGCAGCGCAGTGTGGTTTGTGGTGGCCATTTACTGGCAGCGTGACTTTGCACGGTGACGTCATACGTTTACTCAGGTGGACTTCACCTGTCGGTCTGAGGTCACTGAGATTGTCTTGAGCTGATATGATAGATGTATGAACCAGGATGACCGAGTTGTGAAGGTGACGGACTTAAGATCCAATGGATGCAGTCCTCGTTGGTTTGAACCACACTCCTGGTAGGAACAGGAAGTTTTAACCTAATTATGATTTGAGAAGAAGAACAAACTCAAATACGAGAAATTCTAGGAAATGCGGCTTGTTACCCTCCGATAGTGGCTAGAAGGGAGCCGGCAACCTGAAACTCTTGCAAGATTGTATTGATCAAGAAGTGAAAGTCAATTGTTTGCTCCATTGCAACTTCAGCGCCCAGCAGCAAAGCTATGCTGCTGCCATTTTGGACTGAAGGTGAGACCAGACGTCAGTGACGCCTGCCTAGTGCCGTACAAAAGTAAAGCTAAATTATTTATATTAATATTTAATGTCTAACAGACGTCTCTTTATACATCCCGCAAACTTTAATTGGCTACTCTATGAAAAAGTAAGAAAAACTACAAGCCAAGTGTAGGCCTATAAGACAAGAATACTTAATTATACTTTTCTTAAGAGCCAAGTATACTTAGACTTTTCTGTATAGTTGTCAGTATGAGCAAAGTATATTTAGGTTTTTCTTTATACTTGTAAGACAAGTATACTTAGACTTTTCTGTATACTTGTAAGTATAAGCCAAGTATACTTAGACTTTTCTGTATACTTGTAAGTATAAGCCAAGTATACTTAGACTTTTCTGTATACTTGTAAGTATAAGCCAAGTATACTTAGACTTTTCTTTACAAGATAGCCTACTAGAGTTGGGAAAAGTGCAGCCCATAAATCGAACTGAAAGTAATTAAGTTTAATTAAGAAAGAACAAATAATTAACTAAAAAAGATTTAGTCATAAGTAAGGGAGGATGTGAATGTGTGAACCAGTATTTAAAATAAATGGATGTATTATGTATTATTAAGGTAAACAATGCATGTAAACAAAGTGAGAAAAACAGTTTGTTCCTTTAGTTTGAGCTTTTGTTTGTGATTGGTTACTGGAGCTGTCAGTCAATGACTGTTGTGGTGATTGATTGGCTAGAGTTACAGCGAAAAAAAGGAGAGGGAAAGAAAAAAACACAACACAACGACGGGAACGAAGGGAAGAGGGAGCGATAACACGGAGTGGGGAGATTTATTGAGTAATGCTGAGGGTGATACCCTGGTGAATGTTGATGTAAACGGGAGAAAAGTGTAACTATTAACTAGTGTTGTTAGCTAGCGCTGTTAGCTGCAGCGCAGTGTGCAGGTGTAAACTGGCTCGGTGCTATGTTTGAGTTAGCTAGCCAGAGGCCGCCAAGGCTGCCCGGAAACGACTGAAGCTCGCTGTGTGGAGAGGATTGATTATCGATTGATTATCGTTTAGTGAAAAGAGACCGTTGTCCGCTTCGTGAAGAGGATGGTCGCTCGCTCCGTGGAGAAAGGCTGTATCGCTTGTTTCGGGGGGAGGACTTCACCTCCGCTGCCTTGGTTTCATCTCCCGGACCTGAGCCGTTTTCCCGGGCTGCTCCTCGAGGAAGACTCCGGACTGTGAGTTGGACTTTTCTTGTCTTATTCTCTCTGGATGAGGAGTTTGACGGCCGCACCGCACCCTAACACCGTACAGGGCTGCAGCTTTTCCTATTGTATATGTGTGTGTGTGTGTGTGGGTATGTGTGGGTGTGAGGGTGGGTGTGTGTGGGTGTGAAGGTGGGTGTGTGTGGGCCCACGTGAGTGTTAAGCATTGACCTTAATGCAGTGTTGGATCTGAACCTGTATATCCACTATTGAGAGGTGGGGTTAACACAAAGGGAGAGAAACAAGATTTTCTCAGAGGGAATCAAAGAGGATTTAAGTTGGTTGGTTTCAATATGTCTGTTTAAAGTTTCAGTTTGGTATAAATTAAGTAACTAGCCAGGTAATTGTAGTTGCTTTCTGGATGCTAAATGAGTCAGGTAATCTGATCATTTCAGGGTCGCCTGCTATTTAAAAGTGTGTTCCTGGGTATTTTAAAGGGGCATAAAGTGTGTTATTTAGGATCCATCCATCCATCGTCAACCGCTTATCCCGTAAGGGGTCGCGAGGGGGCTGGAGCCGATCCCAGCTGGCATTGGGCAAAGGCGGGGTTCACCCTGGACAGGTCGCCAGTCCATCGCAGGGCACATAGAGACAGACAACATATAGACAGACAACCATTCACGCTCACATCCACACCTACGCAATTTAGAGTCATCAATTAACCTAAAAAGCATGTCTTTGGACGGTGGGAGGAAGCCGGAGTACCCGGAGAAAACCCACGCTAACACAGGGAGAACATGCAAACTCCACACAGAAGAGTCCCAAGCCCGGATTCGAACCTGCGACCCTCTTGCTGTGAGGCGACAGTGCTAACCACTGCACCACCGTGCAGCCCCTGTTATTTAGGATTGTTTTTTTTATTTTAGAGCAGATATTATTTATACATTTCAAAAAACGTTCAGTAAATTGTTCCTTTTCATTCAGAGAAGTTGTCTGGGGTCAGTTATTTAAAACACGTTACAGTGAGTGTAAGTGGATTGTGTATCAATAAGGTGAGATAAGCTTCACCCAAACAGGTAAACCTCTTAGTTATCTACCTTTTAAAGAAACTAAACCCAAACACCCCTTCACCTTAGCTACTTGGCTTATACACACACCTGTAGACGGTTAGCAAAACCATGGAGGTTCAGAGACTGAGGGGAAACACCACATACTACCAAGATACTAACTGCTCTCAGGAAAGGTTATGACTTTTTTTTCCCTTTGCAATAATGATTTTTTAGGTAAATATAGGCAGCACACTTCACTGGGAAGCATATCTCGGCGTTAAATCAATATTTGAATGTATAATCTGGTCCAAAGGTAAACAAAACATCAGCCCAACCACGAATAAAACGCCACCCCTCTTGTGTTGATCGACAGGTCTTCTAACAAGAAAATAAAAAATGTGGTTTGCAATTTTCTGATGCAGTAAAACTATTTGTTTACAATCAGTTATTAACTGTGGTGGTCTAAACAAGAGGATCAGTGGCCTGTAATTTTAATTAATATAATTAGAAACACTTAAACCCCCATCCTACTGACTCCAAACGTCTATTGGGGGCACTCTGACAGTCATTGTAAATGAGACAGACACAGATAATAACAATAATAATAATAATCTTTATTTGTATAGCACCTTTCTAAATATAGTTACAGAGTGCTTACAATACAGACAAAATGAAAACAGCAATAAAGGAACAAAACATTGAGACAAAATAATGAGAATACTAAAAGCCGTAACCAGTGTTATCAAACAATATGTTTGAGACAACACATAAGCCAAAAGAGGACAATATATTGTGAGGAAAAGGTGCACCAAGCTGTTGCCTCATAGGGTTAAAAAAAAGCCCTTTTATAAAATTAGTTTTTTAGAGATTTAAAATTGGTTATTGAGCTAGCTAACCTGAGGTCCCCAGGGAAGCTGTTGCAGAGTCTCGGGCAGGGGTGTCTAACTCCTTTTAGTTCAGGGGCCACATACGTGATGTCTAGTGGGATAGTAAAACCACTACATCGTAACCTAGAAATAACAACACCTCCAAATGTCCCCTTTCTGTTCCTGCGTAGTAGGAAGTACAGAAGTACAAGTATGTTCTGAAGATGATCACAATTAATAAAAAATCCAGCTCAAAATACAGGAAAATATGGACTTAATTCCCATAAAAAGTCATAAATGTGACAAAATATCTCAAAATCGAGCCCTGAAAAATGAAAATCTCATTTTTCACATTGAATATACATAGCTTTTAGTTGTATCTTTGAAGTTTAACTCCTCAAGTTTAAGTCAAAAGTTTAAATTAATTCTCTTAATTATGCCTTTCTCTGATAATACATTTGACTAATAATAATAGCCATAATTTTGGCTTTCTATGTCAAATGTCTGACTTATTTTAACTTAAATTTGGATATAATTCCTGTTGAAAGGCATAAATCTGACAAAGTATTTCAAAATTGAGCCTTGAAAAATTAAAGTTTTATACTTTTCCGCAATTTTAGTCTTTGCAAAGTCATTCAGTGGGCCAGATGGGACCCTTTGGCGGGCCGGTTCTGGCCCTCAGGCCGTATGTTTGACACCCTTGATCTAGGGGCATTGATGACAAAGGCCCTGTCTCCCTTAGTCATCAACCGAGACCTGGGCACAACTGGTAAAGCCTTGTGAGAGGACCTGAGGTTAGAAGGTGGCACTTAGGGAGTAAGGAGCTCAGTGAGGGAGCTCGGTGTTAAACCATACAGAGATTTAAAAGTGAACAAGCTGCAGCAGACATTTGTACTCTTGTCTATTTTCATTTTAAAACACAACATGCAAGATGAAATTAATTATATAACTAATCACGTTTTAAAAGAAATAAGAAAACATTTTGCTAAGATGGTTGTTTCTGGTTTGTTCTTGGCGTCCCTGTAGTCCTTGTATGTCAAATAGGATGGTATGATGAGGGTTAATTACCGCTACACATGAATATATCTGTAGGTTCTGCTTTAAAAAAAAAGGCCTTATCCTTTATCCTGTTTTACAGTGAATTTACATTAAAATGAGACACAACTAAGTCAATGCTGAGTCATCTCAATGGAGGCTGTGCACAAACATCCTTTTCATCTGTTATGGTGAAATTGTGTTGATCTATCGCCATCTAGCTGCAAAAAGGAGGAACCCATAATGCACAATTTCAATTTCAGGGAAACTTGAGTATGCATATAGTCACAGTGGATAAATTTTCAGTTGATTTATTATTTATCAGCATGGTCTTATTGTTATGTGTTGTTCAATATTTTTATTAACAGAATATGTTACATATTGACCATATTAGCTTGTTAAAGACAGTAGGGTTGAATCATTCCCTTTTTTCATTTCAGTAGAGTTTTGAGAGCTTTAAACCAGTGTGCAAATACTCTGCATTTTTTCCTTAAGTTAATTTCTAATCCTTTATCTGATCTATACAGGCTTGGATGTGTACACAATTACCTTTCTACAATTACCAAATTGTTAACACTGTCAGATGTAAACCTTTTATGAGTAATGTTGAAACAAATCACTGTGAAGCAGGTGATCTGTGCTGTTCACGAACAGTAATATTTGGCACATGGTTATGAGGCGCTGCAATAAATGGTAAAAAATAAATCAAGCAACATTTAAAAACTGAGAGCCTCTTTATTAAAATGCTCCACAAGTCAAACAAATGAAGCTGGCATATTGTGGTGAAAAACACACTTCAGCAGGAGTGAAAACAAAGTAAAAGTGTTGGAAAAAAAAAACAAAAGAGGTGTGCAGCAGATGAAATACATTTGTCTTATAAACCTCAATAGAGAAAAAGACCAATTTATTGCTCTGGTCATCCGTTAAACTCCATCCACTACACCTGAATAATGAGCGCATGAGATCACATCTGGCTGAAGTTTAAAAAACGTAACAGTTAATATGAAAATGTACTAAAAACCGATGCATTGTGCCTGAGAAATAATCTGTATAAATGAGTTAGCAGTTGAACTGATACATTTCCAAAAGACATCAAACTCACATGCAAAACATGAGGGAGTCAAATTCCCGCTACTTCAGCAAAGATAACCCCTCAGCATTAAAATTCAAATTTTACAGTACATGCCTTCATGTGCAAATCAGTAATTCAAATACAGATCTAGACATTACAGGGCAATTTTTTTTCTCAAAATAAAAGTACCAGTACAAAAAATAAGAAATAAACCAAACATGGATTGGGACTTATTAGAGTAAAAAGACAGCTTTAGTTCCATCATCGCCTCAATATACTTCAATATAAAAACAACAAAATCACACAAATTCCTCAGTTATCAGTTACTTTTCTGTGACATTTTCGACCATTTTCAAATCCACAATGCAAAACCTTTCTTTTTCTCACATAAATGAGCAAAATATGTCATGTTAGTATGTTGTTGAAGTGGGTTTCTTAATCCAAATAGAAAATGAAAAGTCTGATCACTTCTGAAGAACATTCAAGCAGCATTTCTGCTGACAGCCTATTTAAAGTTATAAACACAATACTGATGGATGACAAACATGAAAACATGTAATTTGTTAGTCCAGCACTGCAACACACACTTATGTTATTATAATACTGAGCGGTACACCAGTCAGCTCCTCTAAGACACATTAATCAAGTAGCTGACGAGTCATTGTGGCGTTCTTAGCTAGTTTTGTCGACCACACACAATCTACTATGCGACAAAGCTTCATGCTGCAACCCTGAGACGCCAACAGTTGAACACATGTAGTGACAAAAATATACAACCAAGATAAATAACGAATATGAACATAATTAGTGATTACTGGAGGGAAGCGTGTGCCCGTTATATTTATTAACACCTGGCCTGCAGGGTTTTATGAGGTCTGACGCTGAGGGAGGCAAACCGAGCTGACCACAGTCACTGATGGATTCTCATATTCACTGAGTACATTCATCATTTTACTTGCTACATTTTGATGTTTGTATAAAACAACCTACAAACAACTGCTGGCTAAACGTAGCTGGTAGAACAGACAAACCACAGCTAAACATGTACTGCTATTCGGCTGCTGAATCGTGTCTCTCACCCGACTAAGATGCCAGCCCGTTAGTCAGAGGTGAGAGAAGAGAAAGATGGACCACCTTTGTTACTGCTATAACGTGCCAAACCACACTTTATTTAGGCTACATACACACAAATACGTTTTCATTTTAAATTGCTTTTTAAAAAAGAGAACAGCTGTCAGACGAGCATTTTAAGGCTGTTTGAAAATGAATCTTTGTCCATGCTGGAGGCAGGCCGATTAATTATTTGGCCGATTATTCAGGCTTATGTTTTGACGTTTTTCATAATCGGCATCGGTCGATGTCTGAGCATATTAAAGTGATTACCACGCAGGCACATCTGCGGGCAGCCCAGTGTCCCATTTGTCAGTCAAATTGCCGTTCTACCGGCAGACCTCAGTAGATGTAGCCCAGTGGGCTAACCTTTGCAAGAGTGCATAAGAAAAACAACGTCCTAACTGGGAGAAACCATGCACACACAAAATTTGGAAGTTTTCTATATCATTTGTTATCATTAAGTTGTTATAATCAAGGAAGGGGCTAAGCAGTGTTTTCAAACGTCTCCGTTTTAGGGCTCGAAAGCGCTGGCGTAGTGTGGATGCCAGGTATTAAAGTGTCAAAAGCTGTGCATTTTAAAACAAAAATTTCTTAGTGTGGATGTAGCTTTAAACAGCAAACACGATGATGGTGACATGCTAATGCTGGTGAACAAAAACCAACACCCACAGTGAAGACAATCCTGTTAAGTGGCATACATTGTGCACCGCTACCACAGATGTTTGGTCAGTCTGAAAATGTAGAATTATAAAGCCATGATGAGCTCTAAGCAGTACACACGTGGTCACTCTGGATATTGGGATAAGATATAAAACCATGCAAGATACCAGTAAACTGTTCCAGCTGGAAGCAGCAGAGAAATCTCACTGAGATGTTCTGAACAACATGAATAGAAAATCAAGTGTATCATAAGTTAAGGATGTACTCTTACCTCCACTGTAGCACAGTACTGACTTTTGATATAAAAATAAAAAAATCTACATCAAAACATCTGGTTATGTACACAATGTCAGAGTAGATAACGGTACAACTTCAGTACAGTGGTATTAATAAACCAGTACAAGGCGAGCAATTTAATTTGCAATCTCGATCTGTGATAGCAGCCGTTAGTTTCCGCTGGAGTATAAATCGGCCTGCTGCTGGCTTTGTCTTATTTAGGGGAGTGTAGATTATTTCCACAGGGAAGCAAAGAGCAACCAACAGTTTGTCAAGCTCAACTAGGAGTTGTTATCTTTTTGAGGCTGGAAGAGACTACTGTCTGTAAACACTGGTGGGAAATACACGAGTATTTGAGTTTTAATGGTCACAGAAAAGTCCAGAAGATGATTTCATCTTTCAAAATTACTTATGCTACTGGTTTGAGAACTGAGCGTAAACACCTTCCCTCTTTCGTGAGCTCTCTAGTGAAACACATGCATGGCAGAGGGATTGCCTCTTCCCGGCGAGCGACTGTGTTGAACTTGCACTTCTTGAGGTGGTCAGCCATGCTGGCGATGTTGGCGAACTTCCACTCATTCACTGTACCAAAAGCTGTGCTGAATCGCCACACCTGAATGACAAACAATGGAGAATGGATGCTGAGACAGTGGACAGCTGTACCATAGTTCCTATTTTTAAAATAGTAAAAAACAACAAACCTTGTCTGTGATCTGCCACGAAGGAGATCCATCAGCACGCCGTTTCTTCTCCCACAGCAGGACGACCATGCCACGCATCTGGAGCAGACTAGCACAGACGTCCCTCATGGTGCGAGACACTCTGGACAGTTGGCACAAGCTGAAGCTGTCCAGGAAGCTTGCTACATGTTGCAACACCTCAAATGGAAGACTGCTGAACTGATCGCACCGAGAGCCAAAGCGGCAGTTTTTCCTTGGGAGGTTGTCCCCGGGTTTTAATGGCAAACCAGGCTGAACACCAAATGAGCCAAGGTGCCTGTCGTGGATGATTCTGAAGCCCTGTACCGATGGGCAGAATCGTCTTTGGGAGTAGGTGCAGCCATAGTAGGCCAAGGGGCAGCGTTGCTCCATCCAGCCATTTAGTCCGGCGTGAATATCCCCATGGACATTTTTGAAATGAGATGAAAACTCATCCCGCCGGAACAACTGCCCGCACACAAATGTGAACATGGAGCGCTGCTTTGTTTGGTATCGAGCCACACATTCAAGCACCAGGTCAAGCCTGAGAGTGTGGAAGGGGCTTGGATTGGAGAGCTGTGGACTGGCGTGATCGCAGGCTGAAGCCGAAGCGATATCTCCCACCATGGTGTTGGTTGCAAGAATGGCTGAAGGGAAGGAGAATGTCTGAGTACCAAAGTCAATGTGGTAGCCATCGACAAACCTGCTATCTGAGATTCCTCTACCGCCCGGAGAGTCGCCGAGGCAGAAAAGCAAAGCTGCAGTGATGAGATCAATGCCGTGGAGGCCCATGGGGTCGTCTGCTACTTCCAGGTCTGATGTGTCCACTGCCTTGTCCTCCATCTTTGCTCGAAACAAGTAAGGGTCTGACAGCAGAGCACGACGTCCATTAAATGTAAACATACTTATTCCTCTAAGCACTTCTACATTCTGTAGTTTACGCTCCAAACACCTATACCTGAGTTCAGTAGGTAAGTGTTGTAAGAAGTTGTTTCTCACATGATCAGACAGCAGGAATGGCATTGGATGTGGAACTGGTGCTTGTTCAGGCACAGGGGGTTCCAGTGCTTCAACAGGCATGTAATTCAGAGGCATCTCTGGCCAGACGAGGTTGGAATCATTTATTGGCTCCTCAATAGTGTCTTCCTTCTCCTCAAAAAACAACTCTACAAAATCACTTTCTTCTGCCCAGCTAATCCCATCTTCTTCTTCTCCATCTGTCCCGACTGCACAATCCACTCCACCTACCGCTCCGAGCTCACACTCTGAATCAGAGTCACTCTCCTGCATATCTACATTCTTCCCATCCTCCGCAACATAAACATTACCATTATCGCCATTTTCTCCATTGTGGAGTGTTCCATTCGTATCAGTCTTTTCCCCATTTAAATTTCCAACAATTACTTCAATATCCTTGGAATTAGTGAGGATGTCCAGTGCTGCTGCTAAACTTCTGCTTGTCTCCATTGAGGCTCTATACAATCCACTATAGGGCTCCTGTTCCATTTCCACTGTTACATTACCTAACACTGTCTCCTGTAGACTTGATGCTGTGGCCATTTTGTCACTTTCATCTGCTCCCTTATCTCCATTCTTTGACACAGTGGTTGTAACCTTCAGGGACTCCAACAACATCCTCTGATCCTGCAGAGCCAAGGCCATGTCCAGCTGCTCCACCTCATCAAAGTCTTTGCTCAAGTTTTCATAGGACTTGCGATCAGCGTAGCTCACAGGCCAGCGATTCCACTCCATAGTACAGCATACTATACTTGCCGGGCACGTCTCAAGGTGTTGTGCCATCCTGATCCTCGCAATAGTGAACGGGCAACCAAATCCGCTGTTAAGGCATGGTAGACGCTCATATGGACACAGCAGACGGTGTTCCTCTAGTTTGCATGAGTGAAAAACTGCCCCACAGACAAGAGGACAGCAGATGAGGTTGCAGCAAACACCTGTCTCTGGTCTTACCATGCATCTTCTGTTGATGCATTTAAGGCAGTGGGAGTGCAGGCTCTCCATATCTTTTATTGTGTTGCTTCTTGCCCAACTGGTTCTGGCAGGGGTGAAGTGTTCAACCCTGAAACAAAGTCCACAGAAATACTTACTTCACAAGTCTTGAGAAACCCAATACATATAGGCCATGCAACAATGTTTTCAGGTAAACACAGCTGGTTAGCTGGAACAGAGCATGCTGGTGTTACATTATCCCGTGACCATTACTGCATCCCATGAGGTCCCATACCTTCAAACTATTCTGTAACAGAGTCACGCACATGTTCTTTCTTTATACATGTTTACTAAAACTTCATGCTGTTTAGAAACCTTTCACAACACCCCTCTTAAGTTTCATGGTGACACCGGTTCTTCCAGGACTTCAGGGCCCCCTCACCTTTAGGCTCTAAGAACTGCCCTTCAATTGCAGTTTGATGAGTTTCAACAGATTATGCAAACTACGTGCTTGCCAGTCGCAGCAGACCCACGAGGTAAATACCTCTGACTCATTAGCCTCGGGCTTATTTGCTAACGTTGGTGTTAACTTTACTTGTGTGGGGGGATTTGCAGGATAACGAATGCTGGCTAAAACGACAACAAACAATAATTTAAAGACCCACAATAATGCTGCAAGTCTAAACCACAAAGACACACAAGAGGACTATTGTTTAAGTATTTGAAGCCGTGGCAAGCAACAGCTTGTTAAATTACGCAAGCATATCTGGCAACTTAGCAAACCGCTAAAAACACAAACACAGCAACAACCGGCTCTAATAAAATTATAATCTCAGCGGCAATAATATCGCCATAATCTGTTTAACTATAAGAAATTGTTTCCGTGATAACTCTGCAGGAAGACGTGTGAGTTGGTTAGTCAAAAAACTTTTGTTAAGTTAAACAAAAGACCATAAACAACATGGCCAGTCAGTTAGCATTAGCAGCTAAACTTCGTTAGCCTACTCAGTTAGCTAGTTAGCTAGCCGATATCTTCAAGAAACTGCTTACCCGAGTTACGGGGTTCTCCGGATGTATTGTATCAGTTCTTCTTTACTTATATCAGCGCTTGCAACATCAACAACTTGGAAACTACAGCTACATAAGCATCTCACAGTATAAAATGTGTCCAAATCTTGTTTTGATATGAACTGGCTATGGCTGGTTTTTCGGCTGTGAGTCCTTCACTGCTCTGAGAGTCAATCGCTGTTTGTGTTGATCCTGCTGGTGTGGGACGCCGCAGTACTACGTCATCACGTAAACGGGCTTGTCATTGGGCCTACAGACGCATGCGCAAACCCATGAGACGGCACTGAAATAGAGTGGGAAATACCCTGAGGACAGTTTTACATTCATCACTCATTAGATGTCTGTGCTGTTATTTGTGGATGCAGACTCTTTGCCAGGCAATGAAAATGACTTATATGCGTATAAAATATAAAATAGTGGTAATGGAGTGCTAATACTGTTAATAATGAATGAATGAATGGATCTTACTAACTTCCCTGTGCAGACAAAGCCTGATATGGTATATTCCTCTGTACAACAGACCTTTTATTACTTACTATCAAAAATATTAAAAACACACCGTTACACTGAGTGACATGTTCCTCCATTACCATGAAGATAAGTAGTGTTGCTTATTTTGTTCTGGTGCTATAAATATTCAGTAATGTGTTATTAATCCATGGCTAAAACAAATTCATTATTTACTCCAGTTTAACCTGTGTAATACTTGCTAAAACTACAGTGCCCATCTGTTTTAGGGAATTATTTAGCCTTTATTAAAAATGAAACCATATATTTGTGGCCTAAGTTAGAACAACTGGGCTTGGGGTCTGAGTAGAGCTGTATGATTATGGAAAAAAATGTAATTGCTATTATTTTTACTAATAGTGGAATTGCAATATTATTTGTGATATCATTATTCTCTTTTATTGAAAAACATTAAAATGATTTTGGTGTGATTTTTGCAGGGATCTGCACCAAACAAAGATGTTTTCTTATGTTTTAATGTCTCTGCACATCCACAATATCTAATTTTGAATTATATTTTGATTCACATTTTGGGTCTGGGTTTAGCAAATATTGTTCCCCCTGCAATTAGAAAATTGCTGTAGGCCATATTGCAATTTTGATAAAATTTCAATTAATTGTGCAGGCTTAGGTGCCTGAGACAGGGTTGGTAAGTTGGAAAGTATTGAGAGACAAACTAGCACACCGTTGGTTTTGGTATTTTAATGGGATTTTTTTGACTATGAGAAAAATATGGAAGAAAACCAACTTTATACTGTTACATAAAAGGAATAATAAAGTAATAGATCTCCTGCATTAAACTTTTGCTTATAAGAGGAAGTACAAAGTATTAGCAGCAACATGCATTTAAATTATCAGTTAAAATCAGATATTCACTTTTTCACCATGTAAAAAATGTAATATTATTTTATTGGATTATTATTACAGATGAATTGCTGAGTAAGCAGAATTTTAATGTAGCTGGTCAAGATGGAGGTAATTTTAATTATTTTACACTGATGGGTAGTTTAATCTGTAAATTAACCATATTTTACAAACTGATTATTGGTTTGCAGATTCAGTTTCTACATACAAAGTAACATGCAACAAATTTGTATAAAAAAAAAAAAAAAGATTTTTAACATCTATTTATTAAAATCCACATCTGTAAATTAGTACCTTTGCAAAATTTCTTAATTTAATGTAATTCAAGTAGTACCCTCTGTTTTCCTCTATTTCTCTTATTTTTGTTGCCATGTATTTGGTTTTATTTTTAGCTACTTTGAGAGATGCTTGCTAAACTTCATTGTACCTGAGTATAATTACAAAAAAGATCATTCTGCCTACAGGTGTCTTTTAACTTAGTGGATAAATAATCATTTTCTATCTTAAATGTAGTAAAGTGGAAGTAGAAAATAGAAAATTATCACAAAATGGCACTTAAGTACTTGAGTACACACTTTTTCACCACTGGAAAAAAATAAAGACAGCACTTGAGGGAGACCTTTATTAAGCTGATTTCTTATAATTAAAGACATTTATCTGTAAAGCGAAACATATGCAAGATTTTCATTATTATCATAAATCACACCTGTACATGTGTGTTTGTGTGTATTTGTACATATTTATGTGTTTGTGTCCATTTTTTTTTTTTTTGCTCCAAAGGGTCCCTGATCCCCTGATTCACGAGGCCACCTCTGAGATGTGGTGAATGTTGGACAGGGTGAGCTGCGCCTCACGTGCCGGGTAGAACCGTCTGGAGCGAAACCACAGCCTCCCAAACACTCCTGTGATCAGCACCAAGACAACCAGCAGCCCCCCGAGGACAAAGGTCTCCACATGAGGGACTCTGCCTGCATCTACATAGAAAAAGGCACAGGTGGGAACCACGCTTTGCATATGAATTGTATACACTTACCTAGACTCTCTTTGAAGATTTAAACAGTAACGATCCATATGAGCTACAGAAATAAACCTACTCAGACTGGGCTTTTCACTGTCGTTTAGTAGTCGTCTGATTGGTCCATAAGACACAGTATGGGACAGAGGGATGTCTCTCCGTATCCTGATTAATTCATCTTCACCTTCACTCGAACAGTTCTGTTTGACAAATACATGAATAAAAAATGAAAAAAAAAAAACAGATACTACAAGTCTATGTGTGGTGGAAGTAACAAAATGACTTTGTAAATTAGAATAATTGAATATGTGAATAAAAAAAATAGAGTGCTAAATTTATCAATTGATTTGATAAACATTATTGACATTTTACTTGAAACAGTGTTGATCTGATAATCAGCAGTCGACCACTCATCATTCACAACACTCAACTAACATTTATTGTTTACAGCACACAATTTTTGTTACTTCTGCCATTTCAACAAAAGAACACGCCCTCTCAGCAAACCGCCCTCTCAGATTTGGGAAGGCATTCGCCCTGTGCTGTAGTCAGTAGGCGTCGTTTTTGATTGACATTTTGGGGCAGAAGTAACAAAAACTGCGTGCTGTAATGACGATAAACGTCAGTTTGGTGTTGTGAGTGATGAATGGTCAACAGTTTATTATCAGATCAAATGTCAATCAAGTTTATCAGATCTACTGATAATGTGTCACTCTATTTTTCAATTCCCTTATATTTTTATGACTTCCATTACAAACACATGTACATCCCTTCCTTTTTATTTAATTAGTTTTTTGTTACTTTCACCCTTAAAGCCACTTTCCTTAAATGATAAATGGTAATTGTGTGTTATTAATGATGTGTGGAAAATGATGAAACTCTGTTTTCATCATATCACAACTGTTTTAGTCAAATCAGCTTTAAATCACTTGAACACTTTTTCATTTCACATCCGATTTCACAACTCCATTTCCAATGTACATGCATTTTCATCACCTACATTTATTTATTTCTTATTTCTAAATTAATTTGTATGACTTACACCCCTCATACAAGTCTCAGGGTCAAGCAGTGCACATTTCAAATCAGGACAGCCTAACCACAAGCTCATACGGCTGAAAAAAAATTCTAGGCCAATGGGTCTATATTAAGGCTGCACATATAGTAGGCTACTTGTCTGAACTGGCCTCTGACTACCAGTTTTAGGAATGGGTGTTGCATGAGCTTACTCACAGGCTGGCACAGCCCCGGGGTGTTGTGGCAGATCTGGACGTTGCAGTGGAGGAAGACGTTGGTGTAAGAGCTACCGACAAACTTGAACATTTGTATCCTGAACGTGGCCTCCGGACCCTGGCCGTTCTTCAACACACTCAGGGTCTGTTCGTTTGACAACACCGGGCAGCTACGGGAAGAGAGACAAAAGAAGCCAGGGAGGCCCGGTGGTAGTGAGAGTGAAATACTGTACTTTAAAAATAGACACAAAGAACAGACAAAGCTTAGAAATAGTGTAAATACTATCTTAGTGATTCAACACAATGGGAGACAGATTTTCTTTTCCCTCTGGCATTTTGAAATCATTGCCCTGAATTCATTGCCTTGCTGTTGCTAACGGTACCAAATACTGCCTGGTTGTCAAGGACATGCACAGCTGTTGAACTGAAATGCACATGGCCTCTCAGACGGGAGTCACATGACCCGGAGTGTCTGGCCAGCTTTCTGAGCAACAAATTCTCTAATTTCAGATTACAACAGCACTCCTGTAAGAGGACGTAGAGCTGTTTGTATAGAAATAGCACACGTG
Organism: Pterois miles; assembly: GCA_947000775.1. Lineage (NCBI taxonomy): Eukaryota > Metazoa > Chordata > Actinopteri > Perciformes > Scorpaenidae > Pterois > Pterois miles. The sequence continues at coordinate 1,117,912 of CAMQGK010000001.1, forward strand.
CCATAAGCAGGTTTCAACATAACACCAATATATAGTGTCTTTTATTCAGACTTCTTTCAGCTGCAAGATGGCAAATGGAAAAGAACAGGCTTTGCCAATGTATAGCTCCACTGTGAGATGTGTTTCTTTTTTTTCCTATTTGCTCATATTAAAATAATAAGTCTCCTCTTCCCAGGTGTACCTGTCTCGGATGAAGGTGTACTGAATATTACTGTATGGATCACTGGTTGGTGTCGCCCAGCATCTCTCCATACGCAGCATCAGGTGAGCCGGTATCTGTAAGACATAAAGGGTTGAGTCATTCTTTACACAAGGTTATTACTTTTCCATACCGGGTCACAAATTGATGATTCATAGTAAGTAAACAACAGGTGTAGCCTGTACTAAGAGGTTATAGCAACACGGCAGCGCTCAAATTACTATCTGGTCACGGGTCGAGTGTTAGATTTCCAGCATTGCTGGGAACATCCCATCGCACAACATATTGCTTAACATCATGTAACAACGAGCTTAAGCTACTCCAAAAATAGCTGTCAATAGTAAGCATACTTCAAACGCTTTAATGTGTTTTTCAAAGCTCGGGATACACAATCTCTGGACTCAGGGTATTCTATTTTAATTTCAATTCTCCCTTTTCATAGATGGCATCCAAAACACAAAATATTGCTTTACATAATTAAATTGTACAGAATCATCAGGTTAATGTAAGGTGTAGGCATTGAGTTGAATAACAAATTAATACTGTGAAGTAAAAAAAAAAAACTACTAAAACTTGTCACTTAAGGCAAAAAAGGATGATGTTGCACCAGATTTGACTGTTATCAGGCCATTAAAAGGCATTATTGGTCACTATCAGTTTTACATTGTAAAAGTGGAAGTGAAAACAACATGTAAAACTGTATGAAATATTACATTTTGAACACAAACAAAAAGGCTTCATAAGGTTTAGGCAACAAATCTACATTTTCTCTAGGTTTAGGCAAAATAACAGTTAGGGTTAATCAAATGAAACTACAGCTTGTTTAGGTTGAGGCAACAAAACTACAACTTATTTAGGTTGAGGCAATAAAATTACAACTTCTTTAGGCTGAGGCAACAAAACTACAACTTATTTAAGTTGAGGCAACAAAACTACATCTTCTTTAGGTTTAGGCAATAAAACTACAACTTCTTTAGGTTTAGGCAAAAAACAATTAGGATTAAGCAAATAAAACTTTAACTTCTTTAGACTGAGGTGACAAAACTACAGCTTCTTTAGAGGAAATAGCACTACAACTTTAGGCTGAGGCAATAAAACTACAACTTCGTTGGGTCTGGGCAAAAAAACTACAACTTTAGGTTGAGGCAATACAACTACAACTTCTTTAGGTGTAGGCAAAAAAAAACCCAGTTACGGTTAGGCAAATAAAACTACAACTTCTTGAGGTTGAGGCAACAAAACTACAGCGTATTTAGGTTTTGGCAACAAAACTGTGTTTTTAGATTTAGGCAAAAAAAAAAAAAAAAAACTTGGTTAAGTTTAAGGGAAATATTGTGTTTTGGCTTAAACTAACTAAAACACAAAGACAACATGTTGTAAATTTCTTGCTGCTCATAAAAGGTTACCATGAAAACTTTGACAAAGATGTCGTCATCCAGCGTCAGTGATGGCACAGTGGTCCATCTGTCCTCAAAGGCTTCATCTTTGTACAGTAACATGGACACCGAGAAGTTCCCGTCCTCTGTGTTCAGAGTGATGGTTCTGTAGAGATAAGAGGGTTAAAAGAGCTTCATACTAAAACCAAATAACTGTACGTAGATTAAATTAAAAATGAACACTTACCTGACATCAACTCTGATCATGTTTTCACCGTTGGGCTGTTGGACCAGGTAGTTGATGGGGTAGCGGCACACAAATGTTATGTTGATGTAGTTTCTCGTTATAACATCTGAGTCGTTGTTGTGTATCGTGTTTATGAACATGATGTGTGTTTCATCCGAGGTCTGAGGAGAGAAAGAACAAACGTAAAAGTCAGTTGAAAATAATCAAGTTAGAGACATTATTGCTTAGTGCAATACATTTCTGTACATTCCTGTTTTATATTTTGTCAATACAAGAATAGATATCCGCTATGCTACTTTGTGTGTGAACCACTGCAGAAATCTGTGTGGAGCTGGAAGAGGGCTCGTCTTACATGTGTCATTCAATCATGTCAATGAAAATCTGAGGCAGCTCAGCAATCCTGGTGACCCACTGACACTGACCTGCACGCCTCTACCTTGTGGCCAAACATTACACTGCAATGTCTTATAACATTTTTATGAAGTCTAATTTTAGGTGAACTGTCATAGTATGAAGAAGACACCACCATATGCGTAAAATCCGAGTACCAAAAATACTTTTTTATGTATTCAGATCGGTGGGATCTGCATTTGCATTTAGCACATTTCCTGTAACATCCAGCATCATAGCACTACTTTGAGAGGGCATATACACTGATAGTTTCATATGAAAATATGGCAACTCTATAATCAGTTACACTGTGCATGTGTTATACCCAGTGGTCTCCATGTTATGACTGATCGGAATCCTTTAAAAAAATTCCTGAATCCTGATCAAGATCCGGATCGCCACCAAAATGTATGAACAAAATAGATTGTTCATTGTACCACACCACACCCCAAATTCTCAAATCCATCGCGAACTTTTGGTGCAATCCGGCTAAAAGACAGACAAACAAATGCCGGTGAAAACATAACCTCCTTCTAAGGTGCTTGGCCTATGTAATAATTCCAGATTATTTCTATCATTTTTCTTTTCTTTAACTGTAAGCAAGGCAGTATGGTTGTAGCTGTTCATTGCTGCAGCATTTCCTAGTTGTGAGAATCACATTAAAATTTAACAGGACTCATTGAGGCTCCATTGTGTACAGTAACCTGTAACTTTCTCAAGCTATAACTTCTACAGTCATCATCCATCCGTCCACACACTATAAATGTGAGTGATACTGTTCAATAGCTGACGTAGGTGAAACCGTAAAATGTGGACGGGTGAAAAGGTTGTGTCCAGGGTTTGTCTGGGCTCCCGCTGGGTGCAGATGGAGGGTGGCTTCTGTGGTCGCTGAGCTGGATGAATTACCCTGAGCTCTCACATTGGAGACATCTTTTACTACCTCTTGGTAAACACACAACCCCCCACTATGAGCACCACCGACAGGTTACGCCACAACTGGCACCTGCACGCGAAGGCTCCGGCTACTATCTGCTGAAATATGAGCGAGGATGCTGTCATGTTTCAATAAAAATGGCTGACCTTTAAACCCAACAATTCAGTCATTTCGTCTCTGACGGCGGGTTTAAAAAGTTCAAGGTGAAAGCCAGATTGGCAGCTACAGCATTCCTCTGCTTTAGCAACAGCAATCTAATCCAGAGCAGGCTTTACTTTCCTCCAGCCGCTCTGCGAAAAACCTTGTAAAACTGCTGAGGTGGAGCATTGGACGATTTCCTCCCTGCTGAAAGCCGCGTTAACCTTTTGCTTGCTTTACAAGAAAAAAAAAAAAGTGGCATGCATTCCAAGCAAGCGATTCAAGCACACTCTTGTGCTGAAGTAGCAATCTACACTTTGCCAAAGTTTGAATCCATAAGAGTGGTTGGGTTAAAATAATTAGGAGGCTAGGTGGCCAGTAATTTACGGCCTTCCTATTCAGTGAACATCCACAAATAATCATCATTTCCATGTAAATCCTGATAATTTAGAACCACGAGGCCATTCAGGATCCCCTCGCTGCTTTGAATAAGGTCCCGCACTGTTGTAGGGAAAAGGAACAACGCCGCCCTTCTTTCTTGACATAAACGCCACCACCCCCTTCTTTTCTCTTCACTCCTTTCTGTCTATGTGCCTTTCTCTGTCCACCTTATTATACTTGCTATGAGCTAATTCCATAGTGAAGACAGAGCCTCACAGTCCACATTTACGTCACAGCAGGAAAAAAAAGTGTCTGGTCTTATTCACGTTATTTTTTACTGTTATGTAAAGTGCAATAAGTAGCTCCTTTTTTGCCAGTGAAAAGAGCCCAGTTTCCACAACAACCGTAGACATCATAAAAAAAGGTAATTTATTATGATGGGGATCTTATGTTGTCAATAATGGAGATACCAAGTGTAGTTTGTGTTCATCTTTTGTTAAAGGTTGTTCTAAATGTCTGTGTTCACGTGCAGCATTTGATTAGTTTAAGGCTCTCTGACTCCTGAAGGCATGTCCTGATTGAGAGGTTAAAATGCTGAGCTAAAAGTTGAAGGTGATACCATGATTGTTCCACAGTCAGAGAGATTTGTCTTTATGCTGAAAACGTAGTCGTCTCCGACCTCAACGCCGCGGCACTCTGGGTCGTTTAGATGCAAATCCCAAACCTAAACGAAAGGAAGCACAAAACTAAAAAAATGAATCAAGTGTTAGGCAAAATTGCACTGCCGATAATTTGGGATATCAGTGAAAGTTGAGGAAGTTTCGTTTGTGCTCACTTACATAAACTGGAGGAACTTTGTTGAGGAAGAAAGCGCTGGGAATAACAACCTCCATGTGGTCGTTGGTACAAATGACAGTTTCATTGAGCTCTAATGGAAAGAAGATTAAAAAAAACAGATTGAATCTCACACAAAAAATGTTTTTCAGATGTTTTCTCTCTTAGTTATAGATTGTATTCACTTTGTGCATCATCACATAGTCTTTTACATATAAAGTCCAGCCACAGATACTGTATCTGGGATCAGGGTGTAAACTCCTCATTATTTAGTCATTTTGTCTTTGCAAGTGGAGGAACAGTGAATATTATTTCACTTTATTTCAAGTATTTTCTATAATCAAGTTGCAGAAAACTGCCTTCTTCTTCCTTGATACAAACAACTCAGTAAAAATTATGACAAAATTCATTACAGAATGATTCACACCAACAAAATCATTTTAGGTAGTTTGTAATGTAACTAAGTAGATTAACTCTAGTACTGTAGTATTTCCCTTTTCTGCCATTTTTTTACTTCTACTCTCTACTCTTCAGAGGGAAATATTGTATTTCTCACTCCACTACAGTTATCTGACAGCTAAAGTTCCTTCAAAATAAGATTTTACACATTAAGTTCAGCCTCAGATATCTAGGGTCAGGGCGTAAACAGTCATTATTAAGTCATTTTTGTCTTAAAGACTTTTCTTTAAAAAAAATCTGCAAGTGGAGGAAGAGTGAAGTGATTCTAGTGCAGAAATCTGCCTTCCCCATCCTTGATACAGAACCTCACTTGTAGAAAATTATTACAAAATTCATTACAGAATGATTTACACTAACAAAATAGGTGTTTTAGGACTGAGCCACAGACTTGATAAGATGGAGATTTCTTGCAGTGCACAGCTGTCTTCTCTGTCAGTAGTAATACTGTAGTATTTCCATTTTCTGCTACTTAATACTTCTACTTCACAACACTTAAGAGGGAAATATTGTACTTCTCACTCCACTACAGTTATCTGACAGCTAAAGTTCAAAATAAGAGTTTACACATAAAGTCCAGCCAACAACACTGAGGGTCAGGGTGTAAACATTTAAGTCATTTTTGTCTTAAAGCCTTATTTTATTACGAGTGATAACAAAAAATCTGTCAGTCAAGTATTGTCCATAAAGAAGTGGCAGAAGACTGCCTTTCCTTTCTTGATACAGACACCTCAGTTGGTGCAAATCATTCTGTAATGAATTTAATAATTTCCTACAACAACAATAAGACTTTTAGGATGAAGTTATTGACTTGATAAGACGGGGATTCGTTGTAGTGCACAACAGACTGTCAGTGGTGTAATGTAACTAAGAAGATTTACTGAAGTACTGTAGTATTTCCATTTTCTGCTACTTTATACTTTCACTTTATACTCTACTATATTTTAGAGGGAAATTCTGTCACTCCACTACATTATGACAGCTAAAGTTACTTTTTAAAATCAAACAAAGCGTTATGTTTTCTTTAAATATGATGTATTTTGTAGATTAAACTACACAGTAAAACACACAGTAGTTAAAATTAGTTTCACATCTACCAGTTCTAACATTAAAATATTACTTACACATCAATGCATCAATAATAATTATACAATTATATAACCCATAGTAATATAAGTCAGACGGGACATTCTGCTGTATAATAGCATAATAGTTCTTTTAATATATATGATAGATTTTGAATACAGGACTTTTACTTGTGATTGCATTGTATTGCTTATACTAAAGAAAATGATCTGAGTACTTCTTTCACCACTGCTAAATTATACTACTGCTATTGTGAATGTAAACACCATTTAAAAAAAAGAAGTTTTTACTTTGACCTGAAGCACTAAATCGTCCCTTTTTGAAAGCCCATGTTAAACCAATGACTGTCAATATGAAAAATGACTCTCTAACGACTTCTTGAAGGACTGTGTTTCCCCTAAAAAAGCAGTTAGTTTGACCCTCGACACTTCGGTCCTGGGTGCGTGATGCGAGGTGTGAGCTCACCCTCCTCCTCCTCAGGCTCCAGATACTCTGCCGAGGTGACCATCCTCATGGTGAACAGTAACCAGGCAAAAACCACACCGGCAGGTGCCATCTTCCAAGGACTCTCCGTCTGGTTTCTCTGAGCCACTCCACTACCTTTTTGGCCCTTTGTGAATCTTGCGGGTACTATTCACCACAGCTCGCTGTCCTGTCACCACAAGACGTAGCACCCCTCTCTCACTCCAACCCTCGAAACACAGCTCTAATGAACTGGGAGCCTCCCTCCGGCCTTAAAACACCAGCTTGAATGATGTCCCCACCAACAATGAGATTCCGCACATGAATAGGGGGAACTGAGGGGAGTCCAAGGTAACACGCATGTTACCGCCTACTGCGGCCATGTCCTCTCAGTAAACATCTTACAACTGTTTCTTACTACAGGCAGCAGCAACAAGTCTGGTAACCATGTAAAGAGGAACAACAGCACAGGGCCGGCTCTCTTTGTTGTCTGAATCCTTTGTCTGGACATTTTAAAATCTTTACTGGTGCGGGAATCCCAGTCAGTCAGGCGAAAAGAAAAGTCATTAGGAGTCAAGGGCAATTCAGTCACGATGCCAAAGAGCTGCAAGTGTGTGTGTGGTTGAAGAGACCGTAAAATACAAGCAAACACAAGAAAAAAGTATTTTCATCACCTTCAAAAAAAGCTTTGAAATAGGAGAAATGTAGTAAAACAGCAACATATCTCTTTAACTTGTCCAGACAATTAGTAAGAAGTAATACAAGAAAAAGGTGAGATAATGTGGCAGATAATGAGGCAGAAAACATCTCACACTTTGACTTTTATGAGTTTAATTTACAAGATAAGTTTCCAAGACACTGAATTGTGTGCTTTTTTGTCTTGTAAATAAGACAAGCACAAGTGTTGAGCTCTGGCATTGTTTTTAACAGACAAATAGCTTTAAGAAGATTGTCTGGCAGAAGAAAATCCTGCCATAATCTCTCACTTCAATTGTAACGGAGTAAAAGTGAGTTGAGGTCAATGGCTTTCTTCCTGCTTTCACTTTTACTACACAGAGATAATAACAAGACAATAAAAGCACTGGACAAAAAGAGCTGGTCATAAGCGGTTGTTGACACCCTGCCATCAACAGATGTTTATTTCCTGATAGTTGTGAGAATACCTCAATCACTGATGTGATTGCAGCATTTAAATTGCTCCATTTTCAGCTCAACTGACAGCGAAGTTATATATAAATGCATGTACTTAATGTTAGAATAAAACAAGCAACAATACAGTTCAGTGTAGTCAAATGTGACCATCAAACATGTACTTGAACAGCAGACGTAGTTATTGAATCATTAAGTTTCAACTATGACAACAAGTGAGCACAAATACTCCAAAGAGACTGAAAATCTCAATACAATTAAGAGACACGTTGTAGTCTGCCTTCAGCGATCTGATAAAATATCATTTTGGGAATGTATTTGATAGCTTTAGCATGTTTTATATAAAAAAAGTTGAATGTGCAAAATCAGAGTACATCTATCACCACCGTGTAAAGAGTGATCTGTGTGAGTCCAGGTGTTGAGATTCACTCCAGATGTTCTGTGTCTTCAGTAAACAGATCAGCTAGGTCGGCTACTGTCAGCACGGCAGCCTCTGAGTGCTTCATGGTTGTGCTGGTGTGACTAGAATTAGAAAAAAGCTTTTATCAGAAGTAGCACCTCTAACTATTGAATGTCTGAGCTCGCCTCTGAATTTAGGGGTTTTTAACTAGGGCTGTCAAAGTTAACATGATAATAAAACATTAATGCAAATTAGTTTTAACGCCACTAATTTCTGAATCCATTGGAACCAACCATTTCAAGTTAGCTTGATGCGAAGGAGGCTAATAACCAAAATTCATGTAAAATTTTGCCGAGGACGCACGGCCATTTTCAAAGGGGTCCCTTGACTGCTGACCTCAAGATATATGAATGAAAATAGGTTCTATGGCTACTGACAAGCCTACTTTATGATAATCATGTGCAGTTTTTGTGAGGGTTTCTGGACAATATTTGTCATTATTTTATGTTGTTAATTGACCTTCAGTAACAAATATATACATACATTTGTATAAAGCAACACATTTGCCCACTCCCATGTTGATAAGAGTATTTAATACTTGGCAAATCTCCCTTTAAGGTCCATTTTGAGCAAATAAATGTGTGATTAATCACAGTTAAATATTTAAATCGATTGACAGCCCTATATTCTGTTATGATTCTTACCATTTGTCTGCTGTCTTCAGCATTGCCTGCATTCTCTCTTCTATGGTGGATTTGATGAGGAATCTGTGAACAAATGTTGGCCTGGTGGACAGAGAAAACAACTGAAATCACACAGAATGTACAAAATAGTGGAGGCATTGAGTCATTAAGTGTACTATGACAGTCAATACTGTACAGATAACAGCCATGATTGAAGCCATGAAACCTCAGAAACACAAAACAGTAGCTATAAAGAAACTTTAACTGCATGTAGGTTGAAATATCAATACATCTATAAACTGTATTTTGCTGTATTTTAATCAGGAACTTGTCGTCCACTGACTGACTCGATTTCCTGTGTCTTACTTGGTCTGGCCGATCCGGTGCACTCTGCCAATGGCCTGGAGCTCGTGAGCCGGGTTGAGGATCGGCTCCACCAGCAACACGTGAGTCGCTTCGATGATGTTCAGACCGTTGGAGCCGGTGTGGAGAGGGAGGAGGAGGATGTTGATCTTTCCTTCGTATTTGAAGGAGCACAGATTCTCCTGTTAAATTGAAGCCAGTGCACTTGTTACAAACAGGCAAGTGATTTCTGGCATGTGTTTAATTTGTTCGAGTTCAAGATGTGTAGGATTTCTTATTAGTTTCAATACAGCAATCTAAAAAGTAGGTTTAACGTTTTTTTAATATGGGTTTTAATCAGAGATGTCGCATTATACTGGTACTAATGATAACTGTGATATTTAAAAATTAAATATTGATATCATTTTAATAGTACACATAAGATAATATTGTGTAAATAATCCACCACCTCCAGACTCTCCCTTCACCTCCAGACACTTGTACTTTGAGTGTAGTTCATTCGCCGAAAATGAGACAAAACACACTATAAACAAAGCTAAAGATGAACTGAACTAATTACTATATTATATTTTTCAAGTTGTCTATAGATATGATAATTTTGTTTTTTGTTATTATTATTTTGGCCATGATAACGATGTAGTGAAAATCTGGTATTGTGACAGCTCTAGTTTTAATCAATGCAAAGTTTGCTGAGACATTTTGTTGCAGTATTCAATATGTAATTTTATTTTTTTTTTTCAGCTGAAGCTACAAGTATTAAGTTTTTACCCCCCAGATTTTATTATAGAAAACCTCTGAAACTAAATTAAGATCACAAGGTGCCACAACATAGAGCCACACTTTTTTCTTTTAATGCAGGGTGACCCATCCAAACTCTGGATGAATTCTTAGGTTGAAATAAAAACACTTTGATCAGCAATTTAAAAAAAATAAAGACTTTTTACACATTGGCACATTAGTTTGCTCACTCGCTCTATGCTAGAAAGAGTTGCAGATATGTCTGTTGGAAGGACATTGCGTTTTATTTATACATTATATATTTGTCCATCTGTCTGTCTGTCAGCAGGGTATCTCTCAAGCTTTGGAATAGATTTCCAAACTAAATGTTCTGAAGAGACAAAAAGATAAGATACTGGTGGTGAGTTGGGCATTGGATTTCTAATCCACTATTATAGGATTAGGGTTGTTTTCTTATCATATGTTTGCAGGTCAAAAAATTCAATTTCACCTAAATATAGTCGTAGGGATGATGTGTTTGGGTGTAACAGTGATTTGGAGGATTGCTGTGTTCACTGGAGGACACACATTAGCGCCAGCTGAGAAAGTAAGTGTGTGAAAATGTGTTTGGAGAAGTTTTCTGTGACAGCTGAATTTTCTCTGGGCGTTAAACCCCACCTGGTGTAGTTGTGTCACATATCGCAGGGAAGGCAACTGTGGGGTTGTGTGTGTTAAGTATATTTAGAGATGGGTACAATGAAAACTCAAACCTGGAATTTGTGAATCCCGTTGATCTGAGAGAACTCCATGTTGTTGTCAAACAAAGCCTTAGCGATGATGTCCAGGACACTCAGCCACTGAGCAGGCAGGAGAGACAAAGAAACACGCTGGGTCAGATCCAAACTCTATATCATCAAAATAAATCACCATTTTACAGAGCGGGGATAGTTCACAGTTACCGTGGAGAAGACAAGACACTTGGCCCCGGGGTCGCTCACTTGAATCTTCTTCAGTGTTCTCACTACGGCCTCCACTTTGGTCGAGTGGCTTCCCTGACAAACACAGGAGGAGGAAAATCAGGATATAGTGGTAATGTAATAAAATGTTAAATCACAATTACATACATTACAAGGCACAAATCAAAGTACAGTCCCATCATAAGTGCTAGTTATGGTCACGAATAACATCTCAATCATTGAGGTGGGGAACAAAATACATCGAGCAACCTTTGGACAATCTGGATTTAGTCATAACAGACCAAATCCTGGTGTTGCTGACTGACCTTGACCGGTATGTCCTGGTCCTGACTGGACGACTGGGTGGTGAACACATAGGAGATCTCTGTGTGGGACGTGGTCTGCCTACAGATGGCACATTTGATGGCCCGCCGCCTCGAGCCCACGCTGTACTGCTCCACGATGATAGCTATGCACTCGTTGCAGAAGCAGTGGCCGCAGGTCAGCACTGCCCACTGGGAAAGAGAGACGGCAGATAAGTGAGATGAAATGATAAATACAGATAAATCAAATAACAATATAATCCAAAAGATTTCATATCCTCAAGTTAAAAGTCAGTTTAAAAGGGTGCATTTTTTGCTGTTTAAAAGAAGTAGCGGTCACCCTTGTGTATTGGCAAAAATCCGGCGATATAATACGTATCATGATACAGGGGTTACAGTTCAATATATAGTGAAATGTAGTGATACTGTAAGCAAGGTGATATATTGCGATTTCTTTAAAGCTAATTTTAGGAAAACTGTCATAGTATAAAGAAGATACCAGAATTCAGAACAGTGGGATCTGTTGATATGTAATAAGGATGCTGTTCTTACTTTGGCATGTCATTTTCATGCCATGTGGTCTGTACAGACTGCACTGTAAATGTATCTGCGTTAATATGCTCCACTCAGAGGTAGTGACGTAGAATAAAAAGTGAAAAAGACTGCTTGTGGAAGGAGAGCTGGATGTGTCTAACAAACACAGGTTACATTGTTCCTGTACATGTTTTACTTAGTTTGCGTACTATCCTTATCCCAACCATGGACTTTGCCCTCAACCTCACTAAATGGGTTTGTTGCCCCCTGCTGGTACTACATTTAGTAGTCATACACGCGTGTATTCATATCTCAGCGAGGCAAAATGTGACACTGACACGCCATCCTGTTGAAGACAGGTGGGTCTATTATACACTTTGGTGTGATACCAGATAGCCCTGTAATATCCAACATCACAGCACTACTTTTTGTGCAATCTGATAGGCAACGAATCTCTGAATGCAAACTAGTAATCAAAAATCAATAGTGTTTTTGAGAATCAATACAGTACCACAAAACAAACTACTGGAATACTCAAGTGTATAGATATTTTCTTACACCTCTACTTCTAAGCGATAAATTAAATAAACCTTTATAACTTTTTATCTATGTATCTGAAGCAATGATAAGCCAAAGAAGGGATGCTTTACACCTGCTGACTTCCTGGGTGCATCAGGCACATTGCTATCATCAAGGAAAAGTACAAGACAGTACACACAATATCAAGCAAATACCAGTTGCTGAACATATGAATTCTGGTGCTAGACAAATCAGATTCAGATTAGATGTACTGGTAATTGCAGTCCCTGGCCAGTGTTCATCAGACAGACTGTCGTTCAGTCTGAGACAACCGAACGATGCTCACCTCCTGTCCCAGCGGCCGGGCGCAGATGGGACACGGCTCTGGGTTCAGCCCTCCAGTAGACTTGTCCTGGGACTGGAGCAAAGGAATTTATGTTATTTAGAATGAGCTCATACCACACGGTTTGACATAAAGTCTCTGAATGAGCTGGGAGAGCATTTCTGTGCTTTGTAGTTACTATGAAATGTAAACGACCTTCTCCAGATTAGTGAGATAGAGAAACTGGCCAAGCTTCTTTTGGAGCTGAGACTTGGCCACCGCCTGGTCATTCAGAAGCTTCACTCTGTTCTGCTCCACCTGGAAGCAAAACAAGCAGAGGTCAGAGGTCAGGAATGCAATAAAAATAGTTACGGCACAATATTTCATCCTTGGAAACGTTCACTGATAAAACAAAAAACAACAAAATAATGGGGCCCAATATTGGGTCAGAGGCCCTGAGCTTTTAATTCCTCTATAAACAGTTTACTAATTAAACCAGCCATATTGCATTTATGCTCATATTAGTGGCAACATGTTAAGCAAAGACTTTACATTAGTGGAAGCTGAACAGACTGCACACCCTCTATCAGGGCTACTGTGCTGCAGAGTGACAGATAGTGTGAGTTGACATCTACGGGTTAAGAAACATTATGCTGGACAGCACATTAAAGCGAGCCTGCAAATCCATGTTAGCTTTGGAGTGGAAATTAATTAAATAAACACATAGACTTTTGGTGATTGTACATTATGACTCACAATATTCTTTGTTTTCAAGAGAGGGATCCCTCCTCTGTTGCTCTTCCTGAGGTTTCTCGCATTGTTTTTCTCTGTTCAAGTTTATTTTTTAAAAACCCAAATTAAGGGTGTAAGGCAGGGGTGGCCCAACTTTTTTGATTGTGGGACATATACAGAAAAAATGTCAAGGAGTCACAGGCCAAACAATAGTGAATGTATTGTTTCAACCAGTTATGCTGCAAGAAAATTAGTGTTTCTAGACTAGAAAATTTTCTATTAAAATTACTATGCAATACTATGAAACAGTTTTTACTCAATGTTTATTGGCGTGTCCAAAATGCATGCAATGCCATACAAAAATGATTTCTGTATCTGCTGCTCTTAAATTGAATTTAAATGAACTTTTACACTATAATACAGTGTGTGGCCAAAGTGTCCACTTGAAATATTATGATGTTATGTGTAAATCTGTGAATTTGTTAAAAGAGGAAGAACTTGTCGAATATTGGTTTCGGTTCATGGCTTAAGCATCCACTTAAAAGATTACAATGCAAATGTAAGTGTAAGATGTAAATCTGCCTATTGTAACAAACAGAACGAGGCAGAAATGGTAAAATATTAGTTTCTGTGCCAAGAGGTTAAGATGGAGATCATTTCACTGAATTTAGTCAACATCTAATGTTTAACACATTAAGACTGGATGCTACATTTGTGTGTTAATACCTTTAAGACCGGATGTGACGTTCACGTTTTAGACATTTTCAGTTCAGTTAGATAATGGCCTATAGTGACTATATATTACAGACTCAACTTTTTGTACACCACCATTTAAGTTCTTGCACTTTTTGTTTGACATGTAAACACATCACTGTAAAATGGGTCAGAATTAATATTTTTGTTGTTTAGTAATTAAAAAAGTGGTTATGATTGTTAGGATGAAGCCAATAAGATCTCATTAAAGGCAAAAGTCAAAGCTGTTAAATGTTTTTTTCTATTTCATGTTTCTATCTGCTACAGAGGTAGAAAAATAAATCTTTTTGTAAACAAATCTGTAAAGTTTTTCATAAATCCTCAGGTTTTAGGAGGTTGCTTTCAAAAACAGCTCAGGTTTTACAGTGTTTTTTAGGTGGCCCCTCAGGTCTTAACATGGAATGTACATACAGTGTAATTTATTAAAAACATGCTCAAACTATATTCTAGATTCATTTCTAAAAACCGTGGCCGTAGTTTGGCCACCCCGGGTCTAAGTTGTGATTTGTGATCCTGAGCTATATAAATAAACCTGACGGACCTTATAAACAGAATAGACTGGCATTAGCATGTTGATATGATTAATAACGAGATGTTTCATTGTCTTTAACTCACTTCGTGTGGCTCGATGATGTGCAGCAGTTTGGGCTTCGGTTCATCAGGCAGACGCACACGCAGCCTCTCGGTGGCCATCCCGAGCTCATCGATGGCCGACACGTGGTTCCTCAGCACCATCCAGTACTCATGCAGCACCTGACAAGGCACAGAGGTAGTTAGCTTTCACTTCGCTATGCTTCTGTCATTAATTTTGGCATTTAAAAGGAGCATTATGTAGATTTCTACAGCTAAAAGTACGACCACAACACTGTGCGGGAGGGCGGCTGTTATTAGATACCAGCTGTTGAGATTTCTGCCTTTCCAAACTCACTTTCTAATGCATAGTCTTACAGGGTAGTTTGTTATTCATTTAAACAATATGACACATTTATTAAAAGAAGTTAATATTAGGAGCATTTTGCTAACATTTTTAAACATTAATTCAACAATTTTCTAGTTTTGTTTTTCTTTGGATTTGGATCTTGTGATCTATTTCCGCATTTACAGACTGCTTCAAGATCCTTTTTACGAGTTATAATGGATTACAAACTGGAAAATAAAATTATACACCTATCATGTGTTTGTAAACCCCTCTTGACATTTTGCCTCAAACAAAGAGACATTATTGTCTTCAATGGTCATACGTTTTAATTCAAACTTTAGCTTTTTGAATAAGTAGTGCTCCCAGGTTTGATTGAAATTGAAGAGAGGGGTTAGGAGCGTGCACACAAACCTTGTACTCTTTCTTCCAGTTCTCAAACAGCTCCATGAACGTGTTGCCCTCCTCCACCAGCTCTGGGTCCATGCGTTTCACTTTGGCAAAAGACAGGATGGCCTTCAGAGAGCGCTCCGTCTCACTGGCTGCCCACAGACCTCGGCTGGTGGTGGGGAGACGGTCGTCCATCAGCCCCTCCTCATCCTCAATCATTTCTTCAAAGATGGCCGTCTGTCCCTTCACCCTGTCGGGTAATTTTCCTCATAAATCAACAATTAAAGTTTTCGTGTCATTTGAGAGACAAGTCTACAATATTGCTCTACTTACGTGTGAGAAAACAGCTTGGACTCATAATTGATGAAAAGTACATCCGCTTTGCAAAAAACACAACTGAAACGTGACAAGAAAAGAATATTAGTTAAAATTTAAGAAAACAAGGCACTGTCAAAATTTACAAAGCGTTTCATGTTACTGAGGCTTATTAAACACATTCAAAGGCTCTGATGAAATGTTACATGTTGTGTATTTTAAGGTAAAACAAGGCTATAAATGAGGAGAGCTGACTTACTTATTGAGAGGCAATCTCATCGGCCTGAGGTGACAAATGGTGACCTCATCGATGACTTTCTTTGAAGCCGGGCCTTCGAGACTCTTCACCGCCTCTCGCACAGTCTTCTGGGATTTTATCAGATCCTCCATTTGTGTGGTGAGAAGGAACTGCAGACCACAAGCATCACGGAACCTGCGGGAAACACCATTTTGCTTTTACCACATTAGTGTAAGTTTAACTATTTAACAATCGTCCCATTTTAAATAAATTGACATTGTACTTGTCTGCCATGCTGAGCTTGTTGGCTTGTTGCTTGTAGCTGGACGTCAGTTCGTTCTTGATGCGGGACACCAGGTCGTCATCGTAGGAGCAGCAGATGGCCCGCTGGATGACGTCCAGCCACCAGGGAGTGTTCAGCTTGACCTTGAGATGATAAGTCCAAATATTCAAACCTTAAACTATCTCTAGACCAGGGTTAATATAGTAAACTAAAACTAAAATAAACAGTGAAAAATATTTTTTGTAAACTGGAACTAAATAAAAACTAAATCCTGAAAGAAAAACTCAACAAAAATTATATTTCCTGGTTAAAAACTAAGAAAAAATAAATAAACATAAATTGATTTCAGTTTTAGTTTTAGCTATGATATAGCACAACAGAAAAAGGAGACCGCATGAATATCCGCCTCTCGTGACACTGAACCACAGAAACTGAATTGACTTGACCTTCGAGGAGATGGCGCTACGCCCGAATCGCTTCACACTGGACACGACAGTAGCGCGATGATTAAATATTAACATTGAACATTAAAACTAGATATAGAAAAACTAAATCTTTCTGAAAACTGCTATGCATTCTGAAAACTAAATTAAAACTAAACTAAAATTAACTAAATAACTAACTAAATAAACTAACAGTCAAAACTAAAATAAAAACAAATCAAAAATTCAAAACTATTATAACCTCGCTCTAGACTCAAACTATTAATAAAAGTCATTCCAGTGATTAAATACTCTCATTTAGTGAATGAGGCCGATATTTAGTTTTTATTAAAATGTAATTATCACCTATTATATTTGTCCACAAACAATGACTTAACATAACAGTGTACATCCTACATCCTGTACATTCGTTCGGCAGATTATCTGTTATAATATGAAGCAGTTTGCTCAGTGTAGACATAAAAGAGTTCTCACTTTGCGTTTCAGCTCCTTAATGTTCTGCAGCACCGGCTGCAAAGCCTGATGGGCGTCTGCGACCTCCGAGTCGTATTTGGTCATGTAGTGCTGTCGAAGCTGCTCCGCCTACAGAGACACGGAGAGCGACTGAAGCAAAATGCAAAAAAATAAAATAAAACAGATACAAAAAACTAAAATCACAGATTTCCTCATTGGAATAAATGTGTTCTAACTAGAGCTGCAATGATTAATCGATAAGTTGTCAACTATTAAATTGATTGCCAGCTATTTTGATAATTGGTTTGAGTAATTTTTAAGGAAAAAGAGTCTAAATTACAGCTTCTTAAATGTGAATATTTTCCGGTTTCTTTACTCCTCCATCACAGTAAACTGAATTGAGTTGTGGACAAAACAAGACATTTGAGGAACCAAATAACCAAACAACTAATCCATTAATCAAGAAAATAATAAACAGACATTTAACAGACAGTGACACAAATCATTAGTTGCAACCCTGTTTCTGGCTGAAAGAAATACTTTTGAATTACCTCCTCACTTAGTCGGTCGTCTCTCAGTGTTGGAGGTATCCCAGGGTGCTTTGCGTTCAGCAGTTCCATCAAATTGTGGGTTGCATGAAGTCTCTGATTTACCACAAAAAAGACAAAAGTAGTATCAGGCATTTTTATATCAACTTGCAGGATATAAACTATCCATAATGGTTAGAAATAAAAATCTAATGTATATTATGAATTAATGTCTGTAGAATCAAAACCTTAAAGACTCTTGTCAGATGGTGTGTGATTTCAGAAATGAAACCCTTCATGTGTTAATCAGAGACGTGAATGGGATGAGGACGTATACCTGTAATGAATCAGTCTTCAGTCGGCCTTTGTGCTCCTCCGACGAACGAAGCACTTCTCTATACATCTCTGTCGCCTCTACAAACTCATCTGCAGGTGGCAAAGGAGACGCTGGATATTAGTGACACTCAACATGTCCTGTCACATGTGGTGCTAATGAGACGTGCTACTCCAGCCACATTATACACGTATTATCGTCTCACAGGGACCTGCTGCAACACAAAGATGAGATCATGGCTTGTGTTGTGTTTGAACTGATTCCCATGGGAAACTGGGAGCAGTTGGAGCACAAGGACAGAGGTGGGGTTTCATACTTCTGATGATGTGAATTCCAGCCAGGCCGTTGAGTGCGCACACCAATTGTCTGTGAGCTTCTTCACACTCCACTCGACATTTCTTCTGCAGGGACTTCAGGAGCTCCTCCATCGTCATGGTGCTGGGGAGGAGGGGATACAAGCACTCAACAAACCCTCCATGGCAAATGGGTCAACTTTAAATAAACACAAATACTCATTGTATAGTTGACAGAAAGGTTGCTGTGCTCTATTACCGTTGCTAATGCTGTGATTTAGTCGAGCTAGATTGGTAATTAACCGTTGCAGCTGCCTTCAGATAAAGAGCTGTCCTCGCGCGTTCAACACATAATACCAAGTGTTATCTACCTTTTCTGCAGAGGCAGGAACTCCCCCCTCACAGCCTGTGGATGGCAGCAGGCCTGACGCAGCCTCAGCAGCGGACACAGGATGGTGTGGACGGTGCGGCGGTCCAGGCTGCCAAGTTTTAGGCTCCAGTCGGAGATCTTCCTGAGTTTGACCAGAGCGTCCTGGGAGCAGACCTCGTGCTGACGGTGGTAGAAATGGCCCTCGACGGGGGAGAAATGCAGCCAGTGAACCTCCTCTGTCTGAGGGGGAATCTGGATCTGGCAAAACAACAGAGAGCAGGTCATTAAACACATCGTTTATATTTTCTCAACATAATGAACATTAGTTATTTTTAAAAAAATCTTTATATCAGTAAAATCAATTCAAAGTAATTTATAGATTACATTTTATCATCAAAATACAGAACTTTTGTTGTCCTACCTGATCAATAACATCTTTTTTAGCTGATCGCCACAATAATTGTGCAATTACATTGTACAGCGGCTCAGTGTTTCCACGTCGATAAGGGCGATAAAGCAGCTGGTCCCACCAGTGTTTTACCCAGTAGGGGTCAACTCCCAGGAAAAGCACAAGGCCGTACAGATCTGTGCAGGAAACATCAGGTTAGAGATGCATTTTGTTGTGCTAATTTGGTTTCAGTCATTTTTAAACATTGTTGAGAGTCTTAAGAGACCAAACACAGAGCCTCTGATTCAAGGCCTGCTTTGAATCAGCTGTGGCCCAGAGGCATTATGTTTTCAGCTTGTACGTCCATCTGTACGTACATACATCTGGTCCATTCTTGTGAACGCAATATCTCAGGAACGCCTGGAGGGAATTTCTTAAAATTTGGCACAATCGTCCATTTGGCCTAAAGGATGAACTGTTTAGATTTTGGTGGAAGCATCGGTATCATCATGCTGCTACATGACTGATGCTTAGTGTTTAGTCCAGAGCACCTCAGCTTTTTAGTGTAGGTGCAGCTGTAAACGCTGTCTGGTCGATTAGAGTTGATGCTCTAGATCCCAACGTGGATCAATACTGGCTGATTGCAGGCGTTAACTGCTGTTTCGTTTTTTTTTTTACAACTGCTTTAAGTTTTTCTGACTTGGCATGCGACTCCAAAGACATGATGCCCAGTGTTCCAAGCTTCAAAGTTTTGTTGCAGAGGGAACAGCGGGCTTCAAATACGTTTTCAGGCACCGGCTTCAACCGCACACTAAATTCACTGTTCTCTATCCACAGGTAACTGAACTTGCATTTACCCACAGAGAGATCACAGCTCTTCCCTTTTTTTCTGCTTTATAGTTTTGTGAGCTCATGCTTAAAAAAACCCAAACATTTCAAAGCAAGATAATGCATTTCTTTTGAAGTGAAAGTAACATCAATGAATTTTTAAGACCTGCCAAAATTGGATTTAAGACATTTTGAGGCCTTAAATTCAGGTTGTTGGATTTTAGACCCTTTTTTGGAGTTTTTAAGACCGCACAGGAACTCTGAAAAAAAAAGGTTTTGGCCATAACTCAAGAATTCATATTCTAATTATGACAATTTCACACAAATGTCTAATAGGATAAAATTATGGCATTTTGAACAGACACAACGGTAAGGCGGTAATTCTAGTTTTCTATGTAGTGATTTTTTTCTTTTGGTTTTACCTTCTAAGCCTCTCTGGACAGGAGTGCCACTGACACACCAGCGGTTGACAGATGCGAGACGTAGAGCCATTTCTGCAGCCTGACGGTAAAATAAAAAGGAGTATAAACAAAGCTTCAATACACAAACTGAAAAAAAACATTGTAAATTAACATACACAGTCTGACGCCTCACATACAACCTGTGAATAAATACGATTTTAATCACATCACACAAGATCAGAATCAATATGGTATTCTGATGCAGAAATAAGGTTATAAACATAAAAACTACCCAGCCCATAAAACTCCAAATGCTTTATTATTTTCCCACAGGTCCTGATTTCTGGATCCCTTCCACTCACCTTGGCAGTGGGACACTCAACCATCTGAGCCTCATCCAGACAGATGCGCCACCACTCCACGGCCACCAGAGGACTGGGAATGGCCATGTAGCGCTTCTGGTTGCGGAAGCGGCGTCCGTCCTTGCTGTTGCTGTGGGGAATGTCGACATAGTTGAGCTCTGACCGCAGCACATCGTAGGTGGTGATGACCACATCCTGCTCGGCAAGCATGTGTGGCTGGATGAATCCGTGCTTCTTCACACCCTGATAAACCTGCAGGTAAAGACGTCATAACAATTACTACTTTTTTTTTTTTAGCTTTATGAAAGTGCAAGCGAATGCAGGTTAAAATGTGAGAAACAAGAGGAGATAAGTTTGTACATGCATTACCAAAAGGATAAAAGTAGTGACCCTGAGAGGCTTCTTCAGCAAGCGAGACGTGGAGAGGAACATTTACAGTAGATTTATATTGTTAACAAAACATTTGTTTATGCACAAATGCAGCCGTCTTTGAATTAAATATACTGACAGCTGCAACTAACAGAACGTGAACACAACATCTGCTGTAGAGAACATTAGAACATCACACTTATCTGTCTTAAACTAACACTTGAGATAAAGGACTGCATGTTAGTAATGTTATCAAGTTGAATGATTAGCAGTAGTTATGGCAGCTAATACTACATTTCAGCGTCATTTAAATTACATAAAACTGTATACATCCATTACTTGTACTTGTTAACTAATGACACTTATTGGTGTTAGTGCGCAGACAAGTTCTGAATGACTTTTCATGCAGAATGACTTATTTCCAAGAAACTTATGAGCACATCTCTGATAAATAAGATTCCTTGTGGAGAAACTCTATCTGTCGATTAATCGGTTAATCTACTAGTCGATAAAACCGTATCAGTGTTTTAGACTCTTACAGACCCTGAGAGGAAAAACAACATCCCAACATTTGGCACTAATGTAGGTCTATTTTGGATTTCCTTGGGATGTTACTCTGTGACAAAACATCTACTAAAATAGGGCTGCATGACTGATATTGCAATTGCGATATGATTTGCGATATCAGTGGGAATGATCATTTTTACATCATTCTCATTTTCATTGAAAAACATATTAAAATAAATTTTGGTGTGTTTTCTGCAGGGGTCTGTACCAAACAAAGATGTTGTCTGTATAATACAATGTTTGTACAATACGATGTCTGTAAAATACGATGTGTAGGCCAGGATATCTCTCCAGCATGGCAATATTTCATTTAAAATGGTATTTTGACACAGTAGGCCGTATCGCGATTTCGATAAAAATTTAGATTATTTGTCCAGCCCTACACCAAAAGACTAACATCCATCTACTTCCTCACCAGCACTCGCAGCGAGGAGGACCTGATGTGCCGGTTGATCTCCTCGACCCACTGGTGGCAGATGGAGCTTGGGGAGATGATGAGGGTGGCGCCGGTGGAGACGGGCTTCATGGCGACCAGGCAGTGAGGGCAGTAGAAAGGTGTAGTCTCAAGACTCTCTTCTTTGTAGTTCACACAGTCTGCGTGCTGCCACAGCTGGCAGTTCATACACTGGACGCGAGCCTTGTAGTCGACGATGCCCAGCTCACCACAGATGCACTCAAAGCGGTAGTCCGGAGTGTTGAAGGGGACAACAGACTCTCTGGTCGGGGTTTCTGTCTCCTGTGGTTCAAGCTGAGGAGCTTCTCCCCTGTCTTCAGGTAGATCATCCATACTGGGCACGTCCTGCATATCACTTTTATCCTGAGACATCTGTAAGGCTGCGGCGGACGTATCCAGCATGTCTTTTGATTGATCTGCTTTCTTGTTCAGACTTTCATCCCATCCCGTCTTTGTTCCCGTGTCCTCTGACGCCAGACAGTCCGATGCAGGGGAGTACTGATCTCTCTGATCTTCTGTAAGAAGAGAGTTTTGCAGAGCTGCTTCTGCCTTCTCTTTTGCTCGTCTCTGAAACATTTTCCTGGGCGTGCTCTCTGTGATTTTGGAGTTCTACCAAAAAAAAAAAAAAAAAGAAATCAGACAAAAGTTCAACAATTCAACCAAGTGACATTTGCAGTATAAAACATTCATATCTGAAGCTCTGTAATCTTACGGATTTGGATGCTCCTGCTGATGTCTTCTTTGTTTCTTTGTAGTTCTTTCCCAGTTTAAATGACCCTGCCAAGCCGCGACCTTTGACCCGGTCAACTAGGCCTTCGTCTATCAGCTTTGCCAGTGTCTTCTTGATGTGGTTGCGGTTTTTTAGGAGGTCATAACCATAAGTGGCGCGGATGTAGGTGAAGATGGCGTTGACAGAGGCTCCTTTACCAGATCTCATCTCCTTGATGGCAGTAAGGAGCATGACACGCACAGCTGCGCAGAAATAATCAGATTTGTGTAAAATATCTAAATGAAACTGCATTAAAACCTGTGATGACTGAGAAGATGGTGAGTGACATACTTGGGTAGGATATTTTCATTTTAGGCTGAGCTTCAGACTTGCAGCGGATAACTTTCTCTCTTTCAAGGGGAGGAGGGGGTACGAAATAATTTACAGATTTTCCCTGCAAGACCAAAAGAGACAATTCAACATTTTCACAAAGTAGCTGATACCAGCTACACAGATAGAACAGTAGACAAATATCCTACATGACAGGACTGTTAATAATCATCCATAGCACTAATATGATGAAGGTAAAGAGAGAGAAAAGGGGGGAAGAAACAGGTGTATTTTTAACTGTAGCTGCCTGGTGATCCTCACCACAGGGAGGGTGAGGGCTTCGTGCTCCAGGCCCTGTCGAGTGTGAAACAGGATGAGAGCCAGAACTTCCACCGTCTTTCCAAGCCCCATTTCATCAGCCAAGATCCCACCAGGCCACTCCACGCCCGCCAGGGGAAACTCTCGGATTAAACTGGAAAAAAAAAAAAAAAAAAAAAATACTGCTGAAAAACCAAAAATACTTTCATCACTAACAAACTCCTTGTATCCTTGAAACTACAGCAAAGAGGAGGTAACTGTGCATCCACAAAAGTAAAATAGCAACTTAAAGGGACAGTTTAGCCAAATTCAAAAAGACATATTTTCCCAGTTACCTCTCATGATATCAATCCATGGAGATACGTTTTGATTTTATGTGCTGAGGTTTTGAGATACCTGTTCATAACACCTCTGCTGCAGACCTGACACAGTGGAGGTGATTGGAATTTAAAGGGACTGGATGTAACCTCTTACATGTGCAAATAGTTTTTTATTGCAAATGAGGGAACAGGTTGTAACCTAAACTAAAAAATAGACCTTCTGCAACTCTGTGTTTCCTCTATCAGCCTGTAGACTGCTTTTAATGTGAAGGACTCGGGCCAGGGTCCCAGCAATGCGCTCGCATGTATTTGCGTAGCTACAACGATAGCCAACGGTTGGTGGGAAAAGGAGTATGCTAATAGAATCTAATGACCAGCCACCACCACAACTCAGACTCCAACAGAAACTCCACAGAAGCACAAAAAAATGCAAAGATATATCTAGAGAAGCCTGTCTTTTAAAACAGGAATGTGACCAAGGTCCGGGGGAAAACTAGTGTTGTGGGACTGTATTTGCATGTGGAGTGTGAGTGGTGAAGGAAGAGAGAGAGAGAGTGGCGAAGTATGCGTGAGAATCGAGCAAGCAGCGGAGTAGATGAGAGTTAGTTTAGCTTTGAGAACATAAATTGAATGTACGGTGGAAGTTGCAGATTGTACAGCGAGCTGCTCCTGAGTTACAGGATGGGGCGGGAAACATTATCAACTCCGGCCCAGAGGACCAAAACTACAGTGTCTCCCCTGTTCCTCCTGACCTCGGTCCGGAGGCTGAAGCAGGAAAAGTTAACACTAGGCTCAACATCAGCCGGGCCTTCGATTCATAGAGGAACCTTCGTTTGGTAAGCTAACATTATTGCCAATCAGGTGAAATGTATATAGTGATATTGTGGTTGTAGCTGGCTAATGTTGCTAACATTAATCAACATGACGCCTGTCAATCATATTCAGTGGATGTCTGCAGCACAAGCAGGAGCAACGGGGCACTGACTGTCATTGACTTAATGGCCACAGGTGTCACTGTTTACAAGCAATTTCTGGTTCTTACAGAAAATCCCTTTAATACGTGCTGCTCAAAGAAGTGAAAATATACATTTCAAAATGTCCAAGTAAAAGTTTTTACTTAAACCAGTTTTTACAAAAGAGTAATCTGGACATTGTTTTTGGAAAGACACTTTTCTCTTGAGTTTTCCAAATGTCATTCTGTCCCGAATTTCCCTCCGGGGATTAATAAAGGTTCATCTTATCTTATCTTATCTTATTTGGCACATTTGGCACCTTTAAAAAAAAATCCATTCATCCCCATTACATAGGGGTGGCAGCAGACATTTCACATCTGTCTGGGCAGATAGTACTGAAATAGAAAGTAAGTTTTTTTTGTGATTAAAGTGGACTGACTGTTCATTCAAGTTCTTACCAGCCGGTAAAAGGGTTGTAGAACAACTTCTTGCTGCACAAAGTGATCAACTCCCGCCAGAGGAAATGCAGAATTTGTTCTGCAAAGAAAAGGGAAATATTGACATAGCTATCATAGTCTGAACATGGGCCGTTTTCACTACAGGAACTTAACTTTGCTTTTCTTTCCACTGAACTATTTTCACTTTGAGGATGAGTTCCTGGACCTAAACTTTAGCAGTGCTCAGGAAAAAAAATCCAATTTACAGATTCCAGTTTCAGGTGAAAGAGTATAAAAATGTATGGCACACAGTGCAAAACCACAAGTACAGTCCCCTTCAGCAACATCCTAAAATTTTAAATACAGAGAAAGTAAAAGTTTGACATCTAATGCGACATCAGCAGTGTGCCGTTAGGAAGTACCTTTGGGTGAAGTGTTTCTGTATTTCTCTCTCTGCAGCATCCAGTTGACGGCTTGGCTCTGATAGGGTCTGAGAACAGGAATCAGAGCTTTGTGCTGGACATCATAGGTCACCTCCCGGCTGTCTCTCTGGTGCAGATGTCTGACGTAATCATAGAGCTCCTCCACATTTTGCCTCTCCAGGTCGGTGTCACATTCCTCCTCCTCATTCTCTACAACTTCTATATGGAAAATACAGCAGAGAAGTCAAGTTTATTTTTTTTTTAAGAATCTGGATCACAGGATGCATCCGACATGAGGACCAGACCCTTACCAGGGATAATGAAATCATAGAAATACTCCATCAGCTTCTGCATTAGTTGATTTGCTTTCTTCATCCGTGCGTTTCCTTCGCTGAGAAACTCAGGCTTCCCAAGTCCGCTTTCCAACAAGTAAATCCCCACCTGCCAGATGTAGACAAACAGCTGATGGAAGAAATGTCCCAACATCTTTTAGACACAGTATCACCACAAAAATATTACTAATTACTGGCTACCTGGCTACTAATTACTGGCTACAAATCTGGCTACCTGATGATGGATAAAGTGGAGTAATTAGTAATTAGTAATATTTTTCCCCTATTTTTCATTCCATCCTCTCTGAGATCACTTCATACCTTGACTGACCCCTCTTTCTCTTGGTGGCAGAGCTGCACCACCCTCCTCTTCTGCATCCAGTCGAGGTCCTCCAGCGGGATCACACTGAGGCTGCACTCCGCTGTGCAGGTGTCCTCATCAGGCCTCCACTGCAGCCCTGAACTCTCGTCACAGCTGCTGTAACTGAGGCAGAGCTGCTCACCCATCCTGTGGAGCACGAACGCTCTCTGTTCACAGTCGGATGGAATCCAAGCCGGCCGGACGCTGAACTCCCCAATGAGCGCCTTCCAGATGTGGCTCATCTTCAGAGCTGGCAGCACGGTGAGGCCGAGGGAGGCGGAGGCAGAGGTGCTGTCTGATGATGTACCGGGAAGTTCCTCTGTAAAGCGGACGGAGCTGGTACAGGCAGCCTCCAGGACGTCCTCGGTGGCTGAGGGAAAAGAGCTGCTGGGAGGGGGGTCGACAGGAAGGATGGAGCAGGTCGGTGTCTGGTCATCCTCCTGGATAACTTCGTTCTTGCGGTCGTCCAGCATGTTCCAGTTCAACCTCTTCTTGGCATCTTCATCCACCCTCACAGGAGGGGCCCTCTTTCTTCGGCTACTCATGATTACACTCTACACGGAAAGCAAATTAGGTGTTAATAACAAAGTATTTCTACTTTAAATACATTTTGAACTACAGCAATAGTATACTGTATGACATATTCAGTTGGTAAACAAAATGAGTTCCTTTTAACACCAATCAAATGACTAGTCATAATATCTTAAAGGTGTTATTGATGACACTGATATCATTCAGACACTAGATGTGGCATTCTCCCTCCCCGGTTCCATTGCATGTACTTCACAACAAGTCAATGCAAAGCACTTACCATCAATCTTAACCATTTATCTGTTTTTTTCACAGTAAGTGACAACCCAGAGACACCGTGTGATACCAGTGTCATTTTACTATTGGCTCATAAGCCTTGTTAGAGTTGAGACCCAAATATCAGATATCTTACACAGAGACAGACAAAACATTTATTTTTGGGCCTGCCAAATTTTTTAAAATGATAAATAAACTCCCAAGAGTCATCACAGATTTTTTTATTAACCGCCAAAATGTTTACAATTTTTAATTCACGATGACCATTTTTAAAGGAAAAGCCACACTTTTATTTGGCACCTTTCTAAAAGTCTGTGAATGCATTTTAAAAAAAATATTCGGAAACATAAATATCAACCTTTAACATTCAAAATGTACTTCCTAGGGGTCAGTGAAATAGACAGTATATGATAACTAACCCTAACCCTAACCCACAATTGCTAATGATCGTCGGCAATTATTTCAGTGTTAATATTTCAACATATCAACACCAACATTTCCTACATATAGAGAAACTAAATTAAGATTTGGTTGGGTGTTCTAGTCTGGGAAGTAACTGCCCCCCTGAGGTGCAATCCCCCTAATCAGACCCTATACAGTATAAACTGCATTCCTCTCTTTATTCTCTCTTTCTGACCTCTGACATGATGTGTCTGTGACTCTAAATTCCCATAGGTGTGAATGTGAGCATGACTTGTGGTCTGTCTCCCTGCGTCAGCCCTGTGATAGACTGGCGACCTGTCCAGGGTGTACCCCGCCTATGCCCAAGGCCAGCTGGGGTCGGCTCCAGCCCCTGTGGTTACAGATAATGGATGGAGGGATATGTCTGCCAGTGAGTTAATTTACTTCTTTAAGGCTTTAATTATTATTGCACAATATCGGTTGTACTCATTATGTGATTCATAATGAGTTTATCGCTTTAAAGAGGTAAAACCACACAGACAAGAGGCAAAGAAATAAGAAATCTGTAGGGATGCATCGATACCAATATCGGATCGGATACTGGACCAATATTGACTCAAATAGCTGGATCAGGTATCACTGACAATGGGGCTGAGCCATTCAATTCAAGTGTACGGTATATGTACAGTATATACTATATACATTATACTGGATACTGGAATTTTAATTGTTGTTATGACCAATTTGTTGCTACATTAATAAGGTTTACAACTGATTTGTAATCCCTACTCATTTTGGAGATTTTTACCAGGTTGCTGGTAGATATCTTATATCTTATATTTTCCCCTCCGGGGATTAATAAAGGTTCATCTTATCTTATTATCTCTTATCTTAGATATCAATTCAGCAAATTTATATGTATGTATTTATTTGATACATTTTGTTGTATTAAGTTGGGAAAGTGATGTTTAAGTCAAGTCTGATGTTTCTTTACACATAAGAGAATGATGCCAGCCACTTCCACACAGAGAGGTATACAGCTTATTAATTAAACACTGGTATCGGATCTGTACTCTGTATCTGCCGGCACCCAAAGCCCAGGTATTGCTATTGGTATCAAGATCGGTGCATCCATAAACAGTAAATCTATAAAGTCGAGTCCAGTGTATTCCTGTCCAACAACACATCCAAAGAAGTACTCAGTAATTCACAAGACAAAAAAGTAAACATTAGAGAAAAGTCATAAAAAATAAACATCTTAGTGCAACAGATTTGTTTCTTTCAATCATATGACCTCTTAAATTTTATCTTGGGACTTTTTGGAGGGCCAAGACCCCCATGTTGGGGACCACTAATACAGATACTGCCAAAAAATTAAGACCCCCAAACCAGACACGAAAAGTTGTTGGTAGCTATTGACCATCATTTAACTGAGCTTTTAGCCTGTGTACACCACAGGGATTATGTTGTGAATCAGGGGCTTGTACAGGTCTAGTATTAAGCTGCTAGTGGGAGTGGCAGGTATGCAATCAAACTAGTTCAACACTAGCTAGGTAGGCTAAGCTAAGGTAGCTAAACATTGATGGCCAACTTCTATCACTTCGCATATCACGTAACTCACGTACAGTCTATCCTCCGTGTTTATCCCTACACAAGGTTCATATTAACTCACGTTGCTAGCTAGCTAATAGGTAGATCAGGTCATTTACATGTTAGCTAACAAACTGCTGTTTTAAAATGTGCTCCTTCCTTTAGGTTAAAGTTTTTTTTGTCCAAAGAAAGCAGGGCTTCAATATACAGACACTGTTGTACAACGAAAACACTTTGAAGCTGTGTTGGCTCCGTATTTTATCGTTTGACTGCAAACAAGCAAATAAAAACAAAGCAGATTTACTTTAATAGCCTCCCTCAAACGGACGTGGTTTCTATCGCTGCATAAGAAGCCGTTTCAGGTCCCAGTAGCTCCAGATAATCGGGCCAACACGAACCAAATCACACTTCATTTACCGACTCTAACGCTGCTGTTCGCCATTTTTAAATACCGGAAGTGAGGTCAGAGTGGAGGGCTCTGTTTTGGGCAACGAAGTCTTCTTCCGGCTTCATTAACCTTACTGCTGCTGTTGATCACTACTCTATTTACTATTTAAATACGAGTAATGAGTAAATAAAACTAGTAAATGTCTACCCTATAAAGGATAAATTTCTTTATTTTTCTGGGCACATTTTCTTTCGTTTACAACCTACGTTTAGTACTTTTGATTAAATAAAAACGCTCTGATTTTAATGATCTTTTTCTTTAGTAAACTATTTTAAAAATGTAATTGTTTAAAAACCTCTGAAGTCCGATGAATTACTTTTATGTAACCATATTTTTTAAAGTTTTTATCCCACAATAGTAAAAGATATTAAACATGCATATATTAATCCTCAATTGCAATTCACCTACTCATCCCCCTCCTACAAAGATACAAGCTGCAAACATCCCTGTGTGTGTGCGTGTGTGTTGAATTAGTATTATATATACGTATATATGCAGTATATATACACTGTATATATATTTAGAATATATGTATTTATTTATTCTAACTTTATATATTCCTCTTCTTTTTTCCTTATTCCTCCAATTAGCTTTCCACACACACACACACACATATATATATACACAGTATATAAACTGTGTGTGTGTGTGTGTATACAATATATCTTCAGCAGCAACCTTTTAATTTGTAGTATATACAGCATATGTACTGTATATATTTATATATAATAATATGTTTATTATATATATCGATAATATATATTCATTTATATATAAATATCCCTCTCATATTTTTTCCTTATATTTCCACATATATACACATATACACAGCTACTTTTTGAGTTTTCTTGTCATTACATCTTATTTAGTGACCGAACACCAACAACTTAAACCGCTTGGTGCAGGCGCAGTACCTAATATCGGCCACACGGTGGCAGCAGAGAACGCTGTTTTTACGGCTGCAGCGGCGAACTGCTGCAAGCGCATCACATCTGTCACTG
This sequence comes from Pterois miles, assembly GCA_947000775.1. Classification (NCBI taxonomy): domain Eukaryota; kingdom Metazoa; phylum Chordata; class Actinopteri; order Perciformes; family Scorpaenidae; genus Pterois; species Pterois miles. The sequence continues at coordinate 1,148,227 of CAMQGK010000001.1, forward strand.
TCAGGCACGACGCAGCAGGACTAATTATGTGAAGTTTGACGAGTCTCTGTACTTTTCACGAGGAGGATAAACAACCCTCCACCTCATATAGATTTGGTACAGTTCAGGTTATCATCTCTCCTCAAATGGCCACCTTTCCCCCATGTGCACTTGCACAGAAATGCCGTTAACCGGTGTTACATTATCTGAAACACCTTTCTGACGTGTAAGAATTATCAGTAAAAATCAGGGGCACTGCAGTGAGTGTGACCCGCTTTCAAGATGCAGTGAGGAAGATGAGGAGAAGGGGGCACCTCATGATCAGTACAGAGAGAGAGGGAGAGAGAGAGTCAGTCCTACTGTGTTTTCTCGGCAGCAGAGTCCAGTCTGGCTGCTTCAGAGGAGACACGGACCCGCTATGTTCCGAACTGCCTGGTGCAGGTACGTAAAGTAATGTCAGTTATTATGTGCTTTGCAGACACAGACGGTCTACTTAACACGCAGCGTTTTCTTATCCTGCGCTATTAATTAGGCTTCACCCTTTAATTGGGATGCATGTGCATGGGGAGGTGACGATGTTGAAAATGTTGCCCTGTAAATGACACCAGCTAGAGCTGCGACTGAGGAGCTGTAGAGTCAGCAAGCCGTCAGACGGTGAAAGAGAGGATTCAACCAGAGCATAGCGGTGTTTTTATGTGATGCCTTCAGGCGTAAAAGTTGAAGAAACAGTCGCAGGTAGAAATAGATCAGCTGAGAGACGCAGGCAGCTGTCCGTGGTTCTGAAACTCAAAACGTTTTCCCATCACAGAGACAACTTTTTATCTCTGAGATTTATAATTTATTGTCATTAAAGCTGGCCATGCACTATATGATCACTGATGATATCGGATGAGGTGTGAGGTATTAATGTATTTCTAGATTTATGTGGTGGCCCATACAGATAAGGCACATCACTTTTCCTTCAATTTCTTTTTATTATTAATAATTTTTAATAGTATTTGTTAATAATTCACTACGATTAGTTTTGTTAATTTCTTTCATTACATACAGTAGTTTCCAATGCATTATTTAATTGATTGTCTGATATGTGAATTATTACCAAAACTATTATTTTATCAAAACCAGTATTTGATTAAGTTATAGTTTTGCTGCTGGTGGTGTAGTGGATTGTTATCATTGTCATTAAAACCTGTAATATTATTATTTTATATATCTTAATTTACATTGTTCCTATTCTGTCACATTTTCGGTATGATTTAAGGAGATATTTTTTTATATAATCCGTTTGTAAAATCTCAATTTACAGATTTGGATTAAAAATAATTAAATTTTTTTTTTCAGAGGATAGTGAAAACATTTTTTGTTTTTTTGTTTTTTAAAGTTGAATGCGCCATGTTTGAGACAAAACAAAGATATTCAGTTTACTACCATAGAAGCCAAAGAAATGCATCAAGTTGATAAAATCTGAGAAGCTGGAACCAGACACTGTCTGATATGCATGCTTAAAAGTGTCTCAAATGATTACTTGATTATCAAAATAGTTAATGACAGGAATTAATGCCCCATGTCTCTAATACAGGGTGACAACGCTGAAGGAGAAGCAGCTGAGTTAATTTCCATTTTATCCACACGTGGATCGATGGACCTCCATTATGGCCAAGTGGACATGATTCTGCATCCAGCACCTGTGGCACAATGTCGAATATGATTTACCTGACTTTCATAAGCATTCTGTACTTGCCTGTTCTACTGTTTGAGGCGTTTGTGTTGTCTAAAGGCAAGTATGAGAGGTCAGTGGTGCCGAGCTCTGCCTCTCGCCTGGTGGCCAGGATGGATGGGGATATTATAATCGGTGCCCTCTTCTCTGTTCACCACCAACCATCAGCTGAGAAGGTGGCAGAGAGGAAATGTGGAGAAGTCCGTGAGCAGTACGGCATCCAGAGAGTGGAGGCCATGTTCTACGCCTTGGATCGGATTAACTCAGACCCAAATCTGTTACCCAACATCACCCTGGGCTGTGAGATCAGGGACTCTTGCTGGCATTCCTCGGTGGCTCTGGAGCAGAGCATCGAATTCATACGAGATTCTCTCATCTCCATCCGGGACGACAGGGACGGCTCCAGGTGGTGCATCGAGGGGGTGCCCTCCAGTCAGCCACCACCAACCAAGAAGCCCATCGCGGGGGTCATCGGGCCCGGCTCCAGCTCAGTCGCTATTCAAGTTCAAAACCTTCTGCAGCTGTTCAACATCCCGCAGATCGCCTACTCTGCAACCAGTATTGACCTCAGTGACAAGACGTTATTTAAGTACTTCCTCAGGGTGGTGCCCTCAGACACTCTTCAGGCCAGGGCCCTCCTGGACATCGTCAAACGGTACAACTGGACCTATGTGTCTGCAGTGCACACAGAGGGTAAGACACATTTATCTTAATCTACTGGTTTAGTATTGCACTTACATAAAGTTGGGGTTCTCACAAGAGGCAGTTTAAAAAGAGAATTGTCAAAACTGAAGCACAAAAAGCAGAAATAACCTAACTTTTAGTTGGGTCAAGCTCCAAAAACATTGGATTCTGCATCTCCCATGATGCAACTCAATAGCCTCTGTCATTAGACCCTCCCTGCCACGCCACACGGGCTTCCTCTAGAACCACAGACGACTTATACAAATGTTATCACTGGCTGAGTAATGCTTCTTGTGTCAAGTAAACTGAACGTCATGTGAAAAATTAATGGAGTTTCCCTTTAAAGCAAATGTTGGTAGCGCTCTTCAAAATATGTTTTGTTATATTTGTTGAAATTCTCATTCTATCCTGTCAGCAATAAATCAATCAAATGCTCTGACAAAAAAAGGGGAAAATTTTGGCATTGACCTCAAATACATAAGGTTAGGCATTGAATGTAAATGGTTAAGGTTAGGTATTGACATTGAATTGTTAAGGTTAGGCATTGAACTTGAATAGTTAAGGTTAGGCATTGACTTTGAATGGTTACGTTTAGGTATTTAACTCAAATGGTTAAGGTTACTTATTTCACTTGAATGGTTAAGGTTAGGTATTGACTTTGAATGGTTAAGGTTAGGTATTGACCTTGAATGGTTAAAGTTAGGCATTGACGTTGAATGGTTAAAGTTAGGCATTGACCTCCAATGGTTAATTAGAGCTTTGACCTTGAATGGCATTGACCTTGAATGGTTAAAGTTAGGCATTGACCTTGAATGGTTGAAGTTAGGTATTGACCTTGAATGGTTGAAGTTAGGCATTGACCTTGAATGGTTGAAGTTAGGTATTGACCTTGAATGGTTGAAGTTAGGTATTGACCTTGAATGGTTGAAGTTAGGTATTGACCTTGAATGGTTGAAGTTAGGTATTGACCTTGAATGGTTAAGGTTTGGCATTGACCTCTAATGGTTAATTGGAGCTTTTGGAAATTTTGTTGTGTTGTGTTTCAACCTAAACCACAATCTTTTCCTGAACTTAATCAAAGTAGTTTTGTTGCGTAAACTTTCTTCTTACTGGTAGACATGGCATGAAAGTGGAATTAGCAAGCTAGCTAGCTAACTAGCCAGCTGCTAAATGAGTAAAATTTAACAACTTCTTTGTCCCAGTCTTCATTACCCACACAGTCTATAATCTTCACTCTTGTGACAGCAGTAGAAAGCAATCCACCAATCACAGCACAGTTGTACTCAATAGTAACCAATCACAACACAGTAGTACTTAGTAGTAGCCAATCACAGCACAGTAGGGCGGGAACTAGGCAGAACACACTTGGGGGGAAAAAATAACTACTAACATTATACATTATACTAACATTAGCTATGTTCGTTGTTTACGTTCATTATAAGAAGTTATGTAATAACGATAATTTTAGGGAGGGAGGCCCGAAGGGACGGACTGTTAGTGTTGACGACTTGGCGACTTTGTCAGTAATGTTAGATTTAGCGACTTTTGGAGCTAGCTAGTGCTGTTAGCTACTTTTGCTGGAAAATAGCTGGCAACGCAAGACTAGGTTGTTCAGTTGGATATTTTTTCAAATATAGCGTAGTCTAGCTAGTTTCTCAAGATTACTATTAATGAATCAAAGGTGTTGTGTTCTTGGTGTCTTTCTGTATTGTTGGGGGGCAACAGGAAGGCAAACAGGAAATTAAAAACGCACAAGAAAGAAGGTCCATCTGAACTCATCTCAGCACAGACGCAGGAGATCATAACGTCTCTCTCAGCTCACCACTGATTTAATCAATGTCATGCTTTGCTGCAGTATTGAAACTGTTGTTTTGTCTTGTGACTGACATCTGTAAACTGATGTTCTAACAACAGGTGGCTGCAGACAGTTGTGCTCTCTTTTGTGATGCTCACCTATGATATTAAAATAAATAGAAGCTCAATTTCAGAGGACGAAAGATGAAATTGTGGTCTCTCTTTTGTGGTATCAGTGTACACGAGGATCCATTACTTATTACAAGACACAAAACAATTGGGAGTAATTTTTTGTGCAAAAATGCCAAACATTTTCAGCCTTGTGTGAGGAGTTGTTTTTTTCTTTGTTGTTTTATAAAATAAATGTAAAATATTTGGTTTTTGGGCTGTTGGTCAGACAATAGTATTTTGTATTGTCTTTAATTATCAGTCCAGGCTGACTTACAAAAGGCCATTTTTCCACATATCCTTGTGTCTCGTTTGAAAAATCACACTTGTATTACTTTACAACAAATCTCACATTTACATTAGCATTTGATATACTGAAAATGACATTTTTTGAGCATGTAAAAGTATCATTTATAATGTAGATTATAATAATTAAAATTCTACACACGTAAGTGTTGAACGAGACCACAGTGTGAGATGCGTACCAGCTGTTGCAGTCTGATGTGTATATTCACTGAGGGATTTCAGAGACACGTTTATGATGTGAAAGTGCAATCAAAACCTGGCAAGCCTTCTTTGTTTACTGTGATGAAGATCATTGTGCAGTATTTTCACCAAAATCTGATAAATGCTATATATATGTCAGACAGATTTCAGCCCAAATGCTGAAGATTTTTAAAGTCAGTCTTGTGGTTTATTACTGATGGTGTAACATAAAAGTGTTCTTGTCATCCTCAGACTCCTGTTGAGGTCACCAAGTCTCGGGATGCAACGGGACACTTGAATGTTAAAGGAAGAGATGTTTTGTCTCAGTATCCCTGAATAATAATATTTCTGAATACAGAGTGAACCTGTGAATTTAACTACGCATTGATTCTTTCCTGAATGAGACTCACCTAACAGCTCCTGCTGTCTTTCTCAGGTAACTACGGGGAGAGTGGGATGGAGGTGTTCAAAGAGCTCGCCTCTCAGGATGGCCTCTGCATCGCCCACTCTGACAAGATCTACAGCAACGCCGGGGAGAAGCACTTTGACAGGCTGCTGAGGAAGCTGCGCGAGCGTCTGCCTAAAGCCAGAGTCGTCGTCTGCTTCTGTGAAGGCATGACGGTCCGAGGGCTGCTCATGGCCATGAGACGGCTCGGAGTAGCCGGAGAGTTCCTCCTAATTGGCAGGTTTGTTAGCGGTTGTTTCCCCCATGGGACTTTTTGTTTTGTCTGTCAGTTTTCTTTTTTTTTTTTTGGGAGGGGGCTCGATGAAAGGTTTCCAAACAAAAATGATGAAAAAAATTCTTTTAAGTTTACAGTGTTAGAAGATTTTAATGGCCATGAAACTCAGTCAACACAACAACGATCAGGAAAAATGAGAGTTGAAATAAACAGCTTTTTGTGACATATGGATTAATGACATTTGTGTTGATAATGAAGGTATTTGTAGTTGTCAGTCTCAACAATCTAGGACCTTTAGTAGCTGTTCTAGAGCTTTCAGTCATATGTTTCTCAGTAGACGGAGGTCTGCAGAGGTCACCCAGTTGTTTTTCTGGGCTCTTGAAGGACTTTTCATCCATTTAGTGACATTGAAAGTTCATTCTTGACCTTGGAAATAGTACCTGACAAAGTCCACCCAGTAGCTCTTCTGAAGCGTTAAATTGTCTTGTACATTATGTTTTTATTGTTATCAAGTAAAAAAATGATTCAGGGGGAAATGCTGACATTTAATCTCCTGTTATACTATTCAACTGTGCTCTGGATAGCATGCACAAAGCTAATATGGAGCAGAAATATTCTGTTTTCAGGTTTGTTAGAGATTGTTTTCCCACGGGGTGCTTTCATGTTTTCAAGGAAGACTTTTTTCTGCGTGATGAAAAGGATTATTTCTTAGTGCTGCTGTTTTTTTAAAGTTCACAGAGAGTTTTTTAAATGTTTTAAGGTGGAACTGGCCATTTGGGTACTATCTGTGCCATTTGAAAGTTTCTCAGTTAAAGGGGCTCAATGTGAGAATCAGAAATTGCTTAATAACAGCGATACCTGTTGTTACATCAGTGACAGTCAGCGTCCTGCACTATGTAGATGTGAATGGGCAGCGATCAAAACAGTGAGGTGACACATACAAGACTGAACGTAACTGACAGGTAAAACCACAGTATCACTGTATATTTCACATGCTTGGTAGTAATGTTAGCTTACCTCTCCAGTCGAGGTCCGTTTTGATTTCCAAAACCAAATGAAGGTCCCTCCATGAATCAAAGGCCCGGCTGATGTTGATCCTGGTTTTCCCCCGACGTCAGTCACATTCCTGTTTCACAGACGGGCTTCACTGCTGTAGATATAACTTTGTTTTCATTGTGCATCCGTGGAGTTTGTGTTGGAGCCTGAGCTGTGGCCGTTTGTTGGCGTCAGCGGGCTGTATTTCTAAGCAAACATTAGCTATGCTTGCACACTGTTAGCCCTGTCGCAGAAGCTGAAGAGAGTAAAGACACTCGTGAGCGCACATGGCATAACATCCATTGGATTTTGGCAAAAAGGTCTCATAGAAGGTCTCATTTTGTAGGTTAGGTTACAACCTGTTCACACAGTGGCAATAAAAAACTATTTAAAAAATGTTTGTATGTGTAAAAACTTGCAGTTCCTTTAATTGTTAAAATCATTTAATGACATTTACATGTCACAATAGGTATTAATCAATCAATCAGACCTCTATACATGTTCCTATTAAAAGAAAACCATCACCTATTGGTCTATTTGACCAGCTCATATCTGAAGGCCAATTCCTTTAGTGTGACTGCAGTACCATGATCCATCCACTAGACTGAGAGTTGATATTCCCTCGAACACAACTTTTGATCACAAAACAGCAAAGGTAAAACATGATTTGTGGTTATGGCTGTGTATAAAGTGAAGTTTATTGTTTTTCTTCTTTGTTCTTTGTTTGTTTTAGTAACAATGGTCATCATGAGTGCTTAGCTGAGCGTCCTCCTGCCGTTATGTGGGGATGCAGGACGAATATGTTGCTAAAAGTCTGACGTGTCCTTACTGGTGTTTGTTGTGATGTGCAGGACTGCTCAGGTTCAAGACGTTTTAAGGAAATTGTGACTAATGGTGCCTTTAAATTGAACTCGTAAACTCGTGTTTACAACATGGGAAGACGTGAACACAACATGCGTTGTGTTCAAGTGGTTAAGTCGTGAAGAACACCGCTGCTAAGCAACGGCAATGTTAATGTTACTGTCCGAGTCTAGAAGCCACAGAGGTGAACAATTTAGCAAGTGCGTAAAATAACGCAGGAAATGCAAAGACATAGTGACAGAGGAGAAAGATGAGGTCGTTGAGAATATCAACACTTCCCTCAGACAGACATATAAAATTACCAAGACAAACAATATACGACTAAAATGTCAATATACTGTACAATATTAACTTATTATGCACCGATAAATAAACTTCCATGGGCTCCACCATTTCTCACAATGTCTACAAACACGTTACAAGACCTTTCAGAAACTTTACACTTAGGAATGTATGAATACGACATGAGGGGGGGCGTTCGTATGGGCTCAACTCATAAACACAGTAAACACGGTAAACACGACCCCATCTGAAGGCACCAAGAGTCAACACGATAATAAGGCCAATTGAAAGTTTAAGTAAGAACTCTCACCTGACTTGTGATTGAGTCTGTGGACTTCCTTTATTCTTCCTTTTGGCAAGTAGTGAGCAGTGAGCGCTCCACGCCCTCAGCGGGAAGGCTAAAAGGGGAAGAGAGTCAGAGGTTTCTGCAGGATTCAGTGAAGCTTGTTAGTGAGGCTGCATGTAGCTTCAAAATGACACCACCACAGACATCTGGAGCTTCAACAGCAAAACAACAGTTTTCCTTTTGTCAGATACAGACTACTGTTTGTTACTCATTATAGAATTTTTAAAATTTGTTTACAGCAAAAGCGTCTCATATTATTTGACTTCAAATAAGATAAGATAGAACTTTATCCTGGGGGAAATTGTTGTGCAGCAGTTGCAGTACAAAGAGAGTACAAATATAAAATATCAATAAACAGATATACAAAATACACACACTTGCAAAAATATAAACAAGTCTCAAGTTGCTAATAGCTGTTGGAGCTGAGGTTTGGTTTCTTGTTTCCCAAAACTGAACACTTTTCTATCCATTTACCTGGTGTTGAAAATCCTTGTTAAACCAAAATTGAGAAAATACTTGATTTAATTCACACAGTACACAAAAATAGGCTTCACCATACAGACTAGTTATTGACTTACCAGAAATCATGCTGTATCGTGATAAATATTGTTACTGAGATATGAGATTTTGGCTATATCGCCCAGCCCTAATTAATACATGAAATAGTACATTTTCCAGAAAAATAATCCTGTGAGGATAATACAGATGTTATAATACATTGTTTCGCGCTGCTCAGCATGGATGGGATACACAAACTTCATATGGAACCAAAATACTCCTTTTCTCCTACTGGGAGTAGAGTTCCTCTGAAAGCAGAAGATGCTTTGAGTCAGGCTCAGTAATGAATAATGCATCCACGCGGCGAGCTCTCCTCTCCCTGTCAGATCACAGGCAGGATGGGCTAATATGGGACAGCACCTCCAGCATAAGCTGGGGAACGAGGAGTCGTGAACATCAAAGCTCATATCAGCACTTCTACCAGACATTCAGTCTTTGTGGAGTCTCAGCTCACCTCCAGTCCTGTTAGGAGGAGTCGCAGCACCTGAAACGGGGCTGCGGTAAAAGCTCGCTAGGGTTAATTTACTGACAACGGCTCATTAATTTGTGGCTACTTTAATCACAAAGGCTGACGAGGACGAGTCAAAACCCTCCTCCTCAACCCAAAATGATGAAAGCCCCTTCTGAAAAAAGGGAGTTTAAACTTGTTCTCACCCCTTCCGCTTGAATTTGTGCGGCTGCTAAAGTCTCCACAGAAGATAAGGAGGGCGTTAGTGTTGTGTGTGTGTGTGTGTGTGTGTTTTCTGGGTCAAGGAGACTACTGAAAAAGGAAAATGTTTTTTTAGAGCAATGCAGTAAGTGAACACATGCAGCCCTGTGCAATGGGCCAATTGAAAACGCCTGAGGTGCTGGTCATCAGCCATCCATCTTCTGCTGTGTGCAGGATGAAAGAAAACAGATCCCACACATCTCCAACAACAGACAACTCATTTGATCGACTCTCAAGTGAAATGATAAAAGAATATATCAGTTTTATGATCGTGTGCTTGACAAACATTTGACTCCTAAGCTGTTTTTCTTTAAGAATATCTTTTTTGTTTCATAAAACAGTTGACATGAATACCCTCTGCTAGTTCTTTCAATAATATCTTACGACAGTGCCTCCTTCCCCCAAATGAAATGATTCATGATTGTGTGATATGAGATTTGTGTTATAAATCTGTAGAGTACGTGTGTGCGTTGACGTCAGAGCTGAAGGTTTTTGGCACTCGGTGTTGGACTGGAGGGAGCGTGATGCTGAGAAGCAGATGGCCAGGTACTGTTGATACTGTCACACTGGACAGCCATTGTCAGTTCATTCTTGAAGTGCCAGCCAAGCTAAACGTGATATTGGCTTCAGTTTTTTTGCCAAATGTGGGTTTTTGAAGGCTGATAACAGATATATTTGTGCTGTGGATGAAGTGCATTTTGTGCAATATTCAGCATCTTGGAATGATTCTGTCTTGAATACAAATATTCATTGTTGTGCCTTGGATTTATTTATTTATGTACCTCTGCAGCCTGTCAAGCAGCATGTGAAATAACTATGCCTTTGATATTCACAGCATAAATGTAGCATCAAACAACTATTTGCTATGTAAAGATATAGAGGAGTAATGTCTACCTGAGCAGAGAGGGAAGTCTCTCTCCCTGTGTGTGTTGTGATCCAAGCTTCTCCCTGTTTTGTTGACATAGCATGCCGGCTGCACAGGCCTTTTAGTGCAGGGTTGCATGTGAGCGTGCCCACTGGCTCGATCACAGCCGCCGCTCCACACCGCTCACATACAGTAGTTACAGCTGATGGCGCCATCGCGAAAGTGTAGTGCCCACCCTCCAGTTCCCCCCACGTAAACACTGTTATCTCTGTCAGCACTTTAGCCGTTGTTGACACTGTTTGCACCTTTATCTGCGAGCCGCCAGCTCATCCTTCACCATGTTGAGAGCCATTTGGAGGCAATGAATATGCTCTGAATTTAAAATTTAAAATCACAAAATGATTTTGAAACAACACCAAGAAACTGCGAGCAGCTCTATAAGGCTGTTCTTGTTCACAGTGGGGCTTTACGCTAAATGCTAACAGTCTCAATATGCTAACCTACTCATTGTGACAATGCTAATGACAGGGACACACTACACATCTTGCCGATTTTGGGCCCAATTCCCCCGTCCAATGATGGTCAACAAAGCCACGATTTTTTGATGGTTCTGAGGATTATCTTTCCAGATATTCCTGCAGTTTGATCTTGATTTGTGGCAACATGCCACATGACTTCATCCATCCATCCTTTGTGAGTTTTCAGTAAAAGTAGTGCAAAAACTAACATAGCTAATTCTTCCTCGTTCTTCCTCGTCGTTCACCATGTTTGTTTACATTAGATTGGCAGAGCTTTAGCAATTTCCATTTTTTTGGATTGACTCTTGTTCATGAATGTCATCTGTTAGTGTGCCTTGTGCCAAGTTGTTGCTCACCACACGCTATAGGATCAAAACTGTTAACAAAACTGTGTGGGGTCTGCACATTTTCAAAAAATCTTTTAAATCTTTTTAGTTTGGGCTGTCTTACTTGTCCCTTTACAAATAAACTTTAAATAAAAAATGCCAAATAGATATAATGTGAACCTCATAGTGACGCTACATCACTAAAGATATCATTGTTTGGAGACCGTTAATGTCTGTGCAAAAGGTAATGAAAATTCAACCAATAGTTGTTGAGATATTTCAGTGTAAACCACAATGTTCCACAGAGCCATGCTACTATCTGAAAACTAGCTGCAAATAATTAATTCATTTGCAAAATGAATAAGATCTCATTGAAGGTTTTGTCAGGCTCTGTCATTCTGGTTTGAACTTCAAGTGCAAAAGTACAGTATAAGAGCTCCCTCCATATCCCCTGTTCATTTCTCATTCAGTGTCAAATATATGCATCACAAATTTTGCCCCACACTGCCGAGAAACACTCAAGCTGCATTACCAACACAAATGAATGGAGGTTTTTTTTTTATGGATGTCAAACAAAAGCATTTGTCTCATCAGCAGGTTCTTTTGTGAGAGGATTCAGTGCAGGATTGATTTTCAAACAGGCGAGTATTTAAACTATAAATACGTAACTATGACCATCACAGAGAGTCTGTGGGAGCTCGTTTCTCTCCAGGGCAGATTGTGCTGCTACAGTACTAATCTGTGAATTCTCACCGGACTTGTGATTGTGTCTGTGGACTTGGAGACTTTTTTTTTTCCTTCTTTCGGCAAGTACAGTTAGCACTCCACGCCCCTCAGCGGGAAGGCTGCAAGAGAAACAAAGTCAGAGCAGCAAAAGGGAGGATGTTTCTGCAGCATTCAGCGTGAGGCTTGTTATTGAGGCTGCACGTAGCTTCAAACACCGTCACAGACGTCTGGAGCTTCAGCAGCATCGGCAGACAGCAGTTTTCTTTTTGCCAGATACAGGCTACAGTTTGTTACTTGTTATTCAGTTTTTCAAATTTGTTTGCAGCAAAAGGATCTCATATTATGTGACTTCAGATAAAATAAAACTTTATCCTGAGGGAAACTGTTGTGCTGCAGTTGCAGTACAAAGTATGAACAAGTGCAAGTAATAACATCAATAAACTGAATCCAAAATAAACACGGTTGAAGGTCGTTGCTAATAGCTGTCTCAAAATGTCATACTTTTCAGGGACTGTTAAAATCTTAACTATGCAGTTCCATTTTCTGTCTGTTTAAGTGGTTTTGAAAATCCTTAAACTAAAATCTTGTATGTAGACCTTCAGTTGTAAGACTCCTGCAGTTTGTGCCTTTATGTATTAATGTTATATGGTGTCATGGAGCTAAACAGTTTTTTGAAGCGTTGTTGATGTTACAAGGCTGTCTGTCAATGTGTGTTATGAACGTTGCCGAATTGCATTTTGGGATATTTGTGCTGCAGTGCTGTCCAGCGTTTCACACTAATATTTCACAGGACATAGTATGCATATCAGGTGCATACTTAGGTTTCGAACATACAAAAACACACATGCTGTGTTAGCATACTAAATAGCATGTTAGTGTGGAATCTTGGGTGCAAATACAGTATTTCATTTCCAACTCTGGTGGTTAGAAAAGTCTTTGAGATTCCTTCAGAAAATAGTGAAGTGTTTAAAGGCCATGAGTTTTTTTCCCCCCAGAAATACAGATGTTTAGCTCAAAGTGACTTAAATGTAATATTAATACACGAGAGGCCCATTGTTCTTCTCTGCAGCGACGGCTGGGCCGACCGGGTCGAGGTGGTGGAGGGTTACGAACAGGAGGCTGTGGGCGGCATCACTGTGAAGCTGCAGTCTGACGAGGTTTCCTCCTTCGACGACTACTTCCTGAAGCTCAAGCTCAGCACCAACACCCGCAACCCATGGTTCCCCGAGTTCTGGCAGTACCGCTTCCAGTGCCGCCTGCCCGGACACCCGCTGGAGAACCTGAATTATGCACGAAACTGCTCAGGTAGCTAAACACTCCGTCAGGCAATTATGATGTTCCCTGCAGTTTTTTCTGGTTTACATTTTTACGGCAGCGTGCACATCAGCTTGTCTTTTTGAACTGTTCTGATGTGTGCAATGCCCAGAGGACGACGCCAAAAGGCCCCGTAAACTGGAACACTTTCTTTAATTATGGATTAGACTGCCAGGGGGTTGAATTCTCTCTGAGTCCAATAACACGTATTTATTTTTCATATTGTTCATTTCTGTGACACTTGGCTTTACAGAGGATGATGATCTAGGTAAATTAAATCCTTTTCTTTTAGAAAGGAACAAATAAATGCTTGAGCTTAAGTCTCTTGAAACAATGCTCAACAAGCATGTTTCCAAAACACATTTTTACATACTGCTCTCACATATTCCTTTTACAAATATATCTACAGAATATATATTTACGTTTTCAATCTTAATTTACCAGGCTGATAAGGTTGTTGCTGCTGTAAGATCCAGTATTCCTAAAATCCTTTTTTTTTAATTATTTAAGGCTGCAACTAATGAACATTTTCACTGTTGATTAATCTGACAATTATTTTCTTGATTAATCGATTAGTTGTTTGGTCTATGAAACGGGGAAAAAATGTCTATCAGTGTTTTCCAAAGCTCAGGATGACGTCCTCAAATGTCTTGTTTTGTCCACAACTCAAATACATTCAGTTTACTGTCAGAGGAGAAAAGTTACCAGAATATTGTGATTAATAGATTATCAAAATAGTTAGCTATTAATTTAATAGGTGACAACTAATCGATTAATCGTTGCAGCTCTATTCAAATTCTTTCAAATTCATCATATTGATAAACGTAAATATAAAACAATGCATGCAGCAAAAAAAAACCCCCAACTTTTTTATATATTTATACTTTTCAGTTGACAGCTCTCAAGGTTCTTCAAATGAATTTATTTTTGCCATTGCACCTCACTTCCTGCAGTTGTTTTAATCTTTCATTCCTTTGCAGCATTTGCTCATTATTTACAAGTATAAAGCCTTTCTTTTGTATTATGCACATACGTTAAGCTTTTATTCATTCTTACAAAGCATCACATTTTAACAGCAGGTCTTAGAGCATTTATGTAAGTGGAGATAGAGTTGCTGTTTGCTGTCCTGTCACTTCTATTGTTTTTCATTTTGTTATTGATATTTTTATCATTTTTTTTTTTTTTTTTTGGTGTAGAACTCCAAGACGGTGAGTGAAACCCCCTGAATGGATAAAGCTCCTCACTTTGGCAATATACATAGAGGTTGACTGATATTAATGTATAATCACATTAGTGATTGTTTAAGTAGCCTTATTTCTCTCTAAATGTACTATTAATCTCAGTTAACCTCTAATATATGAAGCTATTGGGATGTTTTTCCTTACACTGCAGTGAGAGCCCAACAATTGATCTGCTCTCAAACCTCTTGTGGCCTTAAGTCTTACAAAACAGCCCAATAACATTTGAGTGAGATGGTGACTGGCTGATCCGGCTTGAGTTGCATGTAGCCACAGAACGAGTGAAGCCGTATTGCATTAGATGAAACGTATTTTCAGAGCCATTTGTATTCCTATTTGAACAGAAAAGGTTCAGTTGTCTTGCAGCCGACTAATCCCGACGTGCAGCGGTAGGAACTCAGCTTGCATGCTGACATCGTGACATCATTGCATCATGAAGCTCACACAGCTCAGTGAGTGAGGCGAGCGTCAAAGCCAAGGAGCTGTTAAAACTAGGTCATCACCAGCAGTTCCCATCGGACCCTCACCCAGCTGCTACCCAACTGAATTTACTGTTTATGTGTTTGTTTGCGCAGGCAGTCGGTTTCCCAGCGGTCCTTTTTTAAACCATCATTACTTGATTTAACACAATGGATGATGCTCATAAAGTCCGTTAGCCTCATGTATCACGCAGTTAAATGTTGATTTGTGCAGTGAATCCTGTCGGCACACAGAGTTTAAAGGGACAAATGTGGCAACTGACAATGTCAATGACAAATTACGTAACTAGAAAAGAGAGTAACTGTCCCTGCCAAGCCTCGCAGTCCTTTGATTTTCAAATCTGCACCTGGATCTGCAACAACTGAAACACTGACGACTCTATAACAGAGCTAAATACAACTTTGTCGTCCACACAGGTGGAAAATTGTCTTTGCTCCAGTTCGTTAAACATAAAAACAACAACACTGACAGTGTAATTTATATTTGTTATTTGAAAATAAAATACAATATACAAAAAATGTCTGAAGAAAAAAGATTACATCTGTCTCAAGTCATTAGAAAAAAAGAGCAAATTAATGAAAATATTGTAAAAATATCCTGTATTACAGATGTAATTGTCTTGACTCTGCATCATAAACTGTTATAAAAATATTTTTAGATATTTTGCAAACAAACAAATAATAATATTATTATTATAATATTATTAATGCCTGTTATTTCAAATTTTATAGTTTCTAATTTAATTAATTCTTTTAATAATTTCTAAAAGCACTAACAAAGGGTAATTCAACCTAATCTGAGTTGATGCATAACATAGAGTGGTGTAATTAATTCTAATTACTTTTTAATTTATTATTCATAACATATACCAGCTATGAAGACTGTAGAACTGCTGACAGTGTAATATTAAACATGCTTAATAATAGTAGTTTCAGCCACAACACCAAATGTTGGATTCATATTAAAGTATTACTTACACTGGCTCTAGAGAGAACCTTTAACATTTTTACGTTACCTGAACGCCGCCGTAGTTCTCTGACATGCTTGTGAAACTGCGGTAAGTTGAGCTGCAGACTGTAAAACCTTGGTACCGCGAGCCACCGTCTGACTTCCACATCTCCTAAAGTACCGGTAGTGTTATTATGGTAAGGATGGCCTCTGAGTGAGGCAACCAGCCTTACCACGGTTTTGCACTGAGCTGCTCACGTTACCTCAGTCCTGGAAAGGGAGGAGTGAAGTTTAGATAATAAGCCACAACCCCAGACCAGTATACCAGATATAACCACGAGGTGTCTCATTTGACTCTTGACAGACGCTTGTCACAGTATGAGAATAGCTAGTCCACCTTAACAGCTTACCTTAAGTGAGCCTAGGCTGGAGTTGTTGTTAGCTTCGGCGCTAACCCAAGCCCCCAGGAAGGGACTGGTCGTTGCCAACTGTGATACTGATACTGTGATACTGCAACTTCTGTGTCTGTCACGTGATGCCATTGGGCCCAAAAAGACTTTTTCTCATAGACTTACATTAAGAAAGAAACGTCTGTAACTCAGTGAATTTTGAGGTGAATCAACTCCGTAGTACGAACACTGTAATAGCCCTTATTTAAACCATTAGGTCCTAAAGCTCAATTGAGCATCGTGATGTGGTCAGCACCTTGCTGGCGTCGGCTACTTTGTTTGCCAGAACGTGTCATAATGAGAAATGACCGTTCAACCGGTTGCGATAAAATCAAACTTGTGTAAGCTTGTACACCGGACCAGATCAGCAAAACCGTAATTCGACCCAACTCTACAGAGGGGTACTCAGTTGGTTGTGATCTGCAACCACACCAATAGATGTCACCAAATCCTACACACTGTGCCTTTAAACCGTAGTCCTAAAGTCCACTTTATGTTATGTATTCCCTTCTAGGGGAACATTCAGACTCATTTCTAGTCAGATATTACATTATCAGTTGCTACATCACTCTCTACTTTCTTTGCATAAAATATGAAACAGGGATCTTTGGAGCAGACTCAGGTGACAGACAGGGTGAAGTGAACCAGAGCATCATTTTCAGTTCAGACCCCGTTTCACTTTGTCAGATTAAAATTCATAGGCTGTGGTAATTTACTAGCATAGAGCGCTGATGTGAAAATATGCTTCACTAGTGTGATCGTTAAAAACTGCTCTAAATGTACATGTGTGAATTATACAAAACTGATGATTGTACAAGAGTTTTAGAGCAAATATTTAGTAGACAGAAAGATTTAGAAACAGTTGTTCCCTCCCTTCCCTACAGTCTGAGCTCTGGCAAAAGATGATTTTCGCACCAAGTAAAGGTATAAAAATGATCATATTCAACTCCAGGAACCTCCAAACAAACATACCTGTTCCACTGTTTTACCAAAACATATCAAATGCATGGTGCTGTTCTTTGCAATAACACTAAGCTGACATCTAAGTTTAACACAAAGCAACTTCAAAACCTTGCTTACTCTGCTTCTAGCTTGAATTACACTGAACTGATAGGGTGTGTTTGAACATCACACACTCTCATTCATTCATCGTGTTTGTGTGAGGAAAAACAATAAGAACAGAAGACATAAACAGCTGAGAATAGTTGGTTTATTTTCTCTGCTCGAGGAGACACAATCTCAGTAGCACATTATTTTTTAAGACCAACTCTAATTGAATCCTGACTCATGAATGCAGAAATGAGTAGTCTTGCCATGGTAACAAGGTTTCTTTGAAGCCATTTTCTGAGGCTTCCAGTCCTTTTAAAGCAGTCTCCTACTGAGGCAAAGAGACGTGTAGCTTTCTGCCTGTATTCAGAGAATAATTACAAGAATGCATCTGTGAGCACCCTATCACTCCTTTGTAATATGTTAAATCACGCTAGACACACCTGTACAGTACATCTGAAATTTAGAAAAGATTCTGACATCACATAACATGCTACTGCTTGCAGCAATGAAGCACCTCCTGTAAGGCTTTCCCTTTAAAGATGAATCCTTACTGTTCTCTCATGTGTGGGCAGGTTATGAAAGTCTGGAGGACAACTACGTTCAAGACAGCAAGATGGGCTTCGTCGTTAATGCCATCTACGCCATGGCCCACGGGCTGCATGACATGCATACTGTTCTCTGCCCCGGGCATGTGGGGCTCTGTGAGAACATGAAGCCCATTGATGGCAGTCACTTACTGGACTTTCTTCTCAAAACGTCCTTCACGGGTGTTTCTGGAAAAGACATATGGTTTGACGAGAACGGTGACTCACCTGGGAGGTAAAGCACACTTCCCTTCCATCCATCCAACCATCCATCCATCTTCAACTGTTTATCTTGTTAGGGGTCACGGGGGGGGGGTATAGGGCGAAGGTGGGGTACAACCTGGACAGGTCGCCAGTCCATCGCAGGGCACATAGAGATGCTCATAATTTAGAATCATTGATTAAAACCTGCATGTCTTAGTACTGTGGGAGGAAACCGGAGAACTCGGAGAAAACCCAACTTAACACGGGGAGAACATTCATCTAGAAATACTTCACAGTGAAAGACATACTCATTGTTTCCTTAAGTAAAAGTAGCAATACCACATTATAGAAATACTCTTTTCTATATCATATATATATATAGAAATATGATATTCATAACTGTGTTTTCATTAATGTATAATCACCTGAAAATAAGAACCAGTGTGTTTTCATTAGCTTAAAATGAGCCCTTCTTATCTACAGAGGGAGCAGGTCCTTTTCACAGAGTCCGCCACGTTGTTCCACCATGTTTCCACAGTAGCCCAGAATGGACAAACCAAACTCTGGCTCTAGAGAGAGACTTTCATGTTTTAATGTTACCCGAAGGCCACCGTAGATGTCCGACATGCTTTTGAAAAGGCGGTAACATGAGCCGCATAACCATGGTACTGGCCGCCGCCGTCTGACTTCCGTTGCTCCTGAAGCAGTGTTATTATGGTGAGGATGACCTCTGGTGGTTACAGTTTGCAACCACACCACTAGATGCCGCCAAATCCTACACACTGTACCTTTAAGTAAAAGTGTAGAGTTATTAGCGTTCAGTTCTAAAAGTAAATGTGTTCATTTTGCAGAATAATCCACTAAAGAATCATGTATAAGATATGAAAATTGCTTGTATTTCATTTGAATAATCAAGAACCACGCAGACTGATGAAAAATCTAATAAACATCATATTATGTGCTTTAAATTTAGTATATTCATCTGTACATTTTGTTTATTATGTCATGAGTCTAAATTTAAATACCAATAATTTCATGTTGCAGGAACCAGATTCATTTGTTGAACTGGAACACTAAAACTTACATTATATTTGTTTTCCCAAAATGATTTACAATTAATAAGACAAATATGAATGCACAGTCAGCACCCCACATTTATTACACAGCATCTCAAATAACCTTTCAAGGGCAGATGATGTTGAATTTACTCCTGTTAGTGTGTATATGATGTGCAGTTATTATTATTATCAAGACCAATTAGGGTTACATCTAAAATCGCGTTCACATTATTAATGTCTGCTGACTATATATTTCTTTTATTAAATCATCTTGAAGGTTGCTCTCAGTTAGTCATGGCAGGGAACATTTACATATGCAGAGTAATGCTCCTGCTGTAATGAGAAAAGCAATTATCCGGCGACTTCAATGACACCTGCACTGAAAACTCCCATTAATAATCCTGCTGAAATGACAGAATCTTTTTGGAGGGTCCATAGCAACAGTTTCAGTCGTTTATTTCCAGCTTCTTTCATCAGTGAGCTACTGAAATAGCATCGTCAGGTGAGGTCGGGAGTGTTTTGAAATTACAGTGGGGAGTTTTTATTGCAAACCAGAGAGTAAGAAATGGAAGACATATCAGCACCTGGCGAAATAATCCCTGAGTCACTAGTATCGATCAACAACCTGACAGGTCCCTTGCTGATACAATATGCTGTTTTTGTGCTAAGTGGCAGTCTTATTTCCCCTTTAAGAATTGATTCAACATCAGTGAAACCTTGTTAAGTCGGGTCTTCCTCTAACTCGTGGCTTTATATCCGCTATCAGGTACGAGATTATGAACTTTCAGCATGTGGAGCCGGGTGTTTATGACTACATCAACATTGGCTCCTGGCACGAGGGCGTGCTCAGTCTGGATGATGAAATGATGCAGATGAACCGCAGTGACATGGTCCGCTCCGTCTGCAGCGAGCCCTGCTCCAAAGGAGAGATCAAGGTGAGGGACAAATACTTCAGATACTGTCTTGTTTATCACATATTGTCACTACACACATGTTACGTCTGGACCTCCTTGTAGTTCAGTCTTTGCATTGAAGTCACTGTTCATTAAACATGAGGACTACAATTCCCTTGTTTGATGAATGGCTTTATTTACAAGTAATAATCATTTAAAGCTTTATAGAGCTGTATTAAACCTTTAATAAGAACGCATTCAGGATTGCCAGGTTGTGAACAAACACATTGGCTCTACTTTTTCTTTTCTATTTGGTAGCATTTAGTAAATTATAGTCCCATTTAGAGTTAAATAGACCATAAAGCAGGGTATACGTTAGAGCATGGCTACCTTGTGATTGACAGATCGCTACCATGCCATGTTTTTACAACTTTAACTCTTTCACAGTGTGTTTGTAGTTCATTTAAATTAATTATTGCCATTTTGGTCGCCTGAAAATGTCTTATTCAGTGTCCAGTTGTACTTTGGTCCACCCTGCCATGTCACAAATAACCAAGATGGCAACGGCCAAAATGCCAAACTCAAGGCTTCAAAATGGCAGTCCACAACCCAACGGGTGACGTATACAGTCTATGATTGGTAGTAATTAAATTATAAATGTTGGAAATCCATTAATAACCAATAATGCATTATACATGTTGTCATTAATAAATGGTTTTATCATCAAGTCTGCAGCTATAAGTATTAATGAGATATTAATTAATGGATTTTGGTGCGTCTGCAGCCCTTTTCTATAAATAGAAATGGTCCAATGGTGTAACTATTCAAAGGGAGTTTTCACAACCTGGCAACTCAAAACTTATTATGAATTGTTTATAACTGCTCTATCTTTAGTTTTACTGTGTATAAAAGAAATATTTACAGACAGCTGAACTCCTTTCTACACTGAAACAAACTCAGGGAAGAGATGGGTAGTTGTAGGAAAAGTATTTTTATATTTCTCTTCATTTTTTTTGACCAGGTGATCAGGAAGGGAGAGGTGAGCTGCTGCTGGATCTGCACCGCCTGTAAGGACAACGAGTTCGTCCAGGACGAGTTCACATGTAAGGCCTGTGAGCTGGGCTGGTGGCCAGACGAAGAATTAGAAGGTAGACTTTTACTCCTTAGTCTCCATTTACATTCTGCTGTAAACTCCTACCTGCTTTCAACACTGTACAGTAGAAGGGCTGACAGAGGACTTTTCTTTGTTGTTTGACTGATTTTGGAAAATAAGCCTATGAGCTTCTTTCCCAGAAAGTTAGATGAGGAGATTGATATAACTTTTATATATGGTTGTTAAATATAAGGCTACAGCAACCAGCCAGTTTGCCTAGCTTAGCATTAAGGGTGTGAGGAAATATTGTGTCGGGAAATTCATCAATATAAAGCATGACGAGACTAGGGTGCTCTGAGTTCAGACCAGTAGGTGGAGTAGGTCAACAAGGTCTGTGCTGGTTAGGCTTGTCGTGGTAGTCGTTGTTATCGGTGTTACACGATGGTCAGGCACATACCAGTTACATTATATACCCACCGCCGCAACCCATTTAGTTCATATTGGCGTATCAGCAGCATGTTATCAATAGATAGTTGGACGACGGACGCTACAATCTGAAAGTGAATGCATCTTAAGGAGTCAGCTCAGAATAGTAGGAGTCATATTTCACATACACGGGATGAGAGATGGCGGAGGATTTGGTGTCAAAGTGGAAAAAAAAATGCACCTATTTTGAAGTATTTCAGATTTAAACCCAATGCTACAAGGGAACCACAATGTTAGTGAAGTAGCGTTAATCACCACAAAGAGGACGGAGCGGTCACAGCCAGTGTGTGCAGCACCAGGTGGACCCCTGCAGCCCTGCAGCAAAAGCTGGACCAGAGAGGCCAGACACACAGCCATCCGACAGTAAAGGAAATTTCCTCACCGTCACAGCCCCAGTGCTGGGGGGGTTAGTGCATTTGCAGCTGATCTTACAGTACAAGAGGATTAGGCTATACCATATTACTAGTTACTAGATATAGCACATTACAGTTTCATAATAAATGGAACTTTTGGGCAAACAACAGCATTGTTTTGCATTTTTTATCTTTTGAATAAAAGGCTACTTTTTCAGTCATATATTTTCATCATTTAAGTTTTGTGAAAATTTTTATAGTATCGAATTGTAATTGTAAATGGTAAATGGCATTTATATAGTGCTTTTCTAGTCTTCTGACCATTCAAAGCACTCTACACTACATGTTCACCCATTCACACACACTGATGGCAGAGGCTGCTAAGGTGCCAACGTTGCCCATCGGGATCTAATCTAAGCACTCATTCACACACCGATGGTTATGCCTTCAGGTTTAGGTGTCTTGCTTAGGACACATTGACATGTGACTGGAGCAGCCGGAGATTGAACCACCGACCTTCCAGTTGGTGGATGACCTGCTCTTCCCTCTGAGCCACAGCCGACCCTAAATCGTATCAAGATCGTGAACCCAATATTGTGTAAAGTATCACTGTAAAAACAACAATTTGTCATTTTATACAACCCGGTTTCACTCCCAGTATATTAGCACCACTTGGTCAGTGCCCCTCGGCATCTGAGACCAACGCACAGTGGTGCGTTTTACCGACTGTATTCAATGCGTCAGGCTTTCATCCTCCTGTGGCATTATTCAACAGTCAGAGAGTGAGAGTCCACTCTGGGTGGGTGGGAGGGATGCTGGATGGGTCCAACGGGATAGGAGGCCACTGTTAGTAGCCTGTGTGAAACTAACTCTTAGTCAGTGAAGGTAATGTCAACCACAACCGTTTCTTAACCCTAACCAAGTGGTTGTGTTGTCTAAACCTATAACCCCCCCCCCACCCCCCCAAAAAAAAATCACAAAATCAAGTTTACGAATTAAACGACTGTTAACATGTTAACTGTGAACATCAGAGGTGCTGGACAGAGCGAGGCTAGCTGTTTCCCCTTTTCCTGTCTTTATGTTAAGCTAAGCTGATCGGCTGTAGCTTCATATTTACCATACAGATTAAAGAGTGGTTTCAATCGTCTTATCAATGCTCAGTATTAACACAAATAAAGGCATTGTCCAAAATGTCTGTTACTGTAAATAACCAAAAAGTAATTTCTCTGCAGAATTCCTCTGAGACAATACGCCTCATCTGATAACAGGAGCGTTTGCTGTTCTGCAGTTTTTACGTTTAAATTTAGATGAATTTAAGTTACTTCATTGGCCACAGGCTGAGTTCCTGTTGCATGATTGATGCTTTCAGAGACAAGAGGAGATTCTTATTAGAGGCTCTGTAGAAAGTTAAGTTCCTCCGAGCTTTTACTTCCCTCCTCCCCCCTCACCTGTTCTCCGTACAGTTTGTCCTGCTAAAAAATTTTGTAGCGCTATTTCATAAACCTGTTCTGTGCTATTTTCATTGCTTTCCCATGACACCTGAAAGCCATTCATCATCTTCACCATTTTGTCCGACAGCAGCCCTACTTCACTTGCCACTCTTCTGGCCCACTTTCAAAGGCCTTCTGTGCTGTTCAAAGACAAGACACTTTCTTAACAGGATCCTCCTGCCTCCATGCTGTTTCTTTTTTCAGTTTTTTTTTTAACACAAGACCTTTAGGGTACACACATAATGAGATAATGTGGAGCACAGAGATGACATAAAAATTATTCTTGTGCCGTTTTTCCCACCCTAACCCTGCTGCAGTTTTACAATAAATAAATAAAAGAACATAAATTAGATATTGAAAGTGTGCTCTCAACATGAACCAGAAAGGAGATTTTATTTGGACCCATGAAAAACGCAGTGATTTACTTTGTCCTGCTGCATTGGCCCCCTCCTCCGCTGGCTGCAGCCCAGCCCGGCCATGGCTGAGTAGAAAGGGGTTTATTTATAGTTGAGCTAAAAACCTACTTTGAGACTTACTGTATTTTCTCAGGCTAAAATGTATTTGATTAATTTTGAATGTGTCCCAACAATAAAGCTTTAAACTTTTCATTTAATTCTTCTCAAAATTACCTTTTATTTGGGTGATTTTTCTCTTGATAACCAGAAATCTACCCACCAAGCTGATACTGTAATGATTAAAGTTTTATGAGGTGCTTTTAGTGTATTTTGACTGTGTTTATATTGTCATGTTTTTATCCTTTTCAGGCTGCAAGCCGATTCCCTGCGCTACCTGGAGTGGAGCAATCCAGAGTCCATTATCCAGGTGGTTTTCTCCTGCCTCGGCATCCTGGTCACGTCATTCGTTGCCTTCATCTTTGTCTTATATCGTGACACGCCTGTGGTCAAATCTTCCAGCCGGGAGCTCTGCTATATCATCCTCGCCGGGATCTTCTTGGGCTATTTGTGTCCTTTCACTCTCATCGCCCGTCCCACCGTGGTCTCCTGCTACCTCCAGAGGCTGCTTGTCGGACTCTCAGCTGCCATGTGCTACTCCGCCCTGGTGACCAAAACCAACCGCATCGCCCGTATTCTGGCGGGCAGCAAAAAGAAGATTTGCACCAGGAAACCGAGGTTCATGAGTGCTTGGGCTCAAGTTGTCATTGCCTCCATCCTGATCAGTGCCCAGCTCACCTTGGAGGTTACTCTCATCATCATGGAGCCTCCTGAACCCATCAAATCCTACCCCAGCATCAGAGAAGTCTTCCTCATCTGCAACACCAGCAACGTGGGTGTCGTGGCCCCACTGGGCTACAACGGCTTGCTTATCATGAGCTGCACTTATTATGCCTTCAAGACCCGTAACGTTCCTGCAAATTTCAACGAGGCCAAATACATCGCCTTCACCATGTACACCACATGTATAATATGGCTGGCGTTTGTGCCAATCTACTTTGGCAGCAACTACAAGATCATCACTACATCTTTCTCTGTAAGCCTCAGTGTGACTGTAGCGTTGGGGTGTATGTTCACCCCAAAGATGTACATCATCATTGCCAAACCTGAGAGAAATGTTCGCAGTGCATTCACCACCTCTGATGCCGTGCGCATGCACGTCGGCGACGGCAAAATTGCCTGCCGAAGCAACAGCCTGCTCAACATGTTCAAGAGGAAGAAGAACACTGGAAATGGCAGGTAGGTTCATTAATTGAGTCTGAGAGTCCTGCTCCTGAGGCACCTCAGGGATGCTGGTTTTACTGTAATTCCCTCTCAAAGGGAACCTGATGTCTTACTGTATTTACTTTCATAGGGACACCTGTTGTAAAGTGTGACGGATATAGGTCAGTGCTCAATTCACACAGCCATTTTAAGCTTTGAACTGATGGTAAAATTAAAACAAGCATCTCTGTGTGCGAAGGGATGACAAGTGGGACCACAAATACAGATTACAGGGTTTCTGCAGGGTTCACCAAATTACATGTATGACTTCATCACATAGCTCTGCGACACCTAACGGGATAAGAGGTTGCAGATGATGGATGGATGGATGGACTACATCACGTAGAATCAATTTAAAGCCGCAGTGGGTAGAACTGGAGCAAATATGATTTTAAAAAATGCTTTTTATAAAATGGTCACTACATCCTGACAGTAGTTAATGTCAGGATGTAGTGTCAAAATCTCGGGCCTCTGGTGTCTTCTGGTGCTCTTAATGACATCGGCAAGATTTCACAGACCAGAGGAAAATAACCAATCAGAGCTGATCTGGAGTCTGCTGTTTCTGAACAGCTGTCAATCACTCGCTAACTGATCGAATGGTCAAACTAGGCAGCACTGATCAAATATGAATCAATATTCTGTTACTGTAATGTCTATTTCTTGCCTCAAATGTTTTGAACTGTTTAGCTGTAAATTGAGAAAGTTTGTGATATCAGCTATGTTTAGACCAGTTGAGGAAATACCAAGCACCGCCCACCGGCCGATGCAAACTTTCTCATTTTACAGCTAAACAGTAACTACAAGATGTTTCTGAAAACATCTGAGGTGAGAAATAGTCATTACAGCAACAGAATATGGAGTCATATTTGATCAGCGCTGCCTAGTTTGACTGTTTGATTGAAGTTGCGAATGATTGACAGCTGCCTCCTTTGAATGCACAGCCAATAGGAATGCTCTCTCTCTCTCTCCCTCTCTGCTGAAAGGTTATTATGGATTTTTTTGTCCAGTGATGCCAAAAAACACCTGCAGATACCCTAAAATGTTACATACAACATGAAATTATACTATATATACATTATACTAAATAATTATTATATGAACCAAAAATGACTGTTTTGTCTCCACTTTTGTTGGTTCCTGTGAAGTAACAGCCATCTTTATTCTGTTCATAGTTCTAATGGAAAGTCTGTGTCATGGTCTGAACCAGGTGCAAGACATCCTCCAAAAGGGGATCACACGTGGCACAGACTCTCAGTGCATGTGAAGAGACAGGAAGCAGGTTCCAATCAGATGGCTGTCATCAAACCCTTAACTAATACCTACCAAAACAGAGCCCTGGACTTCTCAGACCTCAGCACTAAGACCTTGTACAATGTGGCCGAGGAGGACGAGGGTGACCCTATCAGATACAATCCCCCCATCACTCCCCCCATGATGCCCCACGGGCAGATTCCTGCCTGTGGGCTGATAAAAGTCGTGGAGGAGGTGGAGCTCTATCCACCTCAGCATCTGCAGCAAAATTGTGTTGTCCCCCAACACGCCATCATGGACCACCTGCAGGAGAAGGTGGTGGTCGGTAAATTCAATAGCGACATCCCTGAGCTCAATGATATGATTAGCATGCCTGAGGCCGTGAGCGGCGGCATGCCCGTATACCACCAAGCCCACCTCATCCAGCAGGACCCGGTCCTGCCTCTGCACCTGGACCCGTTCGATGAGGAGCACACCTCCCCTTTAGAGGAGGAGATGGAGAGTGAGCAGTTTGGCCTTCTCCACGGCTACATGTACAATAACGCCCAGATTCACGACGAGGAGGACTTGGTTGAGGCCAAATTAGCCCTGGAGGACTCTCTGGCTCTGATGCCTCCGTCCCCTTTCCGAGATTGCGCTCCTCCTCCAGTGAGCCCCTTTCCGAATTCACCGGTGTCCGAGTCGATTTTGTGCAGTCCTACAAATGTGACATATGCCTCTGTCATCCTCAGAGACTACAAGCAAAGCTCCTCCACTCTGTGAGGGTGCACATTCAGTATTACCAGTTGTACTATATTTAAAGTTTATAATGACTTGTGATGTATATGATGAGATATAAGGAAAAAGTCATTCTGTGGTCTGACAAGTCATTTTTCACTCTATAACTGATAGCTGTTTCATGATAAGGGTGAATAACAAGGTGCCACATTTTAAAATTCTTTTAGATGTTGTCTACAATAGTGAAACAATCTCCTTATTACAAACATATTTATATGCTAACATAAGCTCTTAGGACAAAATAGATCTTGTGCTTATGAGACAAACAACTAAGATTACTGTATGTATGCACATAATATAAATAGATTTATTTGAGAAATATAGGCAACATAAATGGATGAGTTTGCTGGTTTTAAACAGGGCGACTTAATGGTGAATATAGTTTGTATGTAATGCAAATCAATCCAATTTGTCAACAATATTTTTAGAGAATATGTTTTGTGTTGCACATTGTGTGTCGTGAGTGGAAGAAATGGAGAGGCTTAAAGGAACAGTTCGACATTTTGGAAAATACACTTATTTTGAAGAGACAGTCTGTTCCCCTCTAACATCCGCCCGCTAAAGCCACAGCTAGCAGCCATTAGCTTAGTTTCGCATAAAAACTGGAAGAGGGGAAACTATTAGCCTGGCTCTGTCCAGAGATGACAGTTCATTATAATTTTGACACTCTCTATATGGATTAAGATTTAAGGTGTTCATTAGGGAGCTTTACTGGTAGGCAGACCTTCAGACAGAAGGAGACAAGCTGTTTACAGTCTTGATGCTAAGCTATGCTAACTGCCGACGGGGAATGGGAATCATGGCAGAGGCAAAGGGCGACGTTTTACAAAACTGAAGTTAGCTAATGATATCGAACCTTTCAAATTAGGATCAATACGTTGACAGCTTGCCACCCATTATGGTCACTGATGTGTTATGGTGTTAGCTCCACCGTAACCTGTCCAATTAACAAATGAGCGGATATACATAAATAAGTATATGACATTCAGATCTACAAGCCAAATGCCAACTATACAATCACTCGGACAAATAAGATAACATTAGCTAATGTTATGCTAACCGGACATCAGCTAATACTGCATAATTAATCTACCCGTGTCTTGCAAAATGAAACCCATAACATTAGCCTACCTCAGTGTCTGACTGTATGCTATATATACTGCATTTCATCTTTAGACTGTTATTCACTGTGTAGTGTTTTGTGTTAGTTCAGCAGTTCTTTTGACACTAGCCAGGGAACGGCACTTTAACCTTTGCCCTCCAAACGTGGCCCCTACTGGTGATAGTTTCACATTTAGTCTACAGACAGTGGCAATAAAACGATTAAGCACATTTCCCAAAATGTCAAACTTTTGCTTTAAGCTGAGAGCAGAATATAAATGCTCACCTTTGAGGAAATGTCAAAGTCGACATGTCAACGTGATTTATTGTTGTAAAAAAAAAAAAGAAATGTTTTGATTGATACGGTTCTGCCAAGCGAGTGCACTGACTGTGTCACGAATGTAGCAGAGGACACTTCAAGTGCCACATTTTCATCAAGATTTTTTTTCGTTTGTTTTGTACATTTATCCCATTTTTATGGTCTTGAAATGCAAGTTACTTAGATTCAAATTTGTATCTTTTATAATTAGACATCTGATTTCATAACTGTATAGATCCATGTATAAGATAAATGACATACATGTGTTTTGTGAATGTATGAATTGTGTGTCATATTTTGATATTCAGACAATATCTATATGCATTACAGTAGGCTGTTAGAGAGAACTCATTAGCTGTGTATGCATCTATTGTGTGACTGGTTGTGTACACCAGTCGATTTCCTAAATATTAAGAGCCTATCAAAACCGTATAATGTGATAAAGTGCTACTGTTACATTAGTAATATTCTGAATAAGCTATCTGCAGCCTGATATATACACAGTATAAATGAAGTCTGCCATTTTAAACAAATATTTACTGTAGAGCAACGACACATGTTTCATTGGAGTGAATTAAACATTTTTTTATGCTTTTGTCACATGTTTTTCATGGTGAGACATTAGCTGGCTCTGTGCTCTTGGCCTTGCCTACTCCGACAACTGTTTTAACTCAAAGGTCAAAGGTTTATGGCTTTGGTTGGAAGGAAGAAACTCAAAACAGGGATACTAAGAAGTGGTCGTAAAAGGAAGGAGTAGGGTTGAGACATCTGCAGTAAATGCAGATTAGGCTACTTAAAACCATTGCCATATGTTTATGGGATAATATATGAAAAACCTGGAGACGCAGAGCTAGATTTGGGATGGTTTAGCACTTACATGCAGGTTGACCACACCATGGGAAGAAGTTCAGTGGCATTTTGTGCAGACAAGCTGTTTAAAGTCTTAGTTATTGGGGATGTAGGCGTTGGGAAAAGCAGCATTATCTTGCGTTATGTTAATAAACGCTTTAATGAAACATATCAAGCATCTATTGGAGTTGACTTTGCTCTAAAAACTATTGAATGGGACGCCAAGACAGTGGTGAGACTGCAGCTTTGGGACATTGGAGGTGAGTGTCAATATTTTGAGGTCTGTTGCAGTTGTTTGCCCTACAGAGCCAAATAATATAGAGAAATTTGACTTTCTGCTCTCTGTTTTGCCATCAAAAATGATGACGATGTCATAGAAATGTTAGTCATGCTAGGCAGCTAAAGCAAGAAGGCTGTATCAAGTGAAAGCTAGCTCAGCCGGTGAGATAGCCTTTGCTATAAAGCTAAAAACAATGCTTCCCCCATCTATTCTCTGTAGTTGAAACCATTTTGATAAGTTGATATCTTGGTAAATGTATTTGCTATTCCACATAATGAAATGAGGTGGTGGCTGAACGAAATTAAAATGGAGAATAAAAGCAAGTTAATGCTAAACAAGCTCAGCAGAGTAGCATCAACTGCCATCACATATTTTGACTGTTGTAATTCATGTGAACTGGTGGTTACGTTACCTTTAAATCACTATATGTTATCATTATGAAATGATGATAATGACGGAAATGTGCAATTTCAGTTTGCAACCTCTGTAATAACTTCAAAACAAAGGTAGATACTCCTCTAAACAGCTAAAGCTAGCTTAGCTGGTGAGGTAGACTTGGCTTGTTGTAGCTAAAGCTAAAAACAAATTGACTCATTAATTCCCCCTATCTGTTATCTGTAGTTAAAACCATTGTGATAAACTGATATCTTAATAAATATGTGTTGTTCTGCAGCTAAACTAGCTTAGCATTAACTGCCCTCACAGCTTTTGACAGTTGAAATTCATGCCAATTAATTTTATTTCTAATTTGTAAAAGAATGTGTAATATTGATGTCAATACACATAGCAGTGGACTGACAGCTGATAGACCAGAAAAATATTTAATCCATGAGCTATTATAAAGTCAAATGGATAATCAAAACAAAATGTATTTTCACAGTTTAAGCTATAGTTTCACACCACTCAGCCTATTCAAACATAGATAATGAATCTTTAAGAACACATTTTGTTAGTAGATAAATTAATTTCACATTAATGGCATTAATAGGTACAGTATAATCAACAACGGGCTGCCAGTAGTCTATGAATTAGCTTCAAACAGTTTTCAGTGACTGGAAACTTGCAGCGTTTTTACTCTCAGATCTAATTTTAACCCTATACCAGTGTCCATGGAAACAATACAGTTGGCATATTGTTTTATTTCAGAAAATTATTGTTGTTAGTCTCTGACATGTTGCATAATATTTAGGCTGCAGTCCAATCGGATATTATAATTCAAATCACACATAAACAAGCAGTAGCATTACTGCCTGCTGTAGCCTGTCTGGGCCAACTTTAGATTAAAAACCTGTAAACCTTTTGTGAAATAATAATAAGCCTATCTGTGAAAAATGAGTCATATGAGTCATATTTTAGCACCCACTGTTGTGCATAAATCACACTTTATTTATTTTGTCTTTCCTCAAGGCCAGGAGAGATTTAAGAAGATGTCCAGAGTGTTCTACAAAGAGGCGATGGGAGCAGTAGTAGTCTTTGACATTACAAAGACCTCCACCTTGGAGGCCGCCTCCGAGTGGAAGCAGGACCTGGATAGCAAAGTCTGTCTCGACAGCGGATGTCCGGTCCCTGCCGTCCTGCTGGCCAACAAATGTGACATGACAGGAAGGGACAGAGACGTGGTATCCTCTCTGGACAGCTTCTGTAAAGAGAACAGCTTCATGGGCTGGTTTGAGACTTCTGCAAAGGTGTGTGTTGTATTTCAGTTATTATGGGAGGAGAAAATCTGTGTACAGTAGCAGATATGGATATGCAGACATTTCTCATTATTGGCTGAGTTAAACCTAAACAGGACAGGAGGGACCAAATATTCCCTTTTTTCTTTTGTCAGGATGACTTTAGTAAATATATTTCAACATAGTCAGCAACATGGGAAACTGCTCCATGACTCAATATCCATACGGACCCCTTAAAAAGCCCAGATTCACAAATTACTAGGCTTTTGATAGTTTGATTGATTGCAAATTTATGAGAGAATTTGCACCACTTAAGAATAACATTAACCAAGGCAGGTCCTGTATTATTACAGTACTTAATCAAAATGTAATTTTAAAGGCTTCACTACTGACTGAACCAATAACAGTAAGACAGGTAACACTTGGTACTACAAAAAGCTCCTAAACACCTCTCCATCATCCATCGCCCGCAAGCGCTTATCCCGTTGACAATCCTGGTTGACACTGGGCGAAGGGTACGCCCTGGACAGGTCGTCAGTTCATTGCAGGGCTGACACATAGAGACAGACAACCATTCAAGCTTACATTCACACCTCAGTTAACCTAACCTGCATGTCTTTGGACTGTGGGAGGAAACCAGAGAACCTGGATAAAGTCCACGCTAACATGGGGAGAACATGCAAACTCCACACACTCTTGCCGTGAGGCGACAGTGCTAGCTACTGTATATTCTACATTATTCTTAATGATTTAAAATGAGACTATGTAACTTGAAAAGATGAAATAACATGTTTCTTTGAAGGGAGTTTGGGTGTTTTGAAGTGGGGTTTTATAAAGTACTAAAACACAGTCAGTGTATTATTTACAGTAGGTGTGATCTTAGTTTGGAGAAACGGACAGGAGTACCAACACCGGAGCAGAGCAATACAGTGCTATGGACCAGGACGGCAGGAAAATGTGCTTTAACTACCTAAAAGAAAGGCTCATCTTAAAAAATTGATATCCGTCTAGGTGTGTTAATGCCATATTTAGGTAGTATTCATCTACTGTAGGTAATACATTGTCTGTGGATAAGCACCTCATACAACCCCACTTCAAAATACCCAAAGTGTCCGAAACAAAAAGTTAAAGTCATACCCAATAGTACTCAGTCTTGCCCAGTTGGATACCCTCAGGGGTTTTGCCTCCACAGTCTTACTTGATCTGGTGTGACCAGTAGCTGTCTTGAGTACGGTATCGCCAAAATGTCAGCTTTTCATTAGCTTAAAAACTTTTTCATCTTTGTTGCAATGCAGATAAATCAGTGGGGTTTTAAGGGTTAACCTAGCCTGAAGAGGAGGGAACACTTGATCTCTCACCTTATCTGAAAAACTGTTTTCAGTGGACAGAGACAGATTTGATTGTTAACTTATGGCTGCTGTTCAGCTAAGGTTACATATTCAGTAATGGATTCGGCATATGAATATGTGAGGTCACGCTCTTGTTTGGCTATTTTGAACAACTAGACTGTAATTTGTCACTTAAAGTGGCTCAGTTTAATAATATTAACTTCCTACTCACATTGATGGATTGAGTTATTGAATTATTTATGGATTTATTAGCTTATTTGACAGTTTTTGCTTTTGACAAATTGTATTTTTCATTGGTGAGGCTCTGTAAAGCTGGTGAAGAATTGCATGAGGTTACAGGCAACACTGCATGTGTGAACTTTAACACTGCAGCTCTATATCCTGCTCATAAAGCGTGTTCAAATATTAACACACAGGAACAACTTGCAGCCAGGGTTCAAACAGCAAGCCAAACACTTAACTCAACGGATGCATATACACTGTTCTAAATCATATTCCCCCTTCACCATTTATAGGACAATATAAATATTGATGAGGCAGGTGCCTTCCTTGTCAAACAAATGATGCTCTGCGACAACGACCTGTCCAACGAAGAGCATCGCTGGGACGGGATCAAAGTGAGCCAGGCTCCCGGGGCGAGTCAGAGCCAGGCATTGTGCTGCTGGGGACCACGGCTCTGAGGCAACCAGCCACACAATGGCAGCTACCGGTTAACTGCTCTGGCAAGACCTGTGTTTGACACCAAGGCATGGAAGCTGTTTGAGTCTGTGTAACATAGTAACTTAAAACACTCATTTCTGCCCTTCCAGGCTTCTCAATAATGTGTGGGCTGCCTCATAAACACCTCTGGAGACGACTGAGCTCATTTCGCCAATAATCCACTGATCCAGTCAGGCTACTAAAGAGATCGGCATGACACTTCCTGCTGGGAAATGGCTGTGACACACTAAAACTTGCTACTGATTGACCTACTGTAATGAGAGGTCAGACACTGTGAAACGGTCACACAAAAACTGCAAAAAAACAGCAAAAGAGAGAAAAATATCTTAAACGTTGTATTTGAAGCTGTTAAACATTCCTCATTAACCTATTCAATCTGAGCTCTGAGTTGTGTGTTATGCAACCCATGCATATAATTATCTGTTAATCACTTCCCAGTGAGATGAGCTAAGACTCGAGCATGAGCTTGATATGGCCAATAGAAGAGAAAAGCTATCGCATGACCTGGTTTTAGAGTGGAGGGAGGAAATATGCTCCATACCGCCCAGAGTGCTGGAGGAAACAGAGTGCATGCTTTATCTAATCATAGATAGACAACACACACATATATTTTTTTTTGTATAATAGGAAGTCAAGCATGATATGACTGAATTGTCAGATTGATATGCATTTTTATTTGTTGATGCAGAGAGAAACAGAGAGACAGAGTGAAATACATTTTCAGCAATGAGTCCTGATACTGCTTTTTATATTACTGACCACCAGTAGTGAGGGAGGAAGAACTGACATCCTTTACTTGAAGTGGCAATCTTAGTATTTCAGTCCTGGTCTATTTAGAGTTTCTAGTTGAAGGAAAGCTCTGAATCTTTTTGTCAGTACATGAGCATAGAAATACAATAGAAAACATATATTTCTATGTACAGTAGCTTCAGGTTTTAAGAATTGGGTGCACAGCTCCATTTTCTGTGTTAATACAATGGAGAAAAGTGTAATACAGCATTTTTTTCCAGGACTGTCACCACTGTAGCGGACTCTGAGGGCAAATTCACCATAGTTGTAAAACAGTAGTTGTGACATGTTCTAATGGTGCCTCCAAATGAAACTTGTGGGTTTGTGTTTACAACATGGGAAGTCGTCAAGTGGTCGTGAAGAACACCGCTGCTAAGCAACGGCAATATTTACGTTACTGTCCTAGTCTAGAAGCCACAGACGCTAACAACTTACCAAGGGAGCATATGGGTAACATGATGCAGGAAAAGTGAAGGCATAATAACAGAGGAGAAAGATGAAGTTGTTGGGAATACCAACATTTTCCTCAGACATATTATACGATTACAATAATATATGACTAAAATTACAATATATTAACTTACTATATACCAATTAATGAACTTCCATGGGCTCCACCATTTCTGACAGCATCAACAAACACGTCACAAGTCGTGAACTCAGAGCTTTCAGAAACTTTACACTTACGAGGAGGTTAATACGACATGAGGGGGGTGTTCATATGGACTCTTCTTGTAAACACAGTGAATACAACCCCAATTGAAGGCACCGTAATGACCTGCCGTTCCAGGATGGAACCATACTGCGGCCATGTTACCTGGGTCCAGTTTTAAATTTGCTATGGTGAGAGAGGCTTGTGTTGTCCTCATAATCCTTGTATTTTTCTACCAGTACACCAATACTGTTTTTATTCATGAAAGAAAGATAACTGTCCTAAAATGAACCAAAAACTTAAAAAAAAGAAATATTAAAAAAAACAGCTATTTTGGTAGAATTTTGATTAGTACAGCTCCAAGAAGACAAATTATCCATCCATCGTCAACCGCTTATCCTGTTGGGGGTTGCGGGGGGCTGGAGCCGATCCCAGCTGGCATTGGGCGAAGGCGGGGTTCACCCTGGACAGGTCGCCAGTCCATCGCAGGGCACATAGAGACAGACAACCATTCACACTCACATCCACATCTACGGGCAATTTAGAGTCATCAATTAACCTAAACAGCATGTCTTTGGACGGTGGGAGGAAGCCGGAGTGCCCGGAGAAAACCCACGCTAACACGGGGAGAACATGCAAACTCCACACAGAAGAGCCCCAAGCCCGGATTTAAACCTGCGACCCTCTTGCTGTGAGGCGACAGCGCTAACCACTACACCACCGTGCAGCCCAAGACAAATAATGCTTTCAGTAATTTCATTATTGTGCATTTACTGTATATTGCAGACAAATATTTTATTTTATTTTTCCAGTTTTGCCTGAACTTGATATGTAAGAACTGTTTTTTGTATTCTGAATGGCTAATAGACTACATTAAGCAATATATTTTATGTAGAAATCCTAAATAGATTCAGTATTATGGCCAGTTTTGCTGTTTTTTCTGGTTTTATATCTATGGTTACCACAGGTACCAGTTCATAATATTGCAAATATAGAACTATTACAATAGTTTCAGTGGGCTGTTGGCTCAATATTGCGTTACCTTATTTGGCCTCAGATAATGACTGAACAGACATTTATTTAAGTGAATATTTTCAAGATTCCCACTTTAAGTAAAAGTAACAATATAAAGATGCAAAACAATTTAAATGCAGCCCCCATCCAAATTCTTCTTATTATGATAATAATAGTAACGATTATACATTTTCATTTTATAGTACCTTTCATACATAAGATCCAGCCCAAAGTGCTTCATATAGGATAATAAAATCAAAAACAAACTATAAACTGTTAAATAAAAATAAAATACTTCTTATTTGGCCTATTTGGGGGCGGCAGTAGCTCAGTCCATAAGGACTTGGGTTAGGATGTGGAGGACCCGGGTTCAAATCCCCCATGGACCAAGACCAACTGGTTGCTGGAGAGGTGCCAGTTTACCTCTTGGGCACTGCCGAGGTGCCCCTGAGCAAGGCACCAAACCCCCAACTGCTCTGGGCGCTTGTCAGGAGCAGCCCCATCACTCTGACATCTCTCCATTGACATGTATATTACTGTGTGACTGTACTGTGTGAACAACAGAGTGTAAAACTGAATTTCCCCACTGTGGGACTAATAAAGGAATATCTTTCTTTCTTTCTTTCTTTCAAGGCATATGTGTTTGAGGTCTATGTTTGCGGGATTTATTTGTCTGTGTGATGCACTGCATTGCCGAAAGTAGACACCTCTGTCTTCATACATTTGTCGCGGTAGTGTAGTTTTCAACAGCACAATGACTCGACCCTGAAGAAGACTAGTGTGGCTTCAGTTTATCCAGCAATTCATTGGTCTCATATTTAATCATGTTGTTTTGTCAGTGAAGTCTTTTTTTTTTTTTTTTAATGAAGTAGTGTCCTTTAAATTTTAAGCGGATCAATTTCAAGGGGATTCATTTCCTTTTTGTGTGTCAGTGTCAAATAAATTGTCACTCTGAAAGCAACTGGATGCTTCTAATGCAATGACTTATTGATATATTATAAGTCAGTGATGTGATTCAGTGCATTGTCTTGTAGATTTTCGGGGAGAATGAAACCTTGTCCTTTAGCCTCACTTGGGTTATTTTTGCACACCAATCTGTTCTTTGCTGTCCTGTAGTTTTACTTTTCAATGTCCTTGCTGTGCATCTAGGGAACTGTTCCACATCCTGCCGCCGGTTACCTCAACACAGTAGCTTTTGTCCAAATTCAGCCTCCATAAAGGTATATTGTGCATGTTTTTATTTAACCTTGGAATAGTCTGTGTTGATAAAACTCCATACTGCTTTATTACACGAGCATTTATACACTTTGCTGATCAAGTGACTTGCCACAGAAAAGCCAGGGAGGAAGGTTACCTGGTGTGTCAATGTAACCCGAGGGAAAGCGAAGGAAGAAGTAAAACACAATTGCTAATTATGGATTTATGTCCCAGATACTAGAGACCTAAATTCAGGAGTCAAACAGGGATGCTGGCCCCAATACTGTTTCACATCGGACATAAAAGCTCAGCCTCTTTGTTTATGAATATGACAGTGTGAATGGGAGTCACACTCTCTGCATCGGATCCCGTTACTTGTGCATTATTGATATTGCCCCATTTTTATCTGCCCTCCAGTGAACATTTTCGCTGGCAGTTTCCTTCATATATTCATGATGGCATGAAAATTTCAATTTAGTCAAACTTGTGAATAGGTTGATGTGTGTGTGTGTATCCCTGCTGCCTCTGTCAGCCTCTTATTGTGTCTTGACTGACCCATTTTATGATGGCCTATGTTAATTAGCTATTCACTGACTGTGGAAATCAGGCTGGTATTTTACTGCACAGACATTCTGTTTGTTAAACTGACTCTTTGACGTCCCTCCTCTGAGTCTGTACAAATACACCAGAATGTGAATAAACCTAATTTTTTTTAGAAACGGACGATATCCTGTCCCATCAAAGCGACCAATCGGGGGCAATAATCCACATGCTGCTGTCCATGGTGCTGAATTTTGACTATAAGAGGAGTCCTCCACCACAGCAAAACACTGTCAGATTACCACGTGGTAGAATGTAGGTAGACCACACCATCTAGTGTTCAAAACATGCATGTGCAAAGACAGTTAAAGTGCTGAGGAAAGCTTAAGGTTGCAACTCTGAGAGGAAATATGAAGCATATGGAAATTTTAACAGGAATGACATTGTGCAGTCTGTTGTTATAGGTTTTATCTCTGTGCATGCATTATGAGACATCTTAAGTCCTCAAACGTGTTGAAGAAGTACTTGTGATGGTTGTGTTAAGTAAAAGTTATAATACCACTATGTAAAAATACTCATTTAAAAGTAAAAGTCCTGCATTCAAAGATTTATTTAAGTAAAAGATTATACCTATCATGCAGAGTGGCTCCATTCAGAGTTTAAACTAGTACACACACATATCTGTGTATGTGCTTTTGTTTATACTAAGAGTGGGTTGGCATTGGATATATTTTATATGTGGTATATACTGTCTATGGCCATATTAAAGACAAAAAGTGAGGGAAAAACTGGAATAAGTCAGCAGTCTGTTTTTTTTTCTTCTCTTACAATCTTCAGTCTATGTGGGACAAAATCTCTGCCCCTATGTTTAATAATCTAACTGACATATTTACTACACAAGAAATGCTATTTAATACCTAACAATAAAAAAATTCAGTAAAGCCAAGTATGGGCCTTGTAAAACAGATCAAAATGCTGATAATTTAACAAGGTTTTCTTGTTTTCATCTAACCAGATTTTCTAGTTTTTTGATTCTCTGTGGAGGTGAAATAACCTGGTTTTTTCCTCCTTGGGGAACAACAGGAAGGAGGAAATAGGGCCTATTTTCCATGCACACACAATAGATTGGATTCTCAACAAGGAACTTAATCATTTACAAAAGGATATCAAGTTTCTGAGGGAAAAGGGAGTGAAGAGGATTATGCAAGGTATTTAAATGTACAATTGTAGTGGTTCCAAACATCAAATATGGCATGTTTTTTCTCACTGCCCCCCTATTATTATTATTATTATTATTATTATTTTTATTTTTATTTTTTTTAATTAAAACTTTTTTTTTTAATAATAGCTTTCATAACGCTCAGCTTTTCTTTCTCAGTATTAGGGCTCTTCAACCAGCAGGGGGCCATGAAAACACACTGAAAATGTGAACTTAAGGTCCCCTAATTAAAATGGTTTCAAACATATTTTTCTACAATGATCTCGTATCCAACAATTTTATTGATTGTGAGAAAATATTAGTGAATTTAGGGCTGCTATGAAAAAATCAAGTATGCTCTTCATGCAAGCTACTTATCATAAAAATGACACTGTGTAGATTAGTTGTTTAATATTAATGTATTATTATTAGTATTTATTTTTATTTAATTTATTTTATGTAATTCCTGCTTTTCCTTTGTGTCAATTTACACAACTACGATTGTAAAAGCTGCTTAAAAATAAAGGCACTCATTTTATTAGCATTTTGGCGGCCATGTTTTTTTTTCAGTCAACAGAATGATTATTTCTTAGCACATTTGACAGGCCATTTTGATAAACAGTTTTAATTTCCCTTATTTACGCCAATGGCAGCTAATGTTGGGTAACGGGTTAACAATTATGTAGCCTGTGAAGTCCTAACTTTTATTAACAGCTATCAAAATACATAATCTAGCTGTGGTGAAACGTTTGCTAGCTAAAACAGCCCTATCGAGGTCACAGAATCTGACAGGTCACAGAAAACAGTGTAACACCGGCCCCCAGCATCCGGGTGACAGCAGAGCGCAGACTCAATCCCCGCTGCAGTTCACTGCGTTTCCGTAGCCAGTTTGCTACCCGCTGAGCCCTGACCGGGGAAACAGCTCACGGAAACGATTGATCCCGATCGAATAACGCCAAAGCTGGCGACACAAATGGTGGATTAACACAGATATCGGAAAGGACTCGCTAAATCAATGTTCGTGGCTCGGGTGCTTTTGGAGAGTGCGCTGGCGGCAACAGCCTCCGTAACATGTGAGATGTATAGAGAAAGATATTAACTGTGCGTTATTTCGGCTAACTAGCTAGCAGCTGCCCCCCGCCCCCCTTTCTATCCAATTTATGGTAGCTCGCTTGAGC
This sequence comes from Pterois miles, assembly GCA_947000775.1. Classification (NCBI taxonomy): domain Eukaryota; kingdom Metazoa; phylum Chordata; class Actinopteri; order Perciformes; family Scorpaenidae; genus Pterois; species Pterois miles. The sequence continues at coordinate 1,188,203 of CAMQGK010000001.1, forward strand.
TGTTTTCTCAACCGTCGTGTCTGTACCGGAGTAAAATGAAGAAGTTTAACATTAGAAAGGTGCTGGACGGATTGACAGCGGCTTCTTCTTCCTCCTCCGCAAGTGCCCAGCCGGGTACTCCCAGGGAAAACGATGTTATCCAGGAGACTCTCCAGTCGGAGCATTTCCAGCTTTGCAAGGTGGGTTACCGTTAATAGCAGCTAACATTAACGGACTGTTTTCGCACACTGACAGTCAGATGACAGCGGCGTGACCAAACACTGGCGTTGTTTTCATCTGGATCAGCGCTGTTCATTGGGACGGAAATTACACAAGTGTACGCATATACCCTTCAAAAATTAAACGCGAGGTATTAAAGTACAAGTTGATAACTGTGGAGACAGTATATCTTAATTACTGACTGCCTTGTTTGGCTGTGACCAGGCTGTGTCATAGCACCGTGGCTGTTTGCATTGCACTGAATGGTCGCCTCAAGTCACGGTTTAAAGTTAGCTAGCTAGCCTAGTCTGCAGTTTGACTGAGAAGGGACCATTTTGAGTTAAAGAATAGGTCCACATTTCTTTCGAGTCTCTTAATACAACATTCAAATGCCCTTATGTACATTTAAAGCGATCTTAGCTGCTGTAATACAGTAACTCCTCTTGTCCCCACTGGCTGCAAAGAGATCCGTTCATGAGATGGTCAAGAGATGGAGGACAAAACGCACACAGTCCTCCTTCTGTGTAAAAATGACTTTAGTTCAGCTCAAGATAATATGACTTCAGTCTGAGTGTGACAAATGGAGTGGATATCTTTTAATTTCACAGTCTTTAGTGTAACATTTCCTCTGTGTTTTCTCAGACAATGGTTGCTTGGTTAGGGAACAGGGAGCTCACAGAAGAGAGTAACTGCGATATACCTTTTGATTTGTTAGTTCAGATGAACTTTTGCATGTATTTTTAATCATGATTAATCGCTGGATTATCCATAGTTAATTGCAAGATAATCATATTGTTTTATCTGTTCCAAGTGCACCTTAAAGGGAGAGTCGTAAAGTATTTAATACTCTTATCAACATGGGAGTGGGCAAATAATGCTGCTTTATGCAAATGTGTGTATATATTTATTATTGGGACTTAACAACACAAAACAAAGACAAATATTGTCCAGAAACCCTCACAGGTTCTGCATTTAGCATAAAAAATATGCTCAGATCATAACATGACAAACTGCAGCCCAACAGGCAACAACAGCTGTCAGTGTGCTGACTTGACTATGACTTGATCCAAACTGCATGTGATTATCATAAAGTGGGCATGTCTGTAAAGGGGAGACTGGTGGGTACCCAGAGAACCCATTTACATTCATATATCTTGAGGTCAGAGGTCAATTGACCCCTTTGACAATGGCCATGATAGTTTTTCCTCATCAAAATTTAGCGTACGTTTGGAGCGTTATTTAACCGCTAGTATGACATGGTTGGTACTAATGGATTTCTTAGGGTTTACAGTTTCATAGGAGCCTGCTACAACCTAAAAATCACACTTCACAATCACAATTCCTTAACGTGTTAAAGAAATTAGTTGTGTTAAAATGAGGGTTAGGTTTTTTTAGTTTCATATGATGCCAGTATCTTCATTCTAGCTTTAAGGCTGAGCCCGCTACAACCTAAAAATCGCAAGATGCCTAAAAGAAGTTAATGGCATTAAAAGCGAATTTGCATTAACACGTCATTATCTTTGATAGCCCTAATAAACACAGGCTGACATCATGAAATGGGAGGCCCATCTGCTTAATTTAGACGTTCATTAGAGATGCCGCCAAATGGGACCCCTTTGAAAATGGCCATGCCAGTTTTTCCTCACCAAAATTTAGTGTAATGTTGGAGTGTTATTTAACCTATTTTGTGACAAGTCAGTATGACATGGTTGGTGCCAGTGGATTCCTTAGGTTAGCTGTAAAACTGATCCTGCTACAGCCTAAAAATCATAAGTTTTTTTTAATGCATTAAAGAAATGTTGACAGGGCTTTGACAGCCCTGGTTTTTACACTGAACAAGACTGTCCATTTGTCCCCCATCTCTTAAATCTCTTGAGGGCCAGTGTAGGATCAATACAGCAACCAGCTCTTTCAGTGCAAGCTTGTTTTAAACCAGGCTTTTAAAAATGTGAACCTGTCCTTTAAATCCCAGCCTCACTGGTCAACACACACGATTTCCCCCAAACTAATTTTTAATCATGCACAGTTTAATAATCCAGCTCGTTGGGTCTAGCCAGAAAGGTTTTGCATCTTGGAGGGCCCGCCCACCAGCCCCTGCCCCAGCTGGGAGCAGAACAGGTCAGGTCCCCAGGTTCCCGGGCCACGGTGCTACCTGTTACATAATACTGCTGTAAGCTGCACAGAGCTTATGGATGGCTGGGCAAGGTTTCCAACCTGAAACAATTGAGTTATAGATGCCTGATGATGATAACATTTTGGTGGCTGCTAGGGGGGGACTGACTGCAGGATCCTGGCAATGAAATGCACTCCAAGGCTGAAAATGTGAGCCTCAGACGGATGAAATGAATTTATTACTGATGTTTTACAGGATTGAGCCTGCACACATGTCAAGCGGATATCAGAATAAATATTCCAGTACCCATTTGCACTAATGTTTATGCTTTATTTAATTTATTTTGATAATGAGACTAATTTTCCACATTGATGGATTACATTTCTAGGAGATTATGGTAATGTTTTTTTTTCTACAGTAAAGCCAGCTTGACTGTGTAGCAGATGATTGATTAGCTGACTGGAGGTCTAATATAAATTCTGCTCTTTCCTGCAGACTGTGCGTCATGGCTTCCCATATCAACCATCCTCAATGGCTTTTGACCCCGTGCAGAAGATCTTGGCCGTCGGGACTCAGACTGGAGCTTTGAGGCTGTATCCTTTTATTTTCTTCAGTGACGAGAGCGACGCAAGGAAAGTAAAGCTTGGATGATTTTTGTTCACTCACACACTTGCATAAACGTGTAAACACATCTAACCTCCCGTCATCCTTTCCATGAACGTCATATGACCAAGTCACCCTTCAGCATTCCTCAAAGTCTGGGGAATTCCTACAGTAAGTGACCTGTCCTTGCCTCCTGTCATCAACAAAAATAAAAATCCACACCGCACAGAGGGAGGTGCTGGGCTCCACTAGCTGGGATGTGTTTCTGTGCAGCCAGCAGCCTCCTTCTCCTGGAGCACCCAGGCTCATTAGTGGTATCTCTGCAGTAGCATGAACAGCTCCTCCGCCATATGCCGAGGAGCCAACCTCATCAACTGTGCTGCCCAGTCTGTGCCAGGATGCCACTTCATATGTGCTGTAAACATCACTGGACTCACACACACACACACACACACACACACACACACACACACACACACACACACACACACACACACACACACACACACACACACATATAATCAAGCTGCTACAGGACTGTGTGGCCCCTCGGGCAGTCGGGAGTCAGTTTTGTGTTTGTTTGCGTTCAAGGATAAAAATTTGTTTTTACAGCTAACCAAGCGACTTCCATGAGTCACAGCAACAAAACCGCCCCTGGATTACAGACTATTTACACTGCATGTGATCGTGTGGTCATATCCATGTTATATTGTTTACGTTTTATGTCTTCAGGGTTGGGCTAATTATGTATAAACACTAGGGTTGTCAGTCAGTTAAAACATTTAATCACACATTTTTTTCTGTTCAAAATGTACCTTAAAGTGAGATTTGGGAAGTATTTAGCATTCTTGTCAACATGGGAGCGGGCAAATATGCTGCTTTATACAAGTGTATGTACATATTTATTACTGGAATCCAATTAACAACACAAAACGATGGCAGATATTGTCCAGAAACCCTCACAGGTACCATATTTAGTATGAAAAATAGGCTCAAATCATAACATGGCAAACTGCAGCCCAACATGCAACAACAGCTGTCAGTGTGCTGACTCGACTATAACTTGCCCCAAACGTGATTATCATAAAGTGGGCATGTCTGTAAAGGGGAGACTGGTGGGTACCCAGAGAATCCATTTTCATTCACATATCTGGAGGTCAGAGGTCAAGGGACCCCTTTGAAAATGGCCATGCCAGTTTACTTTTCAAAATTTTGCGTGTGTTTGGAGCGTTATTTAACCTCCTTTGTGACAAGCTAGTGTGACATGGCTGGTACTGATGGACTCCTTAGGTTTTCTAATTTCATAGGAGCCCGCTACAACCTAAAAATCACAAGTTTTGTTCAGGTGTTAAAGAAATTAGTGGTGTTAAAATGAATTTGGATTAACGCGTTTTTATAGCTAGTATGAGCTAGCTAGTATGACACGGTTGGTACTGATGAATTCTTTAGGTTTTCTAGTTTCATATGATGTCAGTATCGTCTCTCTAGCTTTAAGACTGAGCCCGCTACAACCCAAAAATCGCAAGTTGCATAAAAGAAATTAGTGGCATTAAAAGCCATTTTGGATTAACACATTATTATCTTTGACAGCCCTAATAAACACAGGCTGACATCTTGGCATGTGAGGCCCATCTGCTTTACTTAGACATTACTCAGACATTAGAAGTGCCTCCCTCTTCGTCTTCCTTATCCACTCTCCAGATTAAGAGAGTATTGTGTGTTTACAAGGTAACTCCCAGAGAACACACCCACTGCTTCCATGTTGTCCTAATGTGCAAGGTGGAGCTGATGGGATTACTGTCATTCAGGCAATAGGTCCATTTATCAAAAGACAGGCTGTATCGATCCACCTCATTGCCCCCGGAGTTTGGAAACGCTGCCACAGCTCCGTAGACATAAGCTCAATGAGGTGTCTACAAGCAATAAATGTCTGCTTTTACAAGATCTGTCTCTACTACAGTGTTTTAATCAGTGTGTTACTATAGACAGTCTCCTGCGCCTCCTAATATATGTGCTCTTAAATATGGGCCACTACAAAACCTAGACCCGCTCCGTGTTGCTGGAAAGTAAACAAACAGCAATTAAAATTAATTTGACCCACATGGAAACAAAGGCCAGTGGTGGCAGTAAATGTTTTGAACCTTTAAAAAGGAAAAGTTCAAGTTTGTGCAAAAGAACATTGCATTTTTCAAGCAGCTGACAGGTCAGGCGCGAAGTCAGAAGTTAGTTTTGATGAGCTCCCGTTGCAGAAACGAGAAAAAAAGAAAAGCTGTTAAAAGGATCAGTTTAGCTTCCTCTTCTGTTGGCTTAAACAATGCTTTAACCCCGAAAGGCTTCAAAGAGCTGCCTCTCTTTTTTAACTCATCAGCTAGCATGATTAAGATAAACTTCCTGTGCCAGTGATTATCAGTTGACTCTCACAAGAAAACCTGCTGATGTTGAAACGCTGCGGTGAACCATGTTGGTTTACCGAATGGGGAACGTTGATGCTCTTTAGTGAGTGATGTCTTAACTCGCAGGTACAAGAAGCCTGAGAGAGCGTTATGTTTCAGTATCTATTTCTGATATGATATCAAAGTTGAGGAAAGTTTTTAACAAATACGAACTCAGTAGACAGTAAATAGTAAAATAAATGGATAATAAATACTGCATGTGACACATGGAATGTATTGCATTTTTGATTAATCTGCAGATTATTTCCTTGATTTGAGCTAAAATATTAGAAAAAAAAATATGCAATATAAGTACACAAATTGGTGTATTCATATAGCTCTGACCAACAGTCCAAAACCCAAAGATATAGGAATACTGTAAGGCAGATGCTACTAGCACCTAGGTGTCACAAGCCAACCAGGGCGGACATGCCAGTGTGGCTGTTTACACCCAGGTGTGTATAGCATGGTAGAGACAAGCACCCAGGTGTCTGTAGCCAACAATGCTATTTACACCTGATCCAGGCACGTATTAGGTACTACCTAACAGACCTGGGCATTATATGGCCCGGCCCACGGGCCGGGAACAGGCCCTCGTGATGATTCTGCCCGGCCCAGGAGGTCTCAGACAAACCATACAATTTTAATTACAAAGCTGAAAAAACAGTGAAGAAAAAAGCCTTTGTGAAATGCTTGTGTTTTATTAGCATGTTTCTTCCTGTCACACTTGACATTGATGTAAATTGACATGACATTGACGTTGACAATAGACACTAACTAACCCTAAAATGTTGTTTTGGTATCTCAGCCTAATCAAACTGCAACTGCAAACTGAAAATAATAATTAAAAAAATAATAATAAGTCGACAAAGTGAAAAATATGTTTCTCACTCAAAAATGTGGTCTCATTCATCACTACTCCTTCTCCTTGCATGTACGTTGTCCCTCTTTGTACTACTGCTACTGTTACCAGGCGTACATAGACAAGTAGCTGCCATGTTGCACGACCGGGTGCAAATAGACGTGCAGACCCTTTAATTCGACAGTACTGCAAACCAGTTGAATCTAAACACATGACCAAAAGAAGATGAGGAACTATTATTCCATTTGACTATGACTCAGCGTCCTGTTACACAACTCCAGAAGCACATGTTCTTCTAATGAAATAAAGTAGTATAAACAGTCTCATTTGACAGACTACATAGTTTGTACCTGTGGCTCACTTACATGATCATAGTAAAGGTTTTCATCATGAAGTGAAGCAGGAAGTACCTACAGAATGCTCAACTTGCTCACCACAGTGATAAAAATCTTAGTAATTTCCTGCTGGCCTAGAAAATAGCTTGGCTCAGCAGCACCATTAACCTACATTGCATCAGAATCAGTTCAGACTGTAGACACCTGTACATTTACATACACTCATGAGTTAACACTAGAGCAGTCAAGATTAATCGTGTGATTGTTCATAGATAATTTATTTATTTATCAATTAATTATTATTTATTTAATGCTCCTATCAACATGGGAGTGGGCAAATATGCTGCTTTATGCAAATGTATGAATATATGTAGTCCAGAAACCCTCACAGGTACTGCATTTAGCATAAAAAATATCATAACATGGCAAACTCAAAAATTTGAAGAGTCCCAAGCCGGATTTGAACCTGCAACCCTCTTGCTGTGAGGCAAGAGTGCTAACCACTGCACCACTGTGCAGCCCCCATTAAAATATTTAATCACATATTTTTTTTCTGTTCAAAACATACGTTAATGGGAGATTTGTCATGTATTTAATACTCTTATCAACATGAGAGTTTGCAAATATGCTGCTTTATGCAAATGTATGTATATATTTATTGTTGGAAATGAATTAACAACACAAAACAATGACAGATGTTGTCGAGAAACCTTCACAGGTACTGCATTTAGCATAAAAAAATAGTTTCAAATCATAACATGGCAAACTGCAGCTCAACAGGCAACAACAGCTGTCAGTGTGTCTGTGTGCTGACTTGACTATGATTTGCCCCAAACTGCATGTGATTATCATAAAGCCGGCATGTCTGTAAAGGGGAGACTGGTGGGTACCCAGAGAACCCATTTACATTCACATATCTTGAGGTCAGAGGTCAAGGGACCCCTTTAAACATGACCTTGCCAGTTCTCTGGCAAGCAAGCATTATGTTGCCTAGTTTCATCTGATGCCAGTATCTTCACTCTAGCTTTAAAACTGAACCTGCTAACCGTAAAACAAATTAGCATTAACTTTGACAGCCCTAGTTAACACGCAGAAAATTAACAGTAACAGCACTTTGTGTTTACAGTTATAAGACTGTTGGATTGATTCTATTTGATGTTTGCAGCATGAATACACTACAGTGTTAGATATTAACATTTTTGCTCTTTTCTATCGCTCTATTCTTATTTATGCATGACCAGAGGCTGTGAAACAGACTCGATGACTCTTCCTCCTCCATTGTGGACCTGTGGAGACATGATATCCATTAATAATTCTGACAAATGCTGTACAGAACTTGCAGGGCCAGGAGCTAAAACTGGACAGAAAGGTCACGGGTGAATGGGAGTTCAGTTGCCAACAGCCTTCAACTGGCGCCGGCTTAAAAGTCTGAAAGTCTGTGTTTGCCTCCCATCCTTCTGCAGAAGTGATGCCCACTGTTGAGCCTGTCCTGAAACGGTCTCCTGCAAACCCCACCTTAGTTTGTTTAAGGCACTGAGGGATTGTTTGATCACAGCTCGCTTAATCCTGTTCAGGCATATTATGCTGTGTCAGCTCAAAAAGGACTCTGATAGCGAACACAACTTTGCAGCTTTTCTTTGGCGTGATCAGTGTGAGAGACGGTGCAGCTTCTTGTCTTTGTGGCGTCTGTTCGAGTCTCTGTAGGATTAGATCTTGTGCTGGTGTGCATGATCGGTGCAGATACTACACGTCTGTGAAAGTGATTACAGGCTGGTTCACGTAGACAAGCTTTTCCTCATTATGCTCCTCATTTCTGTGCTGTTTATGAATGTATTTGAAGTATTTTTGTGGGATATATTACAGCTCAGGTGCCTACGTGGTGCTGCTCCACTGTGGCCACAGTCTCCCTTTTGGTACATGTATCAAGAGTTGACCCCCCCGTGACATTATGACCCAAACAAATGTCAAATCCTCAATTTCAATATAGTGATTGTTTATTAAATAAGTTTGTCTTTTTTTTTTTTTATTAAATCAACTTTCAGTAACTCGTCAGTTTCTTGACAGATTCACCAAGCAAATGCAGATACATAATATGATCTGTTTTTTGTAACGTCGTAATTGATTTACTATAACATTTTGTTATTGTGGATAAATAAATGTAATTATGGAGTTGATAGATTGCCCTTTTTGTTCATCAAGTGGTAGAGCAAATATGTTTTTTGACCTCAGTAAAAATGTTTTTGAAAATGCTGTTATGCACCAAAAAACATGGATTGAAGCAGGATATGTCATTAGAGTTTGCTACTAAGCAGCAAAAAATCTGTATTTTTAAATACTGTTATATACAGACCTTTTTTGTTTTAATTATCTAGGATTTTAGTTACACATAAGCAAATCTCAGCAAAATTTTGACATCTCAGAGCAGAAAAATGCTGGCGCTCTGGACGCTCTCACTGCGTTATTTTGGTACCTTTTGTAGTCATGCTTGCCAACCTTGAGACTGAAAAAATAGGGAGGATTTTAAAACCAAAGGGGGGTCCTGGGAGTCCTCGCCTAGAAAAATTTGAGTTTCAGAGACTTTATTTCCTGCATTCTGGTGACTTAACAAAATAATAAGTCCAACCTTGTTTTTTTGGTGAATAAGTCCTTTTGCCACGGTGGTGCAGTGGTTAGCACTGTTTCCTCACAGCAAGAGGGTTGCAGGTTCAAATCCAGCTTGGGCCTCTTCTGTGTGGAGTTTGCATGTTCTCCCCATATTTGTGTGGGTTTTCTCCTTCACCCAATGCCAGCTGGGTATACTTTTAATTTTACATTTAATTTTCAGAAAATATAATTGAATGATTCCCCCCTCTGGTGTGAATTTGTGTGAATCTAATTGGTATAAACTAGACTAATATTCATCAGTTTTTATTCATTAATTCATTCATTTTTTGCCTCTGCTTGAGTATTTCCTTGTCTTAGTATTCTCCATTTCTTGCTCCTTCTCTCACTCACTGAAGGTCCTTTCAGAGACACAATGTGACAACAGCATCACTGCACTCTGAAACCCGTTATTTCCAACAGCTTGCACCACAACGACTTTTCTGTGATGTGTGACGAGCACAGCTCAAACGGTGACGCTGTCGCCAGCAGCTCTCCGCCGTCGGAAAAGATATTTGGTGTCGTGCTACTGTAGTCCAGGTGGAAACAGTAGAGCTTATATATAAAAAAGGTGCGAAAATTTTCCATGAATTGGGAGAAATGTGGGAGAATTGTGGCCCAGAGAGGAAACCAGGAGAGGGCAACGAAATCAGGAAAATCAGGGTTTGCCAGGATGCTTTTAGTTCAGCCACAGACATTTACTGTTGGCTGAATGTTTTTGAATGAACATATTTAGTAGATGTGAGTCTCTGCAATAGAGAGAGGTGAGAGTTAAGTTAATCATACTGCCGTCATACTGGCTGACGCATGTGGATAAATAAGGCAGATGGGGCCCACTGGTTTTATTTATAACTCACTAGTTTGATATGTTTCATGTTCTTGCCAGTTAAGGAATGCAAATGCCAACTTACATTTAGTTAAAAAACAGTGATATGAAAACCACCTACGTTGGGCTGGAAAGGATTTTAGAAAGTGATCAGTAAGTACTTGGTTGAACACACATTGTTCAGCATCCCTGTATCAGATAATCTACAAGGGTTTTTCCTCACATTTATACATGAACTGTCCAGCTTTCCTTGACTGAGTTGACTTTTAGCTTTGGCCGTGCGGGTGTGGAGTGCTACTGTCAGCATGAGAGCGGTGCAGCGGTCATCCAGCTCCAGTTCCTGATCAACGAGGTTTGTTGTCATTACATGTTCCTCGTTTCCTTGTTTGGTTTTCTCTCCACCTTCTCCTAACCCCTTCACTACAAGTCTGTCCACTGTCTCCTGCATGTGTCTATCCATGCTCTTACCAGCAGGCACCATAGGGTGGTGCAGTATTGAGTCCTGAAATGAGTAAGATGAGTTAGCATTTTAGCACTTCTGGTTCCCTTGTATGGAAGTCAGTGGGGTTTTCAAATGGGTTTTAATTGGATGCCTGAAATAAGGTCTGTGGTTAACGCTAGCTGAAGAGATTTTAATGTTTTGTTCTGCGATATAAAATACATCAATAATTATCCTGCTTGAGAATTTTGAAGCCTTAATGTGTCTTAAAAAAGGAGGTTGCTAAGAAGTGGCTAAATCAGACATCATCACGCAGATTCATCCGCCTTTAGCTCACGCGACTGTGCTAACGTTAAATTTTTACCTCTGGTGATTACATTCACACAACAAATCCTCGAAGTATCATAAACGTGTGTTTGCCACAGAGCTTATTCTCTGCAGTAATCTAGGGAACCAGGGCGATGCTAACTTCCTGGTTGGCCTACAAAAGTAATCATCCCTGCAGCACTCTGTATCGACGCTGGCGCTTCAGTGTTTGTGGGCCATGAATCACCTCTAGTTGTGTAAACTGTGCTTTTAGTGAACACTGATTAAACAGTAATGCTGGTATTGTGACCTGCATGCCTCTATAATGCCCTCATAGTTGTGTGCTCATGATATAACCATATAAAACAGGCTGTACCAAGACACAAGAGATTTTTTTATACATTCTCACAACCTCCCTGTTTGTGACCTTCCCACAGGGGGCGCTGGTGAGTGCCTTAGCTGATGACAGCATCCATCTGTGGAACCTGAGGCAAAAAATCCCTGCAGTCCTGCATTCTCTCAAGTTCAACAGGGAGAGGTACAGTAACTCCTTCTTCTTCCTGCTTCTCTGTGTGCGGTGACGTAGCTTCTGTCACTCTGTGAAGCGTGAACACAATTTGGAAACAGTCTTCACAGCTGGCCACATGCTTCTCTGTTTATAATTAGCTTAGCAGTGTCAGTGCTGTCAGGTCTCGAAAAATAATGCATCAGTGTCATCTTGTGGTGTTGTAAAGCCTTCGATTGTCCTCTTTAACCAAACAGGCAAAGTGAATTCATGAGGTCAAGGCAAAATACAAGAGCCTTCTAGCAGTATGATATTACATTTCTGGGAATTTTATCTGTGGCTGTCATAGACTGTATATAAGAAGTGGACGTATTTACTGTGACGTCGCCCATGATTGTGGACTGTGGTGTTGAAGCGTTGAGTTCAGCATTTTAGCGTCGCCATTTTTTCGGAAACAGAAGAGACACGAGAGGGTGACAATAAGTACAACCAAAGAAGACATTTACAGGTGACCAAAAAGGTTATAATTAAATTTGATGAGCTGAAAACACACTGTGAAAGGCTTTACGTTGTAAGATGAAAACAGGGACAACTCCCTGGACAATGCTGTGGTAGTGACCTGTCAATCTCAAGGTAGCCACGCCCTAAAGCATCCCCTGCTTTATGGTCTGTTTGACTCTAAATGGGACCATAATTTACTAAATAAACATCATGCTAGAGATTTAGACAATAATCTCATGTTAACAATGTTTGCTGGGGTAATAAATCAAGTGAGAAGTAGGGTCATTTTCTCATTGACCTCTATACAATCAGACTTCTTTTTGCAACCACCTTTTTGCAACCCTGCTGGTTATTTGAAAGAATGAGGAAGACACTTCTGCTTTAGCTTCACCTCTCAGTCCTGGAGGTTGCTGCCTGCTGGCTATGGAAGTTTTTCTACTCATCTGTCCATCAACATCATCATTTGTAGGCCATTTTCTTTTTAAACTTTAAAATTTGAAACTTAAAAGAAACACTAATCTATACTTTTTTATAGTAATTTTTAATCAAATGTGTGTGCAAAGTGAAAGATGTCATAAACCCATGAAGCCCCTTTTTAGCCCCTTTTACCACATTTATCCTCCCAAAATCAACAATTACAAGGGCTTTACAAAAAGAAAAAAATAATAAAAAAAATAAAAATAAAAAATATAGATAAACAATCAAACAGTGAAGAAATAAAAAAAGAAAACAATTAGCAAAAAAGAGTAAATAAATGCTAGTATATAGACTGATAAAATACCAATAAAAACCTGCTGTTTGCTGCAACCTGTCTAGCATCAAATGGCACCCAGTTAGCAACTAGCTGCCCCTTTTTTAGGATTTGGAGACCAAAACTGAACTAAAAGGACAGTGAATACTGGACTTAAATTCATCAGGTGGCCATAAATGTGACTTCACCTTTGTGAGGTGATGATAACATGTCAGATGGTTTCAGTCTGTTTCTCTGCCCCAATGTGGTCAACAAAATCAGTTAATGCAGGTTTAAGTTTTGAAAAGACAAGGCAAGAGGTCCAAAAAGATCCCATAAAATATCAGCTGAGAGATCACATCTGATGAATGGACACATAAACCGTCGTACACTTAAGATTTTACACCACTTGCTCCATTTGACACCGTAAACGTGGTTCATGACTGAATGTTTCTTCTTACCGGTTGAGAAAAGACAGCAGTGTTTACTCCACCATTCCTCCCCACTGATCTATATATAGTCTGGCTTCATTAGTGTGACACAGAGCACGGTCTTTGTAATTAAATCTTAGTCACCAGCTACTCCTTCCAGTTGGAGCAGCATGATTAGGGACAAGGGTGACTCTTTGACGGGATTGAGTCATGAGATAATGAAAAGCCTGGTTGTGATGGATCCTGATCTCCTCTTGCAGAATCACATACTGCCACCTGCCCTTCCAGAGCAAATGGCTTTACATTGGCACAGAAAGAGGAAACATCCACATTGTCAACGTGGAGTCCTTCACTCTCTCAGGCTACGTCATCATGTGGAACAAAGCCATCGAACTGTGAGTCTGTCTTGCACAACTCTCTTTGTTTTTTTTTCCTCCTTCACTTTTTTCCCATTTGCATATCTTCATTGTGCACTTGTGTGAGTTGACACTCAACCAGGAAACTCTGAAATTCAGAGGAATGTGCTTGCAGATACAGCGTGTCCTGTAAGCTGAGAATACTGTAGCTCTGATCAGTGTGAGGGCGGCATGGAGGTGGTGATTGTGCCATGCCAGAACTTTCTGCTGAGACTTCTGGAGGTGTTTGCTGCCTGATTTAACAGAACGTCTCTGATAGAAAGTGCCCACTTGATGACCCCAGTGACTTATCCTGTGTCACCCACTCACCTGCGTAAACACCCACTTTAAGGATCACAAGGAATTTTACATCACATCCTGTTACCTCGGGAAATGTTGTATTGAATTTCCTGCAGGGTTCAGATGTAACTTGGCGGAGGCCACATGCAGGTAGAAGCTGATTTTGGAGTGTTACCCAACAAACTGAGTAGTAACTTTTTAAATGCCTTGGTTATACAGCAATAGTATTGCAGTGCCTGATTATGTGCACGAAATATCACTGATAATGAACAGTGTGACATAATTTTTAAGAAAAAACACTTCAGCCCATTCAGGTTGTGAGCTTCCTCTCCAGGTAATTTTTCTAGTGCACCCACCTGTGAGCTAAAAAAAAATAATTTGAGACAGTGACTGGCAGCTAAAATTGGAAGTAGAGTACATAGGTGTGTGTGTGTGTGTGTGTGTGTGTGTGTGTGTGTGTGTGTGTGTGTGTGTGTGTGCGTGTGTGCGTGCATGCGTGCATGTGCGCATGTGCGAAAGAGGCTGCTGGTGAAATCAGATAAATTGGTGTTCTGACACTTTCAACTCCCAAATCTAAAATGGCAAAGTATGCCGTCAGCTCAGATAAATGTCTCTGAAACAGACAGCAGAGACAGAAAATGACTTTTGGCTCCGAAGTGGATTTAAAGAAAAGCGCTCTTGGCTGTAGTGTGAAATTTAAAACATTGTATTTAGTCATTTCCTTGTGGAAGAGTATCTCTGATAGGCGTGTGTTTGACACCCTTTGTGCTTCATAGTTTGTTGTCTCTTCACACTTGTTGATTAACATTCTAGATCTCCTGCAGTGGCCAGAAACAACAGTGTTCTTCAAGGGATAGTTTAGATGTTTTGAAGTGGGGTTGTATGAGGTACTTATCCATATTAGTCAGTGTATTACTTATAGTAGATACGGTTGGCAGGCCCTTCCTGGTTGGGGAAGGAGAGAGGGGTTAAAATGTACTGGTGTGGGGGGGGGGAGGAGGAGAAAAATATTTTAGATAAAAAAAAAAATATAAAATTTTATATATTAAAAAATAAATTTTTTTATTTTTGGGTTGTGGGAGAGGGGAGGGGGAGAAAAATAAAAGGGAGATTAAAAAAAAGAAGGGGAAGGGGGGGGGTTGTAGGAAAGAAGAAAGGAGATGTGTTGGGGGGAGAAAGAGAGAGGGGAGAGGGGGGAGGGGAGAGGGGGGAGGGGGGGGAGGAGGGGGGGGGGGGGGGGGGGGGGGGAAAAATAAATAAAAAAGAAGAAGAAAAAAAAAAAGAAAAAAAGGGGGGGGGGGGGGGGGGGGAGGGGGAAGGAGAAGGAAGAAGGAAGGGAGGAGGCAGATGCCACAAATAAATAAAAAAATAAAAAAAAAAAAAAAAATTTAAAAAAACTGATAAGCTGTGATGTGTGCTTTGTTATGGACTCAAGTAAAGTAAAGTACCTCAATATTGTACTTTTGACAGCACAACCAAAAAAATTAATAAAATTCCACAACGCAAGCCTTTAAATTTTTTAAAAGGAACTGAACAAAGAAATTAATTTAAAATAAAAAAATTTTTTCAAGGTGAGCATGACCTCAACCTTTTAGGTGGCCAAGGGCTCAAGCAGCCATACCGGCCCCCCCCCCATGAGCCAGGAAAAACCCTGTATGCTCTTGCAAAAGAGGTTGGGGGGGCTGGCGTGGTGGGGTGGGCTTGGTGAATCCAGACTAAGGAATTAGTGGAGTCTTTCGGTGAGAGCATAGATGTTGGCTTCAGTTTCCCACTGGAAATATAGACCGTATAGCTGTTTCACGTAAAGGAAAAGGAGGGAATTTTAAAAATATAATGTAAATTTAAAATGAAAAGGATTTTTAGGGGGGAGCATTTTTTTTGGGGGGGGGGGGGCCGTTTGTTGAGATGGACACAGGTAAACGGCAGGTTAACATGAGTGGAAGAGGACTGAACTGGACTTCTGCAGAAGTCGGGTGTTTGTTTGACACCTGGGCTGAAGAGAACATACAGAATATGCTAAATAAAGTCCACAAAAACATTGGCGTTTATTGCCAAAGTGAAAACCCTTCAACGGCTATATATGAAAGTCTGTGATTCGCTGCAGCTCTCTCTCTTGAGACTCCGTACATGCCCCTCAGCTAATTGATTTAATTTGCGCTCTGTGAAACTGAACCAGACGAAATAGAAAGCAAACTAAAAGTATTCATTTCACTCTGATTTGAACTAGCCAAACAGACTATGGCTTGTGAAGGCCCTAGCATATGTTTTTCTGCTGCTGCCCCCATCCACCACAGTACAGTACCTTGTCCTCTGTTTCTCCAAACTGGGGGCAAGCTGACCATCAGCTAATGTAGGTAATACACCGACAATGGATAAGTACCTCATACAACCCCACTTCAGAACATCCAAACTATCCCTTTTATGATCGTGTTTAGTGTTGTAGTGGAAAGGGAGCCCACTTAAAGTCATTATTGTTTCATTAAAATGGTGTTTACCTACCTATGTGGGAGAAGTTACATTTAAATAATCGTTTTTAAGACTGTAAAACATGTATACATAAATATATGATGCTCATTATATATTAAACCAGTCCTTTCTATTGATGGTGCATCATGTGGTGATTACAGACTGGACTTCATATTCCAGTCCATCCTTTTATTCACTGCTACATCTCTGACTGTATCGACTCATCAGCAGCAATGAGATCATTAGCCAGTGGAGCCAGACCACATTCAGAGGCAGCAACACTTTCTTTAGGCCAGACCTTCACTTCCTCCATGCCCCTTGCTCTGTTGCCACGGTGATGCTGTCTCCACACACACTATAATCTCTCATAGACCCTCATGTGACCCTGCTTTCCCTCCCTCCCTCTCTCCCTGTCTCTGATGCACATTTTCATCTTATACTCCTGCTCTTTTTCTTTATGCACAACCAAAGATTTTTACTTTTGTTGTTTTTTTTTTTTTCCTTTTGCACGTCTTCCCTGATTGCTTCCTGATCTTTCTCTTCGTCTAACGGCATGTTTCAGGCGTCATTTATCAGACATATTTTACAGAACATAAATATGTCATTCAACAGTCCATGCAGTTGTCGCCCATTATCTGTCACGCTGCACCTTTACTGGACTTTTGCTGCTGCTGTTTTGCATACTTGTGTTTTATCATTATTCTGTTATACTTCATATTTCTTATATTTCTGTTCTTATGCTGCTTAGTTTCTGTACTTTTTATTGCTGATTTTATTATCTTTTGTCTCATTCATGCTTTATTTTATTCCATGTAAATATGTGTCAACGCAGTAACACTTTATAATAACTGTCATTTATAAATGGTAAACTGATAATTAAACTTAGTTCTTAGTTATTTAGTGATGCTGTAATTTCTGTTATTTTATCAGTACTGTAATATGAAATAATTAGTTTAGAAAATATAAGTTGTATCTTAGCTGGGACAGGAATTGACAACAATTACATTCTGAGTACATCAGCAAACTATTGTAATTAATATTTATTGTTGCACACATTATTGTAACATTTAGCATACAGCATTTTATATGCAATATTAAGTAGACAGTATGTTTAAGAAATTGTTTTTGAACATCTATAAACATTTCAAAGATAGATGAACGAGAAACCAATTATTAACCAATTCACAAAGTATTAACTATGTATTTTAATTGAGTTTATAAATGCTTACAAAGTATTTATTAACTATTTAACAAAGTATTATAGTCACTAGTTGTAGCTTCATAATAGCAATCTTTACAAACCAATTATTAGTATAAAAGTACATACTGTGTGTGTGTGTGTGTGTGTGTGTGTGTGTGTGTGTGTGTGTGTGTGTGTGTGTGTGTGTGTGTGTGTGTGTGTGTGTGTGTGTGTGTGTATATATATATATTTGATTTTGATCAATTATTAAATTCCTTCCTTCCTATCTTAAAAATATGTGGTGGGTATTGACTGGTTCCCAGTGATTATTGAATAGTATTTTTGTTTGGATTGCACGTCCATAATAAAGTATATATGATGTTATAATGTGTGCAACAATAAACTGTTAAAATAATAAATAAATCTAACAAATTAACATTACTAATAATTAATGGACATTGTTAATTATATTTTTGTGGTTTAACAGTAAAATAACTACTAACTAGATTTTCATTAACTACCAATTTACCTTTTATAAATGATGGTGTGACTGTGAAGCACCATTTGAGGCTGACACAACTGCATTTTTGTTGTGCTTGCGTAATGACAATAAAGTTCTCGATTGATTTATATTTGTGGTTTTATATTCTCTCTGTGACTTCTAAAACTTGGACAGATCCACCAAGACACACCCAGGGCCTGTGGTGCACATCAGTGATAACCCCATGGATGAAGGAAAGGTAACTGACAGCTGACGACCACACAGCCTAAAACCTGAAACAAAACGGCACCATTTCTTTCTTTTCTGGTGGTGTACTTTTCTTTCTTCCTGTGGATAACTGCTCCAGTGCGGACGACACAATGTCAATATGGCTTGTGCAGCTACAATGGAGAATGATAGCAGAACATTTTCAGCTAATTA
Organism: Pterois miles; assembly: GCA_947000775.1. NCBI lineage: Eukaryota > Metazoa > Chordata > Actinopteri > Perciformes > Scorpaenidae > Pterois > Pterois miles. The sequence goes on from CAMQGK010000001.1 coordinate 1,206,387, forward strand.
AAATGTCAATGGCAAACATCAGGTTTTGGCGTCAAAATGAAAGAGAAAAGGTTTCTTCTGAGACTAATCGTTCACAGAAAACGTCCACAATGGTACACAGACGCAGTAATGGGAGAAGCGATGGAGATACTGAGAGATACAGTGGCCTCGATAAGACTCTAAATGAGGGATGTGGCCATGAGCATATGCTCAGCGTGCTGTACTAGTCTTCATTAAATACTTCGCTGTGAACATTTTTAACCCACAGCTGAAAACCAGTTTAATTAATTTTAGCTTATAATTAATGTCATTCTTATGATTCCTCTTATATTTATTTTAATAATTCTCTCATTTTTTCTTCTTAATGGTTTCTGCTTTTTGATATCACATATATGTTTTATTATCTACTGTCTTTTTATTGTCGACTTTGTAACACACTTGGAGCTACGTCTTTTGTTATGAAAAGTTATTGTTATCAATATTACAAACAGAATAATAATTAAATTAATTATATCATACATATTATTATTATGATTATGATTATTATTATTATTATTACCTTCTTATAACCCTTCTTTGAGTGAATGCAACAGGTGAATGCTGCTTATTTTAATATTTTTTAAAGATATTTTTATATTATATATATTTTTTTGTTTATTTGAATTTAATAGATTTAATATCACAAAGTATTTATTAATCAGTAATCGTCTAAAAATGGGGACTATACCTCTATAAACTACCCAATAGGTGAAAATGTCAAATAATATAAAAAACAAAAAAAATAATTGTTTTTATGTTCTTGTATTGTCAGTATATTAATAACACTTTAGTTGAACAACCCATAGTTTCCTAACAACCCCCTAGAAAGGGACGTGTATGTATAGAATTATATTATATATTATATCTCTATGATGGAAACTGTTGAATTGATATTTACTTTGGAATCAACTGATCTCACTTGAATCAGTTGACATAACAACAGTTGACACAACATAATGGGTCATGAATGATACTGTGTGTTAGGAATCTTCCTATTTTCTCTATAATTAGTACCAAATTACATATTTCTGAAATGATTGAGAAATTGAGTATAGATAAGGAGGAACATCACAGACAGAGATGCTACAGCCGAGTTACCTCCAGGCTGAATTATATGTCGTTATATACGTACAGAGTGTGGTTTCACAGTAAGCAGCCGAGCTTTGCTTCTCTTTCTGTCTTCTCTCAGCTTCTGATTGGATTTGAGTGTGGGGTAGTGGTGTTGTGGGATCTGAAGTCCAAAAAAGCTGACTACCGCTACAATTATGATGAGGTAAGGAATCACTTACTTCTACTTCATGGTTTTCACTCACTGCTTTCCAGCAACATGTTTGTTCTTGTGAGCTTTTGCATAATCTCTCACTTCCATCACGTGTGACTGAAGAGTGTTTTCTCATGAAACCTGAAATAGCTGCTCACTGGGAGATGTTGGGAGCCTCCATATTGAGTGACTATTGTTGTCGATTGAGTTTTACATAGAGAAAGAAAAGCTATTTGTCGTTCATGTACCGTACTACATCGACTAATTAGGATTACATCAGCTGTTGATCAAATAAAGTAGATTAAAACTATTTTCTAGGTTATTGTGCATAAAGTTGCAGTGGGTAGAAATGGAGCAAATATGATTTAAAAAGTTATTTTCATACAAAGGTCATTATATCCTGGCAGTAGTGCTTCAGACAGGTATTCTGAAAAAAAATCACTTGCCTCTGTGGTCAGGTTTAGATAAACTGAGGAAATGCAAAGTACCGCCCACCGGCCGGTACACTACAAGATGTTTCAGAAATCATTTGAGGTGAGAAATAGGCATTACAGTAACTATAATATTACTAATATTACTAAAGTAATATTGATTCATATTTGATCAGCGCTGCCTAGTTTGAACGTTTGATGACAGTTAAGTCAAGTCAAGTCAGTTTATTTTTGTATAGCTCAAAATCCCAAATTACAATTTTGCTGCAGGGGGCTTACAGTCTGTACAGGATACAACACCCTCTGTCCTTTACCGAACGACCCTCTCTCTGGATAAGGAAAAACTTTAAAAGGGAAAAAAGGATGGACAGACATGCAGTAGATGTCATGTGTACAGAGTAACAGCATAGTGAAAGCAGTGCTTGTGGGCCATAAACAGCAGAGGGTTATTGAGAGGCAGTAGCCTAAAAGAAGAGTTTTCTCTAAGCATTAGCATGCTTGCATGTAAGCACTATTAAAGAATAACTTTGGTGATATTTTATATTTTTCCCTTTGTCATCCCCATGAATCAGATCCCATGAAAAGACCAAAACCAACAATGAATGGATCCTACAAACAGCCTGATATATCTCATTCCTCTGTGCCATAGAGCCCCGTTGTTGTCAAATAACTATGAAAAAACAGCTCAGTGAGCCACATGTTGCACTGAGTAACATGTTCAATTATTTAACACACGCTCTGTAGTTTATTTTCAGCTGATCCCATGTACACCGCCCTGCTGCCAAACATACCTACAACCAGCTGTTTTAGGAAATCATTTACCCATTTTGAAAGATGAAAGTATAAATTCGTGATCCATTTTCAGAGAGTTATGTCTTCACTAGGAACAGATGGGCGAGTGTCACAGACAGGCAAAGCAAGTCGGAAAGTTGGTTTTGATCTTGTCATGGCATTTGTTGACAGTAAGAAAAGCAGCCTTATCCTTTGAATATGTTGCAAACAGAACTGCTACAAATCTAATTTAAAATGTGCATGTGCTTTATTTACTGCGCTCTCAACGATTTGCCGCTGTGTGTCTGCGTTTCAGGCGATCCACTCGGTAGCCTGGCACCATGAGGGTAAACAGTTTGTTTGTAGCCACTCCGATGGCACTCTGACCACATGGAATGTACGAGCTCCAGCCAAGTCTGCACAGATCATCACACCACATGGTACGAACTGTTGTATACACACAGTTGTATTGTTTACATATCACACACAGACATAATGAACAGAAGCCACCTATGTCTTTAAAAGCACATATTGTAGCTCAAAGTCCCTCCAATCTTTGAGGTGTGACAGGCTGATGTTGCACAGGAGCTTATATACATTATATAAACTGCAAATTAAACTTCAATGCATTTTGGCATTTGACCTCCACTAGGAAAGCAGCCTAAGGATGGAAAAAAGCCAGAACCATGCAAGCCTATCCTTAAGGTGGAGTACAAAACAACAAGGGCTGGGTAAGTGTGATGGTAGCAAATCCCCACCCATCCTGTGTCTTAACCGACTCTGGTTTGAATCCATATCCTGTACTGGAAGTGGCCTTTCCTGTTATTCTATCACAACAGACCAGTCATGTTGCTGGTGGGAACTGGGTGGAAAGCTGGGAAGCCCATCTCTAATTATTCTTATGTTGTCACCGGCGTTGTTCTGTTGTGATCATTAAATGAATGATTTTTGATCATGACAAATGATTTATTGTTCCGTTGAGGTCACATGTTATCATTACCTGAAGAGAACTTGTTACATCAAGGTCACAAAGTAAAAAGACAAAATGTTCCTATAAAACACGGCATAAAAAATTAACTATTTCACTGAAGCTGATCTAATTATCCCTTACTTTTTGTCTCTCAGGACAGGGATTTATATAGTTGTCATTATAATTAAAAAGTCATAATTGCTCTTGAAATGGGGCCATAATATCTCCAGAGAAATAGGAATGGGTATCATTAGGATTTCATCAATACTACAACTCTTATCAGTGTGGTTCTTTTTCATTACTAAATAATATCTTTTTAAAAGATCTATTATTATAAAATATAATTAATTCAAACCAGGATTATAATTTATTTATATTTTAAATATAACCAATTGTTTCTCAAGCAGCTACAAAAGACCAACAGCAAAGTCACTTTATAAACTCAATAATTTCCCACTGGAAACAAATCTAAGATGTCGATAAAATAAATCATCCCTGAGTGAAGTTTATGAAGAATGAAGAGCACAGACATCTCAGTCATCCTGTCCTCTGTCCTCCCCTCTCTGATGATCTGAATCACTGGCTGCAGGTACCGCTGATAAAGAGAGGAGGAGCTGCTTTGTCAAGCTAAGTTTACAAGAATGTGCCACATTTTAAGATATGTGGTAAACTAAGCTAAACAGTTGGACTACATGCAGACAGCTTTTGTTTTAACTTGTTTGTAGCAATTCCCCATTTGCCAAGCTAGCGCGCTGTGCTTCTGCGGACGAGAGACAGAGCAGAGTGAAATATCGCTTTTCTACACGGTTATGTTGCTTAATATAGGAGTATAAGAAAATATCAATACACTTTACACAAAATTGCGATATTATGTTTTCCATGTCCATTTTTGCATGTGTGAGACTGTATCGATTCTCAAAAACACTATTTTTAATAAATGGTTTACATGCAAAGATTTGTGGCACGAAAAGTGGTGGGATGTAGGGCGATTAATCTGTTGATTATTTCCTCGATTAATCCAGCACTTGTTTGGTCTGTAAAATGTTAGAAAATGTTGAAAAATGTCGACGTCCTCAAATGTGTTTTTTTCCATAACTCAAAGATAATCAATTTACTGTCATAGAGGAGTAAAGAAACCAGAAAATATTCACATTCACAAGAAGCTGGAATCATACAATTTTGAATTCATTTTTTTTTTTTCTTAAAAAATTATTCAAACCGCTAAATCAATTATCAAAATAGTTGATTCATTTAATAGTTGATAGCTAGGGCTGGCGATTGATTATAATCTTTAAAATTTATAATTATATTATTTATTTACTATTTTACATGCAAATATTTGTGGCAGACAGTGGCTCAGATTGCACAAAAAGTAGTACTATGATGTTGGATGTTACAGGGAATGTGATAAATATAAATGCAGATTAGATTTAAAAAATCACAACATATTGCCTTGCTTACAGTATCGCACTATACTGAATTGTAAACGCTGCATCATGATATGTATTTACCACATCGGTAGATTTTTGCCAATACACAGCGCTAGTTAAACAGGTGTATTGATTCTATTGTAAAGGTTTTATTGCACTTACTGCCCCGACTCAGAGAGCAGAGGAGATGCTGCAGCGTGATAATAAATTATACCAAAACGTTAAGAAGTTCCCATAAAAGAATGGTAATATCAGAGCTTATCAATACTACAGTCTTTAATAATGTAGCCCCAGGGCCCATTTAATACTGGGTTTTGTTACCTATCCCTACAGAGAAAGCACAACAGTAAAATGTTGGCATCCCTCTTCACCCATTTCCCACTGATTGGACTTAGTAGCATTTCACAACAAACTAAAAAAATGTATTGAATAAACAGTTAAAATGTTTGTGTGTGTGGGTGTGTGTTTTTTTTTTTCCGAACTCAGGGACCCATTCATGGTCCTGTCTGGAGGTCTGTCTTACGACACAGTGGGGAGGAGAGCCTGTCTGACTGTGATGCATGGAAAGAGCACTGCCGTCCTGGAGATGGACTACCCCATCGTGGACTTCCTAACGCTGTGTGAAACTCCATATCCAAACGGTGAGCTGCAGCACTCTCACCCTGGACAGGTTTTTGTTTATCAGAATCTGTATCTGCTCCCTGAAGTGACGTCACTCTTAATTTTGTGCTGTTTTGGTTCTTTTGCCAGACTTTCAGGAGCCTTATGCTGTGGTGGTCCTCCTCGAGAAGGATTTAGTTTTAATAGACCTTGGACAGATTGGGTAATTATTCTGCTTTCTAAATATAGTTTAGAGTATTTTTGTAATACACCAAAGAATATGGGTATTGTAGATCAAGCACATTATAATAATACACAGTATACAAGAGATACTGCTTATAATTCAACTATATCGATTATTTCAAATAGAAATGTATGATTCAAACCTACCAGACGAGTAAATGGACAGAAGGAAAAAGGACACAAAGCCATGATCCATCTCTGCAGTTGTAATATTGGATTTATAATGCATAATATGTATAATGAGTTGATAGAATACACAAGTGCTGTTTTTGCTGTTGACTCTATAAAGGTCCCATGAAAATTAAATAACTTTAATTACCAAATGTAACTGTGCAGTCAAGCTTTGTGTTCATGTTACTTTAATCTTAATGTTTATTATTTTTTTCCTGTGTGTTGCACCTGTTTACAATTTTATGCAAATTAAGTGGTAAAAAAACGAATTTTTAAAATATTTTTTATTCTTTTTATTTGTGCAAAGGACAGTACACAAAACAGGGATTGTGGTATACAATAAATAGGAATAGGCAAAAATGGGGATATAGATGAAATGAGAGACAAAATAAAGCATAGCAAACACAAAAAGACAAAAATAAATATAACACTATTATTGTTATTAGAAATATGCAAACCAGTTGTTTCTAAGGGTGGTTATGTAGGGCAATTGTGTGTATGTGTATGAGATTTACATATCTGTAACTGATAGAAAAGACAAAAGAGAGAGGGAAGCCTTATCAAATATTGATAATTAAAACAAATACATAATAATAATAATGATCCAGTCCTTTATTCTTTCTTGAAAAGTGTAAACATTTTAACGTTGCTGCATCTTGCACTGACAGTGAGTGTGTATACAAATTTCACCGTGTTCAGTTGATGAATCAAGGACAACCCAGGTAGCATTAATGATGAAGACGCAGTCCCCGGTTTTGTTATAGTACCTAATAGTTCCTCCAAATCCCCAAATTCCTCTCAACTCACTGAGGATGTTTTGAAACTAGCAGCAGCAACACAGGTTGAAGTGCGCTACTGTGTATTTGGGTGTCAGAGTCCGATCTCAGACATTTTTTGTTTTAACATTAAATTCCATTTCTAATACAAGTATGAAAAATTTAAAATTACAATAAGCTAAACTGGTATAAACTGGTTGGAGGTAGTATGGAGTATTTAACAGCATTGGTTGGCAGCAAGCTGTTGCATCTGAAGTTGATAGACAGGTGCAGCTACTACACAGATGGAGTTAGTTTTCAGATCTAACCTAATGGCATACTGTCTTGACAGGTACCCGATATTTGAGAATCCATATCCTCTGACTATCCACGAGTCACCAGTGACCTGCTGTGAGTACTTTGTCGACTGCCCTGCTGAACTTATTCCTGCACTTTACTCTGTCGGCAGCCGGCAAAAGAGACAAGGTTACAGCAAGAAGGTAAATTACTCCTCTGTGTAATCTGTGTTTAAAATGTATTGGACAGTTGAATTGATTTTTGGAGACATATATACTGAACGCTATTAAAGTTGTACTGTAACACACCTGAAAGAAGCAAACAAAAATCATTTGTCCTTTTCACAGGAATGGCCCATTAGTGGAGGAAACTGGGGCCAAGGCACTCAGAGTTACCCAGAGATCATAATCACCGGGTTGGTTACTACTTATTAATGAATGAACAAATCAGTTTTCACATACAAACATGGCACTGTCACAGTGAACAAATTAAAGCATTTTCTTTTGTTTTCAGACATGCTGACGGGTCAATCAAATTTTGGGATGCTTCTGCATGTGAGTATTTTTATTTGTTTTATTAAATGTATTTGTAGGGAGCTATGTATGACAGAGGCAGGACCATGAATCATGTTGCATCATATTTTGGCAGCAATTGAGGAGAGAAAGTATTCTGCGTGAAATTCACGAAGTTGATATATTTTTTTAATCTGCCTCTTTAACTTTTGCCGTTCTTTACTCATAGATATGACTGTAGCTTTAAGTGCTCCTCAGATTTTAGAGAGGCTCATTCAGTGTTTTGCTGACATTTAGGCTACATTCACATAACAAGCAAATGTGGCTCAAATACGATTTTTTTTGTTCTGACACAGATCTGAGTTTTTGAGGAGTGTGGACAGAAATCCAATTTTTGTCCTTAAAGCAGACAAGCATTGTCTAGGAAACATCACATATATTCACTTTACATGAAGCTAACATTAATACAGAATTATGTTAAATCATGTTTGCCGAATGAGTAAGTGTCTTTTTTTGAGTCGTAAGAAATCATAAATGATCCTTTAGAAGGAGATGTTTACTTGTAAGTTTGGCTCTGTTAAATTTAACAATATGTCAGCTGAGGTTTTGCTCCGACAACAAGAAACAGTTTATTTATTTGCCTCATTTATTTGCCTCATCAATCATTTAAAATGTAATTAACTTATCAAACATACTTTCCACAATTCACTCAGTTCATCTGATAAATTCATCATGTTTTGCAAAGCAGAATTGAAAACTGTGGACGTGCTGACTGGCAGGGTTTCGGGATGTCACACATCTCGCTTTAGTTTATTGAACTTATTTTACAGACAAGCTGTTAAGAGTCATACAAAGTCATACTTAATGATTTAGGTAGTAACATCTGTGTAACAAGGACCCCAGATCTGTTAAATTGAACAATATGTAAACAGAGTCTGGCAGTCACTGGAGTCCAACAACAACCAACACTCCAGTGTGTATTTTCAAACCAATGGGCCGTCAGACAGCAGTCCCCCAAGCGTGTAGTGTTATTAGTTGCATGTGAGGCATTTCAGGGCAGAGATCTGTTTACACTGATGGGACACTTCAAACATGAATGTGAACAGGCAGAAAGATGAGATCGGGGGAAAAGTCAGAGTTGAGCGTTTTGCCCTGCAGTGTGAACATGGTCTTAGTTTTCAGATACAATTGACTAAGCTTACTAGTATCCATGACTGTAGAAAGTTCTAAAGCAGCTTGCTATTAAACATGTGTATACGCAGTAGTGAGCTAATCCAGGTGGCGCCACTAGTGTGCTGCTTGGAACCTGTGAGTTAAACACACTATTGTGTTAATGTACCATGAGTACACTAACTGAAGGCAGTATATCACTGCATCTCTCTAATTTCTGGTTTCACTCACCTCAAAGTAATGCTTCAAGTGCTGTACAAGCTGAAGACTGCCAAGGTTTTTGAGAGGGCTCGCGGTAAGGAGGAGAAGGGAAACACGGATATAGTAGAGGAGGACCCATTCGCAATCCAGACCTTGTCCTGGTGCCCTGAGAGTAGGATGCTCTGCGTGGCCGGGGTGTCCGCCCACATTATCATCTATCGGTTCAGCAAACAAGAAATCACCACTGAAGTTGTGCAGGTGGGTTATCAACCATTGTCCATGGCAGTGTGTCATCAGAAACATGCAGAATTATAGTTTTAGACAAACATGAATCATTATTCAAATCTTGAAATCTGACAGCAGACAGACCACTTTCCTTTGTGGATTTTTTCTCTTCAGGGACAGTTAGACATTTCAGATGCATCTATTTTGAGAGGTGATGTCCAAAATCGTCCAAGAACGAGCCTTTTTGTGACATATATTCTCTTGTGATTAGCTTTTGGAGGTGCGGATGCAGTGTGAGTTTAACGAAGGGGACTCCCCTGATCCGGGAGGGGAGCAGACCCCCACCTTGCCCACCCCGGGAGCTTCCTCCAGCCCTCAGGAGAGTGAACCGCCCACTCAGCCCTCCGCAGGCAGCACCTCCTCCGACGGACCTCGGGACAATATACCGTGCTTGCAGTATGGACAATTACTTTTCTTTTTCTTGTTTTGCTAAAAGGTTGAATTGGGTGAAGCAGGTTGTCAGTGAACAGACCAATTTAAGTAAGTGATGTAGTCAACATTCACTCCTTCCTGCCAAAAGCTCAATCCTTCACAGTATTTCCACATCAGTACACTGAGGGGAAATAATCCTCTTTGTAGAAATATTAAAAAAATGATGAAAATGTTTTGACAGTAAAAGGGTTGAAGAGGGAATAACAATAATAAAAAATGATGGTGTTGTCAGTGGGGCTTACCCAAAGGGTAATAATTCATTCCAGTGTAAAGTGCAGCCTGCTGTCTCATCCTGCTGTGTGTTTGATGCAGGGTGCGGAGCTCCCCGCTGAAGCAGTCTCCGGGTTACCAGGTGGAGCTGGTGATCCAGCTGGTGTGGGTGAGCGGGGAGCCACCTCAGCCCATCACCAGCCTGGCTATCAACTCCTCCTACGGCCTGTAAGTCTATGTGGCCAGCACACTTCACTTTGTATCATTCATTCATTCATTCATTACACTTGTCCTGATAGTGGGTGGTTAACACTGTCAAGTGCCTTATTTGTGCTAGGGATGTTAATAATTAATTGTTAACCCACATTAAGAATTTTAACCGATTAACACTGTTGGTTAAGCAGTTAAAAGAAATATTTATTATTAATTAGAAAGCTGGTCCACCTTAATAGAGCCTTAGCCAGAGTTACAGATACAGGAAGTTGGCTCCGGTCTTGAGCAGGGGAGTTGTAGGCTCATAGGAGTTATTCACTGACAAATAAACTGTATACACAGTCTGCTACAGGTACATTCACAGCTGCAACACCACCAACAAACCCTCACTCACCGCTGCCACACACACACAGTCTGTCGAAGATTTGCTAAAGTTACGCTGGGCAGACACACAGCTGACAGCCTGCTAAACTAAACTAAATGTGCGGTGGTGACTTTTACTGGGAAAGTGGCTGCATGTCCGCGACGCGACACTCAGCACCGTGGCTGCTAACGCTCCTGGACGGGTGAACCGGGGACTCAGTTGTGTGTTGTGCTCATATACTGCAGCTGGTGCACCGCTGCATGAGACACACTAATCTTGTCGGTTAAAGGTTAATCATCAGTTAACGAGGGTCAGCTATTGGTTCAATTTTTTTTTCCCCAAAATTAGCATACCTAATTTGTGCAGAAGGCAGTAATCCTTCTGTATGTATAGTGCAACTTTAAATAAAACCTGCCTGTGTCACAGTTAGGAGTCAAAGGAACAGTTTAACATTTTGGGAGCTCTATTAGCATGTGGAAATTGAATTAGCAAATGAATGTAATATTCATAACTGTTTTCATTAATGTATAATCACCTGAAACTAAGAATAGGTGTGTTTTCGTTAGCTTAGAATGAGCTCTTCATATCTACATAGGGAGCAGGTCCTCTTCTTGGAGTCCGCCATGTTGCTCCGCCATGTTTCTACAGTAGCCCAGAATGGACAAACCAAACACTGGCTCTAGAGAGAGGGTTTCTTAGTCTTTTGCAATCTGAATTGACACGAGAGGGTGGAGCTAAGTACAACTGAATGCTGAATAAGACATTTTCAGTTGACCAAGGTTATAATTAACATGCACTGAAAGCACACTGACAGGGTTAAAGTTGTAAGACGAAAACACAAACAACTCCCAGACAGGACTACACTGTGGTAGCAATCTGTCAATCACAAGGTAACCACGCTCTGAAACATAGCCTGCTTTATGGTCTATTTGATTCTAAATGGGACCATAATTTACTAAATGAGCATGAGGAAGACTTGAAACCAGCGACTGAAACCATAAACTCATGTTTACAATGTTTACTGAGGTATTAAATCAGGTGAGAAGTTGGATCATTTTCTCATAGACTTCTATACAATCAGACTTCTTTTTGCAACCAGAGGAGTCACCCCTTGCTGGCTGTTGAGGGCACTTTTACATTGGATTCACTTTTCAGACCGTGGCGATGCCCACTGGTTCCAATATGAAACCACACCACCAGATACTGCCAAATCCTACACGTTGTACCTTAAGAGCAAAAACAGCATCTGAATCCTAACTCCACTGTGTCCCTCATTCCTCCTGTGTTTCAGTGTGGTGTTTGGAAACAGTAATGGTCTGGCTGTGGTCGACTACCTCCAGAAAACACTGCTCCTCAACATGGGCACATCAGAGCTGTACAGCCCATCTGACCCCTACCAGAGGCAGCCTCGCTCCCCACGCAAAGCACGGCAGCCCTCTGGAGGTGAGCTGTACTCCAACGATCATGTCTGTGTCTCATTTTTTTTTCTGTTGGTCACTCTTCATAGCTAAGGCAGCCCTGACTAACAGTACTAACCCTGAAATAAATGCTTTATATATTTGTTTCTTACCTTGTGTTTCTTTGTGTTGCTAAAGCAATCTAAACAATTAGCTGAGCGTCTCTGGATGTTAGCGGTGGGTTAGTGAGGCAGCAGGGCTGACACTTGGCATCAGCCTGGACTTCACACCATGAGCACCGCCCCCTGCAGTAGCGCCTGTCTCTCAACAGGGGGCATCGCTGACAGATTCTCCATCTGTTCAGTTGGACAGAACAAAGACTGCTGTATCAGAGCTGCAGTAGCATTTCATTTTGAGACCTTTTTATATGATAAAACTATACGTAATTTATATTTATGTGCTTGTTTTAGCCTCATTCTTTCTGTCATGTCTTTAACTGTGTTTTTGTCTTTCACTGTTTGAAATCATTCTCTTCAGTCTCAGTGGCCTCATGCTGGATTCAAGACACTCAGAGCATTAATATAGCAACAAACAACTATTTTCTCTGTAAAGATATAGAGTAGTAATGTCTACCTGAGCAGAGAGTGAAGTCTCTCTCCCTCTGTGTGTGTTGTAATTCAAGCTTTTCTGAGCTTTGTCGACATAGCTGGGCCCGTCGTCACGGTTATCTCTGTCAGCAATGCTGTCGTAGTTTTCATTGTTAGAGCTGCTAGCTACGAGCTTAGCTGTGTGGAGGCAATAGAAATGCTCCAATCTCGCATGTAGCACCTTTTAATGCATGCGCACTACAAGGATGTTATCTGATAGATGTATTTTTACTGTTTAATTTCAATTTGAAATCCAGCAGCAAGCCTCTGAGACTTTTTCTTTTCTGTTTCACCGTTTTTACTGTTGGTCTCTTTCTGTGATTTTGGTAAAGACATTCCAACTGTGACGTCTTGCATGTCCAGACTTTCTAAATTGTATTCTGAGTCTGTGAAAAAACTACGTTCATCCCACTTCAGTAAGTTATGTTGTGTCTGAATCCCCCCCCTACAGTATCATATTTATCCTCAAAGCCTTCCCTCTTTCTCATAAAGGTACTCCCCCTGATTTTGATAAAGTACCCCCAAATCCACAAAACTCACTTTTTAAAAATATCCGCAGTAAGCTGGGAGGAAATTTGGAAACCTGAGGGCACTTTAACAAAGTCAGATAGTGTATCTTTAAACCCTGCCACATATTTTACCAGAATAAACAACACTGACACCCTGAGTCAACAGATCTGTGCTAGATTTGTGAAGTGTGGCTTACACTGTATGGATAGCTGTCCCTGCTAGGGCTGTCGCAATACCACACTCATAGACTGTGATTAAGAAGTGAACGTAATCAAGTGATGTCACCCACTGGTTTGTTGACCGTTTTGAAGCCTCACATTCAGCCTTTTGGCCATAGCCATGTTGTTTTATCTCTTAAGTGTTTCAGTTAACTTTCTTGAAAAGAAAACACTGTGAAAGAGATAAAAAAACAAAAAAAAAAACAAAAAAAACCCCTCAGGGGGGAGAGGGTGGGAGGAAGTCAATCACAAGGTAGCCACGCTCTAAAGCATCCCCTGCTTTTTGATTTGGTCTGTTTGACTCTAAATGAGACCATAATTTGCTAAATGAACATCATACTGCATTGAAGAAGACTTAAAACTAGCAATTGAGACCATAAACTCATGTTTACAAGTATTACTGAGGTAATAAATCAAGTGAGAAGTAGACTCATTTTCTCATAGACTTCTATACAATCAGACTTCTTTTTGCAACCAGAGGAGTCGCCTCCTGCTGGCTGTTAGAAAGAATGTAAGTTAAAGGCACTTCAGCATTGGCTTCACTGTTAAGGTTGTGGAGGTTGCCCAATGACCGCGCTATTAACAAGCCAACCACAGGGGATGGCAAGCAACCACCACAACCACTATGTGCATGTTTTTTCTTAGTTAAATTCTTTGCTATGGGAGCACCAAGTATTCACTCTATGCTACTGATTAGGCGCTGAGCATCTATTCTGCGCTGATTGCTGCATATTGGTCAACAAATGTTGAAAACTGTGGGTAAAATGCTGCGCTTGTCACTGTCACTCTTTACCCAGCCGTCCAATCAATTTATATTATATTATATTATTATTTTAATTTGTTTTAAAACTGTCGTCGTTGTCATTTAAAATGCAACAGTGGACTTAAAATGAAAGCTTATGTATACAGCACTAAAATCAGGATAAATTAAGTAATCTTCAAAAAAAGGCAATTAATACCGCATTATCGCCATGTTGAGCTAACCATTATCACCACAGGGGAAATTCCTTCACTGCGACAGCCCTACTCCCTGCCTTTGCTCAAATAGGTGACCCTTTCTTACTTTCACCATATGTACTATAGGAACTGGTATAGCTTTAGTAAGCGTTGCTGAGAGTAGCCCAAGAGGACTAATTCTGCCATGTTTAATTAAAACCTTTATGGCTCCCACAGCAACCTGTGATTCCAACGACGGGTCCAACACCTCAGAGGACCGCTGCAAATCTCCTACTTCAGGTAAGCCTCCCTCAAGTCTGAATGCTTCATACAAAAAGCACATTTTCAAATGCTCACCCTTGTCATGTAGGATCTACCTCACCTTGCAATTCTGATGATGAACGAAAGCAGAACTTCATAGAGAAGGGTACTGTATTGTTAAAAGCTGCATGTCCTGTTGAACTTAAACATTTTAAAATGGCTTCAAGTTGTCTGATTTGTCTTTTTGAACCTTATTTCCAGTGAAGTTCAAAAGCAGGCGCTTTTCCAAGACGGTTGCCAATGACTTTGGTACTGTATCACCCAGATGTGTTCTCTCTGATTATTCACGCTTTCTCTCTGAATGACAGCGTCCTAACCACACTGTGCCTTAATCCTACGTGCTCTTTCTTGTGCCAGTGAAAGACAGAAGTGCATTCCAGAAATGTATTTTTACTAATCATACAGTTTGGGGATTTCATAGTTGTATTGATGATTTTTTATTAAATGCATGATTGACAGGGCATCTTTTGAATTTCAGGCGTCAGATTTTCTATGCAGATTTTTGTCAAAATGCTGTAGGCTGTTGCTACTCTGGAATGAAAGTATTATGCCAAATTGGCAATTTTTACTAATTCAAAAGCATAGAAAATCTGCTTTATGCCTTGTTCTTTACATACTAATGTCTAACCTTGTCACTTACATGTTTAAGTGAATTATTTATCTCTAATTATAGACACTTACTGTGTGTGTGTTTCTGATTCCAGGGCTTCAGTTCAGTGTTAACTGTTTGGCTACCCACTGATTTTTCCTCCTCCTACTCTCTTTGCATAACTATGTTCACTGAATTGCAATTACCTTATTTCTTGACTCCGTCTTGCTTTGTTTGACATTGCAGGCCCTTTGGTTGTCTGTGATGCCTCTCAGCCTCATTTGTATTCTCAGGGCTTCTCTAAGGGTGGTTATAGACTGCAACAGGCAACTTTTAGACTTTATATTGGCACCACTCCAGCAACAAAGTTAATAGCACCAACTTAAATCAATTGAAATGTTATTGGAATGAGAATATTCCTCCTAAAGCAGTGCAGTCTCGTTGCACACATTTAAGAGTAAGAGCATAATGTGCTGTATCAATAGGTCTGACACGATAACTACTTTTGTTGGATGATATTGTCCCAGAAATAATTGCAATAAACAATATTAAATAAATAAAAATATATTATCATTTTAAAACCATTTTATTCCAATTATATAATGATAATATAAAAGCATAATAATGCAAGTATACCCTTTAAAAAGTGATGACCGTTTATTGTTAAGAATATTCAGACATTGAAATTGAAATGTCAGAATCAGGATTTTTTTTTTCCAGCTATATACATAAATATTTTACTTGCACAGAACAGAAATAACAGGCAGGAACAAAAATGACCAACAATAAAAATAAGAATACAATAAAATGTATGTCAAGTCAAGTGTTCTGGAAGTTGTAAACAATACAAATAGTGCAAAGAATCAGTTACTGTATGGATATACAGTACATGGACTGGATGATTATGTACAGCATGTTCATGTGAAGACGTGTATATATACTGTATGTATTTGATGTAATGTGACAGTGACAGAGATGTACATATTTGAAAATGCATATATTAAAATAAATAAAATAAAGAAAAAAAAAAAAAAAAAAAAAATATATATATATATATATATATATATATATATATATATATATATATATATATATATATATACATACATACATAATATAAATATAAATGATCTAAATTATATATACAATAATAATAATAATAATAATAATAATAATAAACCTGCTAGTCATTCTAGCACCGTATAGGCTAAAACGTTGCTGACATTCTTATGTAAACAAATCAGGGTTATTATAGTAAACTAAAACTGTATGTATATAGCTACATACTTGGGAGACATTACAGCAGGCCCTAACAAACACAAACTAAAAGCACTATAAAACTAAAATGAAATATGTAAAAACTAAAACTAAACCTGGGCTGCAGTGGTTAGCGCTGTTGCCTCACAGCAAGAGGGTCGCAGGTTCGATTCCGACTTGGGACTCTTCTTCGTGGAGTTTGCATGTTCTCCCCGTTTAAGCGTGGGTTTTCTCCGGGTACTCCGGCTTCCTCCCACTGTCCAAAGACATGCTGTTT
Organism: Pterois miles; assembly: GCA_947000775.1. Taxonomy (NCBI): domain Eukaryota; kingdom Metazoa; phylum Chordata; class Actinopteri; order Perciformes; family Scorpaenidae; genus Pterois; species Pterois miles. Next base: position 1,222,873 of record CAMQGK010000001.1, read on the forward strand.
AGGTTAATTGATGACTCTAAATTGCCCGTAGGTGTGAATGTGAGCGTGAATGGTTGTCTGTCTATATATGTTGTCTGTCTCTATGTGCCCTGCGATGGACTGGCGACCTGTCCAGGGTGAACCCCGCCTTAGCCCAATGCCAGCTGGGATCGGCTCCAGCCCCCCGCAACCCCTAACGGGATAAGCGGTTGGCGATGGATGGATGGATAAAACTAAACCTTTCTGAAAAACTGAAACTAAACTAAAACTAGTAAACACACTCTGAAAACAAAATATTACTAAACTAAAATGTAACTGAAAAGTCAAAACTAAAATAAACAGTAAATTAAAACTATTATAACCTTGAAACAAATACATGTGTTTATGGGCAATATCGACGTCAGCAAAAATGATCAAGGTCATGTCCATATATCGTCTGATAAGTCGATAACGTAATCACTGTGACAGGCCTCTGTATGTACTCTATGTATGTCTTCAACAGGTGTCCTTCAGTGTATCACCACTCTTAAGAATGACTCAAAATCATAATTTTTGATTTTGCACTGATTGGCACAGTAAAAATAATATGTCACAGATTGCTGAAATGATAATTACAGAATCTTCTGTTGTAATTAATTTAAACTACGTGGGTTTTCAAAAAAAGAAAAAAACATCTCCAATTTCAGCCATCAATGTTTCCTCATACAATATGAGTATTTGTTTCTGTTACAGCCAAGATGTCACGGAAAATTAGCTCATCTAGCGAGCAAAAGCCAGACCTGGGTAAGCCAAAAAACTACTGAATTTTAGCCTCTGAGAACCTTTACATTTTCCTACAGGTGTTCCTTCTTTCTTTGTATTATGTTCACAGCTGTAAAATACTTATGTGAGAGTGCTTTTTATTGTCTTGCAACATGTCAGTGTAAATGTGAAACCCTTTGGATTTCAAACGAAGTTGAGCGAACGAACACTCTTGTCTCTGTTTGCACTGTGAGCAGAGGACAGGTCCCAACGATGGCGCTCTGTCACGTGTAAGAAGCGCTTTTGTTGTTTGAACGAAGGCAAGGCAGCGGCCCAGAAGGGGGTCATCTGTAGAACCAAATCAGTCTCCTACCCCTGTGAGTGGACCAGCCGTGGTCTGACCTGGGCTGATGTGGGATAACTGGTACTAACTCCCACCACTGCTGGTGCTTTTGTTCTAAGTTGGTTAACATGACACTAATCTTCTCCCAATTCGTTCTTTTTGAGGAAGCTCCACTGACTTGACTGCACTCGGTGTTAAAAATCTTGCTTTTCTTGTTTACAGTTTTTCCTCGTGAAGAGCACACATGAAGGGCGGTGTGTTTAGCCTTCCCCTCTGTGTCACAGATCTTTTTGTGTTTCTGTTTGGATCCCTCATTAGCTTTTTAAAGAGGGTGCAAGCTTGTGTTTCAGCTGCCATCAGCACAGTAATGAGGCATGGATAATTCTTGCTCCTTAAATACTAGTTCTTCCTTGGGCGTCCCTGTAGTACTACATGCATATCTTGCGCATTTTTTTTTCACATTGAGAATGCTGTTGTCAGTTAAATTCTAGAACAGTGTGGGGATCACTTAAAGAAAATGCATCTTTAGTTGTAAACTGTGCAAGAGCATCTCAATGTCAAAAAGCTTTTGGTGAACACTAGTTTGTGCTGGGCACTTCTATAAAGACATGGATATGATGGTAACTGAGTTTTGACACAGTGGATTTTATGCCACTAACATCTCAAACTCTCCTGTTTGCATGAGAAGTCCACTATCAACTTCATTTGACACAAACCATTTCCTCGTTCTCTCGTTTTTGTGCTCACTCCTGCTGTCCAGATGCCAAGGATAACTCATTCACCCGCTCACGTAGTTCAAGTGTAACCAGCATAGACCGAGAATCCCGAGAGGCCATCTCCTCCTTTCACTTTTGTGAGAGTTTCCCCAGGAAGATGGACAGCCTGGTCAGCCCCTGTCTGCTGGTGGGAACCACCCAGGGCACGGTGATGATGGTGGCCCTCAGCCTGCCGCCCGGCGGGGACCAGAGGCTGCAGCAACCAGTCGGCATCTCCTCCTGTGGTAAGAAGCTGAACTGAACTAAAATAGTTTGGGTTTTTTGAAGTAAGGTTGTATGAGGTCAGTGTATTACGTACAGTAGATGATGGTCAGCACGCTCCCAGTTTGAAGAAGCAGACAGGAGTTACAGCACAGAAGCAAAGCAAAGTCCTGCTGTGGATGGGGCTGGCAGGAAAACATATTTTAGACTCCTAAAATAAAGACCCACCTAAAAAAATCAATGTCAGTTTGAGTATACGCTATATTTAGAATATTTTCGCTCCTTTACCTTGCTGTCAGACCACCATTTATCGCTCTTGCCAAAGCAACCAAACTCCATTGAAAGAAGCTGTAATTTTACCTTGAAGAGCACAGGGGTTGCTGGTCTACAGCAGCCTCGATCGATTAGTTATTGTGTAACTTAATCTGAACTAACCAAAGTTACAAAACAGAAACTAACTTACCGATTCAGGCAGCCGTAGACCAGCAACTCTCATGTTCTGTAAGGTAAAATGACTGTTTTTTTCAAAGGAGTTTGGCTGATTTTGGTGAGAGCGTAGATAACTGCTTCATGAAACTTTCTTGCCTTTCTAGTTAAAACATCATGGTGGTTTCCTGCACTGTGATAAGTTGATATTTAGGAAGGAAGTGGTGATGGAGACTTGAAAACACTTTGTGTGAGCAGTTTTCTTTCCATCAACAGTGTACATAATATATGATAATAATGTAACACATCATAATGTCACTTTTAGGCATAATTTAGAAGCTCAGTACAATATTAGTGAGTATCACATGGAATCCACATAGGTACACATGTGGGGCATTTCATATAAAACCTGAAAGTTTCGACTTAAAATGCATTGTACACTCAGACTAAGTAATGCAAACTATATTTGCAAAAAATAAATATGAAAGTCAGACATTTTCTAAAAATAGAGCTAAAATTGACTACACTATTTTTGTATTCCAACAAATGAAATGTCATACCAGTTTTAGGATAATTTTATTGCACCAAAGACCTTTTGTCTAAACTCTAAGTTTTATATATAAAAAAAAAAAAGCTAATACAAATGCAGAAACTCTGCTGGGTGGTGGAGGTGGTTTTATTTATTTACCATCACAGTTACATAGTCTAAGTGAAAATATCAAATTTCTGCTTTCCTCTTGGTTGACCTTGAATTAAGGTTTTTTTTCAGTTTGTTTGATGTTCTGTGGTCATTTGAACGTTGTCTCTGATCTAAATGAAAACACTTCTGTAATGTTCATACTTCAGGCACTATGGCCACACTCAAAGGAGGCATTTTAACTATGGCCCTGTTGGATGCCACTGGAACTCTGCTGCCCCCTTCCTACGAGCTGTGGTACGACCCAAACGCCTCTGATGAGGAGAAGGAGAAGAGCCGGAGGCGCAGGCCGGCCTCTCCTCCCTCGTCACAAGACGGTCAAGATTCCCAGTTCGCTGTTCTGTGTTCGGAGAAGCAGGCCAAGGTGGTGGCCATGCCCTCCCAGACCCGCGTCTACAAACACAACATCACAGAGACCTCCTTCGTGCTGAGGGCTGACGTTGTGCAGATGGCCGGAGCAAACTGCATTGCCTGTTTCTGTGCTAACGGCCACATTATGACTCTGAGGTATGAGTCCTGGTAGCTTCTTGTGGTATGAGGATCTGCTTTCAAAATACCATTTATAAAACAAAAGTTACAATGTGGTGTGAAATAATGACTGTTATTCGTATGATCCCAGTTTACCCAGTCTACGGCCTCTGCTGGATGTGAACTACCTGCCGCTGACAGATATGCGGATAGCCAGAACGTTCTGCTTCTCCAACCTGGGTCAGGCCCTGTACCTCACCTCCCCCACTGAGATCCAGAGGATCACCTACAGCCAGGAAACCTGTGACAACCGGCAGGTCAGTTACTCTTCATTAGTGCATTCATTAGTTATATTCACTCACAAGTTCGTTATTGGATCCAATAATTCTACTTTCAGCCCTACTAAGCATTTTTTTGCGTATATGTGAACACTCCAAATGAAATGAACCATACTCAGACCTCCTCGGGAGGTGGTGAGTATGGTTCACTTTGCCCTTTGCCATTGTATTTTAGCCTTCTAGGGTCACATGCTATTACACTGGGGCGCTTGAAAAAAACAATGCCAAGCAACTGAGTACTCATTTAAGTCCAGCCATCAACTTTATTATATTCATTTTTGATTCTAATAAAGTGGTTTTGATATAGTCATGAGGATCTAGATTGGAATAGATGAGCTGATGTTTCTGTGTTCCTCAGGAGATGCTCAGTGAGTTATTTACACCTGTGGAAACACCAGAGGCTCCTAACAGAGGCTTCTTCAAAGGCCTGTTTGGGGGAGGAGCTCAGTCTCTGGACAGGGAGGACCTCTGTGAGTACGCCTCCTATCAATTCAGAATTTTTTTTTCATCATATGTATAGTTCTGTTTATTTTTCATTTCGCTGCCTGGCCAAAGCTGCCAATTTTATGGTGTGGGTAATTTTTCAGTTATAGGATAATTTCTTTAATTGATTTTACTTTAATCATGGGAAGATGAATGTTGGGATTTGTTACCACTTTAAATGGATCTCTCCTTTTATCTTTGGTAGTTGGTGAAACAGGTGCTGGTAAGGCCTCCCGTAGCCTGGCCCAGCACATCCCTGGCCCAGGAGGCATGGAGGGCATGAAGGGTGCAGCGTCTGGGGTTGTGGGAGATCTGGCTCGCGCCCGGATAGCTCTGGACGAGAGAGGGCAGAAACTGGGCGAGCTGGAGGACAGAACGGCCGCCATGATGGCCAGCGCAGAGTCCTTTTCCAAACATGCTCATGATGTACGTACTTGTAATTTCTTTGCTCTTAAAGGGCCAGTGTGCCACATTTTGGGGGATCTGTTAGCAGAAATTGAATATAATAGAGTGCTACAGGGATGATGTGTACTGTAGGCACACATGGAGTTAAGTATCACCCTGGTTCCCTTGACATTTTTATTATTGCAGAAAATATGCTCTGTGGCAAACAAACATTTGATACTTACAGATTAGCAAGATAATCTTCACAAATGAACACCACCTTTATTATTTTTGACGTGTAAATGCATTCGGCAGAAGTAAAAAGCTGAAGTTAGTCTATAAATGAACTGCACCACAGTCGCATGAACGCATGTAAACAGCCAGGCCATGAAGGCGGACCAGTCGGTGTGATGATATTTAGTTGTCTCATTTGTCTAGGGGGCGGCAGTAGCTCAGTCTGTAGGGAGTTGGCTTGGGAACCGGAGGGTCACCGGTTCAAGTCCCGACATGGACCAAAAACTGAGTGTGAACTGGTAGCTGGAGAGGTGCCAGTTTACCTCTTGGGCACTGCCGAGGTGCCCCTGAGCAAGGCACCAAACCCCCAACTGCTCGGGGCGCTTGTCTGGAGCAGCCCCCTCACTCTGACATCTCTCCATTACTGCATGTGTGTGTGTGTTTGTGTGCATGTACCATGTATAAGTTAAACAGAGTGTAAATTGAATTTCCCCACTGTGGGACTAATAAAAGGTTGATCTTCTTTAGCCAACTGCCTTTTTTAAGACAAATAAAAGCTTCACAATTCACGAGTGGGGTATTTACTGACGTATTTTATATCGTAGAACAAAATGTTAAAATCTCTTCAGCTTGTGTTAACCACAGACGTTATTTCAGGCATTTAACTAAAAACTCATTCAAAAAACTCATTGACTTTCAGATGAAGGAACTGAAGGAAGACATGCTAAAATGCAAACTGATTTCTCAGATTTGGGGCTCCTTTCTGCAGCATTGTATATTCATAACTGTTTTCAGTAGTATAGAATCACCTGAAACTAAGAATCATTGTGTTTTCGTTAGAATGAGTCCTGTATAGATAAGATAAGATAAGATATTCCTTTATTTGTCCCACAGTGGAGAAATTTACATGTTACAGCAGCAAAGTGGATAGTGCAGTAAACAAGAAGCATAGCTTTTAAGTGAGTATTAATACAAATAAATAAAACAATATATACATAATAGAGAAGTAAAGCTAATATCTACATAGGGACCGGTCCTCTTCACAGATTTCACCATGCTGCTCTACCATGTTTCTACAGTAGCCCAGAATGGACAAACCAAACTCTAGAGAAAGCCTTTCACATTTTTATGTTACCTGAAGGCCACTGTAATTCTCTGACATGCTTGTGAAACTGCTGTAATGTGAGCTGCACAGTGCTCAGCGGCTCACGTTATAGAGGCGGGAGCAGGAGGGGTACTCAGTTGGTTGCAATCTTCACCCACACCATTAGAAAACATTGTTTTCAAGTTAACTGACTCTCGTTTTTGCTCTTTTATCCCCTCAGATGATGCTGAAGTACAAAGATAAGAAGTGGTACCAGCTCTGATGGCAGCGTGTGGAACATCAGACTCTGTAATCACGCACACCAGTATCTCTGAGGAGCTGCAGGTCCCTCTTCTTCTCTTCTCTATTTCTCTCCACAGGGGGTTCTGCTCAGCAGACTCATGCTTTTATTCTCAGCACAATATCATACACTCTGCATTACCTCAGTCACCGGAGGACTGGCGCGGAGTAGACACTGGCCATAATGAAAATGGAAAGAAATGGAAGAAGAGAAGCTCTTAGGAATCTCTCTTTCCATTTCACCAGAGAGCGATGATGTTCATGTAACATCTGTCTGCCGAACAGGAGAGGTGACCTTTCATATCCATCAGCCATGCACTCATATATATCTCACATATATATATATAAATATATCTACACACTCTGCTGTTTTGTTCTGAAAGAGGAAAGACAATTCTGCAAAACATGTACTTGTGGTGGCCTGATTGTTCTTTTTTCCTTTCTCTGCCCTTTATGATGTCTGCCAAACACAGTGGACTTAAATGAGGATATAAGTCTGATGACCCTTCAAATCTAATCAAGTCAATGAAGTTTCTATAGGAATGATTGGATCAATGAAGGACTTGTGTGTGTGTTTATTTTGTCTGGTTTAAATTATTTTTAGAGTTTGTCCTTGTGTCAGTCCGTCCAGAAAGGGCCTTTCAAGCACTTAGAACCGTAAAAACTAGACGGAGAGATGATGTATCTGTTGCCTCTCACTGAATAAGGGCTGGTAGTACACTAGTTCATCACCCTCCATTTTACCTTTTTACAGCATTTTCCAACCAGGTTGTTTTAGGTGAGAAAGATGAATGGCGTGTTTTCTGAGAGTCACTTTGGTTTTAATTTAAATTAAATTATTTATTGGAACGGTAGAAAGTAAAAGAAGTTTGTTTGTTGGGCATTATTTTTTGTTCCTGTGTCAATTAAATGCGCAAAAAAAAATGTGCTGAAAATGTTTACCCCTGATGAAGAGTTTACATTGATCTATCGGAAAAATGAAGAGCTGATACACTGGAAAACCCCTGAAGGTCTTCTATTCTTCTAGGGCTGTAGCGACGTCACGTATGAGAAGGGTGATGTGTCAGAGGGCAAGACAACGATTGTCCTTAATATGATTAGCATAAATGTATATTTTGGTTACAATTTTAAGTTTTTTGTGATAAAGATTCTATCTATACATGATTATTCAGATTTCTTGTTTTGTCATTTTTGTCTCAGTGTGTAGGGAAAAAAAGCATGTGTTTCTTACAGCACAACGGTGATGCTGTCTTTGTATTCATAGCTGCCAGTAGAAATGACCAAGCACCACGGAGTGTTACACGCAGTGCCATTGGTCATCTCTCTCTGAACCATTCAAAACTGTTTCTCTTCTGCCTTTGCCTCATGACGCATATATTCTAACCTGTGTGTGTGTGTGCGTGTGTGTGCGTGTGCGTGTGTGTGCGTGTGAACATACATATATTCAGGAATATGTGTATGGGCGCCAATATTTATAATACTACATAGATACAGTGTATTACAATAGGTCTTTTGAGGTTTTTGTTTTTGCTTGACAAGTGATTTTCAGTGTGGTTAACTAGAATTCTATTGTAAATTAGATTTCTTTTTCATGAGGTGCGAGGATATGCTGCTATTTGTGTCAATGTAGGAGCATTATCTGTTGGGTCTTTTATTTTGAAAAGAGAGAGAAGACTTTGTCGGCCCAGATTGCTGCCAAATGTTGTAAATAACGGGACAGCTGGACACAAATCTGACAGTGCAGGTTCAGGCAACGTGACATACTATACGCTTGCGGCCATGTTCTTTTCCGACACCAAAGAGTTGCTTAATTTCACAGAGTTGTCTTGATTTTTTCCCAAATGGTGAGAGTCAGTCTGGATACATTGGACGACGGGAGCAGGTTGGCTTTAGCTTCTTCTTATGGGCATCCTACCCTCATCACCCAAACTGCTGTACATGTGTTCAGAAGACATACAAAGTGAATTTGAAGAGTTTAATTCCAAAGTGGCATCACGTAACACTTGACTCATGGAAAAAAGGTTGCAGGCATGAAGTTAAACTGTCACTGTTTCTTAGATTTTAGATTATTAAAAAATCATGTATATTTCGGAGGTGTTGAGCTATCAAACACACCAAAAGTGTTTTATCCAAGATGGATTTACAGCATTTTGGAATAAAACCCTTCACTTTTAGCTGGCTGATTTTAATCTACTGTGTACTGCTGAGATAAACCCATCTGAAAGAGCAGTTAAGTGGGTTTTGCACTATTTTTTGTACTTAAATAATTTTGTTAGTATGGTTTTTAATGTGTTTATTTTTCCATGTCCCGTTTTTTTATGTTTGAAAGGACCAAAACATGACAGTACCTATGCTTATCTATGTCATTTGCCAATTATGCTGATTGCTTCACTCTCAGATTTGTTTTCAATGTCAGGTTAATGATACTATGATATATTTATATATTTGAAAACAAATATATATACTTTTAATTTCAATAATCCATTAAAAATGAATACCTTTAATGTAATTTTTTGGGGATAGAATAACTCACATTAATGTCCAAACAATGGTTGTGTATAATATCCACCATCCAGACCCGACAATAAACATTTTCTGGTTATATATTGAACATGTTCATGTCAGATTCAAGCTTTGCTATTGCGGGAGGGTCATCTCCTCTTGGTGGGCCGCTGAGTCTTTCTAGACTAAAGTGTGGCCTCGACTTTAAAGTGCTTCAGTTTGCAACATATATGGTCTAAATGGTCTCTTATTGCACATTGAAGGATGCATGATATTAAGTGTTTACAAACTTGAAACAACCATGTATTATCCCTCTTAGAGATTGTCTGTTCTGGCATTTGTATTTACCACCATGTTGAACAAAACTGAAGTTCTCATCACACATCTGAAGGTGTCCCATTTTCATTTGATCATGCCAATTGTGTAAGTGTGAGAGATTATATTTATTTTATTGGTACATCCGTTTATGTTACTGTTTGCTTCATGGCAACTCTTGCTCTCCCTGCACCGTAGAAATGAAGCTAGGCTCACAGCAGCATGCGGGAGAGCTCAAGGGTTTCGCAGTCGCCATACTTCCATCCATCTGTCTGTCTTCTGGGATGAATATCTGTGGAATTGCAGTATTTTCTCATAGTAGGCAATTTTTGTACAGTTTTATTAAAATAAATTTCACATGGATGTCTGACTTAATCTGCTGCCACAAACAATTTAGACTGTAGATACAGTATATATAGATATTATTGTGCAATGGAAAATAAATGTAAAACCAATCATAACATGTTTTGTCTTGTGTTTTCTGTTTCATGTTGTACTGTTTGCTCACTGACTTCATTTAGAAATTAATGTTTTAATGCTGGTGCCAGATATAGACTTAATTGTCTTGCTCAAAAATTGTCTAGCAGGGTCCAACGCTGGCTTGATCATCCTGAGGGCATTTACACCACAAATTTTGTGTGTATTATTAGTATTATTTTTCTTAATATTATGATTAGAGTGGAGAGACCATGCATCTAAAAAAGTGGCACAACTTATTTGTCGTCATTTTTCACATAATCCAACATTTTGAGACAATTTCTTTGCAGACAAGCTTAAAATTTTGGAAACTATATCTTCTCTAAAACTGACTATTCATGTGGTGTCTTCATCCTGTATTGTAGCTTGTAATGTTATACATTTTGAGCATTTTTTTTTTACTGTATACGCGTATATACTGATATACTATAACCTGTAAAAAGCAGTATCTGTGTCCATTTTAGTGCCAGTTTGGCCACTTTTTTCCCCAATACTACTATATGTCACTAATGTAGTTACAGTATGTTGTGCAACTACTGTTAAGTTATATAGATTTAAACAGTCCTTAATGTTAAAATATAGTACCGATCCAACTGTTTTTAAAGTCCAAATAGGTGTGTCAAGATGAATTTTGGGGGAAATTTTTTTTAAAATATGCATTGCATTTAGAGTATTTTTTTTATTTCTATTTGATTTAAAGACTTCCAGACATGATGGCATCTTGGGTTTGATTATCTCACACAATATAAGCACCATTTAAGTGCTGCAAAAGACATACTGTGTGTAAAAAATCCCAAAATACAAATATTCTTTTTTATTTACTTTCTTGTTATTTTTATTACATTCACATTTACATAATTGTTGTTTTTTGTATTTTTAATTTAATTTAATTTAATTTAATTTAATTTAATTTAATTTAATTTAATTTTATTTTATTTTATTTTATTTTATTCATGAGTCCTACATTTCCCAGAAGGCCCTGGAGGTGGCGCCAGTGGTCGCTGAACTCCCGTCGTCCAGCGGGGCAAACACTACAGCAGTGAGTGAAGCTGAGCATCTTCCTCACACTGCTTGAACCGGCGGATGGAGCGGAGGGACAGCAAAGTTGAATACGGTGCCAGCTAGGGGCACAAAGTAAGCCACAACTAGTGCTCTCTGAACACGTCCAGATAATGATTTGTGTTTTATTTTCTACGAGCGAGTTTGTAGTAGCTATATGTCGCTCTGGCTTCAGCGTCAACCGTTTAATTCTTGCTCCGGATGAATGTTTAACGAACCTGAGCGTCTTGCCCTGGAACCGTCGGGATGAATGAGACAAAGAGGATGGAGGCAGCCTGAGAGGACGCCAACTGGCTACTTTCCAATATTTGTCAGAGGATAACTTCACAAAAAATGTGGTCAACTCGGTGAAAGGCTTTCCTCACCGGCTAACTTTACGTTTCCGTCGACGACAGAAAGTAAGTTAGCTAAAATGTTTATTCGTTAGCCAAGTTAAGTGCTCAACAAGCTAACCGTTAATGTTTTAACAGTTTAAGAGCTTAAATCCGTCTGTCGTTGCTTTTATCTTAAAAAAAAACATATCTTCTTCGTGTAGGGGATTTCATATATGTTAATTTACACACCTACAGGAGATGTCAATGGTCAGCAGGAGAGCCTGAGCCTGTTTTCACTGTTTTTGTTCAGGAGAACTTCGTCAGGAAATGTTAAAAGGTTTCTGACAGTTAAAGGTGTTTGTAGCTGTACAGCTGTCTCCAGTTGTGCTTTCTATTGCTCTGGCCACAGATAATAGATGTATCTAAGATGGCGAATTGAACTTTTGGACGTCACATGGGCCACAGTTGTGGGTTGCCTTTGCAATAAAAGAAACAAACCTTGAATGGAGAGGATGCTTTGCACTTAAGGTAGGCCTCCTCATAATATATCTTGTTTTTAAGATGAGCCAGGGGCCAAACCTCGTCCTAGAGTGGCTGTCAAAGCTCCATTTGGCCCAGTATGTGGAGTCATTCATTGACAATGGGTATGACGATTTGGAAGTTTGTAAACAGATTGGGGAGCCAGACCTGGACGCCATAGGTGTCCAGATTCAGTACCACAGACACCGGCTGCTCACAGCAGTACACAGGCTAAAATATGAGGATGAAAGGAAATCACCTGGCTACTATTTCACCTTAGAGCCTCTGGATCCTTCTACTTGCAGCCACTCTGCACACTCAAGTAGGACTTTGAGGTCACAGACCACAGGAATACACAAGGCCTCCTGTCCAGGAAACCACAACCTGAGATTCACAGATTGTAATGACTTTGTGACTTATCCCAAACTGAAGCTGAAAGTGCTGTTAAGGGATAAACTTGCAAAAGATGGCATCAACCTGGGAGAGGCGCCTTACACCCATAAGGTAGGCAACTTTTACTTCCTTTTTTTTTTAATGTGTTGAAACTAAATGCCGTCTCCTCAAGCGCTGTCTCTTGGAATTTAATACGCTTTCTTTGTTGTATTTGTGATGAAGAGTGTGACCAATTTTTTTGATGGCGCTGACGTCCAGTGATTGTTCTTCATTGCTCCAAGGATGCTGTGGTTTCTCTGGCAAATGTCTACTGAGATTCAAATCAAAGTTCATCTAATAACTAACTTCATCTTGTAAAGATGTAAGGATAATCAATTGATTGGCATGTTTTTTGCAGGATGAGTGGAACAAGATTGCATATTACAGATCTTCACTGCTTCTTAAAAAATATAGCAAAAGTAAATTGATTTGGATGAGAGTATTATACGTTTTATGTACACAGTCTGTCTTTAATACAATACTTCATGACATTCACTGCATTTAAATAATTGTTTTAAAGTTTTAGGCCTACATATAATTCCCAGAATGCCATTCAGCTTGCAGGGAACAGGAATGAACTTGAATTTAACTGCAAGTTCAGAACTTTCTTGTAAGAGTTCGGGTGTTTTTGAAGTGAGGTTTTATGCAGTATTTATCCATAGTCAGTCAGTGTATTACATACAGTTGATGGCGGTCGGTGTACTCCAGCTTGGAGAAACAGACAGGACACCAACACTGGAGCAAAGCAAAGCAGTGCTGTGGACAGGGACAGCAGAAAAACATGTTTTAGCTACTTAAAACAAATGCTCGCCAAAAAGTATTGATCTGTACGCTATATTTTCAATATTTTCACCCCTTTATCCTGCTGTCAAACAGCCCTTTCCTTCTCCTTTCCAACAGGGAACTGATTTGAAATTGAAACCAAGTTATTCTCTCTCCAAAGCAAGAAGGCTTCCATAACAAAAACAGTATAGGTGCATTTCACTTTCAGTTCACTTCGGTGAAAATACGTTTTTCTGTCATCCGTGTCCACAGCACTGTATTGCTTTGCTCCAGTGTTGGTGTTCCTGTCTGTTTCTTGATGCTGGTGGCATGCACACCATCATCTACTGTAAATAATACACTTACTATGGATAAATAGCCTATACAACCTTATTTCAGAACACCCAAACTATCCCTTTAAAGACATTATATTGCTGTGCCATCCTGTGCGTCATCCTGTACTATAGCACTATATTCACATTTCCAAAATAGGGTGTTGAATCCACATCAGCAGAATTTAAGCATATAAATTCAAAATATGTTGTCTTAATCAGTAGCATCACCATTTTCAGGAATTTTCAGGAGACCCCTGGGGGTTGGAGGTTTACATCCAATAATAGTGATAGCATAATGAGTAACGGAGAGATAAAGATAAATTATTTCTGTGCTTTACTTAAAGCATGAGATGCTGTCTGGCTGCATTGCATTCTGGTGTGTTGAGGCTGCTGTTGATTGAGTAATTACTACATATCTGTAAGGCTTCGAACTTTGACTGACATTGACGTGTATGAGTGGGTAGATGAATGAGGCACAGCTGGTAACAGTAGCCATGGTGGTGCAAAACATAAGCCCTATGCTTTACAGTTAGTTAACAACATTGACCTGTGTGGGCAGAGGTCAGTGGGACAATGGATCAGTCGGCCTTGATGACAGATGTCACATTTACTGACAGCATGCCATTTTATTTCTGGGGATCTTCTCTGTTCTGACAACTGTTTGTGTGGACTGCAGAGACTATTAGTTAATGTATGGCAGAGGATAGATATCCTTCTTTGGCCTTGATCAAATCCGTTCAGTCCGTAATACACTCAGTGAATGGTCTGAGACCAGCCAGATGAAAAACTGAGCGGCACATTTGGCTTATATTCAACAATCTGTCACAGTCAGTGGAAGGCGTGATTGATGGATTTAAACTGATGTTTACCACTAGACGATACATAGCACACTGGTGAATCTGTTCCAGCTGTATTATAATAGACGGTCAGAATGAATCCCTGCACTGTTGAACCCTGCCCAGAATATCTTACACTTTCAGACCTAAGGCACAGTTTCTGTTCTCAGCAGTGTTGTCAAGAGACAACTTACTCTTTTAATGCACATTTATACTTGTCTTGGTTTTGTCTTTCTTCCGAAGATGCAAACTTAAAAGCGTTGCTCATCAACAATAATAAATGTGAATGCGAATAAATGTGGTCTGAGAGACTGGAGCCAGGTGCAGCTTTCCAGTTGATCTTTATGTCATAACAAATCATAGAATAAGAGAATATTGAGTTTAATTTACTGAAGTGCCTTTATATATGTTTATACCCTCACAGCGATGTAGTTGGTATATAGCGGTCCGCATGTCTGTCCATCCGTCTGTCCTTATGTCCACTGTCGTTTCAGGAGCTTCTGATTTGGTATGATGGTTGACACTGTGGTCTAGTCTTGCCTTCTGGGGGTTAGAAGCCCACGGTGCACAAAAGTTTTGAAATTTCAGCCAAAAACTGTGATGTTTTTTTTTCAACTTCAGTTTCATTTCCAGGGCAAAATATTCTGGCTTCGCAATGTGGTCTAGTTGTGCCTTTCTGAATTTTTCCAGGGTGTGCTATAAAGTTTTTCGATCTCAAAAAAGAGATTATTTTCAACTTCCATTTCTGGAGCAGAACTTGAAAACTATTTGGCTTAGGACCTTCACAGTTGATATGATGGTGCACAGTGTTGTGGGAGGGGGCTGAGTGGGGCTACAGTATGTGAGCCACGCTCACTTCTGCCTTATTACCTATTGTGCTGTCTTTTGTACCCATAAAAAGTGGGCAGTGTTTTGTGCATTCTCATTTTTTCTAACAATGACAATCTAATTGGAAAAGTTTATCTTACCTCTCTGAGGTGCCGTTAGCTTAAAATAGTTGCACTGTACTGTACAAACAGTAGTGTATGGTCTGGGCCAGTTTCAAAGCTACTTCATGAAAGATTCAGAGGCTGTAAACTAGTAAGTGCAAAGGCACTCAACCTTTTTGTAGGTTACAGCCAGTACTGGCACGGTTAGATTCACCTAGAAAAGTTTATTTTATTCTTTAGATTTAACAGCATCACCGGCGCTGAAGTTGGCACAGTCACACTGAGGTTTTAAGATCACTGACAGGGCAAAACCTTTGAAATATGTTACCGAGATTTTCAGTCGTGATTGGGATAGTAGCTACGCTTATGCTCAGGTGGAGCCTCTACAAAGCACAAATGACTGTCACTAACAAATCATTTATGTATTACTTTGGTTCTCCAGACTTGACTGTGTGATTAGCATTTAGAGTATTATATCATCCTGCTACATTTCAGTAGGAAATAGGCCAACCTTTTTGTCTCATTAAATTTGGCCCAGTTGCTCCTCCTCAGTACTAACATTATGAAGACATGCATGAACATTCAATTTATTAACTGTACTTTGAATATCAGCTTGGTTTGGAGGAGCATATCCATGAACAGACGATTTAAAACAACCAGGTGAGACTTTTGGGCATTTTTGGAGCAGCTGGCCTTTCAGGTTCATCAAATTTGGTCCATTTAACAGTTGCAGAATGTATGTAGGCCAGTACAGCCCAGTTTCTCACCAGGACTAGCATACAGTAGCTTCAGGCTAAGGCTGTCTCGCCAGCTATACTTCTTTGCTTAAATTTGTGCAGAGCTGGACCAAATATCAGTTTTATAAGAATATGATATCAGTGTTGAGATTTGCAAGTAGAATTTGGCTGGGATTTTGTTATTGTAATATGATTCACAATACAATTGTTTTTAGTATTTTTTTTCTTATTGGCTGGTTTTTGTACCACACAGAAATGAATGGAAACACCGTCAATGATCCTTGCCAAAAGACTGAGGAACTTTTAACAATCTAAAACACTATACACTCTATATTACCCTATAGTGCCAGTTGCCATACCATCACTTTTTTACACTTGTGTAACTCACATTGGCCTTGTGTGTGTTTAATCTAGGTGATATCAAACAGCCGTATGATGCATCCATGGCCCTATTCTCTCTGTAGTTCAGGAATGGGAATGGTTTAAATCTGTAATCCCACAATGCATCTGCCTCTAAATCTGGGTTTAGTAATGCAATCAATGAGCAATGTATTTTTCTGACTGTTCTGCCTGCATGACTAGTTTGCACAGGCCCGCAGGACCTATTAGTGACTTTGAGAGAGAGAGAGAGAGAGAGAAAAGTAATTTGATAAAAGCTGGGTGAGCTGTAAATTACCTAAACACGTTTCACTGAAAGTTTATTAATTTCCAGAAAATAGACGCCACACAAGGGCAACGTGGAAAAGCAAATCCAAATAAAAATTCCCAGGAACCATGAACTGTTCAATTGTAAAGGTAGAGCCCAAAGAAACAAGCATTGCACAGCCAGGTGGGGTTTCAGAATAAGATTTGTCTTTTAGAGTTTAGTGTTTGTGTTCACACAAACATAGCTCGACCTGGTCATGTTGTAGGAATATAAAAAGGTAACGCCTGCACACTACTCCATGCCATAATATTTTTATTGACCACATTCCGGTCCTGCTTGGATCTTCATCAGGTCAACCTGTTTGAAAAAGTGGAAATGACACCCGTATTTATACATTAAATAGGCAAATAAGCTCTATGATGGCAGGTATAGTTCATACAAAACACCAGGTTGATAAAGACATTCACAAACAATTCACAATTTTATAAGTACATAAAAACAGTAATGCAACAGCCATACCTCTAAATATCGAACATGTTATTTATAAACATTGTGTCATATTCATCATCACATATATCAGAAAATCCACCACCTATATTCAAACATATTACATTACATTAAGGAAAAAGGAAAGAATGAACATTTAATACATGTACAGTAATTGGGTTTAAAACACCTTTCTGAATAAGTTATCTATATCAAATGCCAATATGGCATTTTTTTTGGGGGGGGCAAAAACTCAGTCCGTAAGGACTTGGGTTAGGATGTGGAGGACCCGGGTTCAAATCCCCCATGGACCAAGACCAACTGGTTGCTGGAGAGGTGCCAGTTTACCTCTTGGGCACTGCCGAGGTGCCCCTGAGCAAAGCAACAAACCCCCAACTGCTCTGGGCGCTTGTCAGGAGCAGCCCCATCATACATCTCTCCATTGACATAAGTATATCTACTATCAAATGTCAACTGTACTGTGTGAACAACAGAGTGTAAAACTGAATTTCCCCACTGTGGGACTAATAAAGGAATATCTTTTTTTTTTTTTTTCTTTCATTTTTACAAATATGTGTGTCAGAATATATAAATATAACTGCATATATAGGAAGAGCCATCATAGTACAACTACCATTATTTGTTTTAGAGAAAATATTTAATCTGTTATTCTTGATACAGACCTCTAGGTGTGAGTCTGGAGAGTGAAAATATAGTATGTTGTAGAAATAACCTGAGTTTTGTTGAAGGTAGATTTCAATCATTACACAAAATGCATTCACATTCATATTTGCAAAAATTACCCACTAAGCAAAATTGTACTACAGTACAGTGCGTCACTTGTTTGCTTCAAAATGCACACATTTACACACATAAATAATGTACTACTGTAAAATGCACAGCAGTTGCATGTTGACCAACATGATTTATATATCCTATCCTTTATCCTAAGGAAAATGCCATACTTTCGATAAAAAGACGTCCTATCTGTGGATCTTTTGGTGGGAATGGGATGTGCTTCTCTCTGCTGCAGCCTCTCCTCTTTATCTAGTCAAAAGTATAAAAATCTTGCCTCATGTAGATTTGAAATTTAGTTGTTAACTTCAGCAAGAGCCCATCACGATGATTAACAAGCTTTCTAGACATGCATCAATTGATTAGCTTTGTCATTTGACAGCAAGGCATACTTTATATTGTCTGTCACACACCGACTCTGTTGGGAAGGATTTCTTTTATAGCTGTCTGAACAAAAGGCTTCAAACGCCCAGAAGGCCTCATTGCAGTACCCGGCCTGAAAAACATCATCAGAATGGGGGACAAATCTTAGTAGTTCAGAAGATTTCCCTGTGTTACTCTGCCAGAGGATCGGAGGACAAGCAAAACCAGCAGGCCTCTTTTGACCAAAGAAAAGCCCGTCTGAATAGCTCCTGGCAAAATACAAGCTATGCAGCAGCTGACAGCTGTCTCTGCTTTTGTCACAATAAAATGCTAGTTGAATAGGCCTCTTTTTGTTGAACGAAGTTGGTTTAAAGCACCAGCACAGATTTTACAATGCAGACTGGTGCAACATTGTGTGGAAGAGGACGTGTAATTAAATGAGAGAAGTGGTGTTATTGTTTAAAGGTTCATAACATCGATCAGTTTTTCTTCAGTGCTTCATGCTTTTAAAAGTCACTGCAACAAGTTGCTGGGTTTGAAGTCAGCTGGGCCTTTTTAGTGTGGAGTTTGCATGTTCTCACTGCATCAGTCTCTCTCTGGGTACTCCAGTTTCTTCCCACAGTTGGAAAAGCCAGTTTGGTGAATTGGAAACTGTAAATTGCCGTGAGGTTTGTGTGTGTCACATTGTCTGTCTTTATTGGTCAGTGTGTACGATGCTTGTCGCCCAATATGAGCGTGGATAGACTCCAGTGTCCTGCTAACCTGCACAGATCAGAATCAGTTTTTATTCGCCAAGTACATACACACAAGGACTGATTAACTCTTCCCAACTGGTCGTCGGACAATCAGATGAATTTCTGATATGTCAGAAATTTTGGTCGGCTGTCCACAGGCTCTTGCACAGTTGAAGCAGAGCCACGAGCCAATTTCCCAATGTCAGTGCCTGATTTCTACTTTCTTTTTCATCAAGATGGCACAGATGATCAATGCTGCACATTTCTGCCTTGTTAGCTTTGTGACCTATACAGGAAGCAAACTTTACCTGCCTCAGAGCTTTCAATCTTTATATTGACTGCCAACAGCCAGAATGGTCCGCAGGAGCCCACTTGCCATGTTTTTTTTATTTATTTATTTATTTTTTTTATTTTACTCATACATTGTGAGCACTCAAGTCATGGCTGACAATCGGACCATACAGTGCGAGTACATAAATCATGAGCTTTGGCTTTAAATCGTCAAACAATCTACTCGTACAGTAGGACTAGGACTTACACAACATTTCTAAAATCATACAGTGAATGCCCAGCGTAAGTGTGCTAACACAGCATAGATAATAAGATGATGGCTGATAGAGTAACTTTCTTTCAATGTAATCTTAAACTTAAAAGTAATATAACAATATAAATAAAATAAAAAAAACACTATAAAAATGTACTAATTTATATCTGACAGTAACTTGACAATTAATGGAAAAAGACATTTCAATCTACCTTCACTAAACCCTGACAGCTACAGCTCTATAAAATAAAAATCTAAAAATAATTTAACTCATTAGCATTATCACACTGATCCAACCCGGAGATATCCGTGCTGTTAGACCTTATTAAACCCATCTGGTATTGGCCAACGTCATGGCCAACAAAGGCAAGACAAATATACTGGATGTGGTAGGAGCTGTTCACCAGGTGCTTTTGCCAAATATACCAATATGAGGAAAAGTAGGTCAGTTGGCGACTCCTAATAATAGCGTGGTGTTAAGATTATGTGAGTGACTTCCACTCAATTAATTCATTATGCCTTAAATGGTAGCTTTATGATGTGATAGGAACACAGGTTGTAGACAAACAGCACTGGTTGTAACACACTGTAATGTATGTTAGGCTGAGAGAATACAGTATATTCAGATTTGGTTGTGTTACAGTGTGATCTATCCATTACCACCATCCTCTCTCCTATCATGTAGTGGACTGTAGGGAATGCCTACTTATGGAATTTATTCATGTTATGTCAGTGTAGATTAAGGAAAACCACTGGACCATTATAGGAATATTGCTGGATTATTGCACTGATGGTGCGGGGGGGGGGGGGGCACTCAAAAGCTTAACATGGCACGAACATGTTTGTCACTTACAGTTTGAGATTCGATAAATTCCTGTCTGGCTTGTTACTCATGCAGTAGTCTGTATGTCTCCTCAACACAACAGGACTGCACAAGGACAGTTATTATTGTACCAGCGCATATTCAGCCACTCCACATTACATCACTGCTCAGTGATATCAGAGATGTATATGTTGTTCGCATAGGGAATACTTTGCGATGTATAATGTAAACCTCTGTGTTAAGCAGAGCATAATCACTGACCTATATTTGTGAATTGAAGATTAGAGTTGGCCACTGTCAGTGGACTGGAGTAGCTCGTAGCTCATTGTTTGCTGTGTATATTCTTCTATC
Organism: Pterois miles; assembly: GCA_947000775.1. Lineage (NCBI taxonomy): Eukaryota > Metazoa > Chordata > Actinopteri > Perciformes > Scorpaenidae > Pterois > Pterois miles. Next base: position 1,243,286 of record CAMQGK010000001.1, read on the forward strand.
CAGTTGAAGAGAATTGCATCACAGAGTTTATGTCCCAGAAACAACACACCAGTTTCATGCTTATTTTGGATTTAATGATATGTAAGCTCAAGATCGGGGCTTTTCTTTTTCTGTTTTCTATGAGTGTAAAGTATTGTTGTGTTTTGTGTAAACATTTCCTTTAAGCACCCCTAGCTATTGAAACCGCATTTACCTCTCTATTGCTTCTGTTATTGTATTACAATGCTAAGTAGGTCTTTGAAACTGTGTGGCGCTCTGTGAATTTAAATCACTGTGCGGTAGTCTCTGCTTTGTGGCAGACATACGCAAGAGGCAGCTGAATTGAGGGAGGAAGCTTGGATCAAGTCTGTATTAGAACAAGCACTGAGACCAGCACTGGATGCTGTATACTGCTGTTTCGTGCATTTGAGAAAAACACATTTCAGGACACATGACAGTATTCAGGTGTGGTCAGTTAAAAAGTTAAAATTAGGTCTGGAAATACTTCTATCATGACATAGGTCATTTTAGATCTTGATAATGATACATGTCACAATATAGCATGTTTTCTGGTAATTTAATAAATAGTCAATATGAAATAAGCACATGGTAAAGCTTATGTTGTATAATCCAGAGTGAGTGAATGAAATACTTGACAAATGAGAAGTACTAAGTATTTTCCTCATTTTAAGAACTTGAATGCAAAATGAACGCAAGTTTTAAGTGAAATTATAGAGGAAAAAGAAATAACTATAGGCGGAAATAACTATGGAGCCAGATTCCCTGCAGGTCTTTGCTGTTTGCAGGGTCCTATTTGAATTGATATAAAATAAAAGAACATGCACTTATTCTGCTCATTAAAATGAACATATGAAAAACTAAAAAATGTGCATAGATCAAAAAACTTATGGAGTGTTCATGTTTCTACATTTAGAAATCTTTTGGTCCAATTTTTGTAAATTTAAAAAGAAATTATGACACAATTTCAATACTATTATTGTTATTATGGTTTATTGAATTCGATAACATTGTGGCTTATGTTGTACAGATATGAGGGATATGAACATACTCCAAGAAAACAAAATACGTCCATTTCTACAGCGGAGTTCAAAGGGTTGATATCTTAAAGCTGCTTTTTTTTTTCTCTGCTTCCAAGCAGCAGCTTTGCCTGTTAAGCTGACATTGATTTGTGTGTATAAATATGTCTTCGAGTGTCTCCTTGGCCCTAACCCTTCTCCCTCTGAGTGTTGCGTCACCATAAGGCTCTTGGAGGTCTTTGAACCACACTACAATGACCCTGATCACGTTCCATTACAAGGGCTAACCATGCTCTCTGCTGGGCTATTTTTACTGCATGTGGAAGATGGGCCATTTCAGGAGGGTTAGCAAGTATTTTCAGTCAGTCAAGCAGAGGAACTTTAGTTGCTAGGGTAGATTCTCTTTCAAAGGGAGGCACCATTACTCTAATGCAGTTATGTGTTGCTTTTGTTATTTATTTATTTATGCGACTGGTTTTGCATTTTGCATGATTGGATGCAATGTATTGGTGCATTGTAAAGGTTTTATGTAATTCCTATCAGTTCAAGACCCAGTGGGTTTTAGTTACACTAAATAGCTTTTTATTTCATAAAGCCAATACATATATATATATATATATATATATATATATATATATATATATATATGCTGTTTAATTTTTTAATTGCTGTTTTTTTTTAAAAATATATGTTATGTTAGCAAATGTATACTGGATATTACTGAGATGACAGTAATATAATAATATATATATATTATAAATATATATAATAACCAGACTCTGTTAACATCTGCTTTTAGTTACTAAATGTTTTGTCAAGATTCATTAAACCAACACAGAGACCAACCTAAGCCCAACTAAACTGTCTAGACACCCTCAGGATAACTACACTAATCCATCATGACACTGAAACCCATTTTTATCTTACAGTAAAAGGTTGGTTTTCTTTTTGCTTTTTTTTCATTCATCATGAGAAATATTGCAGTCTGTTAGTCCTATATTTCTTATCAAATATAGGTCATGTATGGATTGTAGCTTGTTTACGTGCTCAGACTCTCTCAGTACATTAGTGCTAATTCCACATGGCACGTATTAATAATATGACTCACTGTAATTCAGTGCATTCAGTAAAGACATTATGAAAAGGACGTGTTATTGGTCCATTCTGCAGTACTAGAAAGACATTGAATGAAAATGGTGCGTCATTATATTTTGGTGTTAATTGTGTTCATCTCCAGTGCAGTGCTGTCTTTTAGTGTGCAGCTGTTGAGTTATTGAATTTTGAATTAACTCTACCACACCACTATACTGCCCTGGAAAAGAGCATCAATTTTGTACTACACAGTATTGATTTTACCTCGTAATTAAGAGCCTTCCATTCAACACTTGGCATGCTGCCTCTGATCAGAGGCGTGTAAGGTCAGAATTTATAATGCAGCTGCCCTTCCAAGACATTTGGTCTAAATTTTAATAGTCAAACACATCACTCACTTATTTATTAATTGATTACCTCTATCTGAGACTTTGCATGTGATGTATAGATGAAAAATTAAAGGAAGAACACTAAGCCACTCTTTGAAATCCATTGAATTTATGGGTTCTTTGTAGGATGTTAATGGTTTGCCGGTCAATCGCTAAACTTAGGCTGGGCGACAGAGAGTCGTTATGCCGGGCAGACACACAGCTGACAACCTGCTAACTAAACTAACTAAATGTAACTGAATGTATGGTGGAGACTTTTACTGGGAAAGTGGCTGCATGACTGCGACACTACATGCAGCACCATGGCTGCTAACGCTCCTGGACGATGAACTGGGGATAGTGAACGCAACACTGTGGCTGCTGCAGTAACTGTCCTGATGGTGAACTGGGGACAGTGAATGCAGAACTGTGGCTGCTACAGTAACTGTCCTGATGGTGAACTGGGGACAGTGAATGCAGCACTGTGGCTGCTACAGTAACTGTCCTGATGGTGAACTGGGGACAGTGAATGCAGCACTAACGGTGAGCTAGGGACTCAGATTGTTGTGCTCATATACTTCTGTTGGTGCATCACTGCATGTGAGACACTAATCTTGCTGGTTAATGGTTAATAATCGGTTAACGGGGTCAGTGATCTGTTAAGAACATTTTTCAGAAGAAGCATCTGTAGTTCTTTGTCCTCATCTGTATTTTCTTTTTTCTATCTCCCCCATACAAAACAATAAAATTTGCAAGCAGCTCATTCAAAATGCAGAAGAATGAAAAGAAAAAGGAAAACTTGACATGGAAGACATGTATATGTGTGAAATCTCTACAGATGTCTGGCAGTTGCCTCACTTCAGCTAAGCACTTAACATCCCATAACACCAAAACACAGTTTCCACTGAGTCATGTCTGTCTGGCAGTTGTGAGCCCACCACATCTCTTAGGTTGTCTGGTGTTAAACTAATCCCTGGTCAAAGTCAGAAGCAGAAGTAGCTTTTAGTTTTGTTAGCAACTGTCACGTTCTTTCACTTCACTTGTGACACACTTTGCCCCCACCCCCAACTTAAAATTGAATAATTTGTGTGTCTCATGCTTTTGTTCTGATATCATCTCCTCAATCTCTGTTTTATCTGACAAAGCTCCCAACCAGATAGACATGCAGATTTGCTTTGAAGAAAATCAAGTTGAAATATTTTCAGTCACAACTCTCTACTTTCCAGTCAGTGTTAATGTTGAATTCTGTGTCTCTTTGAGACATTCATAAATTAAACAGGATGTTTTCTCCTTCTGAGTCATTTGGGGGAAGAGTTAAGCTTTTTGAGCCTGGCTGTTACAGTGGAGACCAACCAGCGAACTATGGGAAGCACTTAATACAAAGATGATGATGATGATGATGACAACAATACATTTCATATACTTTATATATTAAGTGAGCCTCATATCTTGTTTGTCCCCAACTGGTTAAATGCCAAGCCGGTCAACAGCAAATTAATTTCACACTGTACCCACTGATGATGCCATATCAGACAAAAGCAAGAAAAAGATAAGGTCAGCAGGCTTTGCAGGTCTAGAAAAGTCATGGTCCATGTCATGTTTATTCTGCATGCACAGAGCCAGTGCACCTTCTCAACAAATCCCTGTGTAGGTTTATAATGACAGACCAATGGTCAGTCATAGTAGGACAGCATATTTTAGAAACTGCATTCTCAGTCCTCTTCCTTAATTGCTTTGAATGCAGATCAAACACTACTTGGCTTTGGTGCACAGCAGACGTTGTTATGTAGTCAATGGGCCTTAAAAATTACATTGTTGATATGTATTTACTATGTGATTAGCCTAAAAAAAGGGACACAGAGAGAGAGACATTGAGAGAGTGCGCATGTGACAACACCCTTATGAATGCGCTCAAATGCTGGTTGAATAGAAATAACCATATACTGTACATATACACTGCTTTGTACTTTTAAGGACATTTTTATATTCTGAGCAATTGATCAGTAGTGTCCCCGAATACACCCACGCCCCTGCCACTCAGCTTTCACATTAGTAAAGTTGCTCCGTACCTGATTACACTAGCGTCATCATCCATGTGTATTTGTTTATGTTGAGATGAGCTGTTCTAGAGGTGAAGCATCATAAAACACTTCATTCAAACTTGACAGGAACAAAATAAAACTCACCAACACTGTCGTTGTTGGTCTTTCCAACAATCACTAACCCTTGGTTGGTCGAAATAAACTGTTATTTCAGCTACAGCTCTCATTTTTCAGAGGCAGACCATTAAACCAGCTAAGTAAAATAAGAGACATTACCCAGTCCCAGTGCTTACTATTGTTAATAATTTAAGGAGCCACTCACCTGCCTGCTTTCTTTATCACCCATGACCAAACAGTTGAGAGGATAAAGACTTTTAGGTTAAGTGTACAGATCTGGGCCTGGGTCCCTGATGTGAAGGCCTTCTAAGATTATCATTCTCATGTACGTATTATACCAGTATTGGGCTTGGGCGATATAACGAGATTGATTGAGATATTGATTGGCAGCGATAATGTCCTCACGTGTCTACGATAACAGAACAATATTCAGTTATGTTGAATGCAGGGATTCTGCCAGTTTATTGCAAGCCAGACTGAGAAAAATCCCCACTGGGACAAACCATTGGGGAACTATGCATTTATATGTGTGTATAAAAAAAAATATGTACATCTACATGCATCTCTAGTCAGTATTTATGCACAATGATATACATTGTCTTTTTTTTCTTAAAGCAATATTGTCAGTAGGGAAATTTCAATATTGCCTAATCCTAACTAGTATCATAAGCATTTTTAAATATTGTCTCCTATATATGTTACTGTACTACTCTACAGTACATGCCTCTGTAAATTGGCCCCCTGGGGACAAATAGAGTTTTTTTAATTGAATTGAATGCATATTCAGTAGATGCATTAAGTTTATTATCAAGCATTGAGTTTCTTTATGGTCATGCCACCGTACATGTCGTGCAAGTATTTCGGACATGGTCAATGTGATACTTCCGTGTTTTGACTTTAGTAGCTTACAGTAAATCTCTGGCCATCCATCTGTTTAACATTTTAGCCCATTAGTGATTTGGCCCTGAAGGGCCAGAGGATTAGACTAACATGTGCACTGCCGTTACATCTTATGCTGTGTGCCATGACATGACATCTATCCGTCCAAGTCAGGAAGTCAAGGTTGATCTTTTTTCTGCTTTCCGCATATGCTTTTCTACACTGGGATATATAGGTACCCAGTGATAAATCAATGAAATAAAAACTTAGAACAAATATCAAAGAGCATCAGAAGTGAATTAAAAGGGTAAAGACTGAATGTGATTTTGTGTCTGTCGATGCCTTTGCTCCCACAACCTTAAGAGCCTAACGAGAACCAATCAGCAGTTTATGATTCACGCACAAATCATTTTTTGTAGACATGCTTTTACTGACATTCTTGTATTTGCCTGTCTTGTTTATGCAGAAGGAAATTTAGTGTTATGTATTGCATTGTTATTATTTTGTTGTATTTTTTCATCATAAATCGATTAGAGGTGGGGGGTTAAATCGTTGCTGGGTCTCCCATTGAGAACAAAGTCACATTTCAGTAAAGTTGTCAAATCGAGAACTGCGTTTTGGCCTTTCTATTGTAAATCCTACTGTGCAGAGGACAGTGGGAAGACACCTAATAGGCTATACAGTGTGAGGAGCAGTCACACACCAGTTCTAGTTTCCCTGTTTGTCCAGTGACTGGTAGTCTGCAGTACAGGGGTTTCGTGGCTTGGTCTTCCCTCCAGCTATGTAGTATTGGTTGGATCAGTGGAAGGTCTGCCCGTGCAAGTGAGCTTTCTTGCGGTAAAATAAAAACAGCATTGAAGCTGACCTTTCAGGGAGGCTATGGCAGTTATATAGGAAAAAAAAGCCAAGGGTCACACTCCTGCAATGTAGTGCAGTGAATAGTGTAGCTTCAGATTATGACCCACTTTCCACCCACTCCTCTTCCTCTCCACAGCAGCTTAGACCCTCCCCCCTTATAAATTTCATATGACAAGTTAACTGACACTATTGCATAGATTCAACCACAACAAACTGTAAGCTGAGCTGCGTCCCCGATGATCCATTTGCATAAAATGTCTTTTCTCGTATTCACTGCCATGTGTAATTAAAGAGGATGCAGATTCTAAATTCATCCCCATTACACTGCGTTTGATTTCCTGAGAATATTTAATGTGCTTGATTCCAGCCTGCCTGCATACATAACATCTTCAATCCAAGAAACCCAAGTTAAATGAAGCAGCTGCAGCATGTTTCTGTTTGTTTTGCCTCTGGTTCACATCAGCCTCCTTTTTCAGTTTCACTGGATTATAATAAGCTCATGTGAACTGTTTTCACGCAAGGTGAAAGGTACTGGATAGCCTATAGGAAATGTTGTGGCTGCTAGATAATTGTCACTGCCAAGTCAATGAAATGTTTTTAAAGATTAATTTTATTGTGCTCATTCAGTCTTGTGAAGGGCTCGTTGTATGGGTTGAATGCCATCTCAAAAAAGTAAAAAATGCAAGGCTCCAATAATCCAAGGCACGAGGCAAAATGCCTTTATTTTAGATGGCAATAATTGTTTAAAATGACGTTGGTCATTTGAGCCCTTCACAAGATTGAATGAGCCCAATATACCTGAAGATCCTTCAGGTCCTTCACATGTGCAGTGAAGGAAGCGAGATGCTTCACTCCTTAGCTACTTCCATACTTCAGCTCCGGAGAAAACAACATGTTTAATTCTTTTTTGCCATTTGCTTGGAGAAGAGAGTTGCTAGATTTACAAGCCTGATATGGCATTTTACTTGCAATCGTTATTGTTGAGCCCTGCATTCTGTGCTAGATCTTGATGATATATGGATTCTGTTGTAAATGTGAGTAGAGCAATGATCTATTTTTACTACACATCTTTTATCCATCCTTCCTCTCTGAGTAAACCTACTGTATGTTGGGAACCTGAGCCTGCAAAAACCCTAACACTCCAGTAATATGCTGAAAGTAGGAAATGCAAGTGATATCCACTAGACTGATTACTTTAATGCTCATGGACTGACTCATGGACTGCCTTAGTCACGCCTTTCAGGGAGCTACTGATCCACTGACACAGCCATTAAATAAATCAGACCACTCAGACCAACTCAGTTTAAATTTAGTCCACATTTCAAACCTGTGAAACTACAACATATGTTGTGTACTTCTCACTTGCTGCAAGGTGCCACTGCACTTACACATTGTTAATTGGATAAATATAAACGCCATGGTGTGTTTTTAACTGGGGCAGCTGTGGCTGAGAGCACCTACTTCACCTAGTTACATCAAGGTTAACGACTCACATGACTGTTACAGAAAAGTGCTGTTATGTGCTACACATGACATGTTCAGATTACATTGCCAGTACGTAATGTCTAACCTCTGCTGCCCCTCATCAAAAATACATTACTTTTCTGTGTTGCAAATTAAAAAAAAAAAAAAAAGGGGTACACCATAGGAGTGCAATACACCGATGTCGTGCAGTTTTAAATAAGTGCTTTTTGTCAAGTTATGGTTGTGGAGCTACTTGAAAGCATCCTGAAATGATGGCCAAGCTTTTTTTTTTTTGAACTATTGTTATTGAATAATAAACTTGGTAGTAAATGGAAGAATATTTACATTACTAATCACGTGTGCATAGTGGCAAGTGAATCTCTTAATAACTTTCTAAATCCAGCACCCAGCTTGTCTCTGATTTTCGCATTGGTACTCCAGAGACACTGCTGTGCTCTCTGCTGTTTGGAAGACAGTAAGTAGTTTGCTGTCATTATTTTCTGTCATATTTTTATAGGCAAAGTAGGCAAGTTCCCATGTCTGAGATCAGAATATAATCAGACAAATAAAGCTATTGAATACTTGTTGGTTCATGATTGGGTCAGTGATTCCAACATAATTTATGATATGTAATCATATGTAATCGCTTATCCCATTTGGGGTCGTGGGGAGGGGCTGGAGCCAGTCCCAGCTGACATTCGTGCGAAGGCAGTGTACACCCTGGACAGGTCGCCAGTCTATCTCAGGGCAGATACATAAAGACATACAACCATTCACACTCACATTCACACCTTCTACTACAGGCAATTTAGAGTCATCAATTAACCTGCATGTCTTTTGACTGTAGGAGGAAACCGGAGATCACAGGGAAAACCCACACTTGCACAGGGAGAACATGCAAAGTCTACACAGAAGGGCCGGGATTCGATCCTGCAACCCTCTTGCTGTGAGGCGACAGTGCTAACCACTGACACATTGATCACTGATTTACCAATTAACAAATATTATAAACTTTGGTTCTGTGCTCCACCCTCTATTGATTTTCATTTGGGCATTGCATGTGCAAAGTAGTGGTGCAATGGTTGGGATAAGGGAGAAGTAAAACAACCATTTCCAATGTATTTGAACTCCAAAATATATAAATACACTGAATGATATTTTTATATTATATGAAGCCATAACAATGATTTTATTCATGAAATAAGGCAGGCTACTTAATGGTCATCTTAGCAGGCCTGTATTTAATAGTGGTGCAACAGTTCAGTAAGCCATCCCTCGTGCACACAGCACTGCAATCTCCTGCTTTTTTATGGGGATTGGCATGGCGGTTTCCTACTTTACTTATGCTGATTAGGATCAAGTGGCACATGCCTTCAATTTACAAGGAAAATTGGATTCATCATTATAAGAACACATGTATGAACAATTTTTAAGAGCACGAATCAGACTCTAGAACAAATTCAAGAGCAAACTTGGGAAGATATTGTGAATGAGGCTCGTTGTATAACCATAGTGGGACCCCCACTGTGGTCTATTTGTCCTGTCATCAGTCTCATCAAGTGCTTCCAAGCTGCAGATCTTTTTGCAACTCTCTGAATAATAGATAGTCATGTTTTTCCTGCCTCAATAACAGTGAAGAAGCCTGTTCCTCTAAAACAGTTTCTGAGGGAAAGTAGATGGCAGTGAGCGGAGATCTTTGGTTTTATAGTTCATGTGTATTGTACTACTGTGATGTATCCCCGTGGTGAACACTGAGAAGCCGAGGGAAAGTGACTGTGTTGTAAAAGCATGTTTCTGAAACCATTAGGATTGGTGTTTTGCTATCAACTGAGAGAATCAGGGCAAACCAAACTGTTGCAATCTGTGAGGCTACGCATATCTGTATAAAAAGCAATGGCTGTTGTGAAATATTGATTATCACCTTTTTATACAGGGCACTGCTGCAGTTTGGGTCTGAAGGCTTTTGTCAGTTTCCTCTGTGCTTTTGTTGAGAACCAGCAAAGTTGCTGGTGGTTAATTTTCTCTTCTGTGGTGCCTGTTTGATTGTGTAGTTTTGGCAGTGCTGGAGGGTTTCATAGTGCTGTTTTCTTTTGCTTACATTCTCGTGTCCACTGTTTAATGTAGAGTCTATTCTGGAGGGCTTAGTGAAAGGGATGTTGATGTTGGTATGCTTAGTCTATAATCTTACAGTGTGTTGGGGGTTACTGACTGTCAATGCTATGCAAAAGATTAAACTATTGAAGGTTGAAAAGGTCAGTTGCATGCTTCAATTCAGATAAATATGTGCAGATAGCAGTGACTTTGAATTTGATTGGAATGCATTCCAATGGCAGTTAGCTGTTTGTGTTATTTATATAAAACCATTACATGGACAGATCCTTCAGCCCTACAGTTACAGGCCTACCATGGACATGACCTGTCAGACTGAGCATTTTTAAAAGGCTAAAGCTTTGACTTAAAATGATCGGCTCTTTAGATCTAGATATTTCTTATAGTTATTATGACTGACTATGCTTGCATTTGCACATGTGCAAACTTATTTGGGGCATGTATACAGGGTTGGAGCCCAGACCACCCCACTTCACTACCAGTCAGTTACCAGACTACTGTATCCCTTGTTGTGTTGGAGATGAGCCCAAAGTAGATCTCATACAAAGCCTAGCCACACCAAATACCAAATAGCCAATTAACAGCATACATGTATATATTATAGTGTGCATGTACTCGATATTCTAACTCTGAACATCCAACATATTACTGAATAACCATCCAAATCAAGTCCAAGTCAGAATATACAAAATGTCATTTTATTCAATATAAATAAACAAATAAGCCTATGAAATAAATCCTGAAACAAATAAATTAGGCTAGAAATATATAAATATATGAATAAATGTAAATATATATGACTGAGTATAAGTCAATAAATAAATAGGGTTTTACTTTTAAAAAGACATTTTTTCGAATGACTACTTTTATTTATGTCAGTAGTATGTTTTGTTTAATACTTAATACTAAAATGCATTTATTTATTTCAGGGAACTTAAATGTGAAATTAAGTGAAATAAATCTAGCATTAGGAAATAGTGTTGTTAAAATAACCACACTGTACCATTAATATAATACTATACTGAAACATAGTTTTAATTAAGTCTCTGTTCATCTGCACCATCTTGGTTTCTAATTTGGCTTATCTCCAGCTATTCATTTACTGTAACACTCGGTGTTGATTCCTCAAAGTCCACAGAGGACGTATGCTGGACGTGTGTTTTTTTTAAAGGAGGGAACTGAACAGTAGCCAGGCAGCAAGCCCAAAAAAGCCAGACAGACTATGGATGTTACAAACATCTTCTGGCGTTAGAGCCAAGTGGCTTAGCGAAATGTTAAATGACATGTATCATGGTAGAATCGACCCATACTACTTAGCACTTAAATGGGCCAAATATGAAAGCTTGGATAAGTCCCTATTCCCCCACTGCCAACACGGTGATATCATACAGCTTATGTCTACATACTAGCTCATTAGAAGAGTCAATGATTTTCAGAAGCCTGTTACTGTTACTGTCTACTACAGCTGATGAGAACAGCCTTGTCTTTTGATGATTAATGTTTATTTACTAGGGCTGTCAATCAATTAAAATATTTAATCGTGATTGATTTCATGTCTGTGTATAGTTAATCGGAATTAATTGCAAATTACTTGCACATTTTTTTATCTGTTCAAAATGTTCCTTAAAGAGAGAGTTGTCTCTTATCAACATGGGAGTGGGTACATGCTTGTTTTATGCACACACAGACATACTGTGTATATATATATATATATATATATATATATATATATATATATATATATATATATATATATATATATATACACAGTATATACACAGTATATGCACAGAGAAGGCTGAGGACCTTCAACGTGTGCAACAGGCTACTTCAGATGTTCTACCAGTCTGTAGTAGCCAGCTTTCTGTTTTTCGCCGCGGTATGTTGGGGGGGCGGCATCAGCACCAGAGATGCCACCAAACTGAACAAACTGGTGAGGAGGGCTGTGTCTGTGGTTGGATGTGAGCTGGACAGTCTGGAGGTGGTGGCAGAGGGGAGGACCAGGAGGAAGCTGGAGTCTATTCTGAGGAACCCCTCCCACCCCCTCTATGACCAACTGGTCCAGATGAGGAGTACATTCAGCCAGAGACTGATCCCCCCTCGGCACACTACAAACCTTCTGGGTCAGTCCTTTCTTTTGGTGGCCATCAGGCTCCATAACCAAGGTCTGACCCCCATGTGACTCTGATCATCTGCTCCATATTTATTCCAAATGTATATATTACATATAATTATATCATTACATATACATATGCTGTGTATATACAATACTCACCACCTGCTGCACTTTACTTATTACTGTTACTGTTATTTATTTTACTGTCAATTTTCTAGTATGTAGTATGTTAGTATGTGTATATATATACACACATACAGTATGTGTGTGTGTGTGTGTGTGTGTATATATATATATATATATATATATATATATATATATATATATATATATATATATATATATATATATATATATATTTTTTTTTTTTTTTTTTTATCAGAAACCCTCACAGGTATTACATTTAGCATAAAAAAAATGCTCAAATCATAACATGGCAAACTGCAGCCCAACAGGCAGCAACAGCTGTCAGTGTGTCAGTGTGCTGACTTGACTATGACTTTGCCTCAAACTGCATGATAAAGTGGGCATGTCTATAAAGGGGAGACTGGTGGGTACCCATTGAACCCATTTTCATTCACATATCTTGAGGTCAGAGGTCAAGGGACTCTTGAAAATGGCCATGCTAATTTTTCCTCACCAAAAGTGGGGAGAGATATTTAGCATCTTTCTCGACAAGCTAGTATGACACGGGTGAATAGCTAAAAATCGCAAGTTGCATTAATGCATTAAAGAAATTAGTGGAATTAAAATTAATTTGTGTTAATGCATTATTATCATATTAACTTTGACAGCCCTATTATTTACATTTTTTAAAAACTGGAGACAGTTGTCATAGACGGCACCTAGAGAAGATACTACAGACTTAAACCCTTCTGTGTGAATGTGTGAACATGTGTTATCCATTCTGAAACTGCAGCGATGTTCAAGCAAGGGTGGAATTAAGTGGCTCGATTTAATCAATTACCATTTGATTAGGGAACTCCCTGTGGAACAGTTATATTAATCCCGTTTGATTGGTCTTATTTTACCTCAGATATCTGGTCGTGTGCTGAAAGTCTTTTGTTTGCCCTTTTTAGAATATTTTTCATAGAAAAGGAGGGACAGAAATGGGAGTAGAAAAAGTCATAGTGTGTAGACCTGTTAATGCCTCACTGATTGGGCTTGTGCCTTATTTGCTGTTTTAAAATGACTTTCTAGATAATTATTTATTGACATACAATGCCTTTAACAAAATGAATAGGTACTTTAATTATTCATGCTATAACTGGTGTGTTCCGTGTTCCCAGGTGCTTGGCCGCATTTATGTTTTATTTCATCCCAGTCGTATCGGCTGCAAAAAAAATCAGGCATCTCTATGAGAAACAGCAGTTAACTCAGATATAATGCGGATTATCCTGAAATCAATCCTGTTGATATCCCTGTATCTTTTAGTATGACTTATTCCTATAGGGCTAGCAAAATAAATAGAATAGTCTAACCTGCATGTTGTCTCACCTTCATTCCTCTACTGTCATTCATACACACTGGACATCCACCAGATATACGTGGCAGAGATCTGAGTGCACCTTTCCAGTTGAATTCTGAGACTGACCTTGATGTGCGATCTGATAATGTCATATAGAACCAGGGGACGACGCGTTGTTGTTTTTCTATCTATATACGGTGTCTGGCTTGCTTTATGCTCTAATGCGTAGGGCATAAAGTGCATCACCACGGCAACGCAGCATCACGAAACAATGTGCAGAGAGCATGTTGATGGCAGATCATTTCAAGTTACTGTGTTAAATCATGATGTCATCAAAAGACAGATGTTGAAGTGCCATTTATTTATGAAAAGAGCTTCAGTTCACTTGCTAAGGATGTTAGATCTTAGGGCTGGGACGATACACCTTTATCCGGATTTGATACTATCACAGTACTTGTGTGCCAAATCTACAAGTATGGCAGTTAGATATGGTAAAAATCATACAGTTCTGTGGTATTTCTCAATAGATATAGTTAATTGTTTGACTTTCGGCATGTAGTCACTGATGTCCTAAAGTCAAATGCAAAAATCAAAGAATAACAATATTTTCCTCACAATTTAGTGGTATTTTCTTTCTAATCTATACACATGACACAGGTAAAGTGTTTTCATACTCCCAGTGAATATAATCCATTAATCTTATTTCCATGTAATGTTGGTTGATTTGACCACAGAAATGCAAGTGATGGTAGCCTCGACCCCATGTTACCATAGTATGATAATGTTACCTCTCCATGACTGTTTGTATGTAGCCTTAGCAGTGTCCCCATACTTTACTGTATATGTAGAGTTTACCATACTCTTGAGTTTTAAGAGTAAGAGTTCAGGTCGTGTCCCTGGGGAACTTGGACCGTCCACCGTTTTCTGCTTTCTCACTTTAGCTCACTTCGGCTTTGTTTTTCTTGAAACAGATACGTGTCATGTTACTCAAACTACAACAATAAAAGCTTCTACCTCCACGTAGACTCCAATGAAGCAATTCTATCGATTCAGGCATTGAAAAATTGAATAAAAATATCCTTCTAAGAAACAGTGATGCATAGGTGAATAGATTTTTATTTTCCCCACCCCTTATATCTCTGCTCAGAATTTGTGAAGCTCTTGCTGCCATCCCAGTACAATGAAAGTGTAGAACTTCTATTTGTGATATTGAAAGCTTGGCGAATATTTTGAGAAATTTACAGTAACATGTCTTTCCAAAAACAATGTGCAAGTTACACAGGCTAATCCACAGACCTTGCCGTGAACCAATTTCATTTTGAAAACACCTTCCTCTGAGAGAAACTATTTACACATGATAACAAAACCAATACTATCAAAGCACTTTAAATCCATGCTAACCTCTTCCTAACCTCTTATTTGCAACGGTACAGAGGGATTTTAAAAAGTCCTGTGAGAAGTAATTTGGTACCACGCAGCTATTTGGGTCAGTAATGCTTGATGTAGTCTACTCTAAAGTACACAAAAATACACTGTCAACAATCAGCAATACAATTTCTAAACTGCATTGCTCTGCTACTACTACTACTACTACTACTACTACTACTACTACTATTCAACCAGTGTTGGAGCAGTGCATTTTGGGTAGACACTCATTAGCTTAATGACACCCTGTGGGTGGAGTGGGTGTGTGTTGGTTGGGTACCTTATGGCGGACTGACATGAGACCCATTGAATTCATGACTAAACCTGGCCTGTCTTCCTGTCTTTCTGCCCGTTCTGCTGCAGGCTCCAACAGTCATCCGCCCAGATGTGACAGCTGTGGTAGATACTGAGGCCTGGGGTTCACCTTTGCACTGGCATGTTTCAGAAGTTGGCTTGTCTGCTGGCGTTATTTCACTTGGATTAGTGCAGTGAAAAAAGCTAAAAAGAAATCCATATGGCACAATGAGGCCAACGTACCACCACATCAAGACCTCTGGCCCCATGTCTGGTGGGTTCTAGCCAGTGAGTCAGTTGTGGTTGTGCCTCCAGTCACGCATCTAATAAATATTAAGATAATGAATTTGGAAATGGAGAGATCTTACTCATTAAGGTCTGGATTTTCAGCTTGCTGCATACCTTTTCTTGACTATTATCCAAGTAGACAGTTTACATCTTGCAGACAGTTGCTTAAATGTCACATAGTTATATGTCACTGTTATGAACCATGCCAAGCTTTTGTTGGCATTTAGATTTTAAGTTCAGTGAAAAGGTTGTGTATGGTGGCATGGTTTGAAGATGAGCATGTTCCATGGTAGTAAAATGTCACTTTGATTTAGAAAACATACAACATTCAACAATAGTTGAGTGAGGATTGACAGACAAGTAACAACAAAATTTCATTAAACAATGTCGGAGAAGACATCTGCTTGGGGTGGTTGGACAGGGAAGTATTGTCAAGTATTGTTGGCAAATAATTGGCATTTGTTTTAATCTCCTTGGCTCAGCAGATGGATGGAGTTTATCACAGGGCTGGGAAGTGGTCATGCTCTTTGAGGAAAGTTTCAATAGTGCTGGGGAATGTCGTTTTTGTTGCCTTACTCAACAAATAAGGCAAATCAAGCCAATTGACCAGGACAGACTCAAAACACATCTTTGAAGTTAATGAATCTTATATCTAATTTTGCATGTTTTCAACCAGTTTATTTGAATTTGAAGCTCAACACTGTCAAGAAGGACTCGCAAATCATAGCGTAGCATCAGCCAGCTTCGACCAGGTCTGAGAACTGTTTGGCTCTGCTCCATGGACTCTTGTGAAATCATTTCAGATTTTCTTCATGTTGAGGCTGGTTTTGTAAATTTTAGCTTAGCGAAGGGTCAGTTCTACTCATTAACTGCAGCAAATGTTTGTAGTGTAATTGTAATTTGGAAACCCAGAAACACTTCACACTGACCAGATAAAAATATCAGGCTAAAATAGTACTGTATTTTTGATTTGTGGTTTTGACAGCACTCATCTATGCTTAGTGTACAGAACGATGCCTCACAGTTGTCATTATTAGATTGTGATTCCTCAGATGTGTTGCATGACAGGAGTTTGCAGTGATTCTGGAAGAAGTCTTGTTTGTGCCCTAGGAGCTGGTGTCAGCCTGCAGGCAAGCTGCGTCTATTTGTGGATCAAATCCACTGTGTTGAATATTTATCACTCAGACATGCTTTCATGTTTCAATCTAATGGCCTTAAGTGAATATACTACTCAGCTGGGATCCTTATCACTCGGTCAGCTAGTTAAAACTCTGATGACTTGAACTTGAAATTTTAGTCTTAAAAGTCCTGAAGAAACAGTGAAGTAAACAAGCGAGAGGTCAGAGCCACTGACATTTGGCGCTCTGCTTTTTAAAGTTTCTCTCTAGAGTCATACTTGCAGAAAATTTATTCAAAGTGCAATACATTTCACATGGATGACATGAAGCACAGCGAGACCCACACAGGTTCAACCATGGATGTAAATCTGTGAAGTAAAAGATAGCCTCTTGGCTTTTGTCTGGGCTCTTCATTACTTGGCTTTATTGTAGCTTCCCTGGGTGAGTACTGTCTTACAGGTTTTTTAATAAAGAAGTTGCTATTGTATGCGTTTACTGGTTAGGAGTCTTGGGTAAAATGTTTTTAGAGGTGTTGATATTCATTTAGTTGGTGTTTTTGACCATGGTTGCAAGCAAATTGGTATTTAAAGGCTCAGTTGTTCAAAAATGATAATTTCCTTTGTGTTACACAGTTCATTGCAGTGGTCCACATGTGGGTTTATTAGTGTCTTTCAGGTAGTGTCTTAAGTGTGTCCTGTGTGCTATATACAGACTGCCTTGTCTTAATATCATTGTCAAGGTTATGTCCACATCTATGCTCTGTATCCATTATTCACACAGTGTTCTCTGAGTCCTATTAGACATTATCACGTAATTGCCTCCATGGTGGCCAATAAAGTCTACACGAGAAACGTGACTGTGTTCATCTATTATCTCATTAGCTCTGTAAAATGACATATTTATGGCTTGTCCCCATATAAGTTTTACAGACTGGATATCACGTGATATGTTTTTGTTATGCTTTATAAAATATTTAGTTCTTTAATCTGCTGCCTTTGTTGTTTGGAGAAGACAAAGTAACTCTCCTGCACTTAAAATTAACCTCATATATGATTTATAGTATGTAGATGCTCTCTTACAGCAGCTTACTGTGGATAACACCATTCCACAGTCTGTGCATAGAGAGTTAAATCAAATCTTTTGTGGGAGGTTTGTGCAGTGTCTTACATCTATTAGGGATGTTAATAATTAACCATTTAACTGATAACCAACATTAATCATTTTAACCAATTAATGCTATTGGTTAAATGGTTAAAAGAAATACTAATAATTAATTAAAAATCTGAGAAAAACGCAGAGGAGGAAGTTGGCACGGGACTTCCAGCTGAGGCGTTGTAGCTTGTAGCCTTGTAGCATTTATTCACTGACAATAAAAATGCAAAAAAAAAAAAAAATGCAAACTGTTTGCTACAGCTGTGTTCACAGCTATGGTAAATGGTAAATGGACTTGCATTTATATAGCGCTAGCCTTCTGACCACTCAAAGTGCTTTACACTACATGTCACATTCACCCATTCACACACTGATGGCAGAGGCTGCTAGGGTGCCAACTCTGCCCATCAGGATCTAATCTAAATACTCATTCACACTGATGGCTATGCCTTTGGGACGAATTGGGGTTAAGTGTCTTGCTCAAGGACACATTGACATGTGTGACATCAAACCACCAACCTTCCGATTGCTGTTCGACCTGCTCTACCTTCTGGGCCTCCAAGCTATAACAGCACCAACAAACCCAAAACTCACCACTGCCACACACACGGTCTGTCAGAAACTCACTGCGCTACAACAGGCATGAAGCCACTGGCAACATTAACAGCTAGCAGCTGCTAACGTAGCACAAACACACACACACTGTTTATCAGACAATCGACAGTGTTAATCCGGGCAGACGCATAGCTGACTACCTGCTAAACTAAACTAAATGTAACGTGGTACTGAGAAAGTGGCTGCATGTCTGCAACACTACGCGCAGCACTGTGTCTGCTAATACTCCTGGACGGTGAACTGGAGACAGTGAACACAGCACTGTGTCTGCTAACGCTCCTGGACGGTGAACTGGAGACAGTGAACACAGCACTGTGTCTGCTAACGCTCCTGGACGGTGAACTGGAGACAGTAAACACAGCACTGTGTCTGCTAACGCTCCTGGACGGTGAACTGGAGACAGTGAACACAGCACTGTGTCTGCTAACGCTCCTGGACGGTGAACTGGAGACAGTAAACACAGCACTGTGTCTGCTAACGCTCCTGGACGGTGAACTGGAGACAGTGAACACAGCACTGTGTCTGCTAACGCTCCTGGACGGTGAACTGGAGACAGTGAACACAGCACCGTGGCTGCTACAGTAGCTCTCTGACAGTAAACTGTCGACTCAGTTGTGCTCATGCACTGCATCTGGCGCACCGCTGCATGTGAGGCACTAATCTTGTCGGTTAATGGTTAATAATCAGTTAACGAGGGTCGTTTATTGGTTAAGAAACTTTTTCTAAATTAGCATCATTTGTTTTTTATATTTATAACAATACAAGACACCACAATGTAATCCGTCAAAATCAATATTCAAATCTAATGTGAAGTACATGTAAAAGATATTAACATTAATACTGGCATTATATACATGTGAAAATCATAAGTTTGATGTATATCTGTCTGTAAAAGACTGATATCTACGATCACTTCTACAGTGTTAACAGTTTCAACAAACCTTGACCATTTTAAACTTCATGAACTGTCATATGTAGGATTCACTGCAGGCCTAACGTATTAGACTGCATTAGTTTTAGCTAACTGTGCCTAATAAACTGAGTGTATTTTAGAGAGGACATTTCTTTCATTTGTTTCAAGAAAAACTAGATGTGACTTGATGAGATGGATATAAGAGTTTCCAGTCTTTTTACTCAGTAGCACGCCTCAAAACACCTGAGCAGAAATAATTTAGCAATCACAGTTGTTTTTATAAGTATTTTCCATTTTGTGAGTATCAGACCGGTTCCTAAGTTTGCCCCCAGATTGGACAGTACTGGACAATTGCCACTAATGAAACTGTTCCAGCGGATGTCCTCGTACAATTTCCACACAACTCTGTGATTGGGATTAGGTTTTACTTTCATTGTGCCCATCAATATGTAATTATACTCAAACTGCTGTGCTTGTGATGGCAGCTTGGCCTCTTAAATCTTAAATCACACATCTTAAATCATCTTATCTGCAGCACAGTGAATCTGGGCTCCCTTTGAGATAATCACTGTCAGGTCAACTGATAAAGTCAGTGACACACTATGTAACCTTGATGTTAACATCTGAACAGCCACAAATGGGACTCATCTTCCGCATATGAGCTAATGATTCCCGGTGGACAGCGTGCGCTGTGAAATACAAGGTTATTTTCAGCGTCACTGGCAAATCCGGCATCTGTGTCAGTGTCATGGTTGCCAGATTCTAAACAGCTGTGGAAATTCACCCTGAGCTCCATAGAAACGAGTCATGTTTGAATTTTTTGATGTCTTTGTTGGAAGCATGGTCTCTCTCTGTATCCTCCAGTGCATTACAGTTTATTTTAAGCTTGCCTTTGTTTTCTGACCAGTACATCATATGTCACTGTGTATATCAATAACTCTACATTGAAAATAATAGGTTGTATTATATCTATGGCTGGCTCCTTGTGGCGAGGAAAAACTGGCATGGTCCTTTTTAAAGGGGCCCTTTGACCTCTGACCTCCAGATATGTGAATAAAAATGGGTTCTATGGGTACCCACCAGTCTCCCCTTTACAGATATGCCCAATGATAATCACATGCAGTTTGGGGCAAGTCAGTCAGTGTGCTCTGTGTTACATATGATTTCCAGTAATAAATGTATCCATACATTTACATAAAGACAGCATATTTGCCTGCTCCCATGTTGATAAGAGTATTAAATCTCCATTTAAGTTACAGTTTGAACAGATAACTAGCAAATATTTTAATCAATTGACAGCCCTATATCTCTGCCATTCAGCACATTCAGCTTGGATTAGCTTGCACATAGGATGGATGGATGGCATTCAACAATACCAACAAAAAAGTTGGTTCAAGCCCAACCTTCATACCTGATTTGTGTAAATAGGTGTGAGCAAATGCAGGCTGCCTAGAGGGACATTGTTCTGTTGGTTTAGATCTGAGCACATAATTTAAACTTGTTTTGCTGCAGCATTTACCATATAAACAGCTGCTCACTCGTACCTGTAAAAGCTCCAGTCAGTTGTGTCAGTCCTTACTGGAACCACTGAGTTGTCTTTAGTTTGATTTTTTTTAGCTGCTCTTCCTTCTTTGGCTTGAGTCAAATCAATAATTAGTCAGCCTTTCCGCCCCAGCTGGTTGAGTAAAATTAAATGGATGAATAACTGGACGGAAAAAAAGGAATTAAAATGAGCTCAGCTTGGCTCCATGTTGATAAGAAACTCAGATTGTTGTTTGTCATAAAAAAAAAAAATGTAAAAAATACCAATAGATAAGCATGACAGGAATGTTTTAACCACAAAGTGCACATAGAAGATGTTTTGTCTGCTAAACAAGCTCTGCATACCTCTGATGGCTGTGGTTTTATATCCACTATCTACCTGTTTATACAAAGGGTA
This sequence comes from Pterois miles, assembly GCA_947000775.1. NCBI lineage: Eukaryota > Metazoa > Chordata > Actinopteri > Perciformes > Scorpaenidae > Pterois > Pterois miles. The sequence continues at coordinate 1,264,559 of CAMQGK010000001.1, forward strand.
CATAAAAGAGAGGATGGGCGTGTTGTGGTCATAGCTGTGAGGGACGCTGCAAAGAAATGCAGAATGTGCATTTCTGTGAGTAATGACAGGAAGCAGTATTTCTGTCTGGTATTGTATCTGCTAGGCCTGCAGGATGGACAGAGCAAATATAAAGTTTACCCCATGACCCATACTGTAACCAAACCTTCCTGTTGGGTTTTATTAGTTCTACATAGTAAGACGAACAAACAAAAACGCAATTATTTATTTCTTATTTTTAAATATACTGTAAACTAAATATACTTTAAATATACTTACTCCCCACGTGTTTTGGTGTGATACCGTTAATCGCAAATTATTTTATGGTGCCTAATGGGGTCATGTTTACTGTGTTCAGAAGAGTCCATATGAACATTCCCTAATTTTCGTTGTTTGTTGTTTTTCTTCGTAATTTTATGATTATGCCTTTGTATTATCTGCATTGTTACCCACTTGCTAGCATGCTAGATTGTTAGCTTCTGTGGCTTTTAGACACCAACAGTAACGTTAATATTACCGTTGCCTAGCGGCGGTATTCAAACATATTGTGCACACGATTTCTCAGGTTGTAAACACGAGCTCATGAGTTCAGTTTGAAGGCACAATTATTCTTACTCCATTCAATTAAATGAATTTATTGACAGCCAGAATATGACATGCCATGTCACAACTGTATGTCAATGCTGAATATATTAGAAAGTAAAATGTCATGTGAGCTATTTCTATCTCTGTGTGGCATACGACAGCAGTATGAGCAGATCATGCATGGCCAATTTCAGAAGTAAACGAACTGACTCAACCACCAGGGTCATTTAGATCTCTCTACGCATAATTATACTGCCAAATTGTTCAGAGCACCACGACTGAGTCTGCATTCAAACAAGGCTTTTTCCTGCAAGCTATTTATAAGATTACATGCAAAATATATTAAAAATATAAAAATTACTGATTATGACAGTGTCTTTGCTGACCACAAAACTTTTTTACCAGATGTCTAACTTTTTGACAAGTGCTAATTCAGTTATCTAGAACACTTAGTTCCAGATAATAGGTTCTAAGGTCCCGTACTGTACTTTGCAAAAAACCCAAAACTACCTAAGCCTTATTTACATGGTACTAGTATTACCAGGGGATGTCATGTGATCACGATTCGTGCAGTGCATTGGCATGGGATAAGCAGAGTCTGTATTTTACTTGAATTTACTGACATTATCCCCAAAATTTGGACATTATTTGCTTAAAATCTGGACATAATTCCCATAAAAAGTTATAAATGTGACAAAATAATGAAACTCAGTTTTCACATCACATCTGTTATCCATTTATTAAATTTTGATCTTGCTCTCATCCTCCAAGCACCAGTCAAAACATAATTACGTCATCAACCAGCCTGCACTCTGTGATTGGGCTGCGCCTGCACGAATCCAGGCAGGCAGCCCAGCCCAGAGACAGTGAGCATCTATGATATATTTCAACCCAGAACACCGGCCCTCGCGGCCCAAAAACCAGACTTCAGCCACTCTGGGACTGGTGGACAGTGGAATTTTTACCTTTCATATTATGGACATTGCAGATTCACACAGGATAAAGATCACAGACGACCTCTGTAATTATTGAGCATTTCATGAGGGTATGATATAATCATGCCAAGTGGCTTTTTTATGATAAAATATGTAATTTCTAAGGAATCATAATATTTACAAAGTTATACTTTAAGATTTCAAAATAGTTTTTAACATCACACATCATCAACTAATGATTCAATAAAAGCCCTAGACAGAGCTGTAGCTCATCATTGTGAACTCACCTCTTTCTCCCCATTGCTTTCTTGTCTCATCTCTTCCTCACCTTGTCATGGCCTTTAGTTCACTTCAGGGCTAGAAATGCTTTTACTAAATCACAGTACAACTGTATATGACTCATCTATTTTTATCATCAACATTCAATATCCAAATGCGTAGTTATAATTTATAACCTAAGAATATGATTTATGACATAATACAGTATAATACCTCTTTCATGCTTCATCAAGCAAATGGAGGCACCCGACTAGTCCAAAGTGGTAGGCAGACTGGGTTACAATACTGAAGAAATAATGGAGCAAAGACATTAAGCCTAAAGGGAGAGAGATAAAGACAAATAAAGGAGAGGAAAGTGGGACAAAAGAGATTAAAATAAAGCTAAGGGTTGTGAATAAGGAGAGCAGAAGACAGAGGCAGGGAGGAGGTGGTGAATTAAGAAAGAGGTGGCATGCGATGACAAAAGGCTGGACTGAGAGGTCGAGATTTTCAATCACGCAGCCGATCTATGTGCCTTCGAAGCTTGACATTCCTCTGAGAGGGCGAGGGCCAGATTTAGATGAGGTTCAATCAGAACTCACCAACTCCGCAGTGAGGTAAAATAAAGTAGATCCAACAAAATAAACAAATCCCAGCAGCGTTCATGTGTCTAAAGGTGGATTATTTGATAAAGTCCTCACTTTGATCAGTGTTTGCTTAGTAAGCCACTATAAGAACATCTTGGTGCATTCTTGTATTTGTTCTTTTAATCCTTTCTGTTATTTTCTCCATGATATTGATCCTGAAAATTGGAGCATTTTTCATTATTTTGTATGTTAGTCATGGTGGAAGACCCATTCATTGTATCAATTAAAGTGAATTGCATTTGGAGCCACAGTATGTATTGTGGGAATTGTATAACCTACTGCAGGGAGATGCTTTATAATGCATGAATTTAGTCATTTATTTTTTTTTTCCTGAGTACTTATGCATGACTTAATACGGTTTAAGCATTCTGCATTATTAAAGTTTGTATGATATTTTTACAACATGGCCACACAGATCTTTTAAACGCATCTCAGGAGAAAAGTAGTTCAGTTTTTTACAGTAATCTTATTCTATGATAAAGACATTTGTGCAATGATGACAGAGAATATCCTCTAAAAGTACAGATACCACAAGAAACTCCTGAAAATGTTAAAAGAAAACTTCCTTAGTAAAATGATAAAAAGTTGTACTAAATTTAAAGAAAGAAAGAAAGAAAGATAGTCCTTTATTAGTCCCACAGTGGGGAAATTCAGTTTTACACTCTGTTGTTCACACAGTACATATACATGCGTCAATGGAGAGATGTCAGAGTGAGTGAAATTTCACGTAATTTTTGAACAGAAGAATGGTATATTTTCTTATGAGAAGACACTTTTCATGTCATCTCTTTCTTATGCACCGGTCACAGTAAGTACAAGTGTGACACATTTTAATCGTCATGGAACTTAAATGAGGCACATTGATTGAAAAATGTTAAAACACTTGGCCAGATGTCAGCCTCAAGAAAGAACCAAATATCGAGCAAGAGATCAATCCCAATGAGTGATTATGCATATTTAATCAGCATGTCAGTGTTATTGACTTTTGAAGCTTTGTTTCTTTGTTTTCAAGTGAAATTCATTTTAGAGTCTGGCTGCAACTAACGATTATTGTCTTTGTCAGTTAAACTGTCGATTATTTTCTCGATTAATTGATTAATTGTTTGGTCTATAAAATGTCAGAAAATGTGAAAATTGTCAATCAGTGTTTCCCAAAGCCCAAGATGACATCCTCAAATGTCTTGCTTTGTCCACAACTCAAAGATACTCAGTTTTCTGTCAGTAAAGAAACCAGAAAATATTTGCATTTAAGCAGCTGGAATCAGAGCTGGAATCAGAGAACTTTTTCTTCAAAAATTACGCAAACAGATTAATCAATTATCAGTCTAGTAGGCCATTAATCTAATAGGTGACAACTAATCAAATAATTGCTTTACTTGAAACTTTGTTGAGGTACATTGATTGAAAATTGGCCAGATGTCAGCCTCAAGAAAGGACCAATTTGAAGAGATCAGTTCCAGTGAGTGATTATGCATATTTAATCAGCATGTCAGTGTTATTGACTTTTGAAGCTTCGTTCTTGAGAAATTGTCTTTTTCCTTGGGAAATTCATATTAGAGTGAAAAATAAGTAAGAAAAATATATGAAATATCAGCCTTTTAGTACTGTCAGCTGTTAGTAGCAGGAACTTTTGAGCATTAAGAAATGAAGGTTTGATAGTTCTGCTGCGATAATCAGATCAAGAATCTCATCTGTCATAGATGAGATGTCAAACACTGAAAGCGAGACCTCTCGTGGATGTTGAACTATTTTCTCTTCAGGTTCATTGTAGAGCCTCATGCAATTCTTATGATGTCAGAGGATGCCTGGCTAGCTGCTGTTAGCATCCATTAATGGATGTAGTGGCTGTAAGGTGGATGTCCTTGGAATGACAGAGGAGGAGAAGGACCATCTGAGGAGGAGGAGGTAAATTGAGTTGGACAGGAGATGTTGTCACCAGCCCTGTTGGGATGTCTGCGGTTGTCATGTGCAAACAGTGAGCTCGGTCTTCTGAATGTTTCAAGCACATCACCGTGGTGTTAAGATGCAGTTCTCTCTCTGAAACACGTCCCAGAGGGGAGAGCCAACCGGCAAGTCTGGCAGAGATCCTGGCTCATTTTGGAGGTTTTAAGCAGGCTCAGTTTTAAAGTTAGATTGAAGACACTGGTATCATATGAAACTAGAAAAGTTAAGGAAACCAGCCATGTCATACTTGCAAGTCAGGAAGGAGGCTAAATAACCCTCCAAACTTATGCCAGATTTTGACAAGGGAAAACTGTCACAGCCATTGGCGAAGGGGTCCCTTGACCTCTGACCTCAAGATATGTGAATGAAAATGGGCTCTATGAGTACCCATGAGTCTCCTCTTTACGGACATGCCCAGTGTATGCTAATCACATGCAGTCTTGTGCAAAAAACAAGTAGTAGCTTTCATATTTCTGTTTACTGGGCTCCCTAAACAGTATTAGATCTGAGACTCTTGTGGAGCCAGTGAGTACATTTGTATTAATGTGTAATGATGTTAGTCTATAAAGAAGCCATTTCACATAGTGACTTTTTAACTCAGATTTTATACATATGGTGGTGTGTCTTTCTTTTTTTAATTAGGTATGAAAAAACACTATAAATCACAGTATATTCAATCGTTAACCCTGTATCATATGTATTGTATCACCAGATTCTTGCTAATAGATCGCCCACTCTGCTTGACAGCTATTCATGACGCACCTTTGTTAGCATTTCACATTTGTCAGTACTCAGGTCAGAGGTCAAGTCTTTCTCTTTTTTCATCTAACTTATTCCTGAGCAATGTGCCCTACTGTCAATGTCTCGTCAGTATGTTTTTCTCATGGTTTCAAAGGACACATGTCCAGAGGGTATTTTCTTTCCTGATTGGACCAGTTCACTTGTTTTTCACACCATGTAGGATAACGTCATCCTGGGGCCCCATGATCTTACGTTGCATGACTGACAGCTGCCCTTGAGCCCCATGTTGCGTCTCACAGGAGGATCAGTGGATGTTGTGGTCTTGTGAGGAGTGAGCTGCAGCACTGATAATGTAGCCGGAGACGGTGCGAGCTGGCAGTTGTGTCTCTGGGGATCACGGCACAGTCACTCAAGGGTAATTACCCAAAGCACAGGGGTGAGGGGTGGATGAAATGTTTTCAGCACCTCTGAATTAAACATGGTCCAAGGAATAGGGATAATCCACAGGCTGCTTGACTACGAACCCAGAACCATTCACAGAGCCTTTTACAACGCGCGAGTACGTGCAGTCTTTCTAGGTGTGAATTGTGTTGAATTTTAAGGGGAGGTCTCGGTATTTGTTTTCAGCACCACTGAATTAAACATGCTCTAAGGAATGGGAACAATCGACCGGCTACCCTCACTACAAAAAATCCGCCATCCAGAGGGGATTTAACACACACAGAATTTCCATGCATGTAATTTAACTGAAATTTAAAGGGGATGATTTTCTATTTGATCTCTGCTCTGCTGAATTAAACATGCTTCATGAATCAGGGACCATCCAGAAGCTGCTTCAAACTGAGCTTGAATCCTGAGCAATCCACAGGATGCTTTTGCAATAATATATTATACACATTTCCCTGCATTTTATAGCTGAGGGATTTTGGAGACTACAGTTTCCTCCATCATTCAGCTAATGTTTCAAATCCTGATCAGATTTGCCAGATTTAGTGTTGTAGATAAAAGGTTTTTTCTGTGCATCCTGTCTGCCCTCTTAATCTTCTCTGGAGTTTCACTTGCATTGTCTTTTAATCTGGACCTCTGGCTGGTTTTCCTCAGTGACATAAATCTGTATTTATTGCTGCACACCAGCACAATGTAGTTTTTAATTCACTTTTTGGAAATATCATATTACAGAAATCATGATCCACTAACCCTGTTTCAAAGTCAGTGTTAACTATCGCTGTACATTTTTTCAGTGTGGAAAAAAAAAAACCCCAACACATTTCTGTTCTGTCAGAATGAGCGCAAAGGAAATGTCTGCAGTGAAGCCGGTCTTTAGTCTCTGTCAGTGGTGAGAGATATTCGCTAAGTGACTGACGGGGTGAGAAGTGGGTGCAGAGCCGTGTACTGCAGACCTTGCTAATGCAGTTCAAACAAGACCAGGTGCTTTATATGCACTTTGTGTATCTGTGACTGACAGCGTGCATGTCGCCGTGCAACCCTTCCCATCAACCCTTCATTTGGGACTTGTCAAAGCCCACTTACCACTCAGACATGAATGGTTAAGCTCTCCCACTGATCCTCTTTTCTCTTCAGGGGGCCCAGAGGCTGTCAATCTGGACCGGGCCCTTGGGTGCCACAGAACAGCAGTAATTTTCACTCACACATTTCGTAGATCTATTACAGATCACAGCTGGCGCATGAAATTCTTGTTACTCTATTTAGCTGTTTAGATCAAAGGATTGTATTACTGAGACCTGCTTGGGTTTAGACATTTGTGGAGCACTTCATCTTATGAAAATATTTCAGAATCCATTAATGAATATCAAAATGTCATCATCAAAAATGAGGCTTTTTTGTGTGATTCTTTGTGGAGAAATTCTGTTTCACAGATCTGTGAATGACTAATCGATTAGTTGACAAAATTGTAGGTTAGTTGACCAAGAATTTCTTCAGTTGAGGACAACCCTGGTTTTAATATTTTTGGGTCTCTTAACACACCCACAATAGTGACAGAGTGCAATAAAGTCCAGCCAACACCGGAAGGGAAAACAATTCATCGGCCTTGATTGACTTTGTCTTGCATGAAGGTGCCTCCTTGTCAATTCTGTCTGCTAGCAAACAACAGGAAAATACCTAAAAGCTGCTGCATGGTGAGATGCACTACCAAGAGAATTAAGAACCCAGAACTAAGTTTTTAATAAGCTGGCAAACTGAAAAACTGAGCCTTTTAAAAACACAAAAATGAGGCATCAGCAGGAAGTATGGGAAAACTGTGGGATCTTGACACTCTGGACTATGTCTAATGTTGTGTTAATGTTACATGTTCACCAAGCATTTTGTCCAAATATCAGTTTTAGGCTAACTTTCTGTAATTCAAGTTATAGCGTTTTCACAGTATACAACTTTTTGTTATAGTGGGATGTGGATACATCAGAAAGCTATGCAGTATTATGTCTGAAAGTGCCTTAGCTATGTACAGTAGCTTGCTAACACATAGCTACTATTAGATTCATAACCACTAACTTCATCATCTTATTCATCATTCATCGCCCCTGGTAGACACAGGGTGCTGAAGTAATCCTCTGACATGATGAAATGTGGTGTTTGTAGCCAGCTACAGGCATTTTGTGAGTGTTTGAGCCTTGGTTGCATATTGTGGCGCTGATTGTTTTCCCCTCAAGTGGGTATGTTTATCATGAGCATGACACATTGTGCTTGTCTCTATACCATGTTTGTTATTGTTTTCCACTGTGCCTATTTTTTGTGTATGTATAGAGAGAAAATGATTGAGGCTGGTTTGATTCTACTGTAGTCTCAAAGGGAACCGCATGTGAAAACTCTTGATAATCTATATGTTTAAACTTCAGTAGAATGATTTCATGGCTCTCCATGGTTTGAGAAAATTACCTTTAGCAACTCCTCCAAAACTTCATAGGATGATATGATCTGTAAAATACAGTTCCTCAACAAAGGTTGGTGTCATGATATGTTTTGCCTCAGATCTGGACTTAAGAGTTTGTGTCATCACCATCACAGATTTTCCATGTGATATGATAGAGGCCAGGTGCTGATCAAATGCTCTAGTCTTTCCACAGATGCATGAATTGTGTCTTACTCTCTTGAGCACAGAGTGATCTCCCCAGGGATCGAAGCTCAGATGAGTGCTCAGGTGTTTCAGGTCAGCGGCACCGACGAAATCAGGAGATTTGACGGTGAAAGGAAAGGAGCTGGCTGTCAGGGAGGAATGGCGTCTATCTTCGGCTCCCCTTGTGCTCCGAGGTGACGAGCAGCCCACCGCTGCGTAGCCAGGCGGAAAATTCCTCTTTCTGGCATGTGCTGCCTTGGCCCTGTGGCACCGCGTACAGAACGTAGCCCTCCATCATCTCCACCATCCATCTGCAGCTCAGCATAATCTGCTGCCTCCTGCAGCAGATCTGACGCTGGCATTGTTACCTCCTGCTGCTGCTGCTCACTGTTCTGGAGTCAGTGGTCAGTTACTAAAGATGAAGATTAGAGGCTGAAGGGTCACGCTTAGACAATGATGCTCAGGGTTATCTCTCCATGCATAATCTCATTGGCTACTACTACATGCAAACAAGGTCACCACCCTGATAGTTAATGCCTTCAGGAGATGTCAAGATGCTTTTGTTAACATGTAGACACACTACTACAGTGTGCAGAGGAGGAAAATCACACCATGCTTCTTCTGGATCTGTTTGCACCTCTACAACAAGACTCATTTGCAAGTTGACACTAATATTTAGGGTAGGGTTTTATAAGAGCACAGAGAACATTTTGACATCACTGCACTTTGTTTAGGTTGAGAGGAAATATTTAGTCTCCTCTTTTAATAAGTCCAATTTCAACTCACTATCACTACCCTCAGCTCTCTGTAAATGGCACATCAGTAAGTAACTGAAAGACGTTGATGTACAGTTAATATTTGCTGCCACCTGCTGGTGTACAGACTGCTAGTGTTGAAAAAGATTGTGAGGTACCTAAAGCCTGATCAGCATTTAGACATGTTTGTGTGGGTCATATACAATCAGCCAGCTTGTTTGTAATTTTATACTCTATTTTTATGTTGACATCCTTTATGAAAGATGCGGACAAGAAAGATGAGTGAGTAAGCTTTTCATAAAGTGTTGTTTAACTTGTTGCCAGTGTTTCTACCAGGATGATCTTTTGTATATCCATGTTCATTTGTGTCATACATACAATATACATGAAATCATGTTATTCCTTTTTTTTTCATTCGGTCAGTCATTCATGGATAAAGACCTGACTGAGCTGATGTAAATGTTTTAGTAATGATTAGTGAGTTAGTGATGCACTGTTGAACCCAGAATATGTGTAGAAGCCTCTGAAAGTGCATTTGGGAATAAAATTAATGAGGCAAACTAATTAGATTCCTTAAAGCAGGATGACCCTCCACAATTATTCAATGCTAGGGTACAGTTTTTAACCAGTAGTAGCACTATGGAGCAGTGTTTTTACAAGTTGGTCCCTGATTTGTCTGTGTCCTGCAAGCACTTGAGGACACTAAATGTAAACCAGGTGGCGATGAAGTGCCTTTAACGTCCATTCTTTCTGATAGCCAGCAGGGGGCGACTCCTCTGGTTGCAAATAGAAGTGTGATTGTATAGAAATCTATGAGAAAATGAACCTACTTCTCACTTGATTTATTACCTCAGTAAACATTGTCAACATGAGTTTATGGTCTCAAATGCTAGTTTCCACTCCTCTTCAATACAGCATGATGTTCATTTAGTAAATTAGTCCCATTTAGAGTCTAATAGACCAAAAACGAGGGGATGCTTTAGGGCGTGACTACCTTGTGATTGACAGGTCGCTATTGCAGCGTTGTCCAGTCTGTGAGTTGTTTGTGTTTTCATCTTTCAACTTTAAACCTTTCACAGTGTGTTTTCAGTTCATGAAAGTTAATTATAACATTTTTGTCGCCTAAAATTGTCTTAATGAGCATTTAATTGTGCTTAGCTCCACCCTTTCCTATCACTTCTGGTTGCAAATAACCAAGATGGCAAACTCAAGGCTCTAAATCATAGTCCACAAAACAATGAGTGACATCACAGTGACAGCATCCACTCCTTATATACAGTCTATGATGTAAACATAAGTTTTGGTTGTTTGCACGAAAACTCTACAATGTACCCTTTTTAAATGAATACATGAAACATAATTTAATATATATACAATTAAATAAAATGTGCATAGACATAAAAATGTCATTTCAGACTATGGTCAGAGAGCCTCACTATCAGCAGAGGGAGACATATCTAACCAGTTTTCAACATTTCTTATAAAACCACTAAAACATGACACATCCCTGTAACTCCACTGCAGACATACAGTAAACATGCAGGCACCCTCTCACACACTAAGAGGTGGTGGTTTATTTGAACATGTGAGTCAGCCGGTCCCTGTGGGCCGCAGCTGGAGAGCAGAGCGCCCCACCCAGCAGCACCAGCGTCATCTGTGGTTGCAACTCCCCCCAACCTCCCCTCAACCAAACTCCTTCTGATTTATGCATGCCGGACACCCCTCCCCTTCACTTCAGGATGTATTGTCCTCCACTCGCTGAACTGAGTTAACTTCCTAAACGGTGCCTTTCACTTACAACAGTGTGGTGGAACGGAGGAGCAGCTAGTGCTGGGTAGCTACTGTAGGCAGCCAGATGCCTGTTTGTGGTGAGTGTATTTTTATGTTTGTACTGGAATGTGGTCCCACTGTATGGTTAGAGCTGCTAGCTTCCTGTAGATTCATTGGAGAAAATTAAAATTTATATAGCCTTGCCTTGTTAGTGTGGTGTGTGCATCTGTCCTTGCTCAATTGTTTGCTTTTTTAGTTGGTGCAGACTTTCATTTAATAGAAAAAGCTTGAACAAGTCGGTGCTTGTTCTGTGGGATCTTTTGAAACATCCCTCGATACCCTGTTTAAGACATCCACAATAGTCTATCATAGTGAGTGACGTTTCCAACAGGACATCTGCTGAAACTGAGACATATGATTTGAGTTATTGGATTGATTGACAGATGGATGACAAAGCTGTAGCAAGTACATGTGTTTGATAAGGATTTGTGGTTTTATTTAATTAATGTTGGGTACATCCTTTCCAAATAAGTGCATCAAATGGGATGTAAACAGACACTTTTCAGCCCATTTGTTTTTACTAAGTCCTGTTTGGCAAAAGATGTTCAGTGGAATACAGTTTCTGACAGACCTCCTGTGCCTCAAACTGTGTTTACTTAACGCAGGACATTTAGTTTCAGAGAAGTTGTTATAGAAAATGATGCTTTATGGTCTTATTTGGATAGTGTGATACTCTTTGTATTTACTTTTGAAGCAAGACCGTCCTTCAACATCTCTGTCTCAAAGCAGGATAGAGTGATACAGATTATTTGCTGATACTTTGTGACCCAGGTCTGGTTGCCTAAAAGGGTGAGACAAGAGGAACTGTAAAAACACTCATTAGACACTCTGGGCCCTGGGGGCACATGGATCTTTTGTCTGCCCATGAGATGCTCAGCGCCTGAGAAATGCGACACCACACTCTCCTTTTCAAGCCTCTGTGGTTGATGTCTCATGCTGCAGTTTTGGCCTGGAGACCATTAATTAGGAGACAGAGGGAAATATAAAGCACGCTGGAATATTTTCCCCAAACTCTCATTTTGTAAAGAATTGTCGGCATGAGAATGAAACTCGTGTTGTTTATTAGTTAACATTCATCTGTAGCAGGGATATATACATGCAGCGTGTCTAATAAGCACTCAGAGCAATATCATGTGGCTGTGTCACAATGGGCTGTTTATGTGGATCAGCGGCAGTCTGAGGCAGAAGAGCGACTGCACCCAGGCAGCTTCTCAGTCGGCCTCGGCCTCGTCTCTCGACTGTATGAAAAGCAGCCAGATTTTCAGGCCATTTTCAACCCGGGGGCATGTCATTTACCAAATGAATGGCCCTCTTTTCTGGACAGTTGAGCCACTCAGTCTATCGTGCCATGAGACAAGTGAGCCCACAGTATTACTTTTCACTGCAGAGGACTGTTTTCAGCGGCCACATTTGCATACCTTCAGGGTACAGCCTGAGTGAAGCATAATAATAATTGTAATAATCATGCGTGAAACAGTTTATGGACATAGTGGATGGCTATTATCAGACACAGCTTGTATTTGTGTGTCCAGTCCTAACTCACGATGAAGAACTATCTTCTTACATGTTGTTGGTTGTTGTCTCTTCATATTTTAGTAGTCGTATTATCTTAAGTTATTTGTACATGAATGACTCAAGCTGTCTCACTACTCTGCACTAACTGTATGGAAGTAGTTTTTATTCATTTAGACAGCAGCTAGCTAAATTGTAATACAATAGGATTTACCATACTCTAATCATCATAGATTTTTTTTTTGTTGTTTTTTAAAGAAGAAAACATTTTGTCAGAACATAAAGTATTAGCTAAAAAACCTGAAGATTTTGATATGAATATGATAAGGGCAGAAGAGAAAATTGATACAGCATAGTATTGCCATGTTTTGCATGGCATTATGGTATTGATACACAAACATCAAGTATATATCTATTATTATGTAAACTATCAACCTCCTAACAATCCAAACAAGCGGGCCTGGCTGCTACTCTGTCTTTCAGAGGTTGTGACATGCTCAGTCTTCAAGCTGAGAGCGCAAGAGTGAAGATGCAAGAAAACCTAAGTAATCCAAATTTGGTATGAACCATTTCATTTCATTTTGGCAACCTCAAGATATCTGAATGAAAACCGCATAATTTGCTGTTGAAAAAGGTGAAAAAAAACAATTTATCTTCTTGCAATGTTCAGCATATTGCAAAAGGTTTAATATCACGATAAGATCGTATCGTGGGGCCTCTGCAGATTCCCACCCCCAGGATATGAACACTTTGACTGTTAGCTGATATGACAGTACCCCAGCACTTTATCACTTACACATCTAACTCACTGTGCCATACCCTTTTTGTATTTATTATCTGTTATCACATCTTTATAATCCTTGTTTTTATCTTGTTCTATTGCTGCTGTTCACTGAGTTGCCAATTTCGTTCCTGAAAGCTAAAATGTGGTCTGAATAAAAGAGAAATGGATATGGAGCCAGAGTGTGCAGCATTTTGCAGGCAGATTTTGTTTCCACCAAAATGGGATTTGCTAATGAAAATGATGACTGTGACACTTGAAGTGACGGGGCTTCAGGTTTCTGCACTTTATTTAGACAGTCAACAAAATTTGATCAGCAAAGTAACTGAGTGGGTTGCTCCTGTCAATAAGTACTTATATTGGTCTTTAATGAAATGGACAAAATAATCCAATGTGTTTGACAGTTTGATTTATCTGTTTCAAAAAAGTCAAAAATGAGAGTTAATCCCCTGAAAAGGAAACCAGCCCCATGTGTTTTGATTGTGGTCTCAAAGGTCATGAAACTCAGCAAAAAGTCTCTGAAATGATTTATTCTTCCCACATGACGAAAGGCACATAATTCCAGATAGCACAATTGTAGGAAACTAAGAGGGCTTACATCCAGAAGGTTATGCTATGTGTCAGGACAAAGACTCATCTGACTGAGTGACTCTGCTTGTTGATTTATGGTCGACTGAACCGTGGCCTCTTGAGTCGACTCCTGGTGACTGTGAGAGAGCTGAGTGAGAGTCGTGGCTGCGTCACACGGTGCTTCCTCTGGCCAGGGGGTCATGTCTGAGGAGGTGGATGGGGTCGCTGGGCAGGAAGACAACAAGCTGGTGAAGATAGGGGCAATATCACAGCTGGATGTCTCTGATACTTTTATACTGCTGGAGCTTTATCTGAGTGTATCCTGGCTGTTTGTTTTGCTGGTGACCATACTAAAGCTTGAAACAATGGGTTTAATCATGACAGTGGTCAGTGTTTACAGTGTTTGCCTGCTGTTTAGCATCTTGCTCAACCTCTGTGGGGTGTCGTTTTCCTCTTCTGGTCTGTGGTCTTATCTGTGTGAGTGTCTGAATGCTTCTTTATCTCCTTCAGGATGGCTCGGTGGGAAACCTTGGTGACCTGGCTCAGGAGTATTCTCGGTATTACGGCACCTCCCTCAGTGACGTGTGTGAAAGGATGGAGGAGCTACGGAAACGCAAAGTAGTGCAAGACGCAGAGATGGTAAACAATCTTATCTGTCCTTTTCTTATCCGTTCAAACCCATCAGCTCATCAAAAAAGTCTAATATCTCAGCATTATTTTTTTTCTGCAGCCATCTCGCTAATTTATCACTTCCTTGCTGAGTTAGATGAGAAAATTGATACCAGCTTAGCATAAAGACTGGAAACAGTTAGCATAGGCTTGTTTCTGTTGCCAGGGCATCGATTTTCACATCTAACTCCAGTAGAGCTGCAACAATGAATGGATCAGTTGTCAACTATTAAATTAATCAGAAACTATTTTGATAATCAATTAATTAGTTTTAGTAATTTTTTAAGAAACAAAGTCTAAATTCACTTATTACAGCTTGTTAAATATGAATATTTTCTGGTTTCTTTACTCCTCTATGACAGTTAACTGAATGTCTTTGAGTTGTGGACAAAACAAGACATTTGCGGACGTTATGTTGGGCTGTGGGAAAAACTGACACATTTTTCACCATATTCTGACATTATAGAGACTAAACAACTTATCAGTTAATCAAGTAAATAATAGACAGACAATGAAAATAATCATTAGTTGCAGCCTTAAACTAAAGAAATGTTAAACTATTCCTTTAACTTGCGTGTGTTGCGGTGTGTGTGTTAATGTTTTTCTCTAGTTTGAGTTTTTGATTTTTTTTTTTTTTTTAACTTCGATAGATAACCTATAATCTGCCTACAGATGAAAACCTGCCTTTTTATTACATACTGTATATTGATGTTGTAAATAAAAGTTAAATTATGAAGTTTAGATATGTTCAAACACCTGTTGGTGGTGCAGCAGTCACAACCTGTGACACATAACTGTTTACTGGTGTTATTCCATATTGTGGGGAGGCCGATTCAGTCAGCTGAATATAATTTCTATCCCTGTGTTATGATGACACTATAATTTACTCCTCCACTTCCCCTGCCTGTGTGCTTCAGGGAACAGCTGACTCAGTGGCCACATCAGTGCAGCTCCGCTCTCAGCTCCAGGTGAGTGTCCAGCTCTGAGTGTGTCAGACCCCACGAGGAGGCAACTTCCTGCTGTGTGCGTCAGGCTGATAAGGGGTCGTGGAGCTGCTTTGTCATGATTATCCTGAGCAAAACCAAAGAATCAGACTAAAAAGTAACATTTGACTGACTGTGATGAAAGAGCTGGCCTTGAGACTGTCTCCGAATGTTAGGGGACTAAAATTTGTTAAAATGAGACTAGTTTCCTGTTTGGCTTTTGTTGCCACCAAAATACAATATTTGTATTTAAAAAGTGCAACAAATTAGAAAGAAGTGAATATTTGAAATTCCTCTTTTGCTACCCTTAGTTACAGTTGATCCAGTCTGTATAAGCTCTAAGCTTTCCTTTAAAGGAAAATAACGCATTAATAGTATTAAATTACCTGTTAAAAAATAAAACTATAACTCAAACTTGACTTTTACAGTTCAGTCCATTGAAGGATTGCCACTCTTTGTATTTAAACTGACAGTTTTTTCCTCCCCTTAAGGAATCCCTTGGACTCAGCAGCACCACGTCCACTCCAGAGACTGAGAGAAGGTAAAAAATAATGTCCCAGTAATAACTTCTATGAGCCCACGTCTTAAATGCATTATAAACATCCTTATAATAGGTTATAAGGTGCTTATAACGCTATATAATCATAGTAAAAATTGTGTTCTTGCACAGATTTAATGATGATTTTTTTAACCTTACTTAAAGTGACCAATGATCAATAACTTATAATCAAATTATAATGCATCATAACAGTGATTTTAATGCCTAAATATAAAAATATAAAATAAAGAAAGATGGTAATTTCTTACAACTGTGAGAATTATAATATCAAAAAATGTCAGTAAGTCACCAGCAATTATGAAATGCTTCATAATGTGTCATGATTGTTGTTATAAATCAGTGTAACTATAATTATAAAGTTGACATTGTCATGTTTATAATGCATCATAGACATGGGCGTCACAGGAAGTGTTATCCAACAAATCCACAACTTTATTATTTGAATGTATATTCAGTCACCAGAAAGGCTCGGGGCATCCTTGACTAAAGGACAATCTGGGGTGAAGCATCAGTAAGAAAAAGACATACGTGATTCAAGTGACGATTATTAGCACCAGATAATAATAAGTATGGCTCGGATTATTATTTTGTATTTTGTTTGTGTCGTGGCTTTACAGACTATTATCATTTAATATAAGTCATATCAGTGAAATGCGATCACTCCTCCTGTATTATCTCCGTCACGCTTTGGACGTGAGCCTTTCCTCTGCTTCCTGGTGCCCTCCAGTCACGTTTATGAAGAGTTTCTGTGTCACCTATAAACTTCCTTCCTTCCCTCCATTGTTTCTTTTGAGGGATTTCAAAAATTACTCAAATTTTGTCATTAGAAAGCTGATTAAATGGTGATGACGAATGACAAAGCAACATATTGATTTCATTAAGCTTGTTAAAATTGAGCAATGTCCACATTTTTTTTGGGGGGGGGGGTATTATAGTAAGAAACAGGCCTTTATTAAAAAGGAAACTTACACTGCCTCCTAGTGGGACAAGTACATTTTAATGGTGGAGGACACTGATGATTACAGCAGTAGCAGCAGCACAGTTAAATGGCTAATTATTTTTTTAATCTAACGTTTTTGAGCACTTCATTTCCTTCATCATTATCTGCTAAGTTTTTCCTCATGATTTCGCTTTAAACCGAGAGATATTTTTTTAATAGGAAAGTGTTGTTGCTGTGATCACCATGCACTGGACGTCTTAATGTCATTATTATTATTTACTGTGGTAAACAGGAGCAGTTGAAACCCTTCGAGGTAGTTACTGTGATGAACAGCTACTCAGATACATTTCAATTCAAGTGACTGATTTTTAAGCCAAAATACTTCAAATATTTCTTGTCTCCCACCTGCTTTTTACTGTAGGATTTAGAAGATGGAAAGTGACGCTGAATGTCTCTAACTAGATTTTGAATATCGTGGTGTGCTACTTGATTCATGAACTGTGTGTAATAAATACTTATTTGACTTGTTTAAAGAAAATGAAACCAATATGGGTTTTTGAAAACCAATACAGATATTTTTACTCTTGTATAGATGGTTTTACTTGGTAATTTTCAAGATCTGATCTTGCAAAAAAAAGAAAAACATGCTGTGTATATCTCTTTGACTGTCTTCACTGAAAAATAGAGTAATGACATTTTCTAGTTAGATAAACGGCTGCAAATATTTTCAGAGTCAGGGAAAATCTAAGAAGTTACTTTTAAAAGAAGTATTAGTATGCAATACAGTTATTTAACCAAACATGAACAAGAGCTGTACAGATATTTTTTGTAGTTGTGGTCAGAGAGAAACCTCTAATGCTTCATCAGAGGACAATATGACCACTGATATCTCATTCCTGGGGCTGTCTATTGATTAAATTATGTGAGCATGATTAATCGCATTATTGTCCAAAGTTAAGTGTGTTTAATCACAGATGAATCGCCCATGGGAGTTTTTTTTAACCTATTTAATACTATATCAACATGGAAGTGAGCAAATATGCTGCTTTATGCATGTATCTATACAGTATATTTATTATTGGAAATCAATTACTAACACAAAACAATGACAAATGGTGGGAACCCATAGAACCCATTTTCATTTACATATCTTGAGGTCAGAGGTCAAGGGACCCCTTTGAAAATGGGCATGACAGTTTGTCCTTGCCAAAATTTAGTTAAGTTTGAAGCTTTATTATTACAAGCTAGAGTGACATGATCGGTACCAATGGATTACTTCGGTTTTCTAGTTTTATATGATGCCATTATCTTTACTCTACCTTTAGAAACGAACCCGCTCCAACCTAAAAATCCCAGGTTGTGTTAATGCATTAAAGAAATTAGTGCTGCTAAAACGAATTTGCGTTAACGCGTTATCACATTAAGCTTGACAAAACAAAAAGTAAAGGTCTGATCCGCAAATTCATACACTGATCCAACACCAGCAACAAGTGTCAACCGAAAGAGAGACTGTGAGAGACGTTTATAGACAACAAACCACCCAGAGAGATGAAGAGTGAGACACAGACAGACAGAGAGAGAGAGAGAGAGGGTGAAAGTGTGCTGGGAATGCAGAGGCCACGTTAGCGCTGCTGCGGCTCCAAAACCCTGACTGGACATGAAAAAGGATCTATTGTCCCTGCGATGGCCGTAGAGCTCTGACCTCTGTTCATCAGCCAAGAGCAGCCAGTCTTTTTCATCTGTTTTGACTGCTTTGATTTCCCTTCACTAAGATGCTAGTGTCATGAAGGACAGTTCGCTTTTGTGATTTTTCTTTTTTTTTTTTTTCCTTTTTTTTTTTTTTTAATCTGACGCAAGTGGAGAGGATAGAAAGACATGTTAAGGGAGATGGTGGGATAGCTGGGAAAATGAAGAAAATAACTTTGGAAAACAGGTAAAGTTCAGGGCTTCTACTACACCTTTGAACGCTTGAAATGAAGTAAACGTTTTTGTTTGATTTTTAGGTTTCCTGTGCACAAATCTAGCTCTGATGATGGATCAGGAGGTAAGATGAAATTTTATATAAATCTTAATGACATGTATCATACACTTAATGCTTCATTGTAAGTAGCACTGGGTAATATGACGATATATATCATCAAATTGGTATAAAAATGTTAATTGTGTATATTTTTCTATATCATTTCTATTAAGGTCAGGCTAGAACTATATTTATTTAATTTTTCTGTATAATTTATGAACAGCTGTTCTGAAGATGAGAAAATACTCAAGTATGCTCAATACTCACTTGTCAAGTATTTAATTCACAGGAGTATACAAAAATAGGCTTTACTATGTGGTTATGTCATAGAGACTATTTATTGAATTACCAGAAATCATGCGGTATTGTGGTATACTGTATATAATTATTGAGATATGAAATGAACTATATCATGATAGAATATTTTGGCCATTTCACCCAACCCTACATGTAAGTAGAATAAGATTGATGTTCATTTTCACATCCTTTATATTAACTAAACCCACAGAAAGGTTGTAGGTATTTTTATTCCAGTATATTTCCTCCTGTTAGTAGTAACAACAGTGTGGAGTGAATCTATTTAAAGTGCCTTTGTTTATTTTATGATAATATATTGTAATTTAGGGCCTAACCTAATACTTTGTTAATTCAGTGCAGGTGTATATTTCTGTGTAGTTTTGTGATGATGCTGCTTTAGATATTTTTTTTTGTTGTCCTGTGTAGGAAGATGGGATGGAAAGAGAAAGAGCAAGTCTTTTTGGCAGAGTTTTCGAAAGTCACAGAAAGGAGTGTTGCGTCAGATTTCAAAAGGTATGTTAAGTAAATAACACAAACAAAAGTTATTTTTATGTGACATTCAGGATTTATCTTAATGAAATACCTAACTAAAGCAGCCGGTTGTGTTAACTCCTGTCAGCTGACATCTCTACTTTTTACTTGACAGGTGATGACGTCGGTTTTGTGGCCAGTGAAATCACCATGAGCGACGAAGAGCGTATCCAGCTGATGATGATGGTGAAGGAGAATATGATCTCTATAGAGGAAGCCCTGGCACGGGTATGATGTCACGCATCCCAAAAATCTCAGCTTTACTGCCATGTGACAGTTGGAGCTGCTGCGTTTTTCTACTTTTGTTCAACTTTAGGAGATTGCCGTGGAAAAAGCAATGTTGTCACTGATCAAATAAGTCGGATATCCAAGACTTTTACACCTGACCATTGAACACTAAATACATTTTTTAAATTTGGTTTCATTTAAAAAAAATTTCAGAAAATGATTGAATAAATTGCAAAAAGTTGCAAAAATCTGGGGGAAACCGGAATGCATTAAAAAAAGCTGAGGCAATTATTTGTTGCCTGACAAAGTTAACAGCATTTTCAGCTTTGTGAAATAAATAACATTCTGATGTGGGCAACTGGTCAAAGCAGATGGCCGCCGACCCAGAGTCTGGTTCTGTCTAAGGTTTCTACCCGTTCAAGGGGAGCTTTTTCTCGCCACTGTCGCATACAGAGCTCACCTGTTGGGTCTCTAAATTATAGAGTATGGTATAGACCTGCTCTATGTAAAAAGTGTCTTGAGATAACTTCTGTTATGTTTTTACGCTGTATATAAATACTTTGAATTGACATTGAATGGTCAAAACATGTTTTTACCTTCATGAGGGAAAGAAATTTTTTGTGCGTGACAGCTGCTCAAGGATAAATGACACATCAGCTACTTCTCTAGCTCTGCATCATGTACTAACAGGGTGATGTTTTTCTGCAGCTGAAGGAGTTTGAAGTACAAAACAGACAGACGTGCAGGTCTGATCCCCCAGAGTGGACCGATCCCTCCAGTCCCACCACAAATGAGTCATTCAGCTGCAACGTAAGTCTCTAAGCTCCCAGTCTGAGGGCATCTTAGTCGCTTTTTAATGCTGAATCACAACTTCAGGCATCGTGTTGTGCGTGAGGGCCGCTGATCTACCAGTGCCAAGGGTGCTGAGCTGTTGACAGCGGCTCTCTCTTTCCCTCTGTCCCTGTCCCGGCGTTGAACCGGGGCCCCTCTAAAGCCCTTCAGCTCAGGGCCCTCTCCCAACTGCAGGGCACTGGGCGGACTTCTATTCATCACTGTCAAAGCGCTAACCCCCTATTGTGCTGCAGTGAGCGGCTGGATTCAGCACAGGGCCCTGTTATGCAGGCCACAGCTCTTTTATGCATGGGTGCGGTGATTAGGGGGCTCAGGTTCAGGGCACATTTTTCAGATTCGTCTGGATGGCCTGACTGTTTCTCTTTGCTGTGTGTGTTTTCCTCTCACTTTCTCTTTCTGTGATGGTTGCACGTCTGTCGCCCCCTCCCCTGTTGTTACTTTTTTAACTATAGACCATCTCTACACGTATGATTAAAATCTGCATTTATTTTGACTTTTGACGTCTCTTGGGATGTACATACATACCGCTCGTGTTTTGGTTAGCAGATTAAAACCTCAACATCTGTGACCAGAGTCTTCAAACATACCACTGACTTTTTCACTAACCATCGTTTCATGTAATGGCTAAGGTGATTTCCAAGCAGCTAGCTTTTAGTTTTCCCACGAACAGAAAGCCTTTTCTAGCGTGTTGTGACGCAGAGCATATGGGACAGCTGTTTACATGGGCTTCAGTCTTCACTGTGGTTTCCTACCACATATTTATAATAAACCATGAGTCCTTTCCACGAAAGGCCCAGCAGGTAGCATCTGCATGTACACAGCTTAGATACCTTTTAATTTCATACAAGTTACCACAAGTAGAGAACAGTATACTGTGAAATGTGTGAGCTCAAATACCACATCTGAGAATAAGGACAGTAAAAGTGTCAAGTAGGGCTGTCAAAGTTAACACAATAATAACGCATTAAGGCAAATTCATTTTGACATCTCTAATTTCTTTAACACATTAACACAACTTGTGATTTTTTTTTTTGTTGTTGTAATGGGCTCAGTTTTAAAGGTAGGTAGATAGATCAAATGAATCGGCTAGAAAATCTAAGGAATCAAAATTGGCATTGGTACCAACCAGGTCATACTAGCTTGTCATGAAGGAGGTTAAATAATGCTTCAAACTTGGCATGGCCAAAGGGGTCCTTTGACCTCTGACCTCAAGATATGTGAATGTAAATGGGTTCTATGGGTACCCACAAGTCTCCCCCTTTGGGGGCGGAGTGCTCAGTCTGTAGGGAGTTGGTTGGGAACCGGAGGGTCACCGGTTCAAGTCCCGACATGGACAAAAACTGAGTGTGAACTGGTAGCTGGAGAGGTGCCAGTTTACCTCTTGGGCACTGCCGAGGTGCCCCTGAGCAAGGCACCAAACCCCCAACTGCTCGGGGCGCTTGTCAGGAGCAGCCCCCTCACTCTGACATCTCTCCATTAATGCATGTGTGTGTGTTTCAGGTCTGCATGTACCATGTATGAGTTTAACAGAGTGTAAAATTGAATTTCCCCATTGTGGGACTAATAAAGGTAGATCTTCTTCTTCTTCTTCTTCTTCTTCTACAGACATGCCCACTTTATGATAATCACATGCAGTTTGGGGCAAAGTCACAGTCAAGTCAGCACACTGACAGAGGTTGCTGCCTGTTGGGCTTGAGTTTCCCATGGTTTGATTTGAGTGTGTTTTTTATGCTAAATTCAGTACGTGTGAGGGTTTTTGGACAATATTTGTTATTGTTTTGTGTTGTTGATTTCCAGTAATAAATATATACATACATTTGCATAATAAGCATATTTGCCCACTCACATGTTGATAAAAGTATTGAATACTTGACAAATCTCGATTTAAGGTATATTTTGAACAGACAAAAAATGTGATTAATTTGCAATTACTTGTGATTAACTATGGGCAATCATGTGATTAATCACGGTTAAATATTTTAATACATTGACAGCCCTAGCGTCAAGTAGTATCTCCTTTAATATCAAAATATTTGGCCTGACAACTGGTAACAGCTCACTGTGTACAAACTTGCTATGTTATTTGACTATAACTGCAAAATTTCTGTAAATGAAATTCTTACTGGTCTCTCCTATCAGCCTTGTGAACTGTCAGACAACGAACAAGAGGAATCCGTGACGTTCAGAAGACTCCATAAACTGGTCAACTCAACCCGGAAGGTGAAGAAGAAGCTGATCAGAATTGACGAGTCTAAGAGGCCTGGAGCAGAGGGTACTAAAACCACTGTCACACTTTACCTCTTATAAAGCCCACGTCAGTCAAAACAGAGAAGTTGCCGTTTTTATGCAGGTAATGTTTATGAGTATGTTTCTGTACGTGCAGCCAAGATGTAAAAACCAGCAGGTGTTTACAGTGAGAAGATACTATCAAGAGGAAGTGGGCCATGCAGAGTCTCCAGAAAATATCAGTACAGCATTTACTGTGTTTTTTCACTAGTTGTGTCGTCTGTGTTATTGCTTTTTTTCCCCCAACATGTTTTTCCAGCACATTGGACTATTGTCATGTTGAGAGATCCTCTGAAACAGCTTGTGGACTATGGGACCCTGCGATACAACATAAAAACAAACATTAAAACAATACTGGGTTTTAGTTGGATTGACAGCTTTTACATCTGTTCAATGATCTCTGAATGCTCTAAGATCAATTCATTTAATTTCAAAATTGCAAACAGACAGTTACATTTCAGATTTTACTGACTAGATTTTACCTGATATTTAGTCCAGTCTTATTTGTAGAAAAATATAAAACTTGTTTTTTACATTTTAGTTTGATCTGTTGACACTGTATTGTATTCATACTTTCTTTTTCCCCTCCAGAGAGCCTAATGATAGATGGTCTTGCTGTCGGAGATGCCAGCACCTCCCTGTACACAGGTGTGCAGAAGAAGCTTGCCGTCTGCCCCGTGGACTCCCTGGCTTCAGCTCTGCGGGAACAGCTCACCTACGACAGGGACTCCACTGACAGCCTAACCACCTCGCCCTCCTCCAGCAGCCTGGACACCTGCAGTAGCCAGAAGATCTTCCAGGCCTTTAGCAAGTCCAGTGGGATCCCTATTCATCAAGAGACTAGTGTGGTGGCGGAGGTGAGGGAGGCAGGTGAAGGCAGTGGCTCTTCCTTTTCTGAAATGGAGGGTTGCAATGATGATGAACCCAAAATGGCTCGCTCAGTGACTGATGGAGAGCTCCGTCACCGGATCCTCAGCCCGCTGAGTCACCATGGGGTGAGTACATAGTCAACCTCAACATTTTGTTGAGAGATTTTTGAGATTGTTTGTTTTGGCAAGTGGTGCATTTTTAAGGCTACTATGCTGAATTAACATCAA
Source organism: Pterois miles (assembly GCA_947000775.1). Lineage (NCBI taxonomy): Eukaryota > Metazoa > Chordata > Actinopteri > Perciformes > Scorpaenidae > Pterois > Pterois miles. Next base: position 1,288,670 of record CAMQGK010000001.1, read on the forward strand.
TTCCAATCCAAACTGATACCTATCAGCATTATCCAACCCTGCATGCACTGTTTCAGCACCTGGGCAGATGCCTGTTAAATGTAAATGTAGCCATGTTAAAGGGATAGTTCTGGTGTTTTGAAGTGGGGATGTATGAGGTTTTTATCCATAGTCAGTGGATTGACCAGTGTAGATGACAGTCGGCACTCCCCCAGTTTGGAGAAACAGAGTTACAGCACGGGAGCAAAGCAATGAACTGCTGTGGACAGGGCCAGCAGCAAAACATAGTTTAGCCAACCTCAACCCCACTTCAAAACGTCTGAACTATCCCTTTAAGTTCCATAAACTGGTCAGTGGTCTGAGAAAATGTATGTAATTGCCATCATGGGATTGGTGGTGACCTGACCAGCAGCAGGAGCTTATATCGGCCCATGTTGCATCTTTTATAATGATTCTAATTATAGCATAAGTGATGGACCGGACCAGCAGCTGTAGCAGGTGGCTGGATGCTCTGTGCTCTAAAAGCTCACTGCACTATGTATGTGTCATCACTGTTATGTAGTCATACTATTTTCTGTATATTAATCGTGTGTTCTCTATAATATTGTGAAATTTTAACATTATTTATGTGGAGGCTTCAAATAAGCCCAGTGGGTTTTCTGCCTCTTCCTGCACTTTATATTAATTGTTGTTTTTGTTATGTTTTTGTATTCTTAACTTAAATTGTGCAAATCTATATAAACTAAAACTACTCAGCGAGGAAACTCCAAACTCCACTAACATCTCTGCTGACGAATGTCCTGTTTTGTTTATTTTGTACAGAGAGCTTGTAGCTTTGGAGGATTTGACCTGACCAACCGCTCACTGCACGCGGCCATCTCTAACAACGATAACGTTGTACGTAACGGTCATTCTCCTTGACTTTCCCATACACTGAATCAAAATCAGTAGTTTGTTTTATTTGCCCCTTTTTCTGCTTTTTGTGTATGTTGATTAGAATAAAGACGGAGATGGTGGGAGAGATCCCATTAAGTCTCCACCGACATCTCGTATTTCCCTGGGCAAAAAAGTCAAGTCAGTGAGAGACACTATGAGAAAACACATATCCAAGAGATACCATTGTTCTCTCTCTGAACAGGTATGCACATCACAGTACAGCAGCATCTATCAGAGTTACTAGGTAGTGAAGCGTTGGTAATATTTTTCTTCTTCTGTTGTCCCAGACAAGCCCAGACCGCATATCCAGCTGCCCTCACTCGCCTCAGACAGACTCGGAGTCTTTGGAGAAACCCAAACTGAAGCCAGGAGGGTCTGTGGAAAGCCTGAGGAGTTCGCTCAGTGGACAAAGTTCTCTGAGTAAGTCTGAGTGTTTAGACTGTGCGCTTACTGTGTGCCAGATCTGGGTGTAATACAAATAATCCTCAGTGTTTGTTTTATCTTGACCCTGGAACACCAGGCGTGTGGTGTTTATCAGTGTTTCAGGGATGTTAAATGGCTTTTGAGATAGTCTAAACTTCCTGGTCTCATTGTGTTTATCTGTGTGGATAGTTGAATAACATCTGGCTCTTCAGTCAGTTTGAAACGTGTGAAAAAATATTTTTCAAATGCTAACAGACCTGTGTAGTATTGTGGTCTTGAAGTGGCTTGTTTGTCTTATTGTGGTTTGTGTAGGTGGTCAGACTGTGGGCACCACTGACTCCTCTAACAGCAACAGAGAGAGTGTGAAGTCTGAGGACGGGGAGGAGGATGAGCTGCCTTACCGTGGACCCTTCTGTGGACGCGCTCTAGTTCATACTGACTTCACCCCCAGTCCCTACGACACCGACTCCCTCAAACTGAAGGTATGACCACGTTATTATCTGGCACCAACATGTAGAGATGAGCTGATGTCTTCTCAGAAACTCAGGCTCCTCTGGCCTTGTCTTGCAGAGCGGAGACATCATCGATGTCATTAGTAAGCCTCCGATGGGTACGTGGATGGGGATGCTCAACGGCAAAGTCGGCACCTTCAAGTTCATTTATGTGGATGTCCTGAATGAAGAGGAGGTGAAGCCCAAAAAGACACGGAGGAGGAGGAAGGCCCGGCAACCCAAACCCACTTCTGTAGAGGAGCTTCTTGATCGCATCAACCTCAAAGTAATAAACTTAGTGTAGCGACTACTATCAATCAGCAGCTGTTAAGAGGCTAAGTAGGCTCTTAGCAGCTACTCTGAATCGTTCAAAGAAATCCATACGTCCAGATATGTGTATGATGTTTATTAAATGAAAAGAATTACAAGCAATAACTTAGGCTAACTGGAATAACTAAAGTAGGTGGCAGGGTGGTCAACAGAAAATATCAAAATAAAAAAAATCCCAAGAGAAGAGGTAAACCCTGTGCCAATTACCGGAAATGATAGTAACCAAAAAGAACATATGCAGCCTAAACAAATAAGGATAAACAACACAAGCTAAATACACATTTTTGGTCCTACACATACATTATGAAAATCTGGTGGTGGAGGATTTTTTATGATACAATCAAAGGCAAAACTTTGACTTTTGTGAACAAAACAAGTACTGGGGATTTCTATGTAAAGAGGACATTTTATTTCTCAAATTTGTAAATTTCAGATGGAAGTAATACCAGTGGTGATAGGTTAAAATTGGTCTTAGCTGTATTTAAAGAAAGTTTGGAAAACATATTCAATTTCTTGCCTGTAGTTAGGTGACCAGGTCAATACTAACCAGGAGACGGTTAGCCTAGCTTAGCTTAGCATAAAGTGTGGAAACTAAGGGAAACAGCTAGCCTTGAGCTATTAAAAAATCTAGCGACTCAGCTATTTCTTGCCTAATCATCTGCTCTATTTACTGTGCAGACATACTAGTGGTATTCATCTTCTCATTTAACTCCCAAAATGCCAAACTACTCCTTTAAAAATAAAGTTTTGCTTTGCAGTGTGTGCACTGAATCCTTGAGTTACAACCAGGTTTGGAAGCTTGTAACATGCTGTAAACTGATTCAGAATTTAATCGATCTGTTTGTGCATCATCCGTCCTCACCTCTCCACAGGAGCATCTTCCCACCTTCCTCTTTAACGGCTATGAGGATCTGGACACGTTCAAGTTGCTGGAGGAGGAGGACCTGGATGAGCTGAACATCAGAGACCCCCAGCACAGAGCTGTGCTGCTCACCGCTGTGGAGCTGCTGCAAGAGTATGATGGTGGGTCAGGTAGTCAGCAACGTGTTATTGCTCACCTGAACACTACACAAGACTCTAAACACATGAATATTGCCAAATAATAAGACAAACATGCAGAGACACATTTGACAAATATAATAATAAGGTTGACGTTCACTTTTTTACGAAACCTGAAGGTCACCATAGTTCTCCGACATGCTTGTGAAACTGTGGTAACGTGGGAATTTAAAACCATTGTGCTACCGTTTGACTTCCATTGCCCCTAAAGTAGTGTTATTATGACAAGGATGGTCTGTGAGTTAGGAAAATGGCAATACTGCATTTTTGCACTCTACAGCTCACTTTACCTCAGTCTTTGAAAGGGAGGAGTGAGCGGAGGGATACTCAATTGGTTGCAACCTGCAACCTCACCACTAGATGCCACCAAATACTAAGTACTGCGGCTTTAAGGAATAGGGTGGATTTCAGACAGTCCTGCAACAGTGGCCACATTCGATTACTATATATACTATATTTCTACATATGATTTATATGTCTGTGATATAGCTGTGAAGGTTAGTTTCAGCTTGTGACTGCTGACTGACTGCTGATTGACATACTGTAAGTTTGTTTGTAAGACTCCTTCCTTCACTATCATGAATAATGTTACAAGTGGGACATCTTCTTTAAGTCATTTCCAGTCCACAACTTTAAAGAGTCTCTTGAAGGGCTTTTCCATTGGCAGTTTTGGCCATGCTAAGACAGATGAGACTAGACGTATGTTTGAAGCTTCTACCTGAATCTCTGTAGTTTGAAGTTTAGTTTCTCTCCTGCATCCCTGTTTGTACTGATTCAGATCAATTCAAGTCAATTTTATTTAATAAACAAATCCCAATTTTGCCTCATGGGGTTTTACAGTCTGTACACGATACAACGCCCTCTGTCCTTTACAATGCGACCCTCTCATTGAATAAGGAAAAACTCCCCAACCAGAAAAAACACTTTTAACAGGGAAAAATGAAAAAATGAAAGAAATGTAGAGCAACAGAGGAGGGATCCCCTTTCCAGGATGGACAGATGTGCAATAGATGTTGTGTGTATAGAGTAACAACATATTGAAAATACAACATAGAAAATCCATATATCAAAAACTTATACATATATCCATCGTCAACCACTTATCACATTAGGGGTCGCGGGGGAGCTGGAGCCGACCCCAGCTGACACTAGGCAAGGCGGGGTACATCCATACCGGGGTGCCAGTCCATCACAGGGCTGACGCATAGAGACAGACAACCATTTACACTCACATTCACACCTACGGGCAATTTAGAGTCAACAATTAATACATGTAACATGAACATAATTGATATCTTCTTTATTTTACAGTTTCACTCTCAGCTGTATTAGAGGACCCAACATTTCCTGATTTTACTGCTTCATAATTACAGCTTTCAAATTACAAAATAATGGGGCTTTTAATGTGAAGAGTTTATGGGAAATGAAATGAGTGGCCTGAATTAACAGAACCTTGGTAGTACCTCTTCTTCAATAAAAACATACTGCAAGGAGGAAGAGTACAAAAATAGCAGGGGACTTTTTTTGTGAAGATCATAGGAAATGAAATGTGTTTATCCATCGTTTTACAGCTGCTCCTATGTGACCACTTGTCACAGCCATGGTTACACACCCTCAAGCGGGTAGCCCCGTTGTAATGGAGATGCAAATCCCTGCCATGCTGGGCTGACGTGCAGAGTCAAAACGAGTCAAACCAGGCCAGCACACATGTAGGGAAAAAGGCTATTAATATGTCTGTCTGTGCTGTCTGCAAAGACAAAACATGCGCACAACACATGCAAAGTTCCCCAGCAGTTGAGATCATAAGATGTGACAGTGTGCCCCCTGTTGGTGGCGTTGTTCATTGCAGGAAGCAGCGACCCAGAGCGAGGCGGTCAGTCTGGAGGCTCACAGGAGAAGCTGCTCCTGGACCGCCGTGGCCTCACGGGGGACTCGCCGCGGGACTCCGGCTGCTACGAGAGCAACGAGAACCTGGAGAACGGTAATGACAGCCTGAGTCGCCTGTGAACACTGTCCTCCTCCTCCTCCTCCTCTTCTTCTGCCTCATCCTTCACTAGAAAGACTCGTGTCGTCTTCAGTCCTTCTTGATGCTTCAGCGTTCCAAGCCGCCAAATTCAGTTTTCATGCTCTTCTGGAAAGACTCTGCTATCGTCACATTTACTTCTGGTGCTGTTTTTTTCCCCAAGCTTCCTCTTCAAGTCATACTTTCTTCTGTTTCTGCATCATTGAACTGTTTTGCTGTCACTGTTTTTGTCTGTTAAGGGCTTTTGAGAAGTGACATTACTTGCCTTTCTTTACGAACATAACATCGTCAATATCATAATCACGATGGGATAACACAAGGTTCTCTGTTACTACGGGACTAGAAGGTTCATCATGTTAAACTGAGCAGTGACCTTAAGACATTTTTACAGCCTTGAGCAAACTAAATGTGGAGCAGCTTGTAGGTCTACACACAATTAGATCTGCAGTTGTGAGATGTGTGGTGGTTTTTGCGATTGCTGAAAACGGAGACTGTTGAACCGACGTGTGATAAGATTTACGTAGTTAAAAAAAAACACTTTCTCAGTAATTGCAGTACATATTTACTGTGAATGCTTGCTTTTTATTCATAGCTATATCATTCTTATTGTGGTTATTTGGTTTGGCTTAAAAATGGTCAAATTGCAGAGTTGTGCTTACTGTAAATGAGGGTTCTTGTGAATGTCAAAAGGTCATGTGGTTTGAGATCAGCCACACCTGTACAGTGTATTTCTCTCAAGATTTTGCTGTTTGTGTTTGTATATTTTTTTAGTCCAGTAAAATATATGTTGCACAATATTTTATCATGTGCCTGAAAACTGCATAATGCAGAAGAATTAAAATATTTACTAAATAGTATAATTATACTTGTTAAAATATGGCATTTTGTATAAATGTATATGCACTAAAATGCAGACTTAGGACAACCTTTAAAATGGTTTAACACTGTTAAAGGTCAAGTTAAACTCAAATTTTAACACTTTTGACAGAAGTGTGGCAGGTCTGAAGTCTCAGCATTTTCTGAAGTGTGCTTCTGTCATGGCTGAGCGTGAGGAATAAATTACTCCATGCTTTACCAGACTTGACTGCTTTCTTCTTTTCCTTTCATTTATCATTCATTTGTAGCACACGTTTAGATTTTGTTTTGTTTTTTTCCTTGGGTGTCCTTTTCACGATGGAGTGCTCCAGGGATGATGTATTTTTGTTGGCCAACCAGGAAATTAGCATCTCCCTGGGTTCCCTCGGCAAAATGCCAATGGGAGAAAGTAAGATCTGAACAAATGATACTTATGTTTTGTTATATCTATATGGATAATCTCCACAAAAAGACGATTTTTGACTTTTTTTTTCATAATGGGCATCAGCCAACGCCTGAGCACATTAAGCCCATTAGCAAGCAGGACGCCTCTGCAGGCAGCCCAGTGTTGTAGATCTAGAACACGTGACGTCGCCCCTTGTGTTAATCAAATTACCATCCTACCAGCAGGCCTCAGTAGATGAAGCCCAGTGGGCTTCTAACAACGTCCTGACTGGGAGAAACCGTGCAGGAGTGTTCAATGAATGTTTACTTAAGAAATTTTCTGTAGCATTTGTTATTGTTAAGCTGTTATATTTTATCAGATGGAGGAAAAAAATAAAACCAGCCAAAGATATCGGCCAAAAAAAAAATCAATCTGCATCACATATTGGCTTTCCTGATTCTGTAAAAACATTTGCATTGGCCATGAAAACCTGTATCGGTCAACCTCTAACGCTAACTCATTTCTAAGATTCAGACTCATTCCTGTAGCACTCTATAGCCTCTCTTTTCCAACACTGAGCGCTCTGCTGTTGTTCTGTTAAAGTCAAATACACTCTGACGGCCCGGCATGATCTGCACACACTTCACTTGTTTATTTCAGGAAGGGACAAAAAGACAGCATCCATGAGCAGGTCCTCCTCCGGTTTTGAGTCGAGCCACCTCCCATCCCCAGAGTACCCAGCCCTCCCCCTGACACTGACCAAGACTTCATGCCTGCCCTGTATCTTACCACCACTAAGACCCCTGCAGAACAGCTTAAGCCTTCTAAGCCCAGCAAAAGGTCACCGTTCCAGTGGAGTCATTGCTCGGAGCCTGAGCTGCATGGAGCTAAGGAGAAACCCAGCACCAGACCTGCTGAGGAGGAGTTTCTCCCGTACTGTCCTCCACAAACAGCGGGAGGGAAAACTCATCGACTCTAAAAACTGGACGCTGTCCTCCGGCATCAAAATGGAGGAGAGCAGACGGGACACAGAAAACACTCAAAAACTTTTTGAGCTCATGTTTCCATCCTGGCAATCTTCAACCACATCATACAAGGCTGCACGCAGCACTGACGCTGCGAATGGATTTACCCCTAAACAAGCAGAAACAACAGAAGTCACACACCTCCTCCAGCTGCCACCGACAGTCCCGGCAGAAAGGTCCAGTCATCCATTAACTACACCTTCCTTACCAAACCCAGAGCCGGTACTGACAGAGACTGTCAGCATGTACAGCTACACAAACCACATCTCGTCAGATAAGACCATTCACTCAGTTTCAGCCAATTCTGAAGCCCGCCAGCTGATGATGAAAAGAAATAAGAAGACATCCATGAAGTCACTTTCTGACAATGTGTTGGCCTCAGAAGTACAGTGAACTGTCAATTTACGGATGTTAAAAGCTGCTGTTGAATGCTGATCATCGTAACTAGGGCTGCACAATTATGGTCAAAATGCTAATTATTTTTTTCTCAGTACTGACATCATGATTATTACATTCCTGCTACAGATCTGTGCATCATAATAAGACTGGTCCATATTTACAGTCTGTCTTCGAGATGCAAAATATAAATAATGTATGAAAATGTTTTACCCAAAATATTACTCTTCTACGCTGGACTGCAGCCGCAACATTTAGCAAAATTTCTCATAGGATGCTGCGTTAATGTGCTCCTGCAGCAGCATGACGGCTCCCCAAAAGTGAAGCCAAAACATCTGGATCGCCTCCTGGTGGCTGGCTGTTCATGCAGGAAGTGATTCGTTTTCTAAGACGAGCAATTTAAACGTCAATATCGCAGTCGATCATTAATTGAAGGAAGCCAAAATTGTGATTGATATTCGATTAATTGTGCAGCTCTACTTAAAACCATGTTTTTTTTCAGTATGTTTGAAGTACAAATGTTTTTTTTTTTTCCAAATAACCCATGATTTCTGTAAATGTAACTGTGGATTTGTTGTGTGTGCCATGAAACTTCTGAGGTGAAAGTGCAAGCGGAGAAATGTATCTTTGGTACATTTTTCACAATAACCAGAAAATATGAAACAGTGGGTATAGAGCGTTTTTATAGGTTCAGGTGGACTCAACAGAAAGTTCCCTATGGTTTCTTTCAAAATCTTATTTCCAACAGTCTAGTAGTATCAATCCTCCCTCAGGATTCAAACCTAAAGTTTAAACAATGTTGAGTTATGTTAATAATGCTAAATTGCATACAACATATTTAATCATACATTTTTTTGTCTGTTCAAAATGTACCTTAAAGGGAGATTTGTCAAGTATTTAATCCTCTTATCAACATGGGAGTGGGCAAATATGCTGCTTTATGAAAATGTATATATATATTTATTGGAAATCAATTAACAACACAAAACAATGGCAGATATTGTCCAGAAACCCTCACAGGTACTGCATCTAGCATAAAATATATGTTCAAACCATAACATGGTAAACTGCAGGCCAACAGGCAACAACAGCTGTCAGTATGTCAGTGTGCTGACTTGACTATGACTTGATCCAAACTGCGTTTGATTATCATAAAGTGGTCATGTCTGTTAAGGGGAGGCTGGTGGGTACCCAGAGAACCCATTTACATTCACATATCTGGAGGTCAGAGGTCAAGGGACCCCTTTGAATATGACCATGCCAGTTTTTCCTCGCCAAAATTTAGCACAAGTAGGTTTTCTAGTTTCATATTTCAATATCTTCACTCTTTAACACTGAGCTACAATTTAAAAATCATGTTGCATTTATACATTAAAGAAATTAGCGGCATTAAAGCAAATTTGTATTAACACGTTATTATCGCGTTAACTTTAACAGCCCTACTAGTTACACCTCACAAAGTCCAGTTGGAGCTGGTCAACATGGAGTACTCGTCTCTATTTCAGATGTTCTCCTTTAGTTAAATCCAGTTCGTAGAGTCCAACAACACAAGCAGCATCATCAGGAGGCAGTGATGAGTCAACCATTTATTGTGCATCAAACACGGTCTTTATTAATTAAGGTATAATTGGCAGTGTTGATAGAAAGTTAATGGTCTTAGAGGTTGAACAATTTCATTTCACCCAGCAAGAATTTAGAGGAAAACTGGCTGTTTTTTCACATCAGTAAATTATTTACAGTATTTTCCTTTTCATTAATTTAAGTAATAAATGTTTCTTTTATATGTAAAGTAAATTGTAAAATACCAACAAGGCTGTTAATCACTGTCCTGCTTTCACATCATTAAATGTTTTTATGTTTGAATTAAGTTCATCTTTCTGACAGTAGATCTCTGTACTCAAAAGCAACCCTAGTAGAAATTTAAAAAGCAGCATTTATTATGACATTCTCTCATAACCACTCCCAGTACCTCCAAACTATTGTTCAAACCAGTGTATCATGTAAGGGATAATGTACAGTGGGACGGTCATTGTAGTGAAGTAAACCCCAACAGGACGATCTTGTATCACCCTGAGGGGGTTTATGTCACAACAGTGAACAGCTAGCTGTGCGGTATCCTGCTTATGATGCAGCTACTACATAAAAATCAATAATTTGACACAAAACAGTGACAGTGACATCAAGACTGAGCCCATAGCAACAGTCTTTTAAACTTAGCAATGGTCTGTTATAAATAAATACCAGACGCAGTGATTGACCAATGAGAATCAAGTATTCAACAAAGCTGTGTAATCATTTTCTATAAATTATTTCCTAGAGCAGGTGCCCCATGTGCCAAGGCTGATATCCTTGCTGCAGTGGCCCTGGGTTTGAATCCTGCCTGGAGCCCTTTGCTGCATGTCATACCGTTTCACCACTATCATTATCAATAAAATAAAAAACCCTCGGCAAAAAAATAATACTATAGTTTAGCTTGTGGCGGCATTTCATCGAGGCACTCCCTGACCAGCCCCAGTGCGTCCAGGGCGGTGCCCCAGGCCAGGGTGATCCCCCAGGCCCCGTGGCCGTAGTTGTGTACCACCGGCACCTTGCGACCCTGCAGCCACACCACCTCCCTCTCCACCCTCGGATTCCTCCGGGTTGGCCTCAGACCGACCCACTCGCTGAGAACTTTGGCGTTGCTAAGCGATGGCTCCAGAGCGCTGCAGCGCTCCAGGATGCTCTTCTTGTCGCCTTCGTCCAGTTGTAGTCGCCAGTCTCCCTCCTGCCTTGTGCCACCTATAGTCACGTTGCTTATGCCGGGGTAGATGTAGGTCTTTCCGTCTCCAACTCTGATGAAGTGCTGCAGCCAGGGGGCCTCCATCTTGAGGATCTGGCCTCTGACCGGGTACATCTTGTCGTCACCCACCAGTGTTTTGGAGCCCAAACCCGAGCAGTTGACAATGATATCATAGCTGTTGCTTAACTCCTGAAGACTGTTGACCTTCCTCTGTTCTACTTGGCCTCCAGCCTTTCTGAACCTTTACAGAACAAGAGTTTATGTTGTTATAAAGAGAGTATTCAACCATTCACCTCACTGGAATCAAAACAGAAATTGAACTTCAACTAACTGTAAATGTTTTGAGTTTGTTGTAATTTTATTTAAATTCTTTCAGGAATAGTAACAATAATTATGACGATCTAACTCCATGTTGACCTTTAGAGTTTAATACAGAGGACAAACCTTTTCTCGAGCCACAGCAGGTAGCTGGAACATTCACATTTTATGGTGGTGATTGCATGGCCAATCTTGTAACCAGGAAACTTTTTCAACTCACGGTCCGTCATGAATCGAAAGCTAATCACAAACTCTGACCAGAAAGGCTTATCAGCTGGAAGGTCTTTAAAAATCTGCCAGCTGAAAGAGAGTCAAAACAACAATCAGTGGACGCAGAGAGGTCTACTTATCCTCTTTTTATAGAGCTGTTATTACCCAGAGCTCAGCATGACTCCAGCATCCGGTGAGTGTTGGGACAGAGCAATGGCCAACAGGTGATCAAAGCTGTTCTTGAACCATTGCTTTTGTCTTTCTAAGGGAATATCTGATAGAGAAATAGAATGAAATATGTGATTTCAACATGCAAGACTAAACTTTACTGCATATGTACATATAAAGGAGATGTGTAATGAATTTATGTGAATAACAAATGATTCTCACAAAATCGTACTGACTGCATAATATTTTAAAATATTTCACAGTTGAGAAAGATTATTGCATACCAGGATATTCTACAGCAAACATGAGCCCAGCAGCTCCATCGCTGGTGGTGTCTGGACTGAACTTGTCGGCCAGCAGAGTGACGGAGCAGAGAGGAAAAGCCTCAGCGATGCAGACAGCAGTGGAGAAGCCGATCACACCCGCTCCCACCACCACAACCCGGACACCTTTCATCCTGGACAGGTCTGCGCCTCAAACTGGAGGTAAACTGGAGCGAATCTGGAGGTAGAGAATTGTGTCAAAGGCTGATTTATTACCGCGTGGTAACCTTGGTGACTGGAAGTTAATCCACAACTACTAGCCTTCACCCTCACCATAAACACTCATATCATTAACCAAAGCTGTGATTTATCTTGTGTGGTTTTAGGTTTGGTGGACTTTCATTTGATGTAACATTTTGTTGATGATTCTATTCAACAAGCATATAAACATCACTGACTGATTTTTTAAAATTATTTTCTCTTCTTCATCAGATAAGTCAGAGTAGCTGTACAACAATGTAAAAACATTTAATTATATGTAAAAATCAAGCATTTAAAATATAAAAATAATAATGATTTTATAAAGTGATCATTTATAATATCTTAATCTGTATTAATAACTTCTGATGAAATAAATATATACATATATTAGAGTGAAAATACCATATTTCCCTCTATACAGTTATTTTATTTTACAGTAGTACTTTAGTTGTGCTCATTTTTCAGCAGAATGACCTTTGTATTAATATATATATATACACTGTATAGAACATTAAATTCTTCCTACTGCTGCATGAATGTATAAAACACTTTAATTTGTACCAATGCATCATATTATTAAGATATCACTTATAATTTGTTATATCTTAACCTTCACTAATAACTTTAACTGTCAAATAAATATAGTGGTGTGAAAAATACCATATTTCCCTCTATACAGCACTTTTATTTTACAGGAGCATAAAAAATGGAAATCTACCAACAATTTAAAAGTGACAGCAGTTAGTTTTAAATGAATTACATCTGACTTTTTATCATTACAACTCAACTCCTACAACTGGTTCCAGGTCCAAGTGGTGGAATGTAATTTCCTAAATTTACTCAAGTATTGTTCTTAAGTACAAATACAAAGTACTTGCACTTTAGTGTTTCCATTTTATGTATTTTTCTACTTCCCTCCACCAATACCAGTCTTAAGTACAAATACAAAGTACTTGCACTTTAGTGTTTCCATTTTATGTATTTTTCTACTTCCACTCCACCATTTCACCCATACTTGCTTCCCTCCACTGGCTCCCTGTCACTTTTAGAGTTCATTTTCAGACTTTATTATTTGTCTATAAAGCACTTCATGGATTGGCTCCCTCCTGCCTATCTGCCCTTTTATCTCCCTACACCTCAACTGGGTCACTCAGGTCTTCTGACCAGTCTCTTCTGGTCATCTTTGGTGGTTGCAGGCCCCAGTTTGTGTAACACATTGCCCCACCATATCAGCTCTGCCTCCTCTATGGAATCACTCATAGCAAAGCTCAAGGCCCACCTCTTTTCTTTGGCTTTTGAATGTACCTGAATTGTGAAAACCATCCATCCATCATCAACCACTCATCCCATTAGGGGTCGCGGGGGGCTGGAACCGATCCCAGCTGGCATTGGGCGAAGGCGGGGTTCACCCTGGACAGGTCGCCAGTCCATCGCAGGGCACATAGAGACAGACAACATATAGACAGACAGCCATTCACACTCACATCCACACCTACGGGCAATTTAGATTCATCAATTAACCTAAATTGCATGTCTTTGGACAGCTTACAAACTCCACACACCCAAGCCGGATTTGCACCTGCGACCTTCTTGCTGTGAGGCAAGAGTGCTAACCACTGCATCACCGTGCAGCCCATTGTGAAAACCATTTGGTCTTTTTAATGCTTTAAGTAGTAGTACACATGGATTTTAACTTGGCCCCTGTTTGTGTATATGTGTTTGCTTTTGTCTTTGTGACTTGACTGTTTGCTCTGTTGTACAAAACCTGTTGGATCACAATGTAAATTCTTCATCAACTGATGACAGGGTTATTTTTCTGAAGCAATGAAAAACTGGCAAAAAACATATGATGATCTTATATTATATGATGTATTGCTGTAATTAATTTACAGCAATACCCAACATTATATAAAGTAGTTAAAATTAGCTCAACCTTAAGACATCTCCAGTAGTAAAATGCAGCACACGCATAAAAAAATAAAGGGTCAGAAGTTCTGCTCCTTGTGCTCCCTAGCTGCTGTAGTTCATATTGTTGCATTCTTCCTATTTTGTATTGCAACCGATGCACATACATTTCCCCTCGGTATATCTTATTTTACAAGATTATAATTAGAGAACATTGCAGCTGATAAAGTCTTTTACATTAAAATAACAATTAAAAAAAAAGTAAATGTAAAACAAATCCACCTGCCTGTAATGGTAACCCAGGATCTCCTGCAGACGAGTCAGTAAATGTGTTTTTCTTCTGTATGCAAAGGACGTGCAGGTCCTACAGGAAGCGTCCTCGGCAGTGACAACGATTATACTTACATGAACAACAGTCCGCTGGCCAAGAAATGTCTCGTTTGCATCGATAATTTCCTCTGACTAGCTGCGTGTTAACGCTTTAAACGAATATTCTGTCAAAATTAGCTCATTAAATAAATAAATGAATAATACGGTGAAAATATCGATAGATCTATAGAATATATGTCGCTGTTGAACAACATAAATCAACTGCGAGAAAGTCTCGTGAGAATCGCGTCTATCTCGCGATAACACGCACATGAACGCCCACATCCATGGTTCAGACGATCCACAAGGTAAGGTCCTAAAAGCTCACTACTACTATGAATTACCACGCGGTTCGTGCGCTAAAACTAGTTGGATCCGACCACGAACAGAAACACTGAACTGTTATTATCTTAAGACGCTATTTCAGGCGCTCACCTTGCTATTTGTGTTAGCGTTGGCCCGTTTCTGGCTAGCAGCGGACGCATTGTCTGAGACGATGGACGTTAGCTTGCTAGCTAACATTCACGTCGCTGCAGTTTCTGCCTGAGTTTTGAGACCAAACATTTGCAGGTAAACGTTGTTTGAATGCAGCAGACCGTAACGAAAGTTTGTTCAAAGACATGCACCAAGCTGTGAAATGTATAGTCGTGTAAGTAACACGGCTGTGTGGTTGCAAGCTCAGTTTGTCGATGAGCTATTTCAGCAATCGGCAAACAATTTCGGTAATCACTGAATGGGTTGTGTTCCCCTGAAAGCCAAACACTGTTTCAAGCTTTTCAAAGTAATGTGTGGATTCATTTTCCAATTTAAATTATTAATTTGAGTTTGGACTGTTCAGAAAAGCAATCCGAAGCCATTGCCTTTGGCTCATGAAGACTACACATACTTTACATGGAGGACTGAACCTGCCAAATAATAAATAATAATAAGTAAAGAAATAAATGACTCAATAAATTAATAAATATGTCATTCAATGTATTTAAAAACACATTAAACAGTAAATGTAGCAACCAATTGATAACATTGAAAATGTTTTCATTTGCTTCTTTATCTTTATTATATATCTCCCTTATTTGCATTCATTAATTAAAAAGATAAAATGGATTCATTTTATTTATTTTTGCATTATTGTTATTGATTTGTTTTTGCATTTATTTGATATTAAATTATATTAGCATTTATTGTATTTTTTTAATTTGTGTATTTATTTATTTATGCACAATTTTCCCTTTGCATTTCACCTGTAATTTATTTCCCCAAACTCATTTATTTCTGTTCTCTGTTTTCTTTATGCGTTTATGCTTTTTACATTTCTTTATGCATTTCTGCCTTGTTATGCAAATGAGGGGCCTGTCACTCTGTGTCAACATGGGGTCAGGGTGCATGACTATACAGTATTAGTTGGCTAGACAGTGTTCATCCAGTTTTCGTCCCCGGCTCCATACAGCGGGTTATTGGCCTGCTGCTGCCCCCCGCTGCCGCTTCATACAGGTGTGCAGATCAACCCTCTGAAGCTGAACGCTTTTATGGGCCCACTGTCTCCTCCCCAAGTTGTAGCTCGTTCAGAGTGGGGACCTCCAGGCCAATGGTGCACACTGCCATGTGCATTGTCTCCATCATAGGACACCCAATGGTTCCGCATATGACACCAATCTGGGCTTGAGGCGTGGCACGTTACAGGGCGGCATCTGCCTCGGGGAAGAGACTGGTGGTCGGTCTGAAGCATTTCAGCTTCAGACGGTTTACCTGCACACCTGTACCGGCACAAGGCAGCGGCGGGGGGTGCAGCATGCCAACGCCTGCTGTACAGAGCCGAGAATGAAGCTGGGAGTGCAGCTAGCTGGCTAGCATACAGTATCGTCCGTCTACAGTATGCATGCTGACCCAAATGTGTTAAGAAATGTATAAAGAAAAGAATACAGAAATAGATAAGTTTTGGAAAATAAATAAGGGGCATAAATAATTTAAGAATAAATTCAAAATCGATAGAAATATGAATAACAATAAAATATGAATATAATAAATACAAAATTAAATACTTTTAAAATGTAATAATAGTAAATACATAAATACAAGGGAACTTTTATGTCACAATTTCACATCTCTTGTATTATCAAACAGTAAAATATCTAAAAGATATTAATTTTACAATGATTACAATGATACAAAACATTTTTTAAATAAATTACTTGAAATGATAGATAGATTATCAGATCTATTATATATCACCACATTACAACAGTCATCGTTAGTTCCAGCCCTAACACAAGAATTTGCTTTGTGTTTCCACAACTTCTCTTAAATAACAATGTATTGATCCAGAGCTGCAGCGATTAATCAAGTAATCGATTAGTTGTCAACTATTAATCGCCAACTATTTTGATGAGCGATTAATTGGTTTGAGCATGTCTTTAAGGAAAAAAAAGTCAAAATGATCAGATTCCAGCTTCTTAAATTTGAATATTTTCTGGTTTCTTTACTCCTCTATCACCGTAAACTGAATATCTTTGAGTTGTGGACAAAATGAGACGTCTGAGGACATCATCTTGGGCTTTGGGAAACACTGATCGTCATATTTCATCATTTTCTGACATTTTTTAGACCAAACAACTAATTGGTTAATAAAGAAAATAATCAACAGATTAATCAATAAGGAAAATAATCCTAAATTGCAGCACTATATTGATTAGGTAGTAAAAGTTGTAAATTGAAAGGCACACTTGTGGAATGTATTGTATGTATTTGTTTCTCTCAGTCTTATGCACTGTAACTGTTTTAATAGATGATTTCTTTTCATTCCCTGCAGGAACAGAAGTATTGTTTTGGGGAGAAGATGTCTCAGAAAGCAACCGACAGGACCTCATCACTCGTTGCTCTTCATTCAGATTCACATAAGCAGAGCATCCTGAGCAAATTTGACAAGCTGAGGAAAAGGGACGTGCTGTGCGACATCACTCTTGTTGTGGAAGACGTGCACTTCAAGGCGCACAAAGCCCTGCTGGCAGCGAGCAGCGACTACTTTTCCCTCATGTTCACGGCAGAAGATCAGGTCAGTCACTCCACCTACCAGCTGGATGGCATGGCAGCTAAGATGTTTGCAGCAGTGCTGGATTTCATCTACAGCGCCCAGGTGTCTGTGGACGAGAGCACCACAGAGCAGATTCTGGCCACGGCTCGTCTTATGGAGGTTAACGACCTTGTCAAGGCGCTCACTGAACTCACACACTCCACTGCAGCGATTAGAGATGGGGAGGTAAAGGTCGACATAGCAGAGGTGCCAGATCGGTCGAAACGCAAAAGAGGACGGCCAAAGAAAAATGTGCTGATTGTAACAGAGCTGGAGGGGAGAAGTGCCCTATGTGAGAGCTCAGAGGAGGGACTGGCTGGAGATATGGACTGTGTAGTGATGGAGTCACAGGCTAAAGACAATGCAGATTGTAACTCAAGAGCCAACCAGAACCGAAAGAGCAAACGCAAAATCAGACCGCCGGTGAAATACAAGAGCTACAAGGTGGACAGTGACACGGCAGGGAGTGAAGAGCCTGGGAAGAGAGGCAGGAAAAGGAAATATCCTGACACCGAGGCCCGATGTGAGGACTGTGGCAAAGTGTTCAAAAACCACCTCTTCTTAAAGATTCACCAGAGGACTCATACAGGTAAGCTGCCTTGTGAGTTATGATTTTAAAAAGTATAATTATGTTATATTATGTTGAAAAAAAGTCAATGTATAGTATGTTGAAAAAAGTAATAAAAAAATCATAGTATAGTATGTCGGAAAAAAGATAGTATAGTATGGAAAAAAAACATAGTAGTGTGTCAAAAAATGAAAAAAAGCCATTGTATAATATGTCAGAAAAACGTCATAGTATAGTATGTCGAAAAAAAATCATAGTATAGTATTTCAAAAAAAGTTCATAGTACAGTATGTCGAAAAAAGTCAGTATATTGAAAAAAACGTCATAGTATAGTCTGTTGAAAAAAAGTGATAGTATAGTGTGTCTAAAAAAAAAAAAAAAAAAAAAAAAAAAGTCGTCATAGTATTGTATGTCTAAGAAAAAAAAAAAGGCATTGTATTGTATATCTAAGAAAAAGGCATTGTATAGTATATCTAAAAAAGTCATAGTATAGTATGTCGAAAAAAAGTCACATTGTAGTATGTCTAAAAAAAAGTCAGTGTATTATTTTAGAAAAAAAAGGTATAGTATAGTATGTCTAAAAAGTCAGTATAGTATGTTAAAAAACATCATAGTATGTCTGTCGGGGGAAAAAAGTCATAGTATAGTACGTTGAAAAAAAAAAGTCATAGTATTGTATGGCGGGAAAAAAAGTCATTATAGTATGTCAGAAAAAAAGTCATAGTATTTTAGGTCAGGGAAACAAGTTCATAGTATAGTATGTTGAAAAAAGTCATAGTATAGTATGTCGAAAAAAGTCATAGTTTTGTATGTCGAAAAAGTCAGTATAGTATGTCTAAAAAAAGTCATAGTATAGTACGTTGAAAAAAGTCAGTATAGTACGTTGAAAAAAGTCAGTATAGTATGTCGAAAAAAAGTCATATTATAGTATGTCAAAAATAGTCAGTATAGTATCTCTAAAAAAGTTAAAGTATAGTATTAGTATAGTAAAAGTCAGTATAGAAAAAAAAAAAAAAAAAAAAAAAAAAAAAAGCCATAGTATTGTACGTCGGGAAAAAAGTCATAGTATTTTATGTCGGAAAAAAAGTCATAGTATAGTATGTCAGGGAAAAAAGTCATAGTATAATATGTTTAAAAAAAGTCATAGTATGCCAAAAAAAGTCATAGTATAGTATGTCAGAAAAAAAGTCATAGTATTCTATGTCGGAAAACAGTCATATTATAGTACGTAGAAAAAATGTCATACTATAGTATATTGAAAAAAAAGTCATAGTATAGTATGCCAGAAAAAAGTCATAGTATAGTATGTCGGAAAAAAGTCATAGTATAGTATGTCGAAAAATATCATAGTATAGTATGTCGAAAAAGTCAGTATAGTACAGTACAGACCAAAAGTTTAGACACACCTTCTCATTCAAAGAGTTTTCTTTATTTTCATGACTATGAAAATTGTAGATTCACACTGAAGGCATCAAAACTATGAATTACACATGTGGAATTATATACTTAACAAAAAAGTGTGAAACAACTGAAAATATGCTTTATATTGTAGTTTCTTCAAAGTAGCCACCTTTTGCTCTGATTACTGCTTCACACACTCTGCTTTCTCTTGATGAGCTTCAAGAGGTCGTCACCTGAAATTGTCTTCCAACAGTCTTGAAGGAGTTCCCAGAGCTGCTTAGCACTTGTTGGCCCTTTTGCCTTCACTCTGCGGTCCAGCTCACCCCAAACCATCTGGATCGGGTTCAGGTCCGGTGACTGTGGAGGCCTGGCCACCTTCTTGGTCAAATAGCCCTTAAACAGCCTGGAGGTGTGTTTGGGGTCATTGTCCTGTTGAATAATAAATGATGGTCCAACTAAACGCAGACCGGATGGAATAGCATGCTGCTGCAAGATGCTGTGGTAGCCATGCTGGTTCAGTATGCCTTCAATTTTGAATAAATCCCCAACAGTGTCACCAGCAAAGCACCCCCACACCATCACACCTCCTCCTCCTCCATGCTTCACGGTGGGAACCAGGCATGTAGAGTCCATCCGTTCACCTTTTCTGCGTTCCACAAAGACACGGTGGTTTGAACCAAAGATCTCAAATTTGGACTCATCAGACCAAAGCCCAGATTTCCACTGGTCTAATGTCCATTTCTTGTGTTCTTTAGCCCAAACAAGTGTCTTGTGCTTGTTGCCTGTCCTTAGCAGTGGTTTCCTAGCAGCTATTCTACCATGAAGGCCTGATTCACACAGTCTCCTCTTAACAGTTGTTCTAGAGATGTGTCTGCTGCTAGAACTCTGTGTAGCATTGACCTGGTCTCTAATCTGAGTTGCTGTTAACCTGCCATTTCTGAGGCCGTGTGACTCGGATGAACTTCTCCTCCGCAGCAGAGGTGACTCTTGGTCTTCCTTTCCTGGGGCGGTCCTCATGTGAGCCACTTTCTTTGTAGCGCTTGATGGTTTTTGCAACTACTTGGGGACACTTTCAAAGTTCTTCCCAATTTTTTGGGCTGACTGACCTTCATTTCTTAAAGTAATGATGGCCACTCGTTTTTCTTTACTTAGCTGCTTTCTTCTTGCCATAATCCAAATTCTAACAGTCTATTCAGTTGGACTATCAGCTGTGTATCCACCTGACTTCTGCACAACACAACTGATGGTCCCAACCCCATTTATAAGGCAAGAAATCCCACTTATTAAACCTGACAGGGCACACCTGTGAAGTGAAGACCATTTGAGGTGACGACCTCTTGAAGCTCATCAAGAGAATGCAGAGTGTGTGAAGCAGTAATCAGAGCAAAAGGTGGCTACTTTGAAGAAACTAGAATATGACATATTTTCAGTTGTTTCACACTTTTTTAAGTATATAATTCCACATGTGTTAATTCATAGTTTTGATGCCTTCAGTGTGAATCTACAATTTCCATAGTCATGAAAATAAAGAAAACTCTTTGAATGAGAAGGTGTGTCCAAACTTTTGGTCTGTACTGTATGTCTAAAAAAAGTCATAGTATAGTATGTCGAAAAAAGTCATAGTACAGTATGTCAGAAAAAAAGTCATAGTATTTTATGTCGGGGAAAAAAAGTCATAGTATAGTATGTTGAAAAAAGTCATAGTATTTTATGTCGGGGGGGGGGGGGGGGGGGGGTATAGTATGTTGAAAAAAGTCATAGTATAGTATGTGAAAAAGTCAGTATGTTAAAAAAAGTCATAGTATAGTATGTCTTAAAAAAGTCATAGTATAGTATGTCGGAAAAAAAGTCATAGTATTTTATGTCGGGGGGGGGGGGGGGGGGGTCATAGTATAGTATGTCGAAAAAGTCATAGTATAGTATGTTGAAAAAAATGTTAGTATAGTATGTCTAAAAAAGTCATAGTATAGTATGTCTCAAAAAAGTCAGTATAGTATGTCTACAAAAGTCATATTATAGTAAAAAAGTCATAGTATAGTATGTCTAAAAAAGTCATAGTATATGTCTCAAAAAAAAAGTCACTAGAATAGTATGTCAGGAAAAAAGACTAGAAAAGTATGTCTAACAAAAAGTATAGTATGTCTAAAAAAAAAAAAAAGATTAAAAAGTCGTCATAGTATGTCAAAAAACAAGACAGAAAATGTCATCATAGTATAGTATGTCTAAAAAAAAAAGCCATAGTATTGTATGTCGGAAAAAAAAGTCATAGTATAGTATGTCTAAAAAAAAGTCATATTATTGTATGTAGAAAAAAGTCATATTATAGTAGTAGAAAAAAGTCATATTATAGTATGTCGGAAAAAAGTCATATTATAGTATGTCGGAAAAAAGTCATATTATAGTATGTCGGAAAAAAGTCATAGTATTTTATGTAAGAAAAAAAGTCATAGTATTTTATGTCGGAAAAAAAGTCATAGTATAGTATGTTGGAAAAAAAAAGGTCATTGTATAGTATAATGTCAGTCATAGTATGGTATGTCATAAATGTCATGAATTTTTTTTTTTTTTTTTTTTAAATTAGTATTTTTAAAATCACAGTATAGTATGCCATCAAGTTTTCTGAAGCCGTAGTACATTTGTAGTTTTCCTGTGCGGCCCTCAACCATATGCTGGCCCCCTAAATATGCTTTGAGAAGCTCTGATCACCATCTGAAAGGATAATTCTGGTTCATTATAAATTTGGTCTTATTTTCATATTGATTTTTAAATCTATTTCTTATTAAAACACACAATTAAGGTGTTAAGAAAGATGTTTAATATTTACTTTGACTTGTGTGTTGTAGATTTAATAATGTCACAGTTGGATTATTTTAGAAAAAGGGAAAAGTGTGAAGTTGGAGCATCTGTGTCTCGGCACTGATCAAATTAACCTCAGCGTTGTGACTCTGGAGGCGGTACCACACTTACACCCTCACTGTGTTTCCTCGGCGTTTCCCCAGGAGAGAAGCCTTTTCGGTGCCTGGTTTGTGGAAAGGGTTTTACCCAGAAGCACACGCTGCTGGTTCACCAGCGAATGCACACTGGAGAGAAGCCGTTTGTTTGTACCGTGTGCTCCAAAGCACTCTCCACCAAACACGCCCTCCAAGAGCACATGAACCTCCACGAAGGTATCTGATCAAGTTACTACGTACTATATATTATTTTCTGTTTATTACCTTTTCCTCGTCTGTATATTAACATTGTTAAAATGTATTCCCATAAATCACCAAAGTCTATAGTGTGTAAGCGTCTTGCTCTCTGCTGCTCTGCTATAGATAATTTCTCTTTACCTGCATCCTTAGGAGACAAATCCTTCAGCTGTGATAAATGTGGAAAGACCTTCACTCAGAAGAGGCAACTTAAAAGCCATTACAGGGTCCATACAGGTGAGAATCACTTCAGCAGCAGCAGGTTAATACTACGATAACCACTCTAAATACTCAATGATGTTTTCCTTGTTCTCTTTTCTTAACTGAAGGCAAATCATTACCTGAATGTGCTCAATGTCATCACAAGTTTATGGACACGGCTCAGCTGAAGAAGCACCTGAGGACTCATACAGGTAAAGTCAGACAAGCTATTGAAACTACACATTTACTGTGAATCTGTAATATATGGACGCACTTGATGACATAAATAATATCCTTACAGGTGAGAAACCCTTCACCTGTGAGATTTGTGGCAAGTGTTTTACAGCCAAGAGCACGCTGCAGACTCATATCAGGATTCACAGGTGAGAAATATATTTCAGACCTGAGGCCCCAGCAGTTAATAAACACAAGTTTCTATTTAACACCTTAAATTGATGCATAGACAAAACAAGGATCAACATTCAATTAGAAATCTAGGATCCAATAACCCTGAATTTACCATATTTAACACCACCGTAAAAATAAATAAATCCCACGTAATTCAACACACATTCCTTTATTAAAAACATCTCCTTCAAACAAATTCATTTGTTCAAGTTTCTCGCCAAAAACTTAATTTTACAATGACATTTAAACATCATGAAAACAGTGTAATTTACCTTGAACGTCTAATAATGTAACTCTATGACACCTCCGTTAATGCTCATAGCTCCGCTATTTATCCAAGCAGGACTGTGCTGTCCACCTGCTGCCAACAGGTAACATTATTAACTCTCGTCCCGTTGATGTCAACACGTATTTGTTGTTCGGTGTCGTTATCTTGGAAAAACATGGTGCACCCCTCAGGTTTAGTAGCGCTATGCTGTTGGGTGGTTTTTTTTCTCTCTCTGTTCTCAAACTGAAACATGATACAGCATTTGTATGTGTCATTGTGCATGCGTAACTGTCAGAAAGCATCAATACAGAGTAATCGATAGTCACAGAGGTGTCAAATGAGATGCCAAGAACGTGGACAACTACGGTTCTCTATTCCCATAACGGTACCTTTGGCACTGTAGGAAAAGATCTGTTCTCATCCCTACATTTAGTCAACAACATAGATGGAAGTAATAATCATATACATATATACAACAATGTAAAAATATTACTGCTAAACTAAAAATATGTACGTATTATAAAGTAATATAATTAAAGCATCAAAAGTAAAAATTCATCTATTCTGTCTGAGCAGTTTAGAAGGGAAATGTCTCTTTGTTCAAACTAGTTCAGGGGTTTTGAGTGTAGATGACTGTGACCCAGTTTGGAGAAACAGACCGGAGTAAAGCCATGTGCAGTTTGTGTACACTATATTTCAAATATTTTCACCGCTTTACGTTACCTCCTTGGAGAAAAAAACAACCTCTCAGAAGATGGGACTAGCTGGTCTACTGCTGCACTGATGGTTTGTTTGTGTTGGTGTCTGGTGAATCCAAACTAGCTGATCCAGGTAGCGGTAGACCAGCAACTCCAGTGTTCTATGAGGTAAAATTACAGTTTTGTTTTTGAGTCTGGATTTAGTGAGACCATAGCTAATGGCTTCAGTTCCCTGTCAGAAACGTCTGTCTGACAGCAAGGTACAGAGGTGAAAATATTCAAAATATATCATACACTTAAACTGATATTGATTTTTTAAAGGTGTCTAACATACATTTTGCTACCGGGTTCATCCACAGCAGTACATCACTTTGCTTCTGTGCTGTAGCTCCAGTCTGCTTCTCAAACTGGGGGCATACCAACTGTCATCAGCTGCAGATAATAACTATGTACCTCATAGAGCCCTACTTCAAAACACCCAATCAAAGTGTCCTTTTTCAGAGGAGAAAAGCCATATGACTGCAGCATCTGCAACAAATCATTCTCAGACCCTAGCGCGAGACGACGGCATGTGGCCTCTCACTCAGGGAAGAAGCCCTTCACCTGCTCCTTCTGCAGCCTCTCATTTACCCGCCTGGACAATCTGAAAACTCACACCAAATCCCACAACAAGGAAATAGCTGTGACAACAGACGCCACATCGGACGCCACGGCACCACCAGAGGAGGTACGCAACATCCTGCAGCTGCAGGAGTACCAGCTGCCCTCCAGCTCTGAGCAGGAGATCCAGCTGGTGGTGACAGGAGATGTGGACAACATTAACTTTGTGCCGGGTCAGAACCAGGAGATCAGCATCATCACAGCGGAGGGGGAGACAACGGACTCGGCCCACTCCAGACTCACCCTTCTCACTCAGTCGTCAGGAAACATGCAGAATGTGGCTCTGGTCACTCAAGGCGGCGTGGTAGACCAGAGCCCTCACATTCAGACTATCAGTATGCTGGAGGGCCAGATGACACACCAGCCTGAGCAGATGCATGTCATCACTCTGAGTAAAGAGGCAATGGAGCACCTACAGGCCCACCACGGTCCCCCGCAACCCCTCCAGATAGCACAGCGACCCGTCCAGCAGCTGCAGATGATGCACCAGCCGATCCACCAGCTGGCTGTCGCTCAGGACACGTCGCAGGGGCAGGTGAGCAGGGAGCAACACAACCAGCAGGCCATTCACATCAGCAGCCAGAGCAGCCAGCCCATCTCCATCAGCCAGACCAGTGAGCAGATCTCCAGCCACCACATCCAGGGACAGACGTTTCAGATCCAGGCAGGGACCGTCTCCTACCTGTACACCACCGGGCTGCCGCAGGAGAGCTGAGTGGGGGCCAAATACAGACTGATAATGCTGCTACAGTACATTAATGATGGACAAATAAGACTATCATTAGTGTTTTTCTGTCAACCAGATAAAGAAAGGTATTAATTAATCTAAGCCCAACAGTACACTTTAGGAAATGATCAGCAGTGAAACAAAATAAGCAATTTGTAGAAATTAATATTTCTTGATCAAATTCAGAGTGTAATGGTGCTACACATGTACAGTATATGACTGTGGTGGATGACAGTCTTAAACTGGATGATAAAAATGCCCTTATGAATAACAAATGATTATTACGTCTTAATTCACACATAACTAACATAGTAGATTTAACAGCGCTCAGCAGAGAAAGCGCTTGTTAAACGAGCATTCCTACCTGTGGCTGAATCTCACAGGTCTGGTAACGACGGCTCAGCAGTCAGGACACGCAGTCCAGACGGATCCTGAAAGACCAACAAAGGCTGATTTATCCAAGGACTGTGTACAGGCTTTATGTAGGGCTGTCAACCACTTATGACTATACAATGACTTTTTTTGACATACTATACTAGGACGGCTTTTTTTTGACATAGTTTACTATGACAAGTTTTTTTCGACATGCTATGACGACTTTTTTCAACATGCTATACAATGACGACATTTTTTTCCGACAATATACGATGACTCTTTTTTCAACATACTATACTATGACGATTTTTTTTGACATGCTACACTATGACAACGTTATTTGACAGTATACCATGACGAATATTTTCTTTTCAACATACTATACTATGATGACTTTTTGCAACATACTTTACTATGAAGACTTTTTTTTTCCGACAAATTATACTATGGCAACTTTTTTTTTCGCCATACTAAACAATGACTTTTTTCGACGTACTATACTACGACGATTTTTTTTCCAACATGCTATACTATGACGACTTTTTTAATTGATGTTATACCATGACTTTTTTCGACATACTACTGTGATGACTTTTTTTTACATGGTACACTTTGATGACTGTGCAGCCTTTTTTTTCGACATACTATACGATGATAACTTTTATCTTTCTTTTTGACTATGACGACTTTTTTCGACATACTATATATACTATGACAATTTTTTTTCGACATAGTATACTTTGGCAACTTTTTTCGACATACTTTAGTGTGAAGACTTTTTTTTTCCGACAAACTATACTATGACGCTTTTTTCGACATACTAAACAATGACTTTATTTCTACATACTAAACTATGACGACTTTTTTCGACATGCCATACTATGACAATTTTTTTCCGACAAACTATACTATGACAACTTTTTTGCGCCATACTATATGACGACTTTTTTAAAGACATACTATAGTATGATGATTTTTTTCGACATCCTGTACGACGATTTCTTGTCAACATGCTATACTGCAACGATTTTTTTCCAACATACTATACTATGACTTTTTTCGACATGCTAGAATATGACGACTTTTTTCGCCATACTAAACGATGACTTTATTTCAATACTAGGCTATGACGACTTTTTTCCGACATAGTATACGATCTTTTTTCAACATACTTTACTATTACGATTATTTTTTGACATGCCATACTGTGACGACATTTTTTTCATACTATATTTTCGACATACTATACTATGACAGATTTTTTTTGACATACTATACGATAATTTATTTTTCCCTCGACATATACTATGACGACTTTTTGAAACATACTATACTATGATGACTTTTTTCGATATACTATACTATGACAAATTTTTTACCGATATGTTATACTATGACTTTTTTTGACACACTAAACTGTGACGACTTTTCAACATACTATACGATGACTTCTTTTTTTCGACATACTACTATGATGACTTTTTTTACATGGTACACTTTGACGACTTTTTTTCTGAAGTACTATACTATGCAACCTTTTTTCGACATACTATGACATTTTTTTTTTGGACATAGTATACTTTGACTTCTTTTTTCGACATACTTTACTATGGTGACTTTTTTTCCGTCAAACTATACTATGACAACTTTTTTATAATAATGATTTATAATATGACCGTTTTCATGATTTATAAAAATGAAAAATTCGCATCTTCTGCTTTTGTAAATTTCCAACATTTCCGAAATGCTTTTTTCCACCATAGAATCATTTTACATGCTATAATACGACCGTTTCCATGATTTTTTTCAACATCAAAGAAATTTGACGTTTTCATCGAAAAATTTAGACATACTATACTATGACTTTTTTTTGTAAAATTTTCCAACATTTCACGAAATTACTTTTTCCACCATAGAATGATTTTACATGCTGTAATACGACCGTTTTCATTATTTTTTCCAACATAAAAAAAAATTGACGTTTTCATCGAAAAATTTCGACATACTATACTATGACGGTTTTTTTTGTAAAATTTTTCAACATTTCACAAAATGACTTTATTTCAACGTAGAATCATTTTACATGCTATAATATGACCATTTTCATGATTTTTTCCAACATCAAAGAAATTTGACGTTTTCATCGGAAAATTTCGACATACTATACTGTGATTTTTTTTGTAAAATTTCAACATTTCACAAAATGACTTTATTTCACCATAGAATCATTTTACATGCTATAAGATAAGATAAGATAAGATAAGATATTCCTTTATTAGTCCCACAGTGGGGAAATTTACACGTTACAGCAGCAATACAAATAAAATAAATTAGTATATACATAATAGAAAATAGAAAAAAAGTAAAGACAGAAAAAATGTGTCCATCATATCAATGATATGATTGTACATAAAGTCCTTATTGCACTTATGTCCGGTGAGTTTGTTGTGAATGTGTATGTGGTCTACTGGGAGCAGTGCTGGTTGTGGAGTCTAACAGCTGCAGACAGGAAGGACCTTCTGTAACGCTCCTTCGTACACTTAGGGTGTAGCAGCCTGTCACTGAAGGAGCTCTCCAGAGCTCTAATGGTGTCTCTCATGGGGTGGGAGTCCTTCTCCATCATGGATGACAGTTTAGCCGTCATCCTCCTCTCTCCCACCACCTGCACTGAGTCCAGAGAGCATCCCAGGACAGAGCTGGCCCTTTTAATAATCTTATCCAGCCTCTTCCTGTCTGCAGCTGTGATGCTGCTGCCCCAGCAAACCACTCCATAAAATATGGCTGATGCCACCACGGTGTCATAAAAAGTTTTCAGGAGTGTCCCCTGCACTCCAAAAGACCTCAGTCTCCTGACTGAGTAATATGACCGTTATCATGATTTTTTTTCAACATCAAAGAAATTTACGTTTTCATTGAAAAATTTCGACATACTATTTGACATTTTTTTGCAAAAATTTTCAACATTTCACAAATAAAAAAAAAAAAAAAAAAAAAAATCGATATCATGATTTTTTTCAACATCAAAGAAATTTGACGTTTTCATCGAAAAATTTCGACATACTATACTATGACATTTTTTTTTGTAAAATTTTCCAACATTTCACGAAAATTACTTTTTCCACCATAGAATGATTTTACATGCTGTAATACGACCGTTTTCATTATTTTTTCCAACATCAAACATATTCGACGTTTTCATCGAAAAATTTCGACATACTATACTATGACGCTTTTTTTGGAAAATTTTCCAGCATTTCACAAAATGACTTTATTTCAACGTAGAATCATTTTACATGCTGTAATACGACCGTTTTCATTATTTTTTCCAACATCAAAAAAAATTGACGTTTTCATTAAAAAATTTCGACATAGACATTTTTTTGCAAAATTTTTCAACATTTCATAATCATATCATGATTTTTTTCAACATCAAAGAAATTTACGTTTTCATTGAAAAATTTCGACATACTGACATTTTTTTGCAAAAATTTTCAACATTTCATAATCATTTCATGATTTTTTTCAACATCAAAGAAATTTGACGTTTTCATCGAAAAATTTCGACATACTATACTATGACGTTTTTTTGTAAAATTTTTCAACATTTCACAAAATGACTTTATTTCAACGTAGAATCATTTTACATGCTGTAATACGACCGTTATCATGATTTTTTTCAACATCAAACAAATTCGACGTTTTCATCGAAAAATTTCGACATACTATACTATGACGTTTTTCTTTGTAAAATTTTTCAACATTTCACAAAATGACTTTCACCATAGAATAACTTTACATGCTATAATGCGACCGATTTCATGATTTTTTTCAACATCAAAGAAATTTGACGTTTTCATCGAAAAATTTCGACATACTATACTATGACGTTCTTTTTTTGTAAAATTTTTCAACATTTCACAAAATGACTTTATTTCACCATAGAATCATTTTACATGCTATAATACGACCGATTTCATGATTTTTTTAAATTTAAAAAAAATTTAATTTTTTATTAAAAATTTTAAATAATATAATATAATTTTTTTTTTATAAATTTTTCACAAAATGACTTCATTTCACCATAGAATCATTTTACATGCTGTAATGCGACCGATTTCATGATTTTTTTCAACATCAAACACATTCGACGTTTTCATCCAAAAATTTCGACATACTATACTATGACGTTTTTTTTGTAAAATTTTTCAACATTTCACAAAATGACTTTAAAAAAAAAAATTTCAAAAACGTTTTTCCCATAGAATAATTTTACATGCTATAATACGACCGATTTCATGATTTTTTTCACAAAATGACTTCATTTCACCATAGACTCATTTTACATGCTATAATGCGACCGATTTCATGATTTTTTTCAACAAAATGACTTTATTTCACCAGAGAATCATTTTACATGCTATAATGCGACCGATTTCATGATTTTACGACTTTCACAAAATGACTTTATTTCACCATAGAATCATTTTACATGCTATAATGCGACCGATTTCATGATTTTTTTAAACATCAAACAAATTTGACGTTTTCATCGAAAATTTCGACATACTATACTATGACGTTTTTTTTTTGTAAAATTTTCCAATATTTCACGAAATTACTTTTTTCCACCATAGAATAATTGTACATGCTGTAATACGACCGTTTTCATTATTTTTTCCAACATCAAAAAAATTAGACGTTTTCATCGAAAAATTTCGACATAATATACTGTGACGTTTTTTTTTGTAAAATTTTCCGACATTTCACAAAATTACTTTTTTCCACCATAGAATAATTTTACAAGCTGTAATACGACCGTTTTCATTATTTTTTCCAACATCAAAAAAATTAGACGTTTTCATCGAAAAATTTCGACATACTATACTATAATCATATCATGCTTTTTTTTTTGGAAAATTTTCCAATATTTCACGAAATGACTTTTGCTCACCATAGATTCATTCTACATGCTGTAATACGACCGTTTTCATGGTTTTTTTCAACTTCAGAAAAATTTGACGTTTTCATCAGAAAATTTCATAATACTATACTATGGCGTTTTTTTTTTGGAAAATTTTCCAATATTTCACGAAATGACTTTTGCTCACCATAAAATCATTCTACATGCTATAATACTACCGTTTTCATGCTTTTTTTCAACATCAAACAAATTTGACGTTTTCATTGAAAAATTTCGACATACTATACTATGATGTTTTTTTTTTTGTAAAATTTTCCAATATTTCACGAAATTACTTTTTTCCACCATAGAATGATTTTACATGCTGTAATACGACCGTTTTCATTATTTTTTTCCAACATCAAAAAAATTTGACGTTTTCATCGAAAAATTTCGACATACTATACTATGACGTTTTTTTTTGTAAAATTTTCCGACATTTCACAAAATTACTTTTTTCCACCATAGAATAATTTTACAAGCTGTAATACGACCGTTTTCATTATTTTTTCCAACATCAAAAAAATTAGACGTTTTCATCGAAAAATTTATGACGCTTTTTTGTAAAATTTTTCAACATTTCACAAAATGACTTTATTTCAACGTAGAATCATTTTACATGCTGTAATACGACCGTTATGATGATTTTTTCAACATCAAAGATATTCGACTTTTTGTAAAATTTTTCAACACTTCACAAAATGACTTTATTTCACCATAGAATCATTTTACATGCTATGATGCGACCGATTTCATGATTTCTTTCACAAAATGACTTTATTTCACCATAGAATCATTTTACATGCTATAATGCGACCGATTTCATGATTTTTTTAAACATCAAACAAATTTGACATTTTCATCGAAAATTTCGACATACTATACTATGACGTTTTTTTTTTTGTAAAATTTTCCAATATTTCACGAAATTACTTTTTTCCACCATAGAATAATTTTACATGCTGTAATACTACCGTTTTCATTATTTTTTCCAACATCAAAAAAATTTGACGTTTTCATCGAAAAATTTCGACATAGTATACTATGACGTTTTTTTTGTAAAATTTTTCAACATTTCACAAAATGACTTTATTTCAACGTAGAATCATTTTACATGCTGTAATACGACCGTTATCATGATTTTTTTCAACATCAAACAAATTTGACGTTTTCATCGAAAAATTTCGACATACTATACTATGACATTTTTTTTTGTAAAATTTTTCAACATTTCACAAAATGACTTTATTTCAACGAAGAATCATTTTACATGCTGTAATACGACCGTTATCATGATTTTTTTCAACATCAAAGAAATTTGACGTTTTCATCGAAAAATTTCGACATACTATACTATGACGATTTTTTTTGTAAAATTTTTCAACATTTCACAAAATGACTTCATTTCACCATAGAATAATTTTACATGCTATAATGCGACCGATTTCATGATTTTTTTCACAAAATGACTTCATTTCACCATGGAATCATTTTACATGCTATAATGCGACCGATTTCATGATTTTTTTTAAACATCAAACAAATTTGACATTTTCATCGAAAATTTCGACATACTATACTATGACGTTTTTTTTTTTGTAAAATTTTCCAATATTTCACGAAATTACTTTTTTCCACCATAGAATAATTTTACATGCTGTAATACTACCGTTTTCATTATTTTTTCCAACATCAAAAAAATTTGACGTTTTCATCGAAAAATTTCGACATACTATACTATGACGTTTTTTTTTGTAAAATTTTTCAACATTTCACAAAATGACTTTATTTCAACGTAGAATCATTTTACATGCTGTAATACGACCGTTATCATGATTTTTTTCAACATCAAACAAATTTGACGTTTTCATCGAAAAATTTCGACATACTATACTATGACATTTTTTTTTGTAAAATTTTTCAACATTTCACAAAATGACTTTATTTCAACGTGGAATCATTTTACATGCTGTAATACGACCGTTATGATGATTTTTTTCAACATCAAAAAAATTTGACGTTTTCATTGAAAAATTTCGACATACTATACTATGACGTTTTTTTTGTAAAATTTTTCAACATTTCACAAAATGACTTTATTTCAACGTGGAATCATTTTACATGCTGTAATACGACCGTTATGATGATTTTTTCAACATCAAAAAAATTTGACGTTTTCATTGAAAAATTTCGACATACTATACTATGACGTTTTTTTTTGTAAAATTTTTCAACATTTCACAAAATGACTTTATTTCAACGAAGAATCATTTTACATGCTGTAATACGACCGTTATCATGATTTTTTTCAACATCAAACAAATTTGACGTTTTCATCGAAAAATTTCGACATACTATACTATGACGATTTTTTTTGTAAAATTTTTCAACATTTCACAAAATGACTTCATTTCACCATAGAATAATTTTACATGCTATAATGCGACCGATTTCATGATTTTTTTCACAAAATGACTTCATTTCACCATGGAATCATTTTACATGCTATAATGCGACCGATTTCATGATTTTTTTCACAAAATGACTTTATTTCACCATAGAATCATTTTACATGCTATAATGCAACCGATTTCATGATTTTTTCAATATCAAACACATTCGACGTTTTCATCGAAAAATTTCGACATACTATACTATGACGTTTTTTTTGTAAAATTTTTCAACATTTCACAAAATGACTTTATTTCACCATAGAATCATTTTACATGCTGTAATGCGACCGATTTCATGATTTTTTTCAACATCAAAAAAATTTGACGTTTTCATTGAAAAATTTCGACATACTATACTATGACGTTTTTTTTGTAAAATTTTTCAACATTTCACAAAATGACTTTATTTCACCATAGAATCATTTTACATGCTATAATACGACCGATTTCATGATTTTTTTCACAAAATGACTTCATTTCACCATAGACTCATTTTACATGCTATAATGCGACCGATTTCATGATTTTTTCACAAAATGACTTTATTTCACCATAGAATCATTTTACATGCTATAATGCGACCGATTTCATGATTTCTTTCACAAAATGACTTTATTTCACCATAGAATTATTTTACATGTTATAATGCGACCGATTTCATGATTTTTTTAAACATCAAACAAATTTGACGTTTTCATCGAAAATTTCGACATACTATACTATGACGTTTTTTTTTTGTAAAATTTTCCAATATTTCACGAAATTACTTTTTTCCACCATAGAATAATTGTACATGCTGTAATACGACCGTTTTCATTATTTTTTCCAACATCAAAAAAATTAGACGTTTTCATCGAAAAATTTCGACATACTATACTATGACGTTTTTTTGTAAAATTTTTCAACAATTCACAAAATGACTTTATTTCAACGTAGAATCATTTTACTTGCTGTAATACGACCGTTTTCATGATTTTTTTCAACATCAAAGAAATTTGACGTTTTCATCGAAAAATTTCGACATACTATACTATGACTTTTTTTTGGAAAATTTTTCAACATTTCACAAAATGACTTTATTTCACCATAGAATCATTTTACATGCTATAATACGACCGATTTCATGATTTTTTTCACAAAATGACTTCATTTCACCATAGAATCATTTTACATGCTATAATGCGACCGATTTCATGATTTTTTTCAATATCAAACATATTCGACGTTTTCATCGAAAAATTTCGACATACTATACTATGACGTTTTTTTTTGTAAAATTTTACGACATTTCACAAAATGACTTTATTTCAACGTAGAATCATTTTACATGCTGTAATACGACCGTTTTCATGATTTTTTTCAACATCAAAGAAATTTGACGTTTTCATCGAAAAATTTCGACATACTATACTATGACGTTTTTTTTGGAAAATTTTTCAACATTTCACAAAATGACTTTATTTCACCATAGAATCATTTTACATGCTATAATACGACCGTTTTCATGATTTTTTTCAACATCAAATAAATTTACGTTTTCATTGAAAAATTTCGACATACTGACATTTTTTTGCAAAAATTTTCAACATTTCATAATCATATCATGATTTTTTTCAACATCAAAGAAATTTAACGTTTTCATCGAAAAATTTCGACATACTATACTATGACGTTTTTTTGTAAAATTTTTCAACATTTCACAAAATGACTTTATTTCAACGTAGAATCATTTTACATGCTGTAATACGACCGTTATCATGATTTTTTTCAACATCAAACAAATTCGACGTTTTCAGCGAAAATTTCGACATACTATACTATGACGTTTTTTTTTTTGTAAAATTTTCCAATATTCCACGAAATTACTTTTTTCCACCATAGAATAATTTTACATGCTGTAATACGACCGTTTTCATTATTTTTTCCAACATCAAAAAAATTAGACGTTTTCATCGAAAAATTTCGACATACTATACTATGGCGTTTTTTTGGAAAATTTTCCAATATTTCACGAAATGACTTTTGCTCACCATAGATTCATTCTACATGCTATAATACGACCGTTTTCATGATTTTTTTCAACTTCAGAAAAATTTGACGTTTTCATCGAAAAATTTCGACATAGTATACTATGACGTTTTTTTTGTAAAATTTTTCAACATTTCACAAAATGACTTTATTTCAACGTAGAATAATTTTACATGCTGTAATACGACCGTTATCATGATTTTTTTCAACATCAAACAAATTTGACGTTTTCATCGAAAAATTTCGACATACTATACTATGACGTTTTTTTTTTTGTAAAATTTTTCAACATTTCACAAAATGACTTTATTTCACCATAGAATCATTTTACATGCTATAATGCGACCGATTTCATGATTTTTTTCACAAAATGACTTCATTTCACCATAGAATCATTTTACATGCTATAATGCGACCGATTTCATGATTTTTTTCACAAAATGACTATTTCACCATAGAATCATTTTACATGCTATAATGCGACTGATTTCATGATTTTTTTCAACATCAAACAAATTTGACGTTTTCATCGAAAAATTTCGACATACTATACTGTGACGTTTTTTTTTTGTAAAATTTTCTAATATTTCACGAAATTACTTTATTTCACCATAGAATCATTTTACATGCTGTAATACGACCGTTTTCATTATTTTTTCCAACATCAAAAAAATTTGACGTTTTCATCGAAAAATTTCGACATACTATACTATGACGTTTTTTTTTGTAAAATTTTTCAACATTTCACAAAATGACTTTATTTCAACGTAGAATAATTTTACAAGCTGTAATACGACCGTTTTCATTATTTTTTCCAACATCAAACAAATTTGACGTTTTCATCGAAAAATTTCGACATACTATACTATGGCGTTTTTTTGGAAAATTTTCCAATATTTCACGAAATGACTTTTGCTCACCATAGATTCATTCTACATGCTATAATACGACCGTTTTCATGGTTTTTTTTCAACTTCAGAAAAATTTGACGTTTTCATAAAAAAATTTCATAATACTATACTATGGCGTTTTTTTTTGGAAAATTTTCCAATATTTCACGAAATGACTTTTGCTCACCATAAAATCATTCTACATGCTATAATACTACCGTTTTCATGCTTTTTTTTCAACATCAAACAAATTTGATGTTTTCATTGAAAATTTCGACATACTATACTATTACGTTTTTTTTTTTGTAAAATTTTCCAATATTTCACGAAATTACTTTTTTCCACCATAGAATAATTTTACATGCTGTAATACGACCGTTTTCATTATATTTTCCAACATCAAAACAAATTCGACGTTTTCATCGAAAAATTTCGACATACTATACTATGACGTTTTTTTGTAAAATTTTTCAACATTTCACAAAATGACTTTATTTCAACGTGGAATCATTTTACATGCTGTAATACGACCGTTATGATGATTTTTTCAACATCAAACATATTCGACGTTTTCATCGAAAAATTTCGACATACTATACTATGACTTTTTTTTGTAAAATTTTCCGACAATTCACAAAATTACTTTATTTCAACGTAGAATCATTTTACATGCTGTAATACGACCGTTTTCATGATTTTTTTCAACATCAAAGAAATTTGACGTTTTCATCGAAAAATTTCGACATACTATACTATGACTTTTTTTTGTAAAATTTTTCAACATTTCACAAATTACTTTATTTTAACGTAGAATCATTTTACATGCTGTAATACGACCGACTTCATGATTTTTTTCAACATCAAAGAAATTTGATGTTTTCATCGGAAAATTTCGACATACTATACTGTGACGTTTTTTTTGGAAAATTTTTCAACATTTCACAAAATGACTTTATTTCACCATAGAATCATTTTACATGCTATAATATGACCGTTTTCATGATTTTTTTCAAAGTCAAAGAAATTTGACGTTTTCATCGAAAATTTCGACATACTATGACATTTTTTTTTTGTAAAATTTTCCAATATTTCACGAAATTACTTTTTTCCACCATAGAATAATTTTACATGCTGTAATACGACCGTTTTCATTATTTTTTCCAACATCAAAGAAATTAGACGTTTTCATCGAAAAATTTCGACATACTATACTATGACGTTTTTTTTGTAAAATTTTCCGACATTTCACAAAATTACTTTTTTCCACCATAGAATAATTTTACATGACGCTTTTTTTGGAAAATTTTCCAACATTTCACAAAATGACTTTATTTCACCATAGAATCATTTTACATGCTATAATACGACCGATTTCATGATTTTTTTCACAAAATGACTTCATTTCACCATAGAATCATTTTACATGCTATAATGCGACCGATTTCATGATTTTTTTCAATATCAAACATATTCGACGTTTTCATCGAAAAATTTCGACATACTATACTATGACGTTTTTTTTGTAAAATTTTACGACATTTCACAAAATGACTTTATTTCAACGTAGAATCATTTTACATGCTGTAATACGACCGTTTTCATGATTTTTTTCAACATCAAAGAAATTTGACGTTTTCATCGAAAAATTTCGACATACTATACTATGACGTTTTTTTTGGAAGATTTTTCAACATTTCACAAAATGACTTTATTTCACCATAGAATTATTTTACATGCTATAATGCGACCGTTTTCATTATTTTTTCCAAAAAAAAAAAAAAAAAAAATTTTAATAAAAAAAATTTAAAAAACAAAAAAATAAATTTTTTTTTTTAAAAATTTTTCAAAATTTAAAAAAAAAATTTTTTTCCACAAAAAAAAAATTTAAAAAGTGAAAAAACAATAGTTTCTATAATTTTTTTAAAAAAAAAAAAAAAATATTTTTTTTTAAAAAAATTTAAAAAAAAAAAATTTTTTTAAAAAAATTAAAAAAATTAAAAAAATAAAAAAAAATTTTTTAAAATCAAAAAAAAATAAAATTTTCATCGAAAAAAATTAAAATAAAAAAATATATTTTTTGTCACATTCAAAAGGACCGATTTCATGATTTTTTTTCACAAAATGACTTCATTTCACCATAGAATTATTTTACATGCTATAATGCGACCGATTTCATGATTTTTTTCACAAAATGACTTTATTTCACCATAGAATCATTTTACATGCTATAATGCGACCGATTTCATGATTTTTTTCAATATCAAACATATTCGACGTTTTCATCGAAAAATTTCGACATGCTATACTATGACGTTTTTTTTGTAAAATTTTCCGACATTTCACAAAATTACTTTTTTCCACCATAGAATAATTTTACATGCTGTAATACGACCGTTTTCATGATTTTTTTCAACATCAAAGAAATTTGACGTTTTCATCGAAAAATTTCGACATACTATACTATGACGTTTTTTTTTGTAAAATTTTTCAACATTTCACAAAATGACTTTATTTCACCATAGATTCATTTTACATGCTATAATGCGACCGATTTCATGATTTCTTTCACAAAATGACTTTATTTCACCATAGAATCATTGTACATGCTATAATGCGACCGATTTCATGATTTTTTTCAATATCAAACAAATTTGACGTTTTCATCGAAAATTTCGACATGCTATACTATGACGGTTTTTTTTTTTGTAAAATTTTCCAATATTTCACGAAATTACTTTTATTTCACCATAGAATCATTTTACATGCTGTAATACGACCGTTTTCATTATTTTTTCCAACATCAAAAAAATTTGACGTTTTCATCGAAAAATTTCGACATAGTATACTATGACGTTTTTTTGTAAAATTTTTCAACATTTCACAAAATGACTTTATTTCAACGTAGAATAATTTTACATGCTGTAATACGACCGTTATCATGATTTTTTTCAACATCAAACAAATTTGACGTTTTCATCGAAAAATTTCGACATACTATACTATGACGTTTTTTTTTGTAAAATTTTTCAACATTTCACAAAATGACTTTATTTCACCATAGAATCATTTTACATGCTATAATGCGACCGATTTCATGATTTTTTTCACAAAATGACTTCATTTCACCATAGAATCATTTTACATGCTATAATGCGACCGATTTCATGATTTTTTTCACAAAATGACTATTTCACCATAGAATCATTTTACATGCTATAATGCGACCGATTTCATGATTTCTTTCACAAAATGACTTTATTTCACCATAGAATCATTTTACATGCTATAATGCGACCGATTTCATGATTTTTTTCAACATCAAACAAATTTGACGTTTTCATCGAAAATTTCGACATACTATACTATGACGTTTTTTTTTTGTAAAATTTTCCAATATTTCACGAAATTACTTTTTTCCACCATAGAATAATTTTACATGCTGTAATACTACCGTTTTCATTATTTTTTCCAACATCAAAAAAATTTGACGTTTTCATCGAAAAATTTCGACATACTATACTATGACATTTTTTTTTTGGAAAATTTTCCAATATTTCACAAAATTACTTTTTTTCCACCATAGAATAATTGTACATGCTGTAATACGACCGTTTTCATTATTTTTTCCAACATCAAAAAAATTAGACGTTTTCATCGAAAAATTTCGACATACTATACTATGGCGTTTTTTTTGGAAAATTTTCCAATATTTCACGAAATGACTTTTGCTCACCATAGATTCATTCTACATGCTATAATACGACCGTTTTCATGATTTTTTTCAACTTCAGAAAAATTTGACGTTTTCATCAGAAAATTTCATAATACTATACTATGGCGTTTTTTTTTTGGAAAATTTTCCAATATTTCACGAAATGACTTTTGCTCACCATAAAATCATTCTACATGCTATAATACTACCGTTTTCATGATTTTTTTCAACATCAAACAAATTTGATGTTTTCATCGAAAATTTCGACATACTATACTATTACGTTTTTTTTTTGTAAAATTTTCCAATATTTCACGAAATTACTTTTTTTCCACCATAGAATAATTTTACATGCTGTAATACTACCGTTTTCATTATTTTTTCCAACATCAAAAAAATTTGACGTTTTCATCGAAAAATTTCGACATAGTATACTATGACGTTTTTTTTGTAAAATTTTTCAACATTTCACAAAATGACTTTATTTCAACGTAGAATCATTTTACATGCTGTAATACGACCGTTATCATGATTTTTTTCAACATCAAACAAATTTGACGTTTTCATCGAAAAATTTCGACATACTATACTATGACGTTTTTTTTTGTAAAATTTTTCAACATTTCACAAAATGACTTTATTTCACCATAGAATCATTTTACATGCTGTAATGCGACCGATTTCATGATTTTTTTCAACATCAAACACATTCGACGTTTTC
This sequence comes from Pterois miles, assembly GCA_947000775.1. NCBI lineage: Eukaryota > Metazoa > Chordata > Actinopteri > Perciformes > Scorpaenidae > Pterois > Pterois miles. Next base: position 1,329,170 of record CAMQGK010000001.1, read on the forward strand.
ATCCAAAAATTTCGACATACTATACTATGACGCTTCTTTTGGAAAATTTTTCAACATTTCACAAAATGACTTTATTTCACCATAGAATCATTTTACATGCTATAATGCGACCAATATCATGATTTTTTTCAACTTCAAAGAAATTTGACGTTTTCATCGAAAATTTCGACATACTATACTATGACGTTTTTTTTTTGTAAAATTTTCCAATATTTCACGAAATTACTTTTTTCCACCATAGAATAATTTTACATGCTGTAATACTACCGTTTTCATTATATTTTCCAACATCAAAAAAATTAGACGTTTTCATCGAAAAATTTCGACATACTATACTATGACGTTTTTTTGTAAAATTTTTCAACATTTCACAAAATGACTTTATTTCAACGTGGAATCATTTTACATGCTGTAATACGACCGTTTTCATGATTTTTTTCAACATCAAAGAAATTTGACGTTTTCATCGAAAAATTTCGACATACTATACTATGACGTTTTTTTTTGTAAAATTTTCCAATATTTCACGAAATTACTTTTTTCCACCATAGAATACTTTTACATGCTGTAATACGACCGTTTTCATTATTTTTTCCAACATCAAAAAAATTAGACGTTTTCATCGAAAAATGTCGACATACTATACTATGACGTTTTTTTTGTAAAATTTTCCGACATTTCACAAAATTACTTTTTTCCACCATAGAATAATTTTACATGCTGTCATACGACCGTTTTCAAGATTTTTTTCAACATCAAAGAAATTTGACGTTTTCATCGAAAAATTTCGACATACTATACTGACGTTTTTTTTTGTAAAATTTTTCAACATTTCACAAAATGACTTTATTTCACCATAGAATCATTTTACATGCTATACTGCGACCGATTTCATGATTTCTTTCACAAAATGACTTTATTTCACCATAGAATCATTTTACATGCTATAATGCGACCGATTTCATGATTTTTTTCAACATCAAACAAATTTGACGTTTTCATCGAAAATTTCGACATGCTATACTATGACGGTTTTTTTTTTGTAAAATTTTCCAATATTTCACGAAATTACTTTATTTCACCATAGAATCATTTTACATGCTGTAATACTACCGTTTTCATTATTTTTTCCAACATCAAAAAAATTGACGTTTTCATCGAAAAATTCCGACATAGTATACTATGACGTTTTTTTTGTAAAATTTTTCAACATTTCACAAAATGACTTTATTTCAACGTAGAATCATTTTACATGCTGTAATACGACCGTTATCATGATTTTTTTCAACATCAAACAAATTTGACGTTTTCATCGAAAAATTTTGACATACTATACTATGACGTTTTTTTCTGTAAAATTTTTCAACATTTCACAAAATGACTTTATTTCACCATAGAATCATTTTACATGCTATAATACTACCGATTTCATGATTTTTTTCACAAAATGACTTCATTTCACCATAGAATCATTTTACATGCTATAATGCGACCAATTTCATGATTTTTTTCACAAAATGACTTCATTTCACCATAGAATTATTTTACATGCTATAATGCGACCGATTTCATGATTTTTTTCACAAAATGACTTTATTTCACCATAGAATCATTTTACATGCTATAATGCGACCGATTTCATGATTTTTTTCAATATCAAACATATTCGACGTTTTCATCGAAAAATTTCGACATGCTATACTATGACGTTTTTTTTGTAAAATTTTCCGACATTTCACAAAATTACTTTTTTCCACCATAGAATAATTTTACATGCTGTAATACGACCGTTTTCATGATTTTTTTCAACATCAAAGAAATTTGACGTTTTCATCGAAAATTTCGACATACTATACTATGACGTTTTTTTTTGTAAAATTTTCCACTATTTCACGAAATTACTTTTTTCCACCATAGAATAATTTTACATGCTGTAATACGACCGTTTTCATTATTTTTTCCAACATCAAAAAAATTAGAAGTTTTCATCGAAAAATTTCGACATACTATACTATGACGTTTTTTTTTTGTAAAATTTTCCGACATTTCACAAAATTACTTTTTTCCACCATAGAATAATTTTACAAGCTGTAATACGACCGTTTTCATGATTTTTTTCAACATCAAAGAAATTTACGTTTTCATTGAAAAATTTCGACATACTGACATTTTTTTGCAAAAATTTTCAACATTTCATAATCATATCATGATTTTTTTCAACATCAAAGAAATTTAACGTTTTCATCGAAAAATTTCGACATACTATACTATGACGTTTTTTTGTAAAATTTTTCAACATTTCACAAAATGACTTTATTTCAACGTAGAATCATTTTACATGCTGTAATACGACCGTTATGATTTTTTTCAACATCAAACAAATTCGACGTTTTCATCGAAAAATTTCGACATACTATACTATGACGTTTTTTTTTTGTAAAATTTTTCAACATTTCACAAAATGACTTTATTTCACCATAGAATCATTTTACATGCTATAATGCGACCAATTTCATGATTTTTTTTCACAAAATGACTTCATTTCACCATAGAATCATTTTACATGCTATAATGCGACCGATTTCATGATTTTTTTCACAAAATGACTATTTCACCATAGAATCATTTTACATGCTATAATGCGACCGATTTCATGATTTCTTTCACAAAATGACTTTATTTCACCATAGAATCATTTTACATGCTATAATGCGACCGATTTCATGATTTTTTTCAACATCAAACAAATTTGACGTTTTCATCGAAAATTTCGACATACTATACTGTGACGTTTTTTTTTTGTAAAATTTTCTAATATTTCACGAAATTACTTTATTTCACCATAGAATCATTTTACATGCTGTAATACGACCGTTTTCATTATTTTTTCCAACATCAAAAAAATTTGACGTTTTCATCGAAAAATTTCGACATAGTATACTATGATGTTTTTTTTGTAAAATTTTTCAACATTTCACAAAATGACTTTATTTCAACGTAGAATCATTTTACATGCTGTAATACGACCGTTTTCATGCTTTTTTTCAACATCAAACAAATTTGACGTTTTCATCGAAAATTTCGACATATTATACTATGACGTTTTTTTTTTTGTAAAATTTTCCAATATTTCACGAAATTACTTTTTTCCACCATAGAATAATTTTACATGCTGTAATACGACCGTTTTCATTATATTTTCCAACATCAAAAAAATTAGACGTTTTCATCGAAAAATTTCGACATACTATACTATGACGTTTTTTTGTAAAATTTTTCAACATTTCACAAAATGACTTTATTTCAACGTGGAATCATTTTACATGCTGTAATACGACCGTTATGATGATTTTTTCAACATCAAACATATTCGACGTTTTCATCGAAAAATTTCGACATACTATACTATGACTTTTTTTTGTAAAATTTTCGGACAATTCACAAAATTACTTTATTTCAACGTAGAATCATTTTACATGCTGTAATACGACCGTTTTCATGATTTTTTTCAACATCAAAGAAATTTACGTTTTCATCGAAAATTTCGACATACTATACTATGACGTTTTTTTTTTGTAAAACTTTCCAATATTTCACGAAATTACTTTTTTCCACCATAGAATAATTGTACATGCTGTAATGCGACCGATTTCATGATTTTTTTAAACATCAAACAAATTTGACGTTTTCATCGAAAATTTCGACATACTATACTATGACGTTTTTTTGTAAAATTTTTCAACATTTCACAAAATGACTTTATTTCAACGTAGAATCATTTTACATGCTGTAATACGACCGTTATGATGATTTTTTCAACATCAAAGAAATTCGACTTTTTGTAAAATTTTTCAACACTTCACAAAATGACTTTATTTCACCATAGAATCATTTTACATGCTATAATGCGACCGATTTCATGATTTTTTTAAACATCAAACAAATTTGACGTTTTCATCGAAAATTTCGACATACTATACTATGACGTTTTTTTTTTTGTAAAATTTTCCAATATTTCACGAAATTACTTTTTTCCACCATAGAATAATTTTACATGCTGTAATACTACCGTTTTCATTATTTTTTCCAACATCAAAAAAATTTGACATTTTCATCGAAAAATTTCGACATAGTATACTATGACGTTTTTTTTGTAAAATTTTTCAACATTTCACAAAATGACTTTATTTCAACGTAGAATCATTTTACATGCTGTAATACGACCGTTATCATGATTTTTTTCAACATCAAACAAATTTGACGTTTTCATCGAAAAATTTCGACATACTATACTATGACGGTTTTTTTTGTAAAATTTTTCAACATTTCACAAAATGACTTTATTTCAACGTGGAATCATTTTACATGCTGTAATACGACCGTTATGATGATTTTTTCAACATCAAAAAAATTTGACGTTTTCATCGAAAAATTTCGACATACTATACTATGACGTTTTTTTGGAAAATTTTTCAACATTTCACAAAATGACTTTATTTCACCATAGAATCATTTTACATGCTATAATACGACCATTTTCATGATTTTTTTCACAAAATGACTTCATTTCACCATAGAATCATTTTACATGCTATAATGCGACCGATTTCATGATTTTTTTCACAAAATGACTTTATTTCACCATAGAATCATTTTACATGCTATAATGCGACCGATTTCATGATTTTTTTCAACATCAAACAAATTTGACGTTTTCATCGAAAAATTTCGACATACTATACTATGACGTTTTTTTTTTGTAAAATTTTTCAACATTTCACAAAATGACTTTATTTCACCATAGAATCATTTTACATGCTATAATGCGACCGATTTCATGATTTTTTTCACAAAATGACTTCATTTCACCATAGAATCATTTTACATGCTATAATGCGACCGATTTCATGATTTTTTTCACAAAATGACTATTTCACCATAGAATCATTTTACATGCTATAATGCGACCGATTTCATGATTTCTTTCACAAAATGACTTTATTTCACCATAGAATCATTTTACATGCTATAATGCGACCGATTTCATGATTTTTTTCAACATCAAACAAATTTGACGTTTTCATCGAAAATTTCGACATACTATACTATGACGTTTTTTTTTTTGTAAAATTTTCCAATATTTCACGAAATTACTTTTTTCCACCATAGAATAATTTTACATGCTGTAATACTACCGTTTTCATTATTTTTTTCAACATCAAAAAAATTTGACGTTTTCATCGAAAAATTTCGACATACTATACTATGACGTTTTTTTTGGAAAATTTTCCAATATTTCACGAAATTACTTTTTTCCACCATAGAATAATTGTACATGCTGTAATACGACCGTTTTCATTATTTTTTCCAACATCAAAAAAATTAGACGTTTTCATCGAAAAATTTCGACATACTATACTATGGCGTTTTTTTTGGAAAATTTTCCAATATTTCACGAAATGACTTTTGCTCACCATAGATTCATTCTACATGCTATAATACGACCGTTTTCATGGTTTTTTTCAACTTCAGAAAAATTTGACGTTTTCATCAGAAAATTTCATAATACTATACTATGGCGTTTTTTTTTGGAAAATTTTCCAATATTTCACGAAATGACTTTTGCTCACCATAAAATCATTCTACATGCTATAATACTACCGTTTTCATGCTTTTTTTCAACATCAAACAAATTTGATGTTTTCATCGAAAATTTCGACATACTATACTATTACGTTTTTTTTTTTGTAAAATTTTCCAATATTTCACGAAATTACTTTTTTCCACCATAGAATAATTTTACATGCTGTAATACTACCGTTTTCATTATTTTTTCCAACATCAAAAAAATTTGACGTTTTCATCGAAAAATTTCGACATAGTATACTATGACGTTTTTTTTGTAAAATTTTTCAACATTTCACAAAATGACTTTATTTCAACGTAGAATCATTTTACATGCTGTAATACGACCGTTATCATGATTTTTTTCAACATCAAACAAATTTGACGTTTTCATCGAAAAATTTCGACATACTATACTATGACGTTTTTTTTTGTAAAATTTTTCAACATTTCACAAAATGACTTTATTTCACCATAGAATCATTTTACATGCTGTAATGCGACCGATTTCATGATTTTTTTCAACATCAAACACATTCGACGTTTTCATCCAAAAATTTCGACATACTATACTATGACGCTTTTTTTGGAAAATTTTTCAACATTTCACAAAATGACTTTATTTCACCATAGAATCATTTTACATGCTATAATGCGACCAATATCATGATTTTTTTCAACTTCAAAGAAATTTGACGTTTTCATCGAAAATTTCGACATACTATACTATGACGTTTTTTTTTTGTAAAATTTTCCAATATTTCACGAAATTACTTTTTTCCACCATAGAATAATTTTACATGCTGTAATACTACCGTTTTCATTATATTTTCCAACATCAAAAAAATTAGACGTTTTCATCGAAAAATTTCGACATACTATACTATGACTTGTTTTTTTGTAAAATTTTTCAACATTTCACAAAATGACTTTATTTCAACGTGGAATCATTTTACATGCTGTAATACGACCGTTTTCATGATTTTTTTCAACATCAAAGAAATTTGACGTTTTCATCGAAAAATTTCGACATACTATACTATGACGTTTTTTTTTGTAAAATTTTCCAATATTTCACGAAATTACTTTTTTCCACCATAGAATAATTTTACATGCTGTAATACGACCGTTTTCATTATTTTTTCCAACATCAAAAAAATTAGACGTTTTCATCGAAAAATTTCGACATACTATACTATGACGTTTTTTTTGTAAAATTTTCCGACATTTCACAAAATTACTTTTTTCCACCATAGAATAATTTTACATGCTGTCATACGACCGTTTTCAAGATTTTTTTCAACATCAAAGAAATTTGACGTTTTCATCGAAAAATTTCGACATACTATACTGACGTTTTTTTTTGTAAAATTTTTCAACATTTCACAAAATGACTTTATTTCACCATAGAATCATTTTACATGCTATACTGCGACCGATTTCATGATTTCTTTCACAAAATGACTTTATTTCACCATAGAATCATTTTACATGCTATAATGCGACCGATTTCATGATTTTTTTCAACATCAAACAAATTTGACGTTTTCATCGAAAATTTCGACATGCTATACTATGACGGTTTTTTTTTTGTAAAATTTTCCAATATTTCACGAAATTACTTTATTTCACCATAGAATCATTTTACATGCTGTAATACTACCGTTTTCATTATTTTTTCCAACATCAAAAAAATTGACGTTTTCATCGAAAAATTCCGACATAGTATACTATGACGTTTTTTTTGTAAAATTTTTCAACATTTCACAAAATGACTTTATTTCAACGTAGAATCATTTTACATGCTGTAATACGACCGTTATCATGATTTTTTTCAACATCAAACAAATTTGACGTTTTCATCGAAAAATTTTGACATACTATACTATGACGTTTTTTTTTGTAAAATTTTTCAACATTTCACAAAATGACTTTATTTCACCATAGAATCATTTTACATGCTATAATACTACCGATTTCATGATTTTTTTCACAAAATGACTTCATTTCACCATAGAATCATTTTACATGCTATAATGCGACCAATTTCATGATTTTTTTCACAAAATGACTTCATTTCACCATAGAATTATTTTACATGCTATAATGCAACCGATTTCATGATTTTTTTCACAAAATGACTTTATTTCACCATAGAATCATTTTACATGCTATAATGCGACCGATTTCATGATTTTTTTCAATATCAAACATATTCGACGTTTTCATCGAAAAATTTCGACATGCTATACTATGACGTTTTTTTTGTAAAATTTTCCGACATTTCACAAAATTACTTTTTTCCACCATAGAATAATTTTACATGCTGTAATACGACCGTTTTCATGATTTTTTTCAACATCAAAGAAATTTGACGTTTTCATCGAAAAATTTCGACATACTATACTATGACGTTTTTTTTTGTAAAATTTTTCAACATTTCACAAAATGACTTTATTTCACCATAGATTCATTTTACATGCTATAATGCGACCGATTTCATGATTTCTTTCACAAAATGACTTTATTTCACCATAGAATCATTGTACATGCTATAATGCGACCGATTTCATGATTTTTTTCAATATCAAACAAATTTGACGTTTTCATCGAAAATTTCGACATGCTATACTATGACGGTTTTTTTTTTGTAAAATTTTTCAATATTTCACGAAATTACTTTATTTCACCATAGAATCATTTTACATGCTGTAATACGACCGTTTTCATTATTTTTTCCAACATCAAAAAAATTTGACGTTTTCATCGAAAAATTTCGACATAGTATACTATGACGTTTTTTTTGTAAAATTTTTCAACATTTCACAAAATGACTTTATTTCAACGTAGAATAATTTTACATGCTGTAATACGACCGTTATCATGATTTTTTTCAACATCAAACAAATTTGACGTTTTCATCGAAAAATTTCGACAAACTATACTATGACGTTTTTTTTTGTAAAATTTTTCAACATTTCACAAAATGACTTTATTTCACCATAGAATCATTTTACATGCTATAATGCGACCGATTTCATGATTTTTTTCACAAAATGACTTCATTTCACCATAAAATCATTTTACATGCTATAATGCGACCGATTTCATGATTTTTTTTCACAAAATGACTATTTCACCATAGAATCATTTTACATGCTATAATGCGACCGATTTCATGATTTCTTTCACAAAATGACTTTATTTCACCATAGAATCATTTTACATGCTATAATGCGACCGATTTCATGATTTTTTTCAACATCAAACAAATTTGACGTTTTCATCGAAAATTTCGACATACTATACTATGACGTTTTTTTTTTTTGTAAAATTTTCCAATATTTCACGAAATTACTTTTTTCCACCATAGAATAATTTTACATGCTGTAATACTACCGTTTTCATTATTTTTTCCAACATCAAAAAAATTTGACGTTTTCATCGAAAAATTTCGACATACTATACTATGACTTTTTTTTTGGAAAATTTTCCAATATTTCACGAAATTACTTTTTTCCACCATAGAATAATTTTACATGCTGTAATACTACCGTTTTCATTATTTTTTCCAACATCAAAAAAATTTGACGTTTTCATCGAAAAATTTCGACATAGTATACTATGACGTTTTTTTTTGTAAAATTTTTCAACATTTCACAAAATGACTTTATTTCAACGTAGAATCATTTTACATGCTGTAATACGACCGTTATCATGATTTTTTTCAACATCAAACAAATTTGACGTTTTCATCGAAAAATTTCGACATACTATACTATGACGTTTTTTTTTGTAAAATTTTTCAACATTTCACAAAATGACTTTATTTCACCATAGAATCATTTTACATGCTGTAATGCGACCGATTTCATGATTTTTTTCAACATCAAACACATTCGACGTTTTCATCCAAAAATTTCGACATACTATACTATGACGCTTTTTTTGGAAAATTTTTCAACATTTCACAAAATGACTTTATTTCACCATAGAATCATTTTACATGCTATAATGCGACCAATATCATGATTTTTTTCAACTTCAAAGAAATTTGACGTTTTCATCGAAAATTTCGACATACTATACTATGACGTTTTTTTTTTTGTAAAATTTTCCAATATTTCACGAAATTACTTTTTTCCACCATAGAATAATTTTACATGCTGTAATACTACCGTTTTCATTATATTTTCCAACATCAAAAAAATTAGACGTTTTCATCGAAAAATTTCGACATACTATACTATGACGTTTTTTTTTGTAAAATTTTTTCAACATTTCACAAAATGACTTTATTTCAACGTGGAATCATTTTACATGCTGTAATACGACCGTTATGATTTTTTTCAACATCAAACATATTCGACGTTTTCATCGAAAAATTTCGACATACTATACTATGACGTTTTTTTTTGTAAAATTTTCCGACAATTCACAAAATTACTTTATTTCAACCTAGAATCATTTTACATGCTGTAATACGACCGTTTTCATGATTTTTTTCAACATCAAAGAAATTTGACGTTTTCATCGAAAAATTTCGACATACTATACTATGACGTTTTTTTTTGTAAAATTTTCCAATATTTCACGAAATTACTTTTTTCCACCATAGAATAATTTTACATGCTGTAATACGACCGTTTTCATTATTTTTTCCAACATCAAAAAAATTAGACGTTTTCATCGAAAAATTTCGACATGCTATACTATGACGTTTTTTTTGTAAAATTTTCCGACATTTCACAAAATTACTTTTTTCCACCATAGAATAATTTTACATGCTGTCATACGACCGTTTTCAAGATTTTTTTCAACATCAAAGAAATTTGACGTTTTCATCGAAAAATTTCGACATACTATACTGACGTTTTTTTTTTGTAAAATTTTTCAACATTTCACAAAATGACTTTATTTCACCATAGAATCATTTTACATGCTATACTGCGACCGATTTCATGATTTCTTTCACAAAATGACTTTATTTCACCATAGAATCATTTTACATGCTATAATGCGACCGATTTCATGATTTTTTTCAACATCAAACAAATTTGACGTTTTCATCGAAAATTTCGACATGCTATACTATGACGGTTTTTTTTTTGTAAAATTTTCCAATATTTCACGAAATTACTTTATTTCACCATAGAATCATTTTACATGCTGTAATACGACCGTTTTCATTATTTTTTCCAACATCAAAAAAATTGACGTTTTCATCGAAAAATTCCGACATAGTATACTATGACGTTTTTTTTGTAAAATTTTTCAACATTTCACAAAATGACTTTATTTCAACGTAGAATCATTTTACATGCTGTAATACGACCGTTATCATGATTTTTTTCAACATCAAACAAATTTGACGTTTTCATCGAAAAATTTTGACATACTATACTATGACGTTTTTTTTTTGTAAAATTTTTCAACATTTCACAAAATGACTTTATTTCACCATAGAATCATTTTACATGCTATAATGCTACCGATTTCATGATTTTTTTCACAAAATGACTTCATTTCACCATAGAATCATTTTACATGCTATAATGCGACCGATTTCATGATTTTTTTCACAAAATGACTATTTCACCATAGAATCATTTTACATGCTATAATGCGACCGATTTCATGATTTCTTTCACAAAATGACTTTATTTCACCATAGAATCATTTTACATGCTATAATGCGACCGATTTCATGATTTTTTTCAACATCAAACAAATTTGACGTTTTCATCGAAAATTTCGACATACTATACTATGACGTTTTTTTTTTTGTAAAATTTTCCAATATTTCACGAAATTACTTTTTTCCACCATAGAATAATTTTACATGCTGTAATACTACCGTTTTCATTATTTTTTTCAACATCAAAAAAATTTGACGTTTTCATCGAAAAATTTCGACATACTATACTATGACGTTTTTTTTTGGAAAATTTTCCAATATTTCACGAAATTACTTTTTTCCACCATAGAATAATTGTACATGCTGTAATACGACCGTTTTCATTATTTTTTCCAACATCAAAAAAATTAGACGTTTTCATCGAAAAATTTCGACATACTATACTATGGCGTTTTTTTTGGAAAATTTTCCAATATTTCACGAAATGACTTTTGCTCACCATAGATTCATTCTACATGCTATAATACGACCGTTTTCATGGTTTTTTTCAACTTCAGAAAAATTTGACGTTTTCATCAGAAAATTTCATAATACTATACTATGGCGTTTTTTTTTGGAAAATTTTCCAATATTTCACGAAATGACTTTTGCTCACCATAAAATCATTCTACATGCTATAATACTACCGTTTTCATGATTTTTTTCAACATCAAACAAATTTGATGTTTTCATCGAAAATTTCGACATACTATACTATTACGTTTTTTTTTTTGTAAAATTTTCCAATATTTCACGAAATTACTTTTTTCCACCATAGAATAATTTTACATGCTGTAATACTACCGTTTTCATTATTTTTTCCAACATCAAAAAAATTTGACGTTTTCATCGAAAAATTTCGACATAGTATACTATGACGTTTTTTTTGTAAAATTTTTCAACATTTCACAAAATGACTTTATTTCAACGTAGAATCATTTTACATGCTGTAATACGACCGTTATCATGATTTTTTTCAACATCAAACAAATTTGACGTTTTCATCGAAAAATTTCGACATACTATACTATGACGTTTTTTTTTTGTAAAATTTTTCAACATTTCACAAAATGACTTTATTTCACCATAGAATCATTTTACATGCTGTAATGCGACCGATTTCATGATTTTTTTCAACATCAAACACATTCGACGTTTTCATCCAAAAATTTCGACATACTATACTATGACGCTTTTTTTGGAAAATTTTTCAACATTTCACAAAATGACTTTATTTCACCATAGAATCATTTTACATGCTATAATGCGACCAATATCATGATTTTTTTCAACTTCAAAGAAATTTGACGTTTTCATCGAAAATTTCGACATACTATACTATGACGTTTTTTTTTTGTAAAATTTTCCAATATTTCACGAAATTACTTTTTTCCACCATAGAATAATTTTACATGCTGTAATACTACCGTTTTCATTATATTTTCCAACATCAAAAAAATTAGACGTTTTCATCGAAAAATTTCGACATACTATACTATGACGTTTTTTTGTAAAATTTTTCAACATTTCACAAAATGACTTTATTTCAACGTGGAATCATTTTACATGCTGTAATACGACCGTTATGATTTTTTCAACATCAAAGAAATTTGACGTTTTCATCGAAAAATTTCGACATACTATACTATGACGTTTTTTTTTGTAAAATTTTCCAATATTTCACGAAATTACTTTTTTCCACCATAGAATAATTTTACATGCTGTAATACGACCGTTTTCATTATTTTTTCCAACATCAAAAAAATTAGACGTTTTCATCGAAAAATTTCGACATACTATACTATGACGTTTTTTTTTGTAAAATTTTCCGACATTTCACAAAATTACTTTTTTCCACCATAGAATAATTTTACATGCTGTCATACGACCGTTTTCAAGATTTTTTTCAACATCAAAGAAATTTGACGTTTTCATCGAAAAATTTCGACATACTATACTGACGTTTTTTTTTTGTAAAATTTTTCAACATTTCACAAAATGACTTTATTTCACCATAGAATCATTTTACATGCTATACTGCGACCGATTTCATGATTTCTTTCACAAAATGACTTTATTTCACCATAGAATCATTTTACATGCTATAATGCGACCGATTTCATGATTTTTTCAACATCAAACAAATTTGACGTTTTCATCGAAAATTTCGACATGCTATACTATGACGGTTTTTTTTTTTGTAAAATTTTCCAATATTTCACGAAATTACTTTATTTCACCATAGAATCATTTTACATGCTGTAATACTACCGTTTTCATTATTTTTTCCAACATCAAAAAAATTGACGTTTTCATCGAAAAATTCCGACATAGTATACTATGACGTTTTTTTTGTAAAATTTTTCAACATTTCACAAAATGACTTTATTTCAACGTAGAATCATTTTACATGCTGTAATACGACCGTTATCATGATTTTTTTCAACATCAAACAAATTTGACGTTTTCATCGAAAAATTTTGACATACTATACTATGACTTTTTTTTTGTAAAATTTTTCAACATTTCACAAAATGACTTTATTTCACCATAGAATCATTTTACATGCTATAATACTACCGATTTCATGATTTTTTTCACAAAATGACTTCATTTCACCATAGAATCATTTTACATGCTATAATGCGACCGATTTCATGATTTCTTTCACAAAATGACTTTATTTCACCATAGAATCATTTTACATGCTATAATGCGACCGATTTCATGATTTTTTTCAATATCAAACATATTCGACGTTTTCATCGAAAAATTTCGACATGCTATACTATGACGTTTTTTTTGTAAAATTTTCCGACATTTCACAAAATTACTTTTTTCCACCATAGAATAATTTTACATGCTGTAATACGACCGTTTTCATGATTTTTTCCAACATCAAAGAAATTTGACGTTTTCATCGAAAAATTTCGACATACTATACTATGACGTTTTTTTTTGTAAAATTTTTCAACATTTCACAAAATGACTTTATTTCACCATAGATTCATTTTACATGCTATAATGCGACCGATTTCATGATTTCTTTCACAAAATGACTTTATTTCACCATAGAATCATTGTACATGCTATAATGCGACCGATTTCATGATTTTTTTCAATATCAAACAAATTTGACGTTTTCATCGAAAATTTCGACATGCTATACTATGACGGTTTTTTTTTTGTAAAATTTTCCAATATTTCACGAAATTACTTTATTTCACCATAGAATCATTTTACATGCTGTAATACGACCGTTTTCATTATTTTTTCCAACATCAAAAAAATTTGACGTTTTCATCGAAAAATTTCGACATAGTATACTATGACGTTTTTTTTGTAAAATTTTTCAACATTTCACAAAATGACTTTATTTCAACGTAGAATAATTTTACATGCTGTAATACGACCGTTATCATGATTTTTTTCAACATCAAACAAATTTGACGTTTTCATCGAAAAATTTCGACAAACTATACTATGACGTTTTTTTTTGTAAAATTTTTCAACATTTCACAAAATGACTTTATTTCACCATAGAATCATTTTACATGCTATAATGCGACCGATTTCATGATTTTTTTCACAAAATGACTTCATTTCACCATAAAATCATTTTACATGCTATAATGCGACCGATTTCATGATTTTTTTCACAAAATGACTATTTCACCATAGAATCATTTTACATGCTATAATGCGACCGATTTCATGATTTCTTTCACAAAATGACTTTATTTCACCATAGAATCATTTTACATGCTATAATGCGACCGATTTCATGATTTTTTTCAACATCAAACAAATTTGACGTTTTCATCGAAAATTTCGACATACTATACTATGACGTTTTTTTTTTTTGTAAAATTTTCCAATATTTCACGAAATTACTTTTTTCCACCATAGAATAATTTTACATGCTGTAATACTACCGTTTTCATTATTTTTTCCAACATCAAAAAAATTTGACGTTTTCATCGAAAAATTTCGACATACTATACTATGACTTTTTTTTGGAAAATTTTCCAATATTTCACGAAATTACTTTTTTCCACCATAGAATAATTTTACATGCTGTAATACTACCGTTTTCATTATTTTTTCCAACATCAAAAAAATTTGACGTTTTCATCGAAAAATTTCGACATAGTATACTATGACGTTTTTTTTTGTAAAATTTTTCAACATTTCACAAAATGACTTTATTTCAACGTAGAATCATTTTACATGCTGTAATACGACCGTTATCATGATTTTTTTCAACATCAAACAAATTTGACGTTTTCATCGAAAAATTTCGACATACTATACTATGACGTTTTTTTTTGTAAAATTTTTCAACATTTCACAAAATGACTTTATTTCACCATAGAATCATTTTACATGCTGTAATGCGACCGATTTCATGATTTTTTTCAACATCAAACACATTCGACGTTTTCATCCAAAAATTTCGACATACTATACTATGACGTTTTTTTTGGAAAATTTTTCAACATTTCACAAAATGACTTTATTTCACCATAGAATCATTTTACATGCTATAATGCGACCAATATCATGATTTTTTTCAACTTCAAAGAAATTTGACGTTTTCATCGAAAATTTCGACATACTATACTATGACGTTTTTTTTTTGTAAAATTTTCCAATATTTCACGAAATTACTTTTTTCCACCATAGAATAATTTTACATGCTGTAATACTACCGTTTTCATTATATTTTCCAACATCAAAAAAATTAGACGTTTTCATCGAAAAATTTCGACATACTATACTATGACGTTTTTTTGTAAAATTTTTCAACATTTCACAAAATGACTTTATTTCAACGTGGAATCATTTTACATGCTGTAATACGACCGTTTTATGATTTTTTCAACATCAAACATATTCGACGTTTTCATCGAAAAATTTCGACATACTATACTATGACGTTTTTTTTTGTAAAATTTTCCGACAATTCACAAAATTACTTTATTTCAACCTAGAATCATTTTACATGCTGTAATACGACCGTTTTCATGATTTTTTTCAACATCAAAGAAATTTGACGTTTTCATCGAAAAATTTCGACATACTATACTATGACGTTTTTTTTTTGTAAAATTTTCCAATATTTCACGAAATTACTTTTTTCCACCATAGAATAATTTTACATGCTGTAATACGACCGTTTTCATTATTTTTTTCCAACATCAAAAAAATTAGACGTTTTCATCGAAAAATTTCGACATACTATACTATGACGTTTTTTTTGTAAAATTTTCCGACATTTCACAAAATTACTTTTTTCCACCATAGAATAATTTTACATGCTGTCATACGACCGTTTTCAAGATTTTTTTCAACATCAAAGAAATTTGACGTTTTCATCGAAAAATTTCGACATACTATACTGACGTTTTTTTTTGTAAAATTTTTCAACATTTCACAAAATGACTTTATTTCACCATAGAATCATTTTACATGCTATACTGCGACCGATTTCATGATTTCTTTCACAAAATGACTTTATTTCACCATAGAATCATTTTACATGCTATAATGCGACCGATTTCATGATTTTTTTCAACATCAAACAAATTTGACGTTTTCATCGAAAATTTCGACATGCTATACTATGACGGTTTTTTTTTTGTAAAATTTTCCAATATTTCACGAAATTACTTTTTTTCACCATAGAATCATTTTACATGCTGTAATACTACCGTTTTCATTATTTTTTCCAACATCAAAAAAATTGACGTTTTCATCGAAAAATTCCGACATACTATACTATGACGTTTTTTTTGTAAAATTTTTCAACATTTCACAAAATGACTTTATTTCAACGTAGAATCATTTTACATGCTGTAATACGACCGTTTATCATGATTTTTTTCAACATCAAACAAATTTGACGTTTTCATCGAAAAATTTTGACATACTATACTATGACGTTTTTTTTTGTAAAATTTTTCAACATTTCACAAAATGACTTTATTTCACCATAGAATCATTTTACATGCTATAATACGACCGATTTCATGATTTTTTTTCACAAAATGACTTCATTTCACCATAGAATCATTTTACATGCTATAATGCGACCAATTTCATGATTTTTTTCAATATCAAACATATTCGACGTTTTCATCGAAAAATTTCGACATACTATACTATGACGTTTTTTTTGTAAAATTTTACGACATTTCACAAAATGA
This sequence comes from Pterois miles, assembly GCA_947000775.1. NCBI lineage: Eukaryota > Metazoa > Chordata > Actinopteri > Perciformes > Scorpaenidae > Pterois > Pterois miles. The sequence continues at coordinate 1,346,681 of CAMQGK010000001.1, forward strand.
CTTTATTTCAACGTAGAATCATTTTACATGCTGTAATACGACCGTTTTCATGATTTTTTTCAACATCAAAGAAATTTGACGTTTTCATCGAAAAATTTCGACATACTATACTATGACGTTTTTTTTGGAAAATTTTTCAACATTTCACAAAATGACTTTATTTCACCATAGAATCATTTTACATGCTATAATACGACCATTTTCATGATTTTTTTCAACTTCAAAGAAATTTGACGTTTTCATGCGATTATATTTATTTCGACATACTATACTATGATCGTTTTTTTTTGTAAAATTTTCCAATATTTCACGAAATTACTTTTTTCCACCATAGAATAATTTTACATGCTGTAATACGACCGTTTTCATTATTTTTTCCAACATCAAAAAAATTAGAAGTTTTCATCGAAAAATTTCGACATACTATACTATGTCGTTTTTTTTTTGTAAAATTTTCCGACATTTCACAAAATTACTTTTTTCCACCATAGAATAATTTTACAAGCTGTAATACGACCGTTTTCATGATTTTTTTCAACATCAAAGAAATTTACGTTTTCATTGAAAAATTTCGACATACTGACATTTTTTTGCAAAAATTTTCAACATTTCATAATCATATCATGATTTTTTTCAACATCAAAGAAATTTAACGTTTTCATCGAAAAATTTCGACATACTATACTATGACGTTTTTTTGTAAAATTTTTCAACATTTCACAAAATGACTTTATTTCAACGTAGAATCATTTTACATGCTGTAATACGACCGTTATCATGATTTTTTTCAACATCAAACAAATTCGACGTTTTCATCGAAAATTTCGACATGCTATACTATGACGTTTTTTTTTTTGTAAAATTTTCCAATATTTCACGAAATTACTTTTTTCCACCATAGAATAATTTTACATGCTGTAATACTACCGTTTTCATTATTTTTTCCAACATCAAAAAAATTTGACGTTTTCATCGAAAAATTTCGACATACTATACTATGACGTTTTTTTTTGGAAAATTTTCCAATATTTCACGAAATTACTTTTTTCCACCATAGAATAATTGTACATGCTGTAATACGACCGTTTTCATTATTTTTTCCAACATCAAAAAAATTAGACGTTTTCATCGAAAAATTTCGACATACTATACTATGACGTTTTTTTTTGTAAAATTTTCCGACATTTCACAAAATTACTTTTTTCCACCATAGAATAATTTTACAAGCTGTAATACGACCGTTTTCATTATTTTTTCCAACATCAAAAAAATTAGACGTTTTCATCGAAAAATTTCGACATACTATACTACGGCGTTTTTTTGGAAAATTTTTCAATATTTCACGAAATGACTTTTGCTCACCATAGATTCATTCTACATGCTATAATACGACCGTTTTCATGATTTTTTTCAACATCAAACAAATTTGACGTTTTCATCGAAAATTTCGACATACTATACTATGACGTTTTTTTTTTGTAAAATTTTCCAATATTTCACGAAATGACTTTTTTCCACCATAGAATAATTTTACATGCTGTAATACGACCGTTTTCATTATATTTTCCAACATCAAAAAAATTAGACGTTTTCATCGAAAAATTTCGACATACTATACTATGACTTTTTTTTGTAAAATTTTTCAACATTTCACAAAATTACTTTATTTCGACGTAGAATCATTTTACATGCTGTAATATGACCGATTTCATGATTTTTTTCAACATCAAAGAAATTTGACGTTTTCATCGAAAAAATTTCGACATACTATACTATGACTTTTTTTTTGTAAAATTTTTCAACATTTCACAAAATGACTTTATTTCAACGTAGAATCATTTTACATGCTGTAACACGACCGTTTCCATTTCGACATACATACTATACTATGACATTTTTTTTTTTTATATCTTTCAACATTTCACAAAATGACTATTTCACCATAGAATCATTTTACATGCTGTAATACGACCGTTTTCATTATTTTTTTTCAACATCAAAGAAATTTACGTTTTCATTGAAAAATTTCGACATACTGACATTTTTCTGCAAAATTTTTCAACATTTCATAATCATATCATGATTTTTTTCAACATCAAAGAAATTTACGTTTTCATCGAAAAATTTCGACATACTATACTATGACGTTTTTTTGTAAAATTTTCCGACATTTCACAAAGTGACTTTTTTCCACCATAAAATCATTTTACATGCTGTAACACGACCGTTTCCATTTCGACATACATACTATACTATGACGCTTTTTTTGTAAAATTTTTCAACATTTCACAAAATGACTTTATTTCAACGTAGAATCATTTTACATGCTGTAATACGACCGTTATCATGATTTTTTTCAACATCAAAGAAATTTGACGTTTTCATCGAAAAATTTCGACATACTATACTATGACTTTTTTTTTTGTAAAATTTTTCAACATTTCACAAAATGAATTTATTTCACCATAGAATCATTTTACATGCTGTAACACGACCGTTTTCATTATCATATCATTCAAAAATGTCATAGTATAGTATGTCGACATTTTTTGATGAAAACGTCTAATTTCTTTGATGAAATCGGTCGTATTATAGCATGTAAAATGATTCTATGGTGAAATAGTTATTTTGTGAAATGCTGAAAAATTTTACAAAAAAAACGTCATAGTATAGTATGTCGAAATTTTTCGATGAAAACATCAAATTTCTTTGATGTTGAAAAAAATCATGAAAATGGTCATATTATAGTATGTAAAATGATTCCATGGTGTAAAAAGTCATTTCGTGAAATGTCGGACAATTTTGCAAAAAAAAAGTATAAAATTGAATTTTTTTTGCAAAATTTTTCAACATTTCACACAATGAATATTATAATGACATAATGATATTTCAACGCAGAATCATTTTACATGCTATAATATGACCGTTTTCATCAAAGAAATTTGACGTTTTCATCGAAAAATTTCAACATACTATACTGACTTTTTTTTTCATGAAAATTATCGACATGCTATTTCATGACTTTTTCTGACATGAAATGAATCCACATACTATACTATGATGTTTTCACATGAAATTTTTCCAAAAAAAAAAAAAAAAGTTTTTCCATTAAATTTTTCGATATAGTATTCTGACTTTTTTTCATGAAATTTGTCGACATACAATATTAGCACTTTATCTTACATGAAATGACTCCAAATGGCATACTATGATGTTTTCACATGAAATTTTTCCAAAAACTATACTTTGACGTTTTTCCATGAAATTTTTCGACATAGTATACTGACTTTTTTTTTTTTTGCATGAAAAATTTCATGGAAAAACAATTTTTTTTTTTGGGAAAAATTTCACGTGAAAACATAGTTTTGTATATATGTATGTATATGATTCATTTCATGTAAGATAAAGTGCTCATACTGTATGTCGACAAATTTCATGAAAAAACACTATTTTTTTGGAAAGATTTCATGTGAAACCACCATAGTATAATATGTGGACTCATTTCATGTCAGTAAAAGTCATAAAATAGTATGTCGATAATTTTCATGAAAAGTTATAGTATAGTATGTCGAAAAATTTCATGTATAAACATCATAGTATAGTGTGTTTATTCATTTCAGGTTACAAAGTCATAATATAGTATGTCAAAAAATTTCATGGAAAAACATCAAAATATAGAATGTCGAAAAATTTCTTGTAAAAACCTCATATAGTATGTGGATTCATTTCATGTTAGAAAAAGGCCTAAAATAGTATGTCGATAATTTTCATGAAAGAAAGTCATAGTATACTATGTCTAACATCATAATATAGTATGTCAAAAAATTTTATGTAAAAACTTCACAGTATAGAATGTCGAGTATGTTGAAAAATTTCAAGCAAAAACATCATAGTATACAATGTGCATTCATTTCATGTAAGAAAAAGTCATTATAGTTCGCCGAAAAATATGTATAAAAAAACATTAAAAAAAAATAAAAGAAAATAAAGTCATAGTATAGCGCGTGGATTCATTTCATGTAAGACAATCGGTCAGACGAGTGGGGACTAGTCAGACTGTAGCGTTCGAACTGATGAAGCCACTTGGATAAGGGGCGAATCATCTTCAGGGACAAATCTAAGTCCAGTCGCCTTCAATTCAATTGTTGCCAGAATGAATATGACCTGGATAAACGAGAACATTCACAAACCTATGCTATGACGACTTTTTTTCGACATGCTATATTATGATTTTTTTTCGACATAGTACACTGTGACGACTTTTTTTCTGACATGCTATACTATGAACTTTTTAAAGACATACTACACTATGACAACTTTTGTACGACATACTATACTATGACGACTTTTTTTCGACATACTATACTATGACGACTTTTTTTTCGCCATAGTATACTTTGACGACTTTTTGTCGACATACTTTATTACGACGACTTTTTTCGACGTACTATACTATGACGACTTTTTTTCGATATACAATACTATGAGCAATTTTTTTTGACATGCTATACTATGACTTTTTTCATCATACTATACGACGACCTTTTTTTCAACATACTATACTATGATGACTTTTTTCAACATACTATACTATGACGACTTTTTTTTTCGACATACTATACTATGACGACTTTTTTTTTGACATACTATACTATGACTTTTTTCCTTTTTTCAACATACTGTACTGACTTTTCGCAATTTTCAACATATTGTACTGATTTTTTTCGACATATTATGCTATGCTTTTTTTTTTTTTTTTTTTTACATACTTCACTATGACTTCTTCACCACCACTTCACTCACTTTTTGACATGCTATGACTTTTTCGTCAACTTTTCCAACATACTATACACTTTTTTTAATCAACATGCTACACTATGACTTTTTTTCAACATACTATGCTATGCCTTTTTCTTGACGTACTACACTATGATTTGTCTTCCGTGATACTATATTAGGACTTTTTTTTTGATATACTATGAGTTTTCGTCAACTTTTCCAACATACTATACAATCTTTTTATTAGCATGCTATACCAGGACTTTTTATATATTTAAGCATGACCTCTCGCCCACACTTAAGTACAGCACTTCTAGAAGATTAAACTTTAGTTAAACTATTTAAAATACACTGATTCTCAGGTTTACTCACTGCTTTATGTCTGTCCATTCTTGTGTTTGAGCGGATCCTGGCTGTTGATACTCTCTGGTGTCGTGGCTCTGTAACAAAGTCCTGAGGTGTGATGTGGTTTGTGAGGCTGCTGAGCTGCAAGGCGGACTGCCGCCGCCGCTGCTGCTGCTGACTGGCCCTGTGTAGACCTGAGACAGAAAAATAGCAGAAACTGGGCTTTACAGCTCCATGCTGCAGGGTGAAAATACAATACACTGTATAATGGAATTTGAAATGTCATCAGAAAAAGTAATGAATTTCTGGATGACATGATGGTTTTAATTTTACTCCTGAACCGCATGAGCAGCTAGAAATCATGGTGTATGTGATGATATGATTTTTTGCAGATTATCACCTCATTGTTCTGAGAAGAAAAGTAAGACTCAAATATCATAGTCAGTACAGTAGCTAGAAAGGGACTAGAGCTCAGTCTGCTCACTGACAGCATGTAATAAGTCCTGCTTTACCCTGTGATAGAATTGGGATTGAAATGCGAGGTCAAATCATTTGAAACAATTGGAATAACTCATGGAACAGTTAATCTGAAAAACTGGCCAGTATTCACAAGGAGGCACAAGGAGGCTCTGTCATACAGTCTATCTCTGTTCATGTGTACCTGTTGTAGAGGTACATCTGGAGACTGCTGCTTCCATGTCATTCAGCTGGTTCTGCAGCCTATCTGCTCGCTGAAAGGCTTCTTGCTTAAGGCTGAGCTCCAGTTGTAGCTGGCCCCTGACCTAGATCCACACAAAAACAGGTTCAACAGAACATATGAAGTTAGAGGTATATTTTTTTTTTATTTGGCCAGTTGGTTTGTCCACCACTTTGATCCAGACTTAAATGTTTCAACTACTATTTCACAAATGGCTATGGAATTTTGTTCAGACATTCATGGTTCCCACAGGATGAATACTAAAGATTTTGGACCACTACCATGAGGCTGATGTTTGTGTTTTTGACTGCAATGGATGGACTGCCTTGAAATTTGGCACAGACATACATAAGATTGATTGGATTACCTCCACAGAGAGTATAAAACATTACATGTCCCTTGTGAATTAACATGAAAATACAACTAATTTGTGAGGAAATTGTCTACTCTTTGATTTTGGGTTGCTGGAAAAAATGTAATATGTAAGTAATGCCTGACAATGACTGATATATTTGACTTCAGGACAACTCTAAGGGCATTCAGGTTGAAAATCAAATATTCTCACTGTATTAATTTACCGTACCGTATAAGGCGCACCGCATTGTAAGGCACACTATCAATAAATATCAATATCGCTGTCTTTTTTCAATAAGGCGCACCGGATTATAAACCACACCGGATTATAAGCGAAACAAAACAGTCTTTAACGGTTTAGAAATTTCTCCCTACTTCGTAAGATAAACCATTAAAATCACTGTGAATTATCTGAAAAATGCCTTGTCACCAAGCTGAAAAAGGCCCTTTTTTGTTAAGTACATGAAAACATTTTAGAGTTAGTGTTGATTTTCCGGGACCTCTCCGGGAACCATCACCTTAAGGTGGGGGGGGGGTTTTGGTGTCCTTTGAACCTGGGGGTGTTTTTTTTGGGGCTTGCTCTGGGGCCCCCGGAAATTGGTTTGGGGGGGGGAAAAAAAAAAGGTTTTAAAACCCCCATACGGGGGGGGGGGGCGCCCCGGGGGGGGGGCCGGGGGGCCCCCTCGGGGGGGGGCGGGGGGGGGCGGGGGGCGCGCGCGTGGCGGGGGGGCCGGGCGGGGCGGGGCCGGCCCAGGAAGGAGAGGGGGGGACCCCCCCCTCCCTCCTCTTGGCGCACCACCCGCAAGAGGGAGGGGGGGGGGGGGGGGGGTGCCTTGGGGGGGGGGGGGGGGGGGGGGGACGGGGGGGGGGGGGGGGGGGGGGGGGGGGGGGAGGGACTCTCTTTGGGGGGGGGGGGGGGGGGGGGGGGGGGGGGGTGTGTGGTGGGGTTGCGCTCCGCCCGGCTCGGGCTGGCCGCTTTTTGGGGGGGGGGGTTCTTTTTTTTTCTTTGGGGGGTGGGGGGGGGGGGGGGGGGGGGGGGGGGTTCCAAAGTTGGGGGGGGGGTTGGGGGGGGTCCGGGGGGGGGGGGGTCTCCCCTTGGGGGGGGGGGGGGGGTTTGGTGTTGTCACAAAGACGAGTTCCTTCTGGGGGGGGGGGGGGGGGGGGGGGTGTGTTTGTGGGGGCCAGGGGGGGGGGGGGGGGGGGGGGGGGGGGGATGGGTGAGGGGGGGGGTGTTTTTGTTTAAAAAAAAAAACTAGTGGGGCGGGAGGAGGTTGTTGTTGGGTGGGGGGGGGGGGGGGGGGGGTGTCTGGGGGGGGGGGGGGGGGGGGGGGGGGGGGGGGGCTCACGAGAGTCTTCACCTCCCGGGGGGGTTTTGTGTTGGGGGGGGGGGGGGTGGGGGGGGTGCTTCTTGGGGGGGGGGGGGGGGCCTGGGGGGGCGGGGGCGGGGGGGGGGGGGGGGGGGGGGGGGGGGGCTCGGGGGGGGGGGGGGGGGGGGGGAGGGGCGGGGGGGGGGGGGGGGGGGGGGGGGGGGGGGGGAGGGGGAGGGGGGGGGGGAGGGGGGGGGGGGGGGGGGGGGGAACAGATCGGGGGGGGGGGGGGGGGGGGGGGGGGGGGGGGGGCGGGGGGGGGGGGGGGGGGGGGGGGGGGGGTGGGGGGGGGGGGGGGGGGGGGGGGGGGGGGGGAATAACTCAAGTAAGTCTAGGGGGGGGGGGGGGGGGGGGGGAGGGCGCGCGCCCAAAAAAATCTCGGGGGGGGGGGGGGGGCGCCTGGGGGGGGGGGGGGGGGGGGGGGGGGGGGCCCAACGACAAAGGGGGTCGGCGGGGGGGGGGGGCGGGGGGGGGGGGGGGGGGGGGCATGTGTGTGTTGGGGGGGGGGGGGGGGGGGGGGGGGGGTGGGGGCCGGGGGGGGGGGGGGAAGGGGGGGGGGGGACAAGGGGGGTGCGGGGGGGGGGGGGGGGGGGGGGGGGGGGAGGAAGACTGGGGGGGGGGGGGGGGGGGGGGGGGGGGGGAAAAAAAAAAAAAAAAAAGTATGATTTTCATAGGACAACTCTGATATCAAATTATGTGTCTGACAACAGAAAAAACTCCTCTGTGCAGTCTGTAAATATCTGTGCACCAACACACACATTGGTCAAATGAAGATAATTTACAGACCTGTCGGATCTCTTTGGCACTGCGCTGTCGGTGTAACTGGTTCATCTTGCTGCCTCTGTCCAGCTGTTCGCTGAGCCCCCTGAGCTGTCTCTCTCTGTCCTCCATGTCGGCTCGCATTTGTTCCAGACTCTGCACTCGATAGCTGTTCAGCTCCTGCCTGCTGCGGGCCTCCTGTGCAGACCGATGCCTGACCACCTGGAGCTCCTCTGTCTGTGTATCAGTGGGTATTTAGTGAATACATCCAAGCTCCACTTTGCAAGTGTCATAGTTTCTTTCCCTCTCGGTGTTTGACATTATAACAGTGTAAAATGTCATTGCTCACTTCACTGTAGAGTTTTATGAGTCTACAGGAGCAAAAGGTATAATGAAAGGGAACCCTAATAAAGATCTCAACCACTAGAAATCAAATAATGTGGTAGGTGCCTAGAGTATTAAAATATTTCTTCAAATACTGCAAATCTAATGGCATTTTCAACTGTACGTCGTCATTTAGGCTGTTACAATTAGCCGATTTACAACAATTTTGATGTTCAATAATAGTTTTGAGCAGCAATGGCTACATGACATAAATTCAGTGCTTTCTTTAATGTGAATATTTTCTCACTCTTGTATGATAGCAATCTGAATATCTATATAGCCGACAAAACAAGACATAGAGGTCACTATAGTTTTTGGGAACATGGGATTTTTCACAATTTTCTGACATTTTACAGACCAACAATGAATACATACATTGCTAAAATAAGTAGTAGATAATAATGAAAAGAATCATTTGTTGCTGACATAACTTCTGACAGCACATTTTTATTTATATTCGTTGTAGGTGCATTTTAAAGATAATTCCCGACTGCTGTAGCACCAAAAAGTGCCTCAAATCCACAAGTTTCCTTTGAGCTATTAATGTTTTAAAAGTTAATATAGTTCCCAGTCAAGACATAAGAGTGAGAGTGGGATAGTACCTATAAAGTCAGTATCATCTGAGGACACATACTTTCCTCCACAATAACCTTAAGGAATAGTGAATACATAGCTACTAAACGTGTTAAGTTCAGTTGCAAGACAATGGTTATCAATTAACTGTCATGTCATACACACGTAAAGAGTCTGCAGTTTTACCTACATTTTTTAAACTTCAATTCTAGAAATCTGAGTGTAGGTTTTACTCTATAGTTGATGTTCATGTTTGGGCAGCAGTGACGTGTGAATGAGACATCCCGTACCTTCCTGCTGAGCAGCTTCTTGGTGCTGCTGCACTCGGCCTGACAGGTGGTCAACACCTTCCTCACGGCCTCCAGCTCCTCCTGCAGGATTATCACCTCCTCCTCTGATGTCATCCTCACTCGAAGGGCCTCGCTGCGACAGGTAATCTCCGTCTGGACAGAATGAAAAGTGTCGTAACCAAACAAGGCAGTAAAATAATCACAAAGTTCAGACACAATGAAGGTGAAGAAAGTGAAATACTGCAAATCCTCTGATGAGGCAAAAGTATAATCTTATACATAAATAAATCAGAAAGCAAAAAAAATGTATCAGTGTCTATAATGTATTATGTATTGTTGTTTACTTTCAATCAGTTAATTAACAGAAGTAGGTCAGTCCGTAGGGACCCGGCTTAGGAACCAGAAGGTCACTGGTTTGGGCCGATGTGCCCCTGAGCAAGGCACCTAGGGGTGTTTGTCAGGAGCTGCCCCCCTCGCTCTGACATCTCTCCATTCATGCATGTATATAGGTCATATTTTTGCATGTATGTATTTCAGGTCTGTGTGAACCTTGTAAAAATTAACAACAGCGAAAAAAATTAATTTCCCCACAGGATATAAATTAAGTTTGTCTTCTGTCTTCTTCCTATAATTACAATAAAAACATGTATTTTAGACACATTTCTTATCAATATATTTGTAAAAAGGAAAACAAAAAAAAGTTTTTAAGCATAAACCAGTATATGCCATTAAAGTGTTTTTAAAAGGTCAAATATGCCATATTGGTAATAGTCAAGATATAGTAAGCCGTTAAAGTAATAATATGCCATAAACAAAGTATGTCATACAAAAAACTGTTAAAGTCACTGTAGTATGCTATAAAAATGTCAAAAAAGGCATAGTATAGTAGTAGAAGTATAGTATTCCATAAATATTCATTAAAAAAGCCATAGTATAGTATACATACTACGATAAGCAACAAAGAAAACAAAAATGTTTTGAGGCATAAAATGTGAATTACATAATCAACTTGTGTGGTTCAACTGCTAAAATAAGAAAAGTGAAAAGTTGAGCACAGAAATGATCAAGTAAAAGGTCTCAACTGATTGCAAAAGGGTAAACATAAAGGTTGCTTTAATCAATTAAGCATGTTTTACTGTATTACCTTATTATCATTATCGTCAATGATGGTTTCAACATTAACAGATCTTAGAAAATAAAATAACTTGATAAGAGCATGTACTGAAAGGACACAACACAGGCAACAAACAAGCTATTGATTCCTGATGCTCCCCTTTACCCAACACATTGGTTCCTGCAGAGGGACGAATCTGATTTGTGAGTACTGAATATTCCTGCTGACCTGCTGAGTTTGAAGCAGCTGTCGGTGGAGTTTCTCCTGGTCGACCGCCTGCCTCCAGCGGCTCAGAGCCTTCTGTTTACAGAGCAGAGCGGTCAGCCAGCTGTTCTCCATGCTCAACTCACGAACGTCTTCTTTCTAACAATATAGGTAGGAAACACTGGTGTGTTCAGTATGTTCATGAGCAGGAATTTAAATATTGTTTAAAATGTTTCAAGAGGAAAAGATTGACTCTTAACACATAAGCTACTTAGGGAGTTATTCTGTATTTTTAATCATCAAATAAATTCAATCAATGATTGTAAACATTCAGTTCTTGCATGAAAAATGCTGTATTTGTTTTCCTCACCAAAACTGATAAGCTAATGTGCATAATAGATACGAAGCCAAACCCCTGTTTCTTTTTTTTTTTTCTGTTTTCTTTTTTAAAGTCCAGATTCTTGCACTATCTTAGCCTTGCCGTACCTTCAACTGTGTGAGTCCATCATTGTCTTTGGTGCAACTGTACTTCTTCTTGAGTTTGATGATCCGGTCCACTCCCTCCTGTCTTATTCTGCTCACCATCTCACTCACATCTCGCTCCATCTGCTGGTGGTACTCATCGAGCTTGGCCTGAGATGCAATGAGGACAACTAAACATTAAAGGAATCAATGAGACTAAAAAATAAGATGGAAACTGGGTATTGAACAAATGCAGCCACAAAAAGCTGCCATGTAAGAGCAAATTTACTTTTACACATGATCATTTTAACGCATAGTCCTACATGAAAGAAAGTTTTAAAAAGTATCAATAACAATATTAACAATTAGAGCCATCAACATGATAATAACGCATTATGACAAATTTGTTTTAACGCCACAAATTTCTTCAATGCATTAACGCAACTTGCTAATTTTAGGTTGAAGATTGTGTTAACATATGAAAGTAAACAAAAACAAGGAGCACATTGGTACCAACCATGTCATACTAGCTTGTGAAGGAGGCAAATTCATTTCCAAAGTTACAATAAATTTGGCTGATGAAAAACTGTCATGGCCATTTTCAAAGGGCCCCTTGACCTCTGATCTCAAGATATGTGAATGAAAATGGGTTCTATGGGTACCTACAAGCCTCCCCTTTACACACATGCCCACTTGACATGATAATCACATGTACTGTAGTTTGGGGCAAGTCATAGTCAAGTCAGCACACTGACACACTGACAGCTGTTGGGCTGCAGTTTGCCATGTTGTGATTTGAGCATATTTTCTCTGCTAAATACAGTACCTGTGAGGGTTTCTGGACATTATTTGTCATTGTTTGGTGTCATTAAATGTTTCCAATAATTAATATATACATATATATGCATAAAGCAGGGTATTTGCACACATAATTTGCAATTAATCCTGATTAACTATGGGCAATCATGTGATTAAATATTTTAATTGATTGACAGCTCAAAAAAATTTAGTAGACTTTAAACTAAGAGCATGTGTACTGTAAAACCAGAAAACACTTAGATGATAGAGATGTCCCTCATTACTGCACATTCCTATGAAGACTGAATCAAATTTGTGTGGTGAAGAAGTATTTTATACAACAGCTCAAAAGAAAAGCAGAAAAGCTGTGTAGCCTATATGGATATATTAAACAAATTTGTTCAACGATATATTTGCATTATTTGGACATTATAACGCTTATAAAATGTTAAAAGATCAAATTTCTCACCTTTAGCTGGATGCAGGTAGAAAAGAGGTGTCGGACCAAAGGGTCGTAGCGTTCTTTCAGTTTCAGACTGAGTTGCTCCTCCAGAGTTCTCTTCTCTTCTTCCAGGTGAGCAACTTGTGCCTGCAGCGCCGAGCTCTCCAACATCATTCCACGACATACAACATCCAGCTACACAACAAAAACGTTGTTTATTTTTAGGAATCCCTTTGTTTGCCTTGATTTCAAAGTCGAGCTGAGGCAGACAAGAACTCAGTGATACAGTGAGTTTTAAAGGTGTTTTGTCATGAAGTGGTGGATGAGGGGAAATACCAATGACAGTGGGACTCACCCATGTATATATATTCGAAAACAATACATTATAGACGCTACCTATACAAAATATGATTTCATAATAACAAGGCATTATCCTAATACTGTGCAAGATTTCATGGCGATCAATCTAAGAATTGGCGAGATACAGACACTAGTTTTAGTTTAGTTATTTTTATTTATTTCCCTCTACACTAACTGACCAGCATTGACACTCCTTGAGCCCTGCTAACATCGTGGATGTGTGAGCCCAGATCAGCTCAGCACAAATACCCAGAGTGAATAAAAAAACCCAGATTTAAGTCACTTTATCTCACATGATTGTGATACTATGATGGGAGACACAATGTAATGACAATAGTTACCTCTTTGTGAGAGCTGCTTGTCTGAGAGTCCTTAAGATTCTTTAAATCCTGAGGTTAAAAACAGAAACAATCACACAACACATTACAGAATAAGTCATGATTCTGTGAAGCATAACTCTATGAAAATGTTTACATATACAAAAATGTGAATAAATGATGTCTCCATAAACAGCCAATAAAATACATGTTGTTGTGTGATGGGGTGAAAATCCCTACATGTACCTGTTCTCTCTGATACAGGAGCTGAGTCTGCTGCTGTAGGATTTGTTCATAAAACTGCGAGTAGAGCAGAAAGCTGCGACGCTCTCGCTCGGTCACAGAACAGCCGAGCTGTGTGAGACACTGCTGGAGATGATCCTGAGAGACCGTTAGCTGAAGGAAACAAACACTCAGGAGTCTTATTACTCAGCATGGAAACTTCTGTACAGTGAATGTAACAAGACTGGAACGAAGAGCAAATATAAGATTATATGCATACACAATTACTTCCCCAGAACAGTAGCAATTGAATCTTATTTTCTATCAGCAATATTTTGTTTACATTTCCATATTTGAGGTATAAAGATAAGTGATGAAAAAAATAAGGAAATGTGTAATATTTTTGTACATAAGTTTATAAAAGAAAATGTCTACTCCATGTAAGGGAATTGTAAGAGTTGCAGCATGTTATTTATAAGTATTTGCAGGAAGATACAGTGTAGTTAATGTGCGTCTTTTGGCCTACAGTGTACCTGTCCACTGGCCTCTTCAGCTCCCTCCATAAGCTGCTGGATGAACGTTTCCACAATCTGCGGCCGCTCGGGGGACAAACTGTACTTCAGAGGGGCTTTCTTCCACAGCTCTGACCACACAGAAAATTATTACCGTAACTGCAATTTTATTATTTTCTCTTTAGTCTCAATTAAGTTCTTTAAGGTAGATTTAAGGTGGGTTTTTTTGGGTACCTGTAGGCAGGCCTGTGTCCTGTCGAGTTCGCTCTGAAAACACCAGTGTGAGCTCTCTGTTGATCTTCTTCTGCACCGCTCTGATCATGTCACACTCGGTGCTCTCCAGCAGTTTGTGAAGCTGAGAGGATGACAGTGTTTTTTATAAGGTAACAAGGTCATATTACAAATACAGAAGACAATATTTTATGCAGTTAAGCAGCTGTACCATACCTGCCAGGCTTTCACATCAACCTCTGAAGCTCCAGGAGGCGGCAACAGAGACTGGCTGCCAGATATTAAGACCTCATAGTCTCGCTCTTTACCCATTTGTTGAGCCAGAGCTCTCATACTGGGGTAAAAGATCTCAGCTCTGCAAAGCAAGTACAGCCAGTTTAAATATGGGATTAAACAGTGCATTACTGTTTTCAGCAGCAGGGTATTCCAGAAGTCCCTCTCCCCAGCAACGTTTTCCAGCTGTTCCTGGGGGACCCTGATATTCCCAGGCCAGACAAGATATATAATCTTTCCTGCACGTTCTGGGTCTACCCCGGGGCCTCCTATCAGTTGGAAATGCCAGAAAAACCTTTAAAGGGAAGCGTCCAGGATGCATCTTGATCAGATGCCAAACCACCTCAGCTGGACTCTTTAAACATGAAGGAGCAGCAGTTCTACTCTGAGTTACGTCTGGATGCCTAAGATCATCACCCTATCTCTATGGCTGAGCCCAGCCACCCAACTGCTGCAATCATCCTTTTGGTCACTACCCAAAGCTCATGGATGAGGTTCAGAACATAACTGGGCTGGTAAATCAAGAGGTCGGGAGCGTCCTTTCCAGTACCCTAGGTTAAACTTTCCCAGGGAGGCTGAGTAGTGTGACACCCCAAAAATTGGAGCACACACTTTGGTCCCCCTTTTTAAAAATGGGAACCACCATCCCTGTCTGCAACTCTACAGGTACTGTCCCCAACCTCCATTGGGTGATGCTGTAGAGACATGACAGCCAAGACAGCCCAGCTATATTCAGAGCATTCAGCATCTCAATGTGAATCTCATCCATCCCATTTGACTACCTCAGAGAGCTTTGCCATGGATATGACTGAGTCTTCTCCCAAGTTGTGAAAATCTGCCTCCTCTATGGAGGACATGTTGGTCGGGTTCAGGAGTTCCTCAAAGTGCTCTTTCTACCACTTGACAATATCCCCAGTCCAGGTCTACAGTTCTCCTTCCCTGCTGAACACAGCCTGAGCCAAATCCTGCTTTCCCTTTCTGAGAAACTTGCTAGAACTTCTTTAAGCCAACCAACCATCCAACCACAATTGCGAGCAGACAATTTTACAATGGGGTTTTGGACATGGCCTCCTCAGATTCCATGTCCCCAGCCTCCACCAACATGTATAAAATTCTCCTGGGGGTGGGACTTGAAGACCTTGTGGACAGGGCTCACAGCCAGATGTTCCCAGTTCACCCTCACTACACGTTTGGGTTCGGCAGCCTCCACCTCCATTTGATCAAACTCTCCACCAGGTGGTGATCAGTTGACAGCTCTGTTCCTCTCTTCGTTCAAGTGTTCAAGACATACAGCCGCAGATAGGATGATATGACCACAAAGTCAATCATAAACCACTGACCTAGGGCATTGTGGTACCAAGTGCACATATGAACTGCCCTATTATCTAACATGTTGTTTGTTATGGCCAATCAATGATCAGCATGTAAGTCCAATAACAACACACCACTCGGATTCAGACCAGGTAGGCCATCCTCCCAATCACCTCCTCTGTAATATAATAAGGAAATAAAATACCTTTGTAGTTTTTACAATACATTATAATGGTGGTTGCTATCTTACATTTATCAACAAAGGCTAACAAAACCTACAAACAGCTGTCTAGTAATAAAATCCTCACTATTTCTGAACTTCTCACATTACCTGTAGAGTTTCATAAACTGCTGATACAAACTGGGTGTCCTGAACGTTTGAGCACCAAAACGTCTTTGAGCCCAGCTCTCCTTGAACACCTGAAGCTGCTTCGTCAGCAGGAGGAAACCTTTCAGCACAGACTGGACTCTGACTGGATCCTGAAGAGGAACAGTTACACAAGTCGTCTTCTTTTCTTCTTCAACTTTCTAAAACAAAGACAAAACATAGTTACATAATGTCACCGACAATAATAACTGTGTGGGTTTATGGACATAAGCAGCCTTGTAGATACATTAAAGTAATTATTTACAGTTTGCATTTATAGATAATTAAAGTTTGACTCGTTTATAAACAGTGTTTTACTTCATCAGGTTTTCCATCATGCAGAGGGTCATCCTTGTTGCCACGGAGACGAACAGGCTCTGCCTCTCTTCCACTGTCTAGGACGTCCTCCATGAGCAGCGACACACCGAGGATTGCTGCATTGGCCTGCAGTCTGCTGCGATCACTCAGACCACTCAGACACAACTGCAGACAAACAACTCATCTGTATTATTATCTGTAGAGCTTGTTTGTTTATTTATGGCCTCATAAAAAGACATACAATTAATAAGGGGCGTATTTCTTCTCTCAAATTCACCTTCCAATAGATGAACCTCAATATTTCAGGCCACACTCAATTTGAGAATCAAAAAATAGAGTACTGTAAAAAGCAAAGTACAGGTGAAACTACAATTAGCATCAATTATCAGTCAAGTTCCAGTTTACATCCATGTCTGTCACGTCATCAGTTTTATCCTGTTAGACACTTGTGTGAAATTGTCATAATTAGCATGAATTCTTGAGCTAAGGCCAAAAACATGTATTATCATCATATTTCATAGCAATGTGGTCTATAGAGAAACCTTACATTGCCATCCTTAGGTCACACCACAAACTGGGAAAAACATATTAACCTGCATGCAGTATTCGATGGGAGGGACGTCCCAAACATCCAGAGGGAACAATCCATGACAGGCTATGAAACCTCTCCATTGAAACATCTTCAGCGCCTGCAGAGGAAGCATAAGGCAAATATAATAAAATAGATTTCCCCTCATTTTGACATGTAAAATTTACAGTATACTGATATGATATTATAAACTAACCTGACAGCCTCGAGTCTCTAGAGGTGGAGGAACAGGAAGCGTGAGACTGAACACATCAGTGTGGATACTGTCACTCAGCTGGGGGAGGGCAGTCGCCATATTGTCACTCACACTCTGGTACGAAGCAACATCACCAGAGCAGAGGAACACCTCCCTGAACCATGACAGAAAGGGAAAAGTCTGACCATTTAAAATGTGTCCTTTATTAGATAGCAACAGTAAAGAGAGGACAGGAAATGTGATGTACAGTCTGCTTTAACCCCTAGGCCACCAGGGCACCCAAACGGTATTACATGTCATGCAATATCAGGTTTTAAAAACACCTTACATTAACCAAAGATTTTATAATAATGTCTACGACAACAAGGTCTTTATGAAGTTCAATTCAAAAATTGTAGATTGCCTTACGCAAGAGGGAAATGGAGCTAAATGAAGCTAAATTATGACTAGTGTAAAGCTCTTTCTCTTTCTGAATTTAACCCCAGACTGTTTTTTGTGGCCTAAGAAACATGATTTTTTTTTTTAACAATTAGAGGGGAAAATGATAAATCCATAAAAGAGACAGTTTAAGTCAGTCAATTTAAGTGTACTCTACATTTAGAGTATTTGCGCAGGTTTTCCTTGCCGTGAGACAGCTATACAGTCTATGTTTTTCAACAGGAAGCTGCAGCTGTTATCTATGCTCTTGCCAAAGCAACCAGACTCCAATGAAAAAAAAAAAAAAAAAAAATGAAATTTTAACCTCGCAGAACATGCCGCTGCTCCGACCGGTTACTTCGTTATTGTGTGGCACTGGCTAGTTTGGATTCACCAAAGTCACACAATAACACAAAAAAACTAACCAATCAAGGCAGCGGTGGTCCACCTGTGTTCTGCGAGGCAAAATTATAGGATTTTTTCAATGGAGTCTGGTGGCTTTGATCAGAGCATTTATGGATAGAGCAGAAAGGGCTGTCTGGTGGCCAGTCAAAGCAGTGAAAATATGTGAAATATAATGCACATTTAACTGATAGATATTCACTGTAGATAATCCACTGACTATGGTTAAGCACCTCATACAACCCCACTTTAAAATATCCAAACTATACCTTAAATGCTTCAAAAGGGCATAAGTAGTCAGTAGTCAAAGGGAAGTAGTACACATGATAACAGGACAAAAGGAACTAGCAACAAGAAAGCAAACAACAGCTGCATGAGTGCCTTTAAATAATTTGTGATAGAAAGCTGAGATTGATCAACATATCTAAACTCCATGATGAAGTGTGTTTACTCCTCACTGACCTGATGAGGTGTCTCACAGCGGTGTCAAACTGCAGGAGGACGACCTGCCTGCGCAGCTGTAGCAGACTGCCAACAGACTCTGGGCTGCTGGGATCAGACAAGCAGTCAACCAGATGCTGGATCTCCATCAGCTCTGCTCCTGTCAAGCACAAAGCGTCACAGAATTACCAATAAAAAGAATATGCTAATTTTTTTACTATTAGTACTATTTAAAAAATGGGCAGATGTGATGCTTTGTCTACAAGATCCACCTACCGATGCCTTCAGCGCCACCCCAGTCAGCTGCAAGTGAGCCTGGTACTTCCTGTCCTCTCCTGCAGCTCCTGGAGTTTTCTGTGTTTCCCAGTCTGGAGAAACTAACCAGGTAATAAATGATGTCATGAAGAGCTGAAACTATCTGCAGTGTGTGATGGAGAGATGCAGCACACGCCTGTTGAATTTAGAACCAATTATTGGCAGGAAAATAACAGACATTTGTGTGGTTTATAACATGTGACCTAGGAGGACAAAAGCAACCACTAAAATACTACCAATACACACACCATATGCATCCAAACTTATTCATGGTCTGGAGAAAAACATGAAAGTGAAAGCAGCTAAATTCTTCATGTGTTGTGCTGCTGTATTAATAGTCTCAACTGTGAATTTAAGCGTCTCACCGAAGCATTTTTGAACACATGAAGCACTTCAGAGAAGTGGGGGATGTACCACAGGTTGAGGAGGGTTTTGCCGTCTGCAGACAACAATTGCTGTGGCCGACACTGAAAGGTCCTATTTGGGGAGAAACGTGATCAGTCTCTCAGAAACACAAAACATATGTGTTTTTATGTACAAACCTCTGGTCTTGCACGTTAGTAACACCAGCACACTAACTCTATACCACCATGAATTGTATGTCCCCTTAAAGGATAACATTGAAAATCTTTTAGATAACACTAACCTACATTTACTGTACTCCAACACAATAAACTCTGACTACACCGGTGTCCCCTGACACTCCTCTCCTCACTTATTTCCACCAATGTCTCTTCTGACAACAAGTCACATGACACAATAAACAGAAAGCAAAAAGTAGGAAAACACAGTTCCCTGCAGGCTCCTTTCCATAATGTTGTCAGACACTTAAAATTATGATGCCAGGTTGCCCCAAATGATTAAATTACAGCTCACTTAGCGACTGGCAGCTGCAGCATTCTCCCTCAGTACTGGACCAGTTTAAGAAGCGTTGCTCTTTTCATCAGTGCCAACATGCGATGCGTATACACTAATTCTACAATTTTGTACGTTAATGATACACAAAATTCAAGCTGGTTGTACCTGGGGTCAGGGCAAAGGTCAACTCCTGAATCCACAATGACTTTGGGCTCGTTAGCTTGCCCAATCATGAAGTGAGACTGACAGATGGAGGGGATGTCATCCAAAAGGAAGGTTAGACTGTGATAATATGACACAATCTGCGCCCTCAGACAATACTGAGACATCTGTGTGCTGAATCTGTGGAGAAACACATAGATTTACTTCAAACATGTTCTTATCTAGAAAGACATAGAGAAAAAACTTGTCCTGACTGGTAACAAAAGGAGTGTTTTCCATGGACATACTTCTTGAGAAAGTCGATTATGAGCCTCCTTTTGATCTTTGCTGCTTCCTCCTGCGGTGAGAGAAATTAATTTTACTTCAACGGCAGCCAATCACACTTTATCATCCTGCTCTGTGACTATGTGCAACTCACTGGGGTTTTTATAAGACCCCCCACGGCCTGTTTCTTCTTCACAAATGAATTCAGCATCTCGTCACGCAGACCCACTTTTTCCAGCTGGATGGACACGAAAGCTTCCATCAGCCTGGAGTAACAAACAAGACTCTGTTTATTAAAGAGCCAACACTAAAGCTCTGTTAATCCTCACCAGTGCAATTTGTTCTTCAAGTGGGGACAATTACCTTTCCTTGGTAGCGGTGGGAGTTCTTGCTGAGCCTTTGGAGGGTGAAGAGTTAGATTTTTCCTGCAGGTCTAAATTCACATCTTTATCAGAATGACAAGCGACTTCACTCTGAGAATAAATTAGAAAACAAACATGAAATATTTGATCAGCATTTTGTTTATGTTAAAGCATGAACAATACCAATGGTGGAGTATTCAGAGCCTACATTAATGTAACAATAATCCTAATGAATAAAAGTACAGAAGCATTATCAGAAAAATACTTAAAGCATCGAAAGTAAAACTAGCCATTCTGCAACTCTCTTGAACAGTTCGATAAACAAATCCATGTGAGAAGGTTAACAGAAAAACATCTCATTGGTGGAACAGCTGACGACATCTGAAATGTGACAAAGTACCCCAGGTGATCACAAGCCAAAAAAAGGTTGAGAACCACGTATTTTTGTTTGTAGTGGAGTAAAAAGTACAATATTGCCCTCTGAAATTTAGTGAAGTAAAAGTACTTGTACTTGGTTAAATGTGCTTACTTTCCGTCACTGAAGTACAAACCTGAGCTGAAGACGTCGCACTTTCCGCCCAGTGACAAAGACAAACCAGCTTCACAGCACTTATCAAAGCATTCTTCTGTGCAACCTGACAGGCCAGAGTCACCTGGAGGTTTTCTATGCTCTGTTTGTTCACAAGCTATGAAGGGACAGAAAATGAATAAATTCAGTCAATAACAGCTTGATCACTGGCTAATAAACACTAGCATATTACTCCAACTTACATGAATAACTGCCTCCTCGGAGCTGAAACTAAACCTCCCAATCTGGTTTTCATCCAGTTCCTGGATGCTCAGAGGCAGGTGGGATGGGGTGAACCTGCAACAGACAGCACAATTCAACTCTCTTGTAGGAAAGCAGAAAAAATAGAGCACACGTGGAGAGGCAGGACTTGCATATCTGCCTGCAAGACACATCCCAACATCTGCTTCACATTCACATATTAATGATGAACACGTTGCAGTTGCAGCTTCTTGATGATCAGACACACTGTAGTTATTTACCTGTCTACCAAGCGGTCATCTTCCAGTACGGCTGTGATGAAAACAGGCCTCTGCTCTGCTTTGTATTTCTGCTCAGCGACCTCAAACTGCACTGGCCTCAGATAAAGGTGGAATTCATCGAAACCGAGCTCTGATGCAACACTTCTGTACAACCTGTGAAGAAATACTCAATGTTACAGCCATACATGAAACTGAACTGAATAATTTCTGCATGTACAGTAACATTAACAGAGCAACATAGCACATAATTGTTGACATTTACTTTAACATACTACTCACTGTAATTGAAGTTTTGAGTATACCACCGTCAGTTTCAACTAATAATTGCAGGTCATTGGCCAGCTATTCACCTCTGATTCTTCTGATCGCAAAATTCACACTAATATTTTAGTTTTCAGACAAAATATTGATGCTGAATTTCTGACCAAGAGCTCAGGTTTCTGTTTCTTAGACCTTACTGGATCTCATTTTAGTATTCCATGAGTCTTTAAATTAGGGATGCACCGATTGTGAAATTCTGGGCTGATACCGATTAATACAGTCGCAAGAATTTTTGAGCATGTGGCGTGAGCTTACTGCACATACTCAACAATACATTATATCCAGATGCCTTCAGCGCAGCCAGCAAGTTATGTGAGATTTTGAGCCAGGCTACAAGCTGTTAATATGTAACTTTAATTAAGTTTTAATATATTTTCGGGTGAAAAAGTAACCATTTAGAATCCCAATATGTGGTCAGTTTGGAAATTTGTCGCAACGTTTTAGTTAATGTGAGGGAGCCGTTGCTGTAGGTCATCTGATACATATTGCTTGATTATACTTTAGTGTGAACAGTCTGCTGGTAATACCATACTTAATTGTTAGTTTAGTTGGCAGTATGCAGTACATACTGATTGAGTATGTAGTATGGGACTTTGAACAGTCTTTGAGTGGTTTAACTATACTATGTTGGTTGTTTGTTTGTTGTTGTAAGACAAAATCTTTCAGTAATTTGTGGCCTATGTTGTGTTCTCTGTCTGTTGTTGCTTGTCTGTAACTCAGTGTTATTGCTGCATATCTTGGCAGTGAGATGAGATTTTTATTCCCAATTTTAAAAAAGCAAATGCAAATGTAAAAGCAAATGCACAAATCACTTTGAAGTGAGTGTTATCCTAACTGTGCCAGATGTGCAGTCTCTGAGGCCGACTCCAGCAGACGATGGCGGATGGTGATGAGCTCCAGCAGCTTGGAGAAAGTTTCCACGGCATACAACCGTTTCTCTCTTCCCTGCATCACGTCTTTCTCCTCTGCAGACCTTACCAACGACAGCCCCAACTTTTGGACCAAAATCGGGTCTTCAAAAAACACATCTGAGAACAACTGACAGTGGAGAAATAAAAGTTAGGACTTATTTACTTCATTATTGTATGTAAATTGATTGAAACAGGGCTTAAGAAATGGAAAAACCTACATCCTTCTGTATCTGAGAGCTGTAGGAGGCGCCGGGTGAAGCCAGGTGGTTCCAGCTCTGCAGGGCCTGCTGCAGGAGCTTCTGTCGCAGCATGAGTGTCTCACCGATGCTTGTGGCTCGGTGCAGCTGACAGAGCTCTGAGTGAGCCTGAACTAAACTCTGATAGACTGCAGAAGCCAGGCAGAGTGATGGATGAATCTCCAGGAGGAAGGTGTTCATCAGTGGCGGGCTGCAAACATAAGAGAGGGAACATGGAGGTATTGAGTCAACAAAATATAGATAAAAAAAAGATACCAAATACATGTAGACTTCTCTATTTACTTGCCTGCTGCCTCCAAGTGAGACCAGATGTTTGGGAATGTATTTTGGGGGAAGGCCAAAGTCATGAACGGAGCCTTTGCGGTCGTCTCTCCAGATGTGTTGGAGGTACTGCCGCTGTTTATCAATCTGATGAGATGAACACAATCTGTCACAACATGCAAGCTAAAGATGAGACTAAAAGGCAAGACAAAACTAGATAAGGTGTATTAGTATCCAAGAAGAAATTTACACATTGCGAGTACACAGTTATGACATTCAAACTATGGCTGCATATAATTATTTTCCTGATCTGCTGATTTGTTTCTCAATGAATAGATCAATAATTTAGCCTATGAAAGGTCAAAAATGTCATCAAAAAAGTCTTTAAATCACTTGTATTGTTTAACCAACAACTCAAGACCAAACGAGAATTCATTGACTATAATATACATAAGACACAAGCAAATCTGAATATTTGAGAAACCGAAAACAGCAAATATTTGAATGAAACTATTAATTGATTGTCAAAATAACTGCTGATAAAATTTCATTAAATTAACTAATTGTTGCATCTCTAATCCAACACATGCACTCTGAACATTCACACACAAACACAATCCCTGACTTTGTGTTTTCACCTGAGTGTCCAAAATATCTCTGATCAGCTGCTGGTGGCTTCGCAGGCAGCTGATCTCAGTTCTGTAGGCCTGAACAAAGTAATCTTGGTTCAAGTCCAGTTGTGGCCTAGTGTGCATGATGTCAGTAATAACTCGAGCCAACGCAAACCTCTCCTCAGTCCCTGCTGTGTGCTGGTAGGCCTCGAAGTAACAGTTCAAGAGCTGGAGAACAATGAGAAAATGTGTATCAACAGCTTGTTGATCTATGAACCTGGCTGATAGAAATGAGAAAAGAATCAGGCAAAAATATGATGTTTCCAGGTAAGAGATATAAAGAAAGAAATTAAAACTCATTAAAATGATTTCATCTCTAATTTAGTCATATAAAATTCAATAAAACTGCTTTAAAATGTGTATCAGAATTACTGTACATTCAGTAATTGATCATAAGAAGTAGTCAAGTAAATGAAAGGACAGCCAACAAAGAGACGTGAAAATCAAATGGACATGTCCATAGTCTTCATCTTTATCATCGTACCTGCACTTTACTCTCCAAATACTCCGTCTCACACATCCACAGGTCAAGCAGCACCGCAACGCGGTCCACATCCGTCACAGCCCGGGTGTGGACGTCTGCTGTCAAGGTGGTGGCTCTCTCTGCATTTCCCATTTTCTTAATCCTGTCTCTCTGGATGAACCGTGATCCGAAGAGAAGAAGCTCGTCTTCCAGCTCCTCCAGGTCCTTCAGAGCGGCATCGTACACGATATAAAAACCTCTCTGGTCCTGAGTATGGACAAACCGCTCGTCTGCGCTGTAGAAATCATGAAGGTTCTCCACATCAGCAAACTCCATGAACTCTGAGCAATGGATCTGGGATAAGAAGAAGTCACATACTGTATACATGCATACAGGAGAGATCTGAACCTTTTGGAGGATAAAAAAAAGAAAACACTTCTAGAAAGAAGATAAAATCTAAATTTCCGCTACAGAAATACCGTAACACATCGTTGGTAAAAGGGGATAAAATGGTCAAGTTGGTGAGATCAGCTTTCTCTGGAGAAAACATTTATTTCACGATTAACTTTAGTCATCCATAAAAACACAGAAATTACAGTGTTCACATCCTAATCAACCAACGCTGATTACAAAAACATAGAAAGCAAATGCACAGAAATTTCCATAAATGCAAAGCAGACACACCAGTCAAACATGTTTTCAGGAATCAGCTGCTGTACACTTTGACATGTTCTTACCTTACAGTCAACAGGCGTGTTGTGGCTGTACTGGTGTGAGCCGAGACCTTCTGCCTCCCCTCTTCCTCCTCTGGCTGCATTCATCCAGCCTGTTTCCTCCGCTGTGCTGCACAGCTCCCCTTCCTCTGTCTGCAGACCTGCCAGGTCAAAGGTTAAAGTCTTCTCCACAGAGCGCAGGTAGTTCAGCAACCCAAGAGAGATGCGCTGTGGATGGGAGAAGTTAAGACAAATGTTCTGAACGTTTTTCCTTTTACAAGCGCACACATCTAAGCTGCATCGTAAAGTGTTACAGTTTGCCTCACCTGTAGCTGTCTCAGTTTGAGATGACGTAGGTGAATCAGAGACAGGTAAGCACCTCTGGTTATGATGGGATCTGAGGTTCCTTCCTCTAAACTATCATCCAGACCCAGGAGCTGCAGGCTGTCCTCAAAGGGGCAGCTGTGTTTCATAGAGGTAGCAAAGAAGACAGAAATTGAATACTCTGTGTGAGTGAAAAGTGACTGATAAGGCTCATGAGGTCAACAAAGGCCGGACAAAAAAAACTATAAAAGTCTATAACATATCAGAAAAGACAAATGCTTATCACAAGTTCAAAAAGACCAAAGTAACATCGCCAGATTGCTTACATTGTCCAAACAACTGTTTAAACCCCCCCCAAAATGATGAAAATACAATGATATAAAGTAAAAAAGGCTGAAGATCTCATTTTATATTTTTACTCTAGTGATTAAAAGTACTAAATTCATTATCAAATTGTTTCAGTACTTCTACAAACATTTTGACAATGAAAACCTCATAGCATAGCAAGATTTTCTGTTCAAGTAATCCACACCTTTCATTTGCTGCGCTGGAGGTTTGACTCAGATTGTTCCTATCGTGGCCTCCTCTGCCTCTAGATCTGCTTGATTGATCATGTGTTTCCTAACAAAGAAAATGTCACATTTAATAAAATGCCATCCAAGAGAGTTTTTTCCCCTTCTTTCTAAGCAGAAAAGTGGA
Source organism: Pterois miles (assembly GCA_947000775.1). Taxonomy (NCBI): domain Eukaryota; kingdom Metazoa; phylum Chordata; class Actinopteri; order Perciformes; family Scorpaenidae; genus Pterois; species Pterois miles. The sequence continues at coordinate 1,372,836 of CAMQGK010000001.1, forward strand.
TGATACATGCCTGGTTGAGAGAGGCAGCGCTGTAAATACTTGTCCAGATCTTGGCTATCTTTTGTCGTTTTGTCTTAGTGCTGCATGAGACCGATGAGGTCGGTGCCGACTGTAAGTCGGCAACATGAGCGGCGTGTTCTTTAACAGCCGCGGCCACATGGAGCAGATCAGGGACCTGATGAGATGCACAGAAAAGACAACTCAACACCTGATACACAAGCTCAAGCTTCATGATACAAATGTAGGTTGTATGTGTTATAGAACATGTGGGTGAGCAGGGGTTTACTGCATGTGACAGATAACTTCAGAGATAAAATAACTGGAAAAAAAATACTGTACACATGTATGTGTAATTATACTGTACGAAGACATTGATTCAAAGCTCTTATCGCTGTTACCTGAAGAAACCTGCTGTGCATCTTCAGCAGCTCATCAACAGATTTCCTTTCCTTTAGCTTCGTGACGAGCTTCTGCTGCCACGGATCCTGTTTGGGCTTCACCTACAGGACAGAATCCAAACAGTCAACATCTACTGTCCTTCCAAACACCAAATATATTCCTTAGATGCCTAAAACTGCACAAACAAGTACTATTTTTATAACCTGAAACACAAGAAAGATTGACAGAGGACTGAAGCAGGTATTGGATTAAAACACTTAGTTACTCCCTGACAAACCCAAAACCATCTGGCTGCCCAGGAAAATTTAAGAGATTTTCATTGCTCAGTTTATTTACTCTCACCTGAATGAAGGGGATCCAGTTGGCCTCCTTCCTCAGAGCTTGCCTCGCACTCTTCCTCCCCCACTGGCTCTCTTTGACCTCTGTACCGTCGTACTGAGGAAATGTTTTCATTTGCTCTTGTTGTCTGAATATTGTTCTGAACTCCCTCCACACCTGGTGAGACAGAGTCAGACTGACATATTATTATTATTATTATATTCTTTATTTAACCAGGTGAGAAACTCATTGAGATTAAAATCTCTTTTCCAAGAGTGACCTAGCCAAGAGGGCAGCAGAACATGTTATTTCAACAATAAAGACAAACAATACAAACAGACAAATACAGCAGTCACACACCATGAGTAGACAAATATAATACGCAATTATATGTCACTGATAACCAACTTGACTGATGCCATTTCATGAACAGTACAAGGCTTTTATTTATATGTTGTAGCCCCTGGCAGTGGTGCAAGAAAGTATTCAGACCCTTTACTGATAAAACATACCAACAACACCCAACAAAAAATACTCCACTACAAGTAAACATCCTGCATTCAAAACTTTACTTAAGTACAAGTATGTATCAGCAAAATGTACCTTAATTATCAAAAGTACTCACTGTGCAGTACAATGTTCCCTGTCAGTGTTTTACTATTATATATGTTGTTTCTGGATTAATATTGCTGCTGCATTAATGTGTATGTTGCATTTTACTGCTGTAGATAGTTTTAAGGTTGAGATAATTTTATCTCCATTATATACTGTTGGGTACTTTCATCTACAGCAACACTTCAAATTGTATAAGATATACTGTATGTTTGTAGCATCACTTTTCCTACGAGAACAACCTCTCTCCAAAATCATCACAAACATTAAAATTCAAACTATAATAATAAATGTAGTGGAGTAAACAGTATAATTTTTGCCTCTGAGATGTAGTGAAGTACAAAGATGTTTCAAATGGAATAACTCAGGTAAAGCACAAGTACCTTGAATTTATACTAATCAAGCACAATACTTGAGTATATGTACTTAGTTACATTTCACCACTGTCCGCTGGACAACATTACCATGCTGAATAACTCCATCTCGTCTGCGGTGCTCCTGAGTTTATGAGTGTCATAGGACAGGTGGAAGTGGGCAATCAAAGACTGCAGCTCAGGTAGGAACTCCTCCAGGTGAACAGTGTGCAGGGGAACATCAACAGCAAGTCCGGATATACCTGTTGAAGCCAGTGAAAATATAGATTTTTTTTTAGATGGCTAAAATATGCTTTGCTGCCGGCCCCGTCTACAGCAGTACATAGCTTTGCTTCCCTGTGGTAACTCCTGTCTGCTTCTCCAAAATGGGGTCATGTCGACCACTATCTACTGTAGGTAATACACCGACTATGGATTAGTACCTCATACAACCCCACTTTAAAACACCCAAACTATCCCTTT